>CM050928.1:26295970-26983230 GCA_027742785.1 Vigna reflexopilosa | reverse complement strand
CATTAGCTGTCAACCCAGTTTTCCATAAACGGACAAAACATATAGAGTTGGACTGTCACATTGTTAGAGAAAAGACTCAACATGCGCTAATGAGATTATTGCCTATTTCTTCTTGGCAACTTGCTGATATCTACACCAAAGCTTTGGGCCCCAAACATTTTCATTCTCTAGTTCCTAAGCTGGGTCTCCTTAATATATATACTCTCCAGCTTGTGGGGGGCTATTAAATAACACAGACACACGTCACCTAGAGGGGAGCTGAATTAATTCTGTTTTGATTTATGGGACAGCTGTGCTTTCCCTGCTGTATTAGTGGTTCAGAGCACCAATTACAGGTTTCTCTTTTCTGTTATCATAGGTGTCTATTTTTTTTTTGTTGGCTAGTGTTTGGCTGTATCTATTTATCGTCTCTGCAGCTATGCCTTCAATACAATGAAAATATGATACATTATTTTAGACCTAATTTCCTTTTTAGCTTTTCTGATATTGATACATGCTATTTCTCACTCTTACCTCAAATATCTTCCTTATTTGCCTTATGCTAAGGCTATGGAAAAAATAATTTCTTATGTTGCTTTATCCATTAAGATTTGATGGGGATAATAAATTGAGAATGCACGAGGAAAAAAGGTTTTTTGTTTTGATGCACGGGATAATAAATTAAGTGCCTGTTTATTTGAACTATCTCTGAAATTTTGTTGTTATATAAATATATTTACTGTAGTTTTAATCATCCTTGGAGAAAGAACGGTTGAAAGGGGGAAAAAACCAAAGAGACTGCTCAATATTCTGATGAAAATGAAGTTTCTTTGTTTGCTGGTGTTATAGGCTGCATCATTGTCAAGTTTTATTTAATGAAAATGGATTATATCGTTCTTTTTTTGTTCAGTTTCATAGGCTGCATAATTATGTTCAGTTTCATATTTTGGGTTTAGTTTCAAGGAAGATCTAGATACGATTATTTTGAAAGCATTTCAGTAAGATCTAGAGGGAGTTCTTCAAAATAGAAAAGGAATCAAGGAAATTTCTGTAATCTAGATTTAATGACATAATAAAACCCCTGTGGTTTCATGGGTTAATGATTGCAATATTTTATCAGACATTTGGTAAAATGTAGAATAACATGCAGTTGGATAGGCATGGTTGTTTCCTTTTTTTTGTGCTTTTTGGTTATGTAGTAAGATTCACCTATGATTAGTAGCAAGTGGGTGAACTTGGATTTCAGCTTTTAGGTGGAGTTTTGTTATGTGTTATTATTATAAATGCATTACCCTATGTGTATGCAAAGACACACAAGGGAGATTAATCCCAAATATAGTTTTTCATCATATTCAACACATGCCATGACTAAAATGCTTGAGCAGCAAGAATTTTAGTTTAATTTTCACCAATTTTTACCCAAAAATCTTCTTTTCATAAGTCATACATTTTGTATTTATATTTACTTACATGGTTGAAATCATTTTTTTTCCATTGATAGAAGGTACTCTTATTGAGCACATAGACTAATTTTTTTTGTTCTTTTGTTTTCCAGTGATATCCAAATATCTTAGTAAGGACAACACAGTCTTTGACCATCATAATTGAAGTGGCTGTTTCCAGGCATCTATGATATCTTCTATAGCTCAAGCTATTAGTGTGCTATTCTTAAGGTTTATTAGCTATTGGATCTTTGGTGTTGTTGTCTGAACTAATGTCAATTTTATAGTGATGAGTATGTTTACCATGTCTTATCAATTCCTGAGGAACTTTCTAAAAGTAGGTGAGGACTTTGTTTATAATGTTATATCAATTGCTGAGACATGGATGTGAGTCTGTTTGCTTACTCACAGTAAGTAGTACTGTTGAGAAATATTTTCCTAGCATGAACATGTGAATTGAGCACCTCTGTTACCTGTCATAATCAGATGCATTAATCTAGTGAAAGCATATAATAGTTTGGACTCACTTAGCCACATTTTTGATGTCAATGTTCACAACATCACACATTTATAACACTAATGTACCCTAAAAGCATCGAAATGCATCACTTGGAACACCACAAACTATACGATATATATTTATTGTATAGTTTTGTTCGAACTATATATTGCATTTCAGTAAAAATAAACGTCAAGTTTATTACATGAATTCATTTTTAGATACACGTTTGATATTTATGTTCCTATTTAATATATTTATTTGTTTTTTTTTTCATATAGAAATGTATGAGTACGAATTATAAGTGTTTATCATGTAAACTTTTAGTTTATTAAGTAATTAAAAAATTCATCTTCTATTTACTTTTTAGTTATTAGTTTTATTTTATTTGAAGAATTATTTTCTTGTTATTTAATTTTTTATTCTCTCTTAACTCGTTGTATAACTACTAAGTTCACTCAAGTTAATGTAATTTCTCTGTTAATATTTTGCAAAAGGGATATATATGTTGTAATTGTTATGAAATTTTAACTATACATAGTAACAACTAAATTAGCAGCATCATATACCTAATTAGGTCATTCATATGACACAACAAGTATGTGTTATTCTAATATATTTATTTATTTGTTATTTATCTTTCTACAATTTAAATTCGCAATTAATGAAATGCAATTTTATAAATTTTATGAACATTTACAAGTTATCAATAATTGATTTAAGGATTAGTTGTACAATGATAAGTTAAAAAAATATTTCAAATTATCACTTATTACAATAATTTCTATACATATTTTATATATTATTTATAATTATTAGATTTATTTAAAAAATTGTATTATTTATTACAAATTAGCATTGAATTATTTATTATAAATAATATACAATAATCTTTTTCACACAAAAACATTTAATTGTTTAACCTATTTTAAACTTAACCCATTAAATTATAGCTAACCATTATAAAAAATAGGGTTAAATATGTTTTTAGTCCCTGAACTATCACTCGATTTTGGTTTTAGTCCTTACTCGAAACATCAATGGTTTTTAGTCCTTATTGTTTTGAAACTCTCACTTTTCGTCCTTAAAATTGGACGGTGTTAATTTTTGTTTGATGTGGCAAACGGCGAATAATGCCAATTGTGGGTGTCACGTATCTTTTCTTCTCTGAAAGTCCTCCCAACATAGTATGACCTAATCAAACCTGCTGAAAGGGAATCCCAGCTTTTGCAGCACCAAGAGCAGCCACAACTCTAGAATCAGGAACAACAATCACAATATCCCACAACTCTAAAACCAGGAACAACAATCACAATATCCCACAACCCTAGAATCAAGAACAAAAATCACAATGTCACGAGACTCTCAGTGGCTAAAATATCTCCAAATCTTATGCGAGACTCGATCAAATCAAGCGCGCAGGTTTCGTACGCGAAGACGACAACGTCGTTGCTTCTCCTCCCCATGATGAGGAGACGGAAGCTGAAGGGGTCACGAACGACCACTAGTTTGTCCTCGATAACAAAGACGAGGGAGTAGGCGCCTTTTAGCTTCTCACAGGCGTTGACGATGCGGAGGATGAAGGGGCGGTGCTTGGAGGTGAAGGACGACCTCAGTGTCGGAGGTGGTGTTGAAGATGGAGCCAGTGAAGTATAAAAGTTAACAAATGCATATGTGAAATTTAAAATGTTCTTCTTAAAGTGACCCAATGTCATTTGAACTGGATGGATAGGAAATCTGCAGTGATACTTGTCCATCTACAAACCCAACAGCAAACCCTGCAAATGCATTAGATTTAATTTAAACTCTACCTAAACTCTGATTTCCGATTTATTGCCTATGAACAAGTCGTTAGCAATTTTAAATCTCAGATATTAAAGGCATCTAGAAAACCAATAACTAAAAATATGATTAAACTTGAAAAATGTTCTTAGTGGATCAAAAAGAAGAGCAACAATTTTCCTAATTTGTCTAAATAAAATAAGACTACATAGTTCATACCTTCTGCATTTGGAATTGAACTGACACATCTTGAGTGTGTTCCATTGAACGCTTCCTTTGACAAAACTGGTCTGTCAAAGTTACGTAAATCATAAACATGCATTGATGCTCCAATGGATACAACAAGATTAAACCCACATACAGACATGGAGTTCACCTCTGCCTTTAGACTTCTCAACCGCGAAGAAGCCTTCTCCATATGCATATCTCATAACAATAACTTCTTGTCAAATCCAGATGTGACCAACTGACCTGCAATAAACAAGACCAAGAATAATATGAACTTTTTAAAAGACAATACAGCATGGCCATAATACAACTTTAAGTTTCCTAAACCTAACATCTAAATAATTTTATCTTCATGAACTCTAAAGAAATGCGATGAAACATAGAATGAAAGATCATGTAGATTAAGAATGTGTATTTTGTAACTAAAACTAAAAAGTCAGCATTAGTAAAATTAAATTACAAGTAAGGCACGGCTGGCAAGTTGAAACATTTTTGGAGAAAAAAAATCTAATACTTCTAAATTTCAACTTTACTTTTTATCTCTAACACAATCCTTGTTGTATTTTGTTCATATACTGTTAAAACATAAGGGTCACCTCTCAGGTTGGGTAAGAGTGTAACGGCAGGAAGGAAGTTTGAAGATTCCATATTAATAGCCCTTTCAGTACCGTACAAGGCCATGTGTTGACCTTTGAGAGAGATGCATATTCTTTTGTGGAAAAGTTTGGAGCTTGGAAAAGCAGCAGCAAAAGGGTGGTTGATGTTACCAAGTTATTGGAACTCTGATTTGGGCATGCCACAAAATTGGATTCGACTTTTTGATCTTTTTCCGATTCCCGTTCAGGTGGTTGAGTCGGAGAAGAAGATCATGATCATCGGCTTCTGGAATTGGAGAATCAACTTCCGAAAGATAACGATGAAGGAGAAGCCGATGTTGTGTCCATGATAACCATCCGCGAGTCATATCAGAAAAAGAAAGGTAATGTGGCAGAGAGTAAAGAAGAAAGCTGGTATCGCCGTTTGCCACGTCAAACAAAAATTAACGCCGTCCAATTTTAAGGACGAAAAGTGAGAGTTTCAAAACAATAAGGACTAAAAACCATTGATGTTTCGAGTAGGAATTAAAACCAAAATCGAGTGATAGTTCAAGGACTAAAAACATATTTAACCCTAAAAAATATTCAATGATTGTTCAAATTTATATATATATATATATATATATATATATAATATTTTGATAATTTTTTTATTCATTATTTTAATTCAAAATATAATATATAAAGTTAATCAATTTTACAAAATACTTTTTTATTATTAAATATTAAATAACAATTGTACAGGTATACCAATTGCATACACATGATTTACACGTAGAAATTGACGACAACAAATAGTTACAATAGCAAAATAACAATAAGTAGATAAACCAACCTATTATATCCCTAGATTTTACTATGAATATTGAGAATATAGTCCCTTATTTTTCTTTCAAGTTACTATGTTTATCTTTGACATGAACTTATGCATTGTAGGAGGCAAATGCTATGAGAGGAAATTTTCTACCACTGGTCAACCCTGCAGATTCAGTCATGTCGAGTGTCTGATCTCCCACTACTCCACTTGGCACTTCCCAATTAAACTGGTGAACGAGGTTTGCGATAACCAACTCAATCACATTCATGGCAAACATCATTCCTGGACAACCTCTTCTTCCTGCTCCAAATGGTATCACTTCAAAATCATGTCCTTTCACATCTATTGAACTCTTTAAGAATCTCTCTGCTTCAAACTCTTCAGGTTTTTCCCAATAACAAGGATCTCTTGCTATTGCCCAAGCATTAACTATGATTTGGGTGCCTGCTGCAATGTCATAGTCCATCACTTTGGCATCTTCCATGGATTCCCTTGGAAGCAACAAGGGAGCTGGGGGATGTAATCTAAAACTTTCTTTAATCACTGCTTTCAAATAAGGCATGCTGTTTAAATCTTCCTCAGTTATACGAGTTCTACCACTAACCACATTCCTTATCTCATCTTTTAGCCTCTGCATCACATTTGGGTGCCTCAAGAGTTCTGTCATTATCCATCCTAGACTTGTGGAGCCAGTTTCAGAGCCTCCGACAAACATATCCTGAAACAAATTCCCATCAACTGTCAATTTCCCTGTGTAGCTTCAAATTCCATGAAGGACATATTCAACAAAATGAATTCACCAGTAATATTGTATGAATGTTGCAAATACAAAATTAATGAATAAACCTCTGGATTGATGTTTAAGATATGTAAACTTCCGACAACTTATCTTAAGACTTTTCTCACTTCATCTTCGATATTAAGGATTGAACTAAATGATGTTTAAGAAAAGTAAAGATTTTATTATAGAGTGGTTGTATATTAAGAACTTATGCAGATGGATACCACATTGTATTAATCTTACGTACCTGAATTATAGCTTTTATGGTTGTTTTATCAATCTGGAACTCCAAGGCGTTTGTCTTTTGGATCCTCAGCAAAATGTCCACCAAATCATTCTGTTCATCATCATCATCATAATTACCATCATGCACATCATGCCCTCTCCTGCTTACATGCTCATCGACAACTTCATCAAAAAATTCATCAAGCTGTTTAGCCAGTCTCTTTGCCCTACCATACATTCCATTAACTCTTCCCACCCAATCAAGCCAAGGTATGCAGTCCCCTATAACTGGAGCACCCAACATCTTCATCATCTCTTTCATTGGCTCCCAAAACTTACTCCCTTCTCCTCCACTGTATCTCCTTCCGAGAGCAGCTCTGCTCACTATGTCATTTGTGACGGTAGAAAATAAATCAGTTAAATTCACAGGCGTCACAGAACAACAACACTGCTTAATCCTATCCATCATTATGGAGATTTCCTCTTCTCTCACTGCACCAAAGGATTTAACTTTTTTTGCACTGAGAAGATGCAAGACACATATACTCCTTATCTGCCTCCAGTAGTTGCCGTATGGAGTACATGCCACATCTTTGGAATCGTACAAGAAGATATCAAACATCTTACGATGTGGTCTATTGGAGAAAACAAGGTCATGGGTTTTCATAACCTCGCGAGCTGCCTCGGCCGTTGAAACCACAAGAACTGGCAGCTTTCCAAAGTGAAGTAACATTAAAGGGCCATAGGTTTGAGAAAAGGAATGGAGAGTGCGGTGAATGAGAGTGCCAAGTTGGTGGAGATTTCCTATTATTGGAAGCTTTGGAGGAGATGGTGGTGAGATTTTTCTGGCCATTGCAGAATTGAAATTATGATTGCATTTGATGACAGTACGTAAAAAGAAGATGATTAAGGTAGCGATTGGGAGGAAAAACCAGATTGAAGAGTTTTCATGCAGAGAAGTGGACATTGTGTACTGTGCTTTCTTTAATTTGCTGTGTAATTAGTAAAGAATGCAGAGAATGAGGTGTTTATAATCGTCCCAAGTCATCAACATTAATAAAATACGTGTATTTGTGAAAAATACGTATGCGTTTCATTATTTAGACACGCTAGCTCAACATGCATGCAATTAATTTCTTATTGTTGAATACAGGGATGATTAATATGCTTACCTAAACGACCTAATTTTCTCTTAGGACATGAAATAAATAAAAATTGAAGTTCATGTTTGGCAAGTATTTTGAGGGATTATTGGATGAGATACAATATCAATATACATAACTCATACTAGAATATTGTATAAATAAAATTATATGCTTCAAGATTAAAGATATGATGGTGTTTAACATTAATCAACCTTTCAAATACATGGGAGAGATTCTTATCAATTATTCATTCTCTCATATATTATAATATATATTATTGAAAACTTTTTAAATTTTGTTGAGTAACAGTGCTTATCAATTTGCCAAAAAAAAGAAAGACAGAAAGAAAGTAACGTAAAGAAGAATGACATGCTATCTAAATTTTGTACACTTGTATTTTAACACGT
Organism: Vigna reflexopilosa; assembly: GCA_027742785.1. Classification (NCBI taxonomy): domain Eukaryota; kingdom Viridiplantae; phylum Streptophyta; class Magnoliopsida; order Fabales; family Fabaceae; genus Vigna; species Vigna reflexopilosa. The sequence continues at coordinate 26,975,329 of CM050928.1, read as the reverse complement.
GATTTCGTAATTATTAATTTGTGTCTGAATATGTGGTGATTATGAAAGTATATGTACGAAGATTACGTTTCTAGATTTTGTTTCCAGTGACAGCACGCATGCAGTACTTGTGTTCCATAATATCTAGAGATTAGGTTTAGAAAATTCATCAAGGTTCTAGATATGAAAATGCTCTTCAATTAGAACTCTATTTTTTTTTATTTCTTTTCTTACTGTTGTGATTCAAAGTTTTTCTAGTCTGGAAACGTAACTTTTTTTATGTGAAGCGAAAAATTTAGAATGGTTTTATTCATATAAATCTATTACACTACTGTTATATGATTATGCAGAAGTATGAACATGCAGAGAGGGAAAGGAGAGCTGAGAAAGTGAGCTACTTATCTCAGTACAATCAGAGTATTTAAACTAAAAGCGGTAAAGGAAACTAACTGTCAATGGATAGGTATTACAGTTATAACATTCAAATTAATATCAACACACCTCTCTTAATCTGAATTCACTATCAATTTAACACTAAGCAACTCTCTTAGTTTGTCAAATCTGATCTGCTTCAAGGCTTTAGTGAAAACATCTGCAGTTTGGTCTGCAGTGCCGCAGTGGACCAACTCCAATCTACCTCTATTAATTTGGTCTCTCAAAGAATGAAACTTGGTTTCAATGTGTTTACTAACTCTAATCTACCTCTATTAATTTGGTCTCTCAAAGAATGAAACTTAGTTTCAATGTGTTTACTTCTATCATGGAAGACTGAGTTTTTAGACAGACTTATAGCTGATTTATAATCAACTAAAAGCTGTACCGGTTTTCTATATTCAAGTTTTAGCTCATCAAACATTGTTTCCAACCACACACACTGACAAATCGTCTCAGCAATTGCGATGTATTCCGCCTCACGGGATGATAGAGCAACTACATTTTGTTTCTTGAAGCAACACGAAATTGCTGCTCCCATGTATTTAAACAGATACCCAAATGTTCTTTTTTTGTCAACCTTATCACCACACCAATAAGCATCACACCAAGCCTCCAATGCTCCTCTCGTGTTGTCAGGATGCTTGGGGAAGAAAAGACCGAAGTCTGTAGTTCCCTTTAAGTAACGCAATATATGTTTGACAGTAGCAAGATGGGATTGCCTAGGATCATTCATATATCTGCTTACCAGCCCAACTCCATAGCTAATATTAGGTCTGCTATTACAAGTGTATCGTAGAGACCCTACAATTTGCTTATACAGTGTGGCATCCACCTTCTTCTCGTCTAGTTTATTAGTCAACTTCAGATTTGCCATGATTTGTATTGAAGCACTATTGTATTTTTCCATATTAAATCTTCTCAACACTTCATTTATATACCTCCTTTGATTAAGAGACACTCCATCATCTATTTGCATGCATTCCAGTCCCAAAAAGTAGCTTAGACTGCCGAGATCAGTCATCTTAAATTCTTCTTTCATCCTCTTCTTAAACTCTTCAATTTCATCCACCGAATCTCCCGTTATAAGTAGATCATCTACATACAAGCAAATCAACAACATGCCTTTCCTTCCACTAGCCCTCACATAGATTTCAGATTCTACAGTACACTCATGAAATCCAAGTTTGATGAGCAAGGCGTTGATGTGGTTGTTCTAGGCTCGAGGTGCCTGTCTGAGACCATATAAGGCCTTATTTAATCTATACACTTTCTGCTCTTCTCCTTCTTTTTCAAAACCTGGAGGTTATCTCACATAGACCTCTTCTTCGAATGGCCCGTTCAAGAATGCGGATTTAACATCCATTTGACAAATTTTCCATTATTTAAAGTTGGCCATAACAATTATCAACCTCACAGTTTCCAACCTTGCTACAGGAGCAAAAACATTTGTGAAATCAACTCCAGGCTTTTGCAAGAAGCCTTTCGCTACCAATCTGGCTTTGAATTTTGCTACTTCACCATCTGGTTTATATTTGATCTTAAACACCCATTTAACCTCAATGGACTGTTTATGTTGAGGTAACTCTACCATCTCTCAGGTTCTGTTTTTCTCAATAGCCTTTAGTTCCTCCAACATGGCTTCCTTCCACTCCTTTATGTCAACCGCTTGCTTGCAGGTCAAGGTTTCTGTATCAGCCAAAAACGCAAAATGTACAAGATCACCTGAGCTGGTTACATCACTATTTGCAAAAACTTCATGATCTGCAAGTCTAGTGGATGGAAACCTTGTTCTTTGTGACCTTCTATTATTGGCTTCATGATTCACAGTAGTCTGTTCAACAGTAGAAGAACTCTTATCTTCTAACCAACTTGACACACAACCTGCTTCAAACTTTGCCTCAACCTTCTTCCAATCAAACGTTGCAGCCTCATCTACTAATGTTATATCAATTGCTGAGACATGGATGTGAGTCTGTTTGCTTACTCACAGTAAGTAGTACTGTTGAGAAATATTTTCCTAGCATGAACATGTGAATTGAGCACCTCTCTTACCTCTGTGATAATCAGATGCATTAATCTAGTGAAAGCATATAATAGTTTGGACTCACTTAGCCACATTTTTTATGTCAATGTTCACAACATCACACATTTATAACACTAATGTACCCTAAAAGCATCGAAATGCATCACTTGGAACACCACAAACTATACGATATATATTTATTGTATAGTTTTGTTCGAACTATATATTGCATTTCAGTAAAAATAAACGTCAAGTTTATTACATTAATTCATTTTTAGATACACATTTGATATTTATGTTCCTATTTAATATTTTTATTTGTTTTTTTTTTCATATAGAAATGTATGAGTACGAATTATAAGTGTTTAGCATGTAAACTTTTAGTTTATTAAGTAATTAACAAATTCATAATCTATTTACTTTTTAGTTATTAGTTTTATTTGATTTGAAAAAATATTTTCTTGTTATGTAATTTTTTATTCTCTCTCAACTCGTTCTATAAGTACTAAGATTTAATGTATTTTCTCTTTTAATATATTGCAAAAATAATATATATGTTGTAATTGTTATGAAATTTTAACTTTACATTGTAACAACTCAATTAGCAGCATCATATAACTAATTAGGTCATTCATATGACATAACAAGTATATGTTATTCTAATATATTTATTTATTTGTTATTTATCTTTTCTAAAATTTAAATTCGCAATTAGTGAAATGCAATGTTATTTATCTATAATTGATTTAAGGATTAGTTGTATAATAAGTTAAAAAAATATTTCAAATTATCACTTATTACAATAATTTCTATACATTTTATATATTATTTGTAATTATTAAATTTATTTAAAAAATTGTATTATTTATTACAAATAAGCATTGAATTATTTATTATAAATAATATATAATAATCCTTTTTACACAAAATCATTAATTTGTTTAATCTATTATAAACTTAACCCATTACATTATAGCTAACCATTATAAAAAATATTGAATGATTATTTAAATTAATATATATATATATATATATATATATATGTGTGTGTGTGTGTGTGTGTGTGTGTGTGTTTCGGTTGTGAAGTCGAGTTACTGCTGATATTTTCACAATTTTTCTTTTAGGACGTCCGATTCCACCTCCTGCAGTCTTCTTCTTATGAATATCGTCCGGTCTGGCTCTCAGATCTCTCCTTCGAATGAATACCGTCCGGTCGGGTACCTGTCAAAGGTTCTCGAACCCTCAAGTCAGTACACATTCAATAAATTTAGAACAGTAATAAATGTGCAGGAAATGTAAATCACCTACCTCTAACCTGTATTTATAATTTTTACCATGGACTTATGATTAGCAGAATCTTAATCACAGTCCAATCTTGACCCTATTGAAATAAGGCCCAAGCCCTTATATGCGAGGCTCAAAACAGAAGGCTTATGAGAGATAAAAAATATCTCGTGCAAGCATCACTGCCCGAGGCAGACTTTGACAGCAAAGAAAGAGAGAGAATGAAATCGAAACTTCTGGGAGAAGGAAGAAAGAGCTTGAAGCTCTCTAACGGTGCTCTGGCGGTGCTCTTCGGGGAGATAGAAGAAAAGCCGAATAAAGTCAAGTGTTAGGCAAAGGTGAGAGAAAACTTGAAACTTTTTTATTATTTTGTGAATGTATGTTGTTCTTCTATGTTACAAAAAGAAAGAGAAAAGGGAAACCCTTAATATATAGGGTTGAAGGGAAAAAGGGGGAAAATAGAAAACATTAAAACTCTAACTAACAACATAGAGTGATTACTGCAATTAGGCAGTAATCTAACTAACTCTAACCGATTCTATGAATCACAAAAGCCTTACCTCAAGCTGGACGGTGTATACTCACCAATCCAAGCTTGGGTACAACGGATCGAAAGATAACACGATGGGTGAACTTGGTGAAGATATCCGCCAACTGCTCATCCGAGCGAATGGGAAGAAGATGTAGAAGGTTGGCCTGAATCTTCTCACGAACCACATGGCAATCCAGCTCTATGTGCTTCGTTCTTTCGTGAAAGCTCTGGTTGTGAGCTATATGTCTTGCAGATTTGTTGTCATAGTAGAGAACAGGAGTGCTAGCAATCTGGACTTGAAGGTCTTGGAGGAGATATTGTATCCATTGTATCTCACACAGTAGCTGCTAAGGCACAATATTCCGCTTCAGTCGAAGATCTGGAAACAATGTTCTGTTTCTTTGACTTCCAGGAGATGAGGGATGAGCCAAGGAAAATGCAGAAACCTGTAGTGGATCTTCTAGTATTAGGGCAGGTAGCCCAATCTGAGTCACTGAAAGCCTTTATTTGTACTTGTGACTCAGTTGGGAAAAAGAGTCATTTTGAAGGATCAGACTTGATGTACCTAAAAATGTGTTGCATAGCCCGATAATGGTAGTCAGTGGGTGATTGCATAAATTGGCTCAACAAATTAACTGAAAAACATAGATCAAGTCTAGTGTTGGTGAGATAGAGTAACTTCCCTATCAGCCTCCGATACGAATTAGGACTTTCCAAGTAGTTTTCTGCTTTATACAATGAGCTAGTTTCACTCAAGAAAGGCGTAGAACACGGTTTGCATCCCAACATTCCAGTTTCTTCAAGGATGTCAAGAGCATACTTTCTTTGACACAAGTGAATCCCCTTTCTAGATCTAGCCACTTCAAAACCAAGGAAATACTTAAGTTCTCCCAGAATTTTGATTTGAAATCTGTTGTGTAAAAGAACCTTTATGCAATCAATTTCTGTCATAGAATTTCTTGCTAGTATGATGTCATCTACATAGACAACTAGGGCTGTAAAATCTGGAGGAGTCTTTTTAATAAAGAGTGAGTGGTCAGATTTAGATTGGACATAACTGACAGAGATAAGGAAAGAGGATAATTTTTCAAACCATTGTCTACTTGCTTGTTTCAGTCCATACAAAGACTTAGTAAGCCTGCAAACTTGTCCCTCTCTGCTGCCTTTTAGGCCAGGTGGTGGTTTCATGTAAACTTCTTCATTTAGGTCTCTGTGTAGAAAAGTGTTGTCCACATCAAGCTGGTGTAGAATCCAATTATTTGAGGCTGCAAGAGCAATTAATAACCTAACAGTAGTGAGCTTGGCTATAGGAGAGAAGGTGTCCAAATAGTCTATCCCTTCCTGTTGAGTATAGCCTTTAGCTACTAAGCGTGCCTTATATCTCTCTATGGTGCCATCAACTTTATATTTAGTTTTGTTCACCCATCTACAACCAATGGGACTTTTTCCAGGAGGTAGTTGTGTCAGATACCAAGTACTATTGTCTTGTAGAGCCTTGATCTCTTTTTGCATTGCTTCAGCCCATTCGTGCGTGTTTTTGGCTTCATCATAGGAACGTGGTTCATTACTGGCAGTGATAGCTAGAGTATATCTTAAGTGTTTTTCTGACAAAGAGTCATAAGATAACATGTCAGAAATGGGATAAGGAGTTTTAAAATGATTTTTCATAGATAAGGATTGATTAACCTGATGCACATAATCATTTAAATACCCAGGGGCCCTTCTAATTCTGGTGGATCTCCTCTGACTGTGACTTTCTTCAATGGCAGTGGAGTTGTGATTTTCTTCATTTGTAGTAGAGTTGTTCTTGTCATTGTTGTCAATGTCAACCTGTTCTGTTTGTCTCTCGTCATTGGTGTCTGTTTCAGCAGGCCTTCCAGCTTTAATATGACTATTACTGCATAAAAAATCATTAAGAAAAGAAGTTTCGTTTGCCTCCTCATCATTAGCTTCCCTGTTATTTTGGTGGTCCTTATAGGGAAATATATTTTCATAGAAGATAACATTTCTGCTTATGAAAATTTCCCTAATGTTGATGTCAAGAATAACATAACCTTTGACACCACCTTTATAACCAAGGAAGATTCCCTTCCTTGCTCTCGGATCAAGTTTACTCCTACTATTTTCAAGAGTGGAGGCGAAGCAAAGACACCCAAAAGTTTTTAAATTCAAATAAGTAGGAGGAATATCATATATTAGGTCATGAGGGCTTTTGTTATTAAGAACGGGGGAAGGAAGTCTATTTATTAGATAAACAACATGACTGACAGCATAAGACCAATAAGCATTAGGCAAATTAGATTGAAAAAGAAGGCTACGCGTTATATTGAGTATGTGTTGATGTTTGGGTTCCACAACAGAATTTTGTTGAGGAGTCTCAACACAACTCCTCTGATGATTGATGCCATAAGAATCATACAAATTAGCACAGTTAAATTCTGGACCGTTGTCAGATCTGACAGTTTTAACAGTTTTATGAAATTGATTCTTAATTTTGATAATAAAATTTTGTAACAAGTCCCTGGTCTGACCTTTATTCTGCATTAAAAAGGCCCAGGTATGCCTGCTATAGTCATCAACAATAGTAAGGAAATATCTATGCCCATGAATAAATGAAGTAGAAATAGGTCCCCATATATCACAGTGAATCAATTCAAAACATTCGTTGGACAGAGAAGTGCTTATAGGAAAAGGCAATTTATGTTGTTTAGCATAATGGCAAGTATCACAAACAATGTCAGATGTCATTTGTACATAAGGAAAATTTTTACAAATTTGTTCCATAGTTTTGTGTCCAGGGTGGCCTAGCCTATGATGCCACAAATTCACATCAACACGTTCATAAGAGAAAACAGTCTTGCAAAGAAAATCTTTGTCAGGGATGGGTAAAGTCTGTAAGTAATAGAGACCCTTGGAAGCACTAGCACAACCAATCATCTTCAATGTAGAGTTCTCCCTTATCTGACACATCTTAGAAGAAAAAATTAGGCTGCAGTTTATGTCTTTGGTAAGACTTTGGACAGATATGAGATTAAAAGAAAATTCTGGAATATACAAGACATTGAAAATAATAAAATCTTTAGAAAACTAAACAGTTCCTACATATTCTACAGTAACAGTAGAGTTATTAGGAAGTTTGACAAATATAGGTTTGATTTTGTAAAAAGTAACAAAGTGTCTTTTTTATGGGTCACATGATCAATGGCCCCAGTATCTATAATCCAAGAATGAGTACCTTGTTTGTCTCCTGTGGTATTTCTTTGCACTTGATTGACTTTATGTGAAAAGTCATCACCCTTTTCTATTATTCTGAGCAGTTTCTGCATCTGTTATGGGGTGAAAGGGTTAAGGACAACATTAGTGCTAATCTGTTGAGTGGGTTGCACATTCTCTGGGACATAATCACTTTGGCATATGTTGGTAGAACTCTAATCACCCTGTCCCTTTTTGTCTTGACTGTTGTCACTCCTTTTGTACCATGGTAGGTAACCATGCTTAGAATAGCATTCATCAACAGTGTGATTTATTTTGTGGCAGTACGAACATTGTTTTCCATGATTGGGATTTCTCCCTCTTCCTCTTCCCTGTCCTCTGGTCCCATTACCACGTCCCTGGTTTCTCCAGGTCTGGTCCGGTTTCCAACTACTGTTTTTATCAGTAGTGTTGGCCAAGATTTTAGATTCTGCAATTTGATGATTGATAATTCCAGTGCTTTGTCTTTCTTGTTGCATGATAAGGGAAAACACACGATTGATGTTGGGAAGAGGGTCCATCAAAAGGATTTGAGTCCTCACAGTATTATAGGTGTCATTCAACCCCTTTAGAAAACATATAACATGCTCTATTTCTCTGTATTTGAAAGAAATTCTTGACAAATCACAATTACAAGGAATATCACAAGTGCAGCCAGGTATGGGTCTAAGAGATTCCAACTCTTCCCAAAGAATCTTTAAATCTGTAAAAAATTGGCTTACACTTCTTTCTCCCTGTTTGATTGAATGAATGTCTTGGAGCAAATCAGAAATTTTGAAGTAATCACCCTTTGAGAATCTTTCCTTTAATTCGTCCCACAACTCCTTAGCATCTTCAACATATATAACACTTTCTGCAATCTATGAAGAAAGTGTTTTATGATCCAAGAAAGCACTACCATATTGCATCTTTCCCAAGCATCAAAAAGCGCATCATTTCTTTGGGGTTTCTTTATTGATCCATCGATGAACTTGATTTTATTTTTGGAAAGGAGGGCTCTTCTCATGCTCTTGCTCCAAGAAGAGTAATTAGTTTCATTTAACACTTGAGAGATGAGGGTAAGACCTGTATTTTCACCAGGATGTAAGTAGAATGGACTAGTAGGATTGGCGGACTGATTTGTGGCGGACTGATTTGTGGCGGACTGATCTGTGGCAGACTGATCTGTGGCAGACTGATCTGTGTGGTCCATCACAACAAGAAGGGATCAAGAATGAAGCAAGAAGCAAGAAGAGTCCAAGAAACAAACTAGGAAATAGTCAGGGATGAATTTTGGAGCAGTGAGGCAGCAAAATGCGTTGTGCTCTTGATACCATATTGAAATAAGGCCCAAGCCCTTATATGCGAGGCCCAAAACAGAAGGCTTATGAGAGATAAAAAATATCTCATGCAAGCATCACTGCCCGAGGTAGACTTTGACAGCAAAGAAAGAGAGAGAATGAAATCGCAACTTCTGGAAGAAGGAAGAAAGAGCTTGAAGCTCTCTAGTGGTGCTCTAGCGGTGCTCTTCAGGGAGATAGAAGAAAAGCCTAATAAAGTCAAGTGTTAGGCAAAGGTGAGAGAAAACTTGAAACTTTTTTATTATTTTGTGAATGTATGTTGTTCTTCTATGTTACAAAAAGAAAGAGAAAAGGGAAACCTTTAATATATAGGGTTGAAGGGAAAAAGGGGGAAAAACAGAAAACATTAAAACTCTAACTAACAGCATAGAGTGATTACTGCAATTAGGCAGTAATCTAACTCTAACTAACTCTAACTGATTCTATGAATCACAAAAGACCCAATAATCTTAATCACATCTTACCTTAATCTTGTCCTAAGCTGAGAAGTATAATCGACCGTCCATAACAAGACGACCGGTAGTATCTTCGAGACAATTCTTCTACCGTCCGATCCATCTAGTAACGTCCGGTTCATATAGTACTATATATATATATATATATATATATATATATATATCTTGATAATTTTTTTATTCATTATTCTAATTCAAAATATAATATATAAAGTTAATATATTTTAGAAAATATTTTTTTATTATTAAATGTTAAATATAAGTTAAATAACGTACATGGTACAGGTATACCATTGCATACATATGATTTACACGTAGAAATTGACGATAGCAAATAGTTGCAATAACAAAATAACAATAAGTAGATAAACCAACCTATTATAACCCTAGATTTTACTATGAATGTTGAGAATATATATAGTCCCTTATTTTTCTTTTAAGTTACTATGTTTATCTTTAACATCAACTTATGTATTGGTAAGAGGCAAATGCTACGACAGGAAATTTTCTACCACTGGTCAACCCTGCAGATTCAGTCATGTCGAGTGTCTGATCCCCCGTTACTCCACTTGGCACTTCCCAATCAAACTGATGAACAAGGTTTGCTATGAGCAATTCAATCACATTCATGGCAAACATTATTCCTGGACAACCCCTTCTTCCAGCTCCAAATGGTATCACTTCAAAATCATGTCCTTTCACATCTATTGAACTCTTTAAGAATCTTTCTGCTTCAAACTCTTCAGGTTTTTCCCAATAACAAGGATCTCTTGCTATTGCCCAAGCATTAACTATGATTTGTGTGCCTGCTGCAATGTCATAGTCCATCACTTTGGCATCTTCCATGGATTCCCTTGGAAGCAACAAGGGAACTGGGGGATGTAATCGAAAACTTTCTTTAATCACTGCTTTCAAATAAGGCATGCTGCTTAAATCTTCCTCACTTATGCGAGTTCTATCACTAACCACATTCCTTATCTCATCTTTTAGCGTCTGCATCACACTTGGGTGCCTCAAGAGTTCTGTCATTATCCATCCTAGGCTTGTGGAGCTAGTTTCAGTGCCTCCGACAAACATATCCTGAAAAATATTACCATCAAATACTCTTTAATATCAAATTTCTAATATTGTATGAATGTTGAAAATACAAAATTAATGAATAAACCTCTGGATTGATGTTTAAGTTATGTAAATTTCCGACAGCTTATCTTAAGACTTTTCTCATTTCATGTTTGATATTAAGGATTGAACTAAATGACGTTTAAGAAAAGTAAAGATTTTATGAAGTTAGAAATATAGAGTGGTTGTATGTTAAGAACTTACGCAGATAGATACCACATTGTATTAATTTTACGTACCTGGATTATAGCCTTTATGATTGTTTTATCAATCTGGAACCCCAAGGCGTTTGTCTTTTGGATCCTCAGCAAAATGCCCACCAAATCATTCTGTTCATCATCATCAACATCATCATGCACATCATGCCCTCTTCTACTTGCATGCTCATCGACAACTTCATCAAAAAATTCATCAAGCTGTTTAGCCAGTCTCTTTGCCCTACCATACATTCCATTAACTCTTCCCACCCAATCAAGCCAAGGTATGCAGTCCCCTATAACTGGAGCACCCAACATCTTAATCATCTCATTCATTGGCTCCCAAAATTTACTTCCTTCTCCTCCACTGTATCTCCTTCCGAGAGCAGCTCTGCTCACTATGTTATTTGTGACTGTTGAAAATAAATCACTTAAATTCACAGGCGTCACAGAGGAACAACACTGCTTAATCTTATCCATCATTATGGAGATTTCCTCTTCTCTCACTGCAGCAAAGGATTTAACCTTTTTTGCACTGAGAAGATGCAAGACACATATACTCCTTATCTGCCTCCAGTAGTTGCTGTATGGAGTACATGCCACATCTTTGGAATCGTAGAAGAAGATATCAAACATCTTACGATGTGGTCTATTGGAGAAAACAAGGTCATGGGTTTTCATAACCTCACGAGCTGCCTCGGCCGTTGAGACCACAAGAACTGGCACCTTTCCAAAGTGAAGTAACATTAAAGGGCCATAGGTTTGAGCAAAGGAATGGAGAGTGCGGTGAGTGAGAGTGCCAAGTTGGTGGAGATTTCCTATTATTGGAAGCTTTGGGGGAGATGGTGGTGAAGTTTTTCTGGCCATTGCAGAATTGAAATTATGATTGCATTTGGCTAAAAGATTGATGACAGTACGTAAAAAGAAGATGATTAACGTAGCAATTGGAAGGAAAAACCTGATTGAAGAGTTTTCATGCACAGAAGTGGACATTGTGCGCTTTCTGTAATTTGCTGTCTAATTAGTAAGCAATGCAGAGAATGAGGTATTTATAAGCGTAGCAAGTCATCAACTTTAATAAAATACGTGTATTTGTGAAAAATACGTATGCGTTTCATTATTTAGACACGCTAGCTCAACATGAATGCAATTTCTTATTGTTGAATACAGGGATGATTAATATGCTTACCTAAACGACCTAATTTTCTCTTAGGACATGAAATAAATAAAAATTGAATTCATGGTTGGCAAGTATTTTGAGGGATTATTGGATGAGATACAATATCAATATACATAAGTCAAAATTTTATATAAATAATTAAGCTTTATGGTAATCAAGGTTGGGATTACTATACGGGATTCTCAAGAATATTGTATAAATAAAATTATATGCTTTCAAGATAATATATATATATATATATATATATATATATATATATATATATATGATGTGATGTGATGGTATGGTGTTTAACATTAATCAACCTTTCAAATTCATAAGTAATAATTCATAAGTAATAATACAGTTGCTAATATTTACTGATAAATATAAAAATTTATCGGTAACTATCGTTAGAAAAATCTATTGATAAATGCAAAAGATTTTATCAGTAATTATCACGATTTGATTTATTTTTTTCCTTTCTCCCTTTTTTCTTCTTTCTCAATTTTACATTTTTTATCGGTTTAAACTCTCTTTTGGTTCTCATATTTATTGGTAAATCTCAAGTGGGTCTTCGTTTTTTTTTTCTGTCTCAATTGGATCCATATACTTGTAAAATTGAGTCAATTAAGCTCTGTTCGTTAAGTTTTCCCTAACACCGTTTAAACTTGTCAACGTGGTGCACACTTAATATGTTGATGTGTACTGTTTGATTATGTAGAATTTTTATTTAAATTAAGAGATTATGAAATGGCAAAATTTAATTGGTTTATGTTAAAATTCTAGGGTTTTCTCTTTGTGATTGGTGTTTCGAATCTGTGTGCAGTTTTCGAATGGAGGAGCAAGCTGCCATGGTTGCGTGAGATTGATGATGGAGGTCGCGATTGAGAAGATGTTCGTGGTCTGGTTCTCTCTGCAGATGCGTGTTGATGGTGATGTGCGAAGATGGTGTTTAGGCATGGTGGAGATCACGATTAGGGTGGTCTCTACAACGACGACTTTTACTCCTATTGGATTTTTTGTTCTTTGTATTTCCCTTGCAGGTTGAAGGCTTGTGCGCGAGGAAAGATTATTGTTGGTGGCGCTGGAGCACTTTTGCGTCGCGGTGGAGGGGCAGTTGTTCATTGTGGGTTGCGTCCTCTACATTGGCAGCCATGGAGGCGGGAAAAGGTGTTGCGATGAAGGAGATGATGTGGCGAAAGCCATTGATGGAGGAGAAAGAGATGAGGGGAAACCCATTTGGAGACTCACTACTATATCCCCCTCCCAACAACTCTAATTTCAGATAACCTCATCAAATAGATATAAATTGACTTGCATTTTTCCCTTTCATTTCGGATAATTCTGTTTTGTAACTCCCCATCTTTACTTTTTCACCTAATGCCTAGCCCTAACTTATGCTCTTGTTTCAAGGGCACTAGATTTAATTTCCTAAGCCTTCACACAATTATTCTATAATTAATTGATGTCTTTGCAAATTGGTTTGCGTTCAACCCTGTTCTTTCGCCTTGTCTTTTGTAATTCGTCATTGCAGTGAATTAAAGATCTTAGTTTCTTTAAGCTTATGCCTATTCTTGTGGGACTTAACTGCGTGAAATAAACTGTGAATTGCTTTTCTAACTCAAAAAAACCACAAATCCTTTTTTCTTCTTCTTTTGTGTTTGACATCCAGGTTCTGACAAGGAAGACCCACTTAAGCCATTGCTCCCAAAAAGAGAAGAACAAAGTGAAAGGCCCTAGCAGAAGTCTCTCTGCACGACTCGCAGGGTCGAAGGACCATCAAGCAAACAACCTCAATTGATACAAATTGATTTTTCTTACAGTAAAGATCCAATTAAACCTGCTCCCTGCGAAGGATGATGAAGGGGTCAAAGGCTTTGATTTGGACGCCGGAGATAGTGAGGGAGGTGAAGTTTTGGAGAACAAATTCCTTGGTTCGATTAGGAATAAATTTTGCCAAGTCAAAATCTCTTAATTTAAAAAAAATCCACATAATAAAATATTTTTAGTCAGGAACTGTAAACGGCGTCAGTGAAAATTTAACGGACAGGGCTTAATTAGCTCAATTTTACAAGTATATGGACCCAATTGAGACAAAAAATAAGGGGACTCACTTGAGATTCACCAACAAATATGAGGACCAAAAGAGGATTTAAACCTTTTTTTTTATCAATGTCTTTCATGCCTAATTGTTTCACATGTTCTCAGTTCTCAGTTTGCAGGTTCCTCAAAGTAGTGGGTATCTTAATTGTTTTAGAAACCCTAAAATTTGAGAAAAATCACCAACTGCATCCACCGTGCACACCGTGTTTGAGCAACCACAAAATCATCATAAACGACGAACCACTTTTCCAGCCACCGCTCTCCACCACTTCGCCAACCACGAGCAACCTCTTAAAAATGTAAAAACGAGAACGCACAAATCACAACAATCAAACCCCCAAATCGTGAACCTCTTTCAGTTAGTTCATCTCAGCGCCATTAATGAAGCTAACCTGCAAACAGAACAATCCAACCCCAAATCACAAAATCCCAAAATCAAGCAAGCAGAGAACGTGAAATCTTCACATCGCGTCTACACCAGTAGTGAGAGGCCATGAGCTTGCAACGTTATTAGCAAGAGGCGTGCAACACTGCTCTGAGTAGCTGTGGTAGTCTTAGCGAAGATGTTAGAAATATGGAAAGCTGGAAGCTTTTCACACAAGAGAGAAAACGCAAACCTGACACGAGAAAGAGAATGAAATAATGTGGCTCACAAAGAGAGAAATAAATTGGTGGAAAATTTGTTGTTTTCTTATTATGAATTTTTTTTGTTGATAATACATCTATTGGTAAAATCTATCGGTAATTAAAATTTTAAAATTAATCAATAAAATCGGTCGATAAATTTAAATTACTAGCAAAAATAAAGTCATCGATAAAATTTTGTCGATAATTTCATAATTTTTTGTAAATTTTTTTAGGGTATCAATTATTCATTCTCTCACTTTTTATAATATTATTGAAAACTTTTTAAATTTGGTTGAGTAACAATGCTTATCAATTTTCCAAAAAAAAAAAAGGAAGACAAAGAAAGTAACGTAAAGAATAATTAATTGCTTTCTAAATTTGGTACACTTATATTTTATCACGTGTTTTAATAATTATTAATTTGTATATGAATATGTGGTGATTATATGTATGAAGGTTACGTTTCTAGATTTTGTTTCCATTGACAGCACGCATGCAGTACTTGTGTTCCATGATATTTAGAGATTAGGTTTAGAAAATTCATCAAGGTTCTAGATATTAAAATGCTCTTCAATTAGAACTCTAATTTTCTTTTCTTTTCTTTTTCTTAGTGTTGTGATTCAAAGTTTTTTCTAGTCTGGAAATGTAACTTTTTTTATGTGAAGCGAAAAGTTTAGAATGGTTTTATTAATATAAATCGTCACTAATATTATCAAAGAAAGATAAAAGTTCTAACCATTGGCTAAAAAATTAACAATACAAGTTGTTTCATTTGGTTCAAAAACCCTAAATGTGGGAACCTATACTTTTGTATAATCGATGTACGAAAATCAGATGATACTAAATTTTATCTTAAGAGTAGAAAACAATAGTACGAGCCATCAACTATGTGTAAATGAAATATATGTGTTACTTCTTGCAAACTTCTTCACTTTATCATTTTGTATTGTTTAACTTTGGATATGCTATGCATGAACTTTCACTGCCGTCCAGCGTAAGATCATCTTATGATAATAATCTGATTTCATATTATAAATTTCAACAAGGCATTTCTTTTTTCTTCCCAATAAATGATTTTTAAACTTAAAAATGAAACATTGTTGTTTAAGTCTCTATTTAAATTTTAGTTATATATTTTTTAACATGTTTAATAAAAAAAATTAAGCCTTGCCCGATCTAAGACTAAATTCAACCTTTTTTTAAAGAAATCAAATATAATTAGGAACCAGTTTTAAAAAATCTTATTCTTTTAGGTTAAAAACTATATTTAAGATTTTATGTAGATGGATGAAAGTTTTTTCATATAATTAATGTGTAGCTTCCCAATCTGATTAGTTGAACTGAACTTATTGTCTGGTTTTGAAAATGATAGCTATCTGGTATGTGATTACTCTCTAATATTTTTATTTGATCTAGTATGAAGGTTTTATTTAGCTCTTTCATATATTCATCATCGTATGATGTGTTTTTGTATCGTTGATATATGGGTAGTAATACCAAATATTTGTTGTATTTATAAATTTGGTCCTTGTCGTTTTGTTGATGAAAACAACTTTTATCTGATCTAGTCTAGAAAATAATACCAAAGTTTAGGAAAATAAAAACAAATAAAAAAAATCGAAGCCTAAAATTATAAGTCTTATGCATAATTTTTGTTGTGTTTGGTTAAATAGATTAATAGTTAGACTCTTATGGATAGTTAATGAAATAGTTATCAGAGTCTTATAAGTAGTTATTGATTAGTTGTTGAGTACCATGGTAAGGAATATGTGACACTAGCACAAAAATGATCTATTACGTAAAGCACTTTATTTCCGAGCAAAGAGGTTATACATTGATTTGTAATGACATTTTTTGTAATAATGTGAAGAAATGTAAATATCAAATTTTACATTTCCCTATAAGGGGTCATATGTAAAACTTCTTCTCAACACCCAATTTCGTCTTAGAAAGTAAATAATTAAAGAATATTTTTGAAATATTAGTTTAATATGGTAATAATTTGAATCAATTTTCTTCTAATAATTACAATCAATGTCTTGAATATTATTTGATTTATTTTTTTTACAATGAATTGTCAATTAATTCTCAATTAAACAGAAATTGTCTATTTTGTCCATTGTCAATTAATTCTCAATTAAGGCGAGATATGACAATGTTTGTATCTAAATACGCACCCTGTGAAAGAAAAAAGGAAGACATAAGAAAAAAGAAAGACATGTAGAAATAATAGAAAGAGAGAAAGAAAGTATAGAGAAAAATAAGTTCTCACACATAAGAGTTCTGTCAACGGCAACCACCAAGGAAGAACTAGGGGAGTACCGAAAGCTAAAAAGGTATGTCACCTCTACACCTTTCTCTTTTATTGTACTTTGAAGTTTTTTTCTAAAAGGTATTATTTTTCGCTACACCCACATAATGTTTTTTTAAAATCATAATTTTTTGAATATAAGTACGTGTTGGCCTATGACCAATTTCTTTTCTTTTTTTTCCCCACAAAAAAATGCGAAATATTTAAAACCAAAAAATGTCATCTTTGATAAACCAAACTTTTTTTAACAAGAACTACGTGATCCCTGATTTTTCATCATTAATGGAGATACGTAGGAGCAAAGTCAATCCTTGTTAGGTTCATTTTTTAAAAAATCTAAATCAATCTATAATAATTAGTTTTAAACAAACTCAGAAACTTTTTTCTAGATAAAGAACTACGTGATCCTTGATTGTCCATAAATGGATATACGTAGGAGCAGGGTTAGTCCTTGTCGGGTTCATAAAACAAAAGAATATTTTTGTTTTTTTATTAATCTTTTTATATAATTATTTTTTAGGGAAAATTAAATATTTTAATAAAACCACGTCAACTTTATACATTTAATTAGAGGTACTGCCTGGGCAGGCGTGCTAGGGTGCTAATACCTTCCTTACGCATAACCGATTCCGGAACCTGAAAATCTATTTTTCGTAGACCAAATCTTGTTTTATGGTTTCCATAGTTTTTTCCGTAATAAATTATTGTGGCGACTCCCAAAATCTTTTCTTAAACTCATTTGTTTTTTGGTTCGTCGTCCCGTCGCGATCCCGGTTGCGACAGATGACGACTATACTTGGGAAGCTAGAGAATTAGACCTTGTTAATTAAATGTGAAAAATTGATATGGTTTTTCTTTATTTTATTTTATTTTATTTATATATGATTGTCTT
The DNA here is from genome assembly GCA_027742785.1 of Vigna reflexopilosa. Lineage (NCBI taxonomy): Eukaryota > Viridiplantae > Streptophyta > Magnoliopsida > Fabales > Fabaceae > Vigna > Vigna reflexopilosa. The sequence continues at coordinate 26,957,618 of CM050928.1, read as the reverse complement.
TATTTATTTTGGTATTTTATTTATATTCTTTTTTTTTTATTATTATTATTGTACATATCATAAGTGAGACCCTATACTCGGGTCTAAGCGTAACATAGAATTAGAGGAGTTGTGTAGCGGTGTCATGTCTGGACTATTTCTAGTTTGGCTATCGTGAGAACCTCAACCAGTGTTTGTTCTCTTTACATGCAATTTCACACCTAGTTGCGTTTCAACTGTTGTGGAAAAGCTGTGAAAAAGACCATAGCTCTGGTGGCCTTGATTTTAGGTTTAGGAAGTCATCCCTGTGAAATTGCATATATAATGCTTAGACCTTAAGACTTTGGGCCTACCTTAAAAGCATAAAACATGTTGTCTTTTAATCATTATTTGGCATAAGCATCTTCATGCATTATATGCATTAGCAATATTTTATTATTTTCCCTTCATTTTCTTTATACATAACAATAAATGTGTCATGTTTTTATTTAAATAAAAAACAAAAAAAATGTCATGCTTTAATGAATAAATAAATAAGGCAAAATAAACACTTTTTAGTCAAATTTATTAATAAAACTTTCATTTCTTTTCAAGCATTTATAACATGAAATCGCGAAAATAGTTTTATTCTTCATCGTTTTCCATCATCCATTTTATCCATAAAAAAAATCAATTTACAAGGGACACTATCTTAAAGTGATCGCAAGAATTCTTTTTAGCAAAAAAATAAAAAAAAATTGAAAATGAATAAAAAACAAATAAAAAGGGGCAACTTATCTAAGTTAAGATTTTCGAAAATAAGGCGATCATAATTTAATTTGTAAACATGTTTCTTCATCAAAAAAATTATCATCTCTTTGTAACCTATTTTGAGTCTTAAATAAAAATGTTCTTGAGCAAGTCAATTGACATAATATTATTTAAGAAATAATTCATCAATAATATTTTTTTATGAAAAAGAAAGAATTGTTTTTTTGAAAAAAAAGAATCAAAATTTCATAACACAAGGAAAAAACGAAAACGACAAACTTAATTTTCATTCACTTTAACAAGAACATTTTTTAAGTCCATTAGGCCCAATTGATAGTTTTCTTCAAATTCAATTTCTTGAAAAAAAAACAAGTGAATGCAAAAGGAGGAAAATATAAAAAAAAATATTTTTCAAAAAGTTTTATCATTTCCATTTCATAAAAAAAAACATAGAAAGGGAAATCATTACATTTTGAGTATATTATTATCATACGTTTTTTGATCAATTATTTTTAAGTACTGATAATATTTTCTGTTGAGATATGTGTGTGCATTGCTTGAAAAGACTCATCCTCCAGCCTTACCCCAAAAGAAAAAGAGTTTGGCTCTAACAAACACTAATACTACCCACAAACTAGAGCATATTGGTCTTGCCAGAGTTATTCTCGCTTGTGCTATTTGGGAACTCCCTAACTAGCCAAAAGCATGCAAAATAAAATCAAACCAATTGGGGCAATCCTTTTTCGATGAATCCTTTCCATACTCGTTCCCTATCCTGAACAAAACCCATGCCTAAAAACTAGGGCAACTTTGACATTCATGGATCTGTATCTCTATACTCATTTTACCAAACACCAACTTCTTTTTGGTGTGTTGTATCTCATATTGATATTCACATATTACATGCCAACGTGGCTATCCCAGTGTCCTTTAAATCCTCACCACTTTCAATTTTTCTGTGAATTCAAGCATGCACATACTAATGCCAAACACTGTTTTGGATATCCGACTTCAAAATTTTGATATCCATTGTTTTTTTTAAAAAAAATGTAAGACATAAATGAATTTGATGATTTCAAGGAAATAAAATTAACTCCTCAAAAATGAAGTAAAAAAAATCAATCAGAGGTTAAAGAGTTTCAAAATACTCATTTGCATAATTTTGCATCATCGTTATCTGCATAAATAATTATCATGTATATCTTCATCAATAAGATACTTTATGAATGGTTATCAAACCTCTTTCATTAAAAAAATACAAAAAGATCAACATGCATCTAGGTTTCCTCTTTCAAGTTAGCCAGGTCTTTCTGTATCTGTCTTCTACCAAGCAATGGTCGAAACCGGGTTCTTCATTATAGATCCATACATTCATGCATTCAGAATCATGCATGCATCATAATAGGGGTCCAAAGAAGAAAGCATATCCAACGTCCAAAAGGAAATCAGTTCAAGAAAAAGTACATAAGTAACAAAATTCAGAATTAAAAAAAAAAGGGTGAACAAGGGTATCACATGAATTCTTGCCCATACATCGGTACATCAACAAAACTTAAGGAGAAAAGTCCAGAGCTATAAGAAGTTCAATTAAAGAAGCATTCGTTTTAAGCTTCTCAAAGCCCAGTTTTTCATCCTGGCACCAAAGCCCAGTTTTCATCCTAGCACCAAAGAAGTTGAAAAAAAGAAGAAGAAGAAGAGAAGAAAAGCATGACACACCATGCATCGCCAACATCCAACAGGGATTCATGAATTCGTTGGAAATCAGTTCAAACGGTACCTCGGCGAGAAAATTTAGAATTTTGAAAAAAAAGAGAAAAGAAAAAGGTGAATAAGGGTCTCACACGAGTTCCATCAAACATTGCGCACAATGTAGAAATGACTCTAAAACAAAATTTAGAGATCAATTCAATATATATATATATATATATATATACACATTACTGCAATGCCAGGAAATTTCAACATCTGCATAAAATTTTACAAGATTCGTGCGCCACTCATTCACGTATTATGAGGTTCGTGCGCCTCAACATCAAATTTTACGAGGTTCGTGCTCCTCTCCATCAAGTATTATGAGGTTCTTGCGACTCTCCATTAAGTATTATGAGGTTCGTGCGCCTCTCCATCTAATTTTACGAGCTTCGTGCGCCTCTCCATAAAGTATTATGAGGTTTGTGCGCCTCTCCATCAAATTTTACGAGGTTCATGCGCCTTTCCATCAAATTTTACGAGGTTCGTGCACCTCTCCATAAAGTATTATGAGGTTGGTGCGCCTCTCCATCAAATTTTACGAGGTTCGTTCGCCTCTCCATCAAGTTTTATGACGTTCATGCACCTCTCCATCAAATTTTACGAGGTTCGTGCGCCTCTTCATCAAATTTTAAGAGGTTCGTATGCCTCTCCATCAAGTATTACGAGGTTCGTGCGCCTCTCCATCAAGTATTATGAGGTTTGTGCGCCTCTCCATCAAATTTTACGAGGTTCTTGCGCCTCTCCATTAAGTATTACGAGGTTCGCGCGCCTCTCCATCAAGTATTACGAGGTTCGTGCGCTTCTCCATCAAGTATTATGAGATTCGTGCGCCTCTCCATCAAATTTTATGAGGTTCGTGCTCCCCTCCACAGCGAGATTCATAGGGCAAGTACACCTCTTAAGCGAAATCAAAGGTGATACCCTTTCCACAGCGAGATTCATAGGGCAAGTACACCTCTTAAGCAAAATCAATGGTGATACCCCCTCCACAGCGAGATTCCTAGGGCAAGTACACCTCTTAAGTGAAATCAAAGGTGGTACCCCCTCCACGAGGTTCATACACCTCTCCAACGAAGTTCATATGATATGCCACTCCCTCCACAAGTGTCACGGTTCTTCAGCAAAATCCACAAGGTTGCTACACTCTCTACCAGGTACGCTTCGAAATAATCTTTTTTCCTTTCTCTTTAGACCCGAACGAAATTAGTGTCTTTATCTTTATTTGGCTTTTAATTTGATAACACAAAAACTCTAAACTTCATGTTATCTAGCAAAATCTAAATAAAGAGGGGCAGCGTCAACACCCAATTTCGTTCGGGACGGTAATTAAAATTAAAGAATAAGAGAATAATAATTAATGGTGAGTAAGGAAATAAAGGAAAAAGAAAATAATAAAATAATCTTCCTTAATGAAGGACACATCACTTAGAATATTTTTGAAATATTAGTTTAATATGGTAATAATTTGAATCAATTTTCTTCCAATAATTACAATCAATGTCTTGAATATTATTTGATTTATATTTCTTGCAATCAAGGCCATTTCTTTCCTTATTTTGTCCATTGTCAATTAATTCTCAATTAAGGCGAGATTATCATAATATTACAATGTGTGTATATAAATACGCACCCTATGAAAGAAAAAAGGGACGAAAAAAAGAGAGAGAGAGAAAGACATGCAAAAATAATAGAAAGAGAGAAAGAAAGTATAGAGAAAAATAAGTTCTCACACATAAGGGTTCTGTCAATGCCAACCACCAAGGAAGAACTAGGGGAGTACCGAAAGCTAAAAGGTTTGTCACTTCTACACCATTCTCTTTTATTGTACTTTGAAGTTTTTTTTCTAAAAGGTATTATTTTTCACTACACCCAAATAATGTTTTTTTAAAATCATAATTTTTCGAATATAAGTAGGCGTCGGCCTATGGCCAGTTTCTTTTCTTTTTTTTTTCCATCATTTTTTTAACACAAAAAAGTGCGAAATATTTAAAACCAAAAAATGTCATTTTTGATAAACCAAACTTTTTTTACCAAGAATTATGTGATCCTTGATTTTCCATCAATGGAGATACGTAGGAGCAAGGTCAATCCTTGTTGGGTTCACTTTTTAAAAAATCTAAATCAATCTATAATAATTAGTTTTAAACAAAATCACAAACTTTTTTCTAGATAAAGAACTACGTGATCCTTGATTGTCTATAAATGGGTATACGTAGGAGCAGGGTCAGTCCTTGTCGGGTTCATAAAACAAAAAAATATTTTTTTTATTAATCTTTTATATAATTATTTTTAGGGAAAATTAAATATTTTAATAAAACCACGTCAACTTTATACATTTAATTAGAGGTACTGCCTTTCGGCAGGCGTGCTAGGGTGCTAATACCTTTCTTACGCGTAACCGATTTCGGAACCTGAAAATCTGTTTTTTCGTAGACCAAATCTTGTTTTATAGTTTTCCATAGTTTTTTCCGTAATAAATTATGGTGGCGATACCCAAAATCTTTTCTTAAACCTGTTTGTTTTCGGTTCGTCGTTCCATCGCGATCCCGGTTGTGACACTCCTCATACGTAGCTCTTATGCCACTTTCATTTTAACTTTCGTCTTCACACAACAGTAACAACAAACAGTATTATCACCCTACAAACATTGGGTTGGATTCATTGGTGAGTATTTTTCTTTTCTTCCTCTAATATGAAACCCTCCCTCACTCTGCTCATGTCTCTCTCTCTCTTTTTCTTCATTTTTGAACCCCATTTGAAGCCGCCACGAGCACTTTTGAATGTGCACGACGATTTTTACATTCGAGACACAAAAATAAGGCTCACAGCCAAAGCTTGCCGCCATATACTGTAAATCTACATGTGTTTCTGCGCAACATTACCAGAGATGTTCAAATTGGAGAGGAAGATGGAAATCTCGGTTTGGAGGTCATTCAAGGGAATGAAGACATTTTTGTGTCTTAGGAAAGGTATGTCGAGAGGATATTAAAGAAGTCTAAAATGAGGAATTGCAACCTGGTTTCTACCCAAATGGAGCCCAACACAAAGCTCTCCAAATATGGATATGGAGACTGCATTGATATAAGCAAGTATCACAATCTAATTGGAAGCCAATATTTGATAAACACAAGATCAGATTTGATGCTAAAAGTTGGGATCACAAGCCACACTACAAGAAAAGTGTTATTTTGCAGAGGTTATTTTGTGTTGGTTATAAAAACCCTCCACAAATTAATATTATTTAAAATAATTAAAAGGAATTGTAAGAGTGCTGATAATAACGGGAGTTTTGATATTATTCTGAAGAGGTTTATATTCTTTAACAATTAAAATAATATTTTTATAGAAACCTAGTTTCCTTCTTAGATTAAAAATTCCTTAAATATGTATTCCCTCTCACATTTCCCTCTTTCTCGATATTTGGTTTTTTCCCTAAAATTTTCCAAAAGCTCACATTTCTCAATTTTCCCTAAATAATGGTTTCGTTTTCTGATGGAGGTGCTGCAATTGTTACCATGGTGGCTCGATTCAAACTGTGAAGTGGTTTCTTCCAAGTTTGTTCGCGATTTGAGAATTTCTCTGTAATTAGGGTTCATCGTTTCAGTGGTACTTTGCGCGAATTGGGGCTGGCGCTTTGGTTCGATGGTGTTCATGATTTAGGTTTGCTACTGTTTTTGGGATTTTCTGTTTGTAGGTTTGGTGGCTCTACGGAAGCTAGGTTCGAGGAAGACGAAGAAACGAGGGGTTTCGTAGTGTTCACGCATAGAAGTCGCGAGATTGGCTTTCTCTGGGTTTTCTCTTCTTTTTTTTGGGTTCTCTTCTTCTTTGTAGGTGTGAGGCGATTGATGAAGGAGGAGAAGACGAACCGACGTTTCTCGCGATTCTGGTTTTTGTTGCAGTTGAAGGTGGAGTGATTGCAACGATGTGGTTGATTATGAAGTTCTCACACTTGGGTTCTGAGTGTGTGTTTACAGAGACGAACTCGCGCTGGTCATGTTGGCGGTTGATGGGCTTCTACGATTGAAAAGATTACAAAAACTAAAAGTTCTCTAGTTCAATTAATGCTTTCAGAAAAATGGTATAACCAACAAATTCTGGGTTCTCATGATTTGACTTCATAATAATTATTGTCTAATTTCATTGATGTATCATGCAGCAAATGGTTTCTGCAGAAGATTGGCCATGAAGGGTGTAACTAAACTGCAAAATTTCGGATTAGTTCGATTAGTTCTTAGTTTCCACCTGAAAAAACTAATCTCATTTTGTAGAACAAAATCTAAACAGAAGAGATAATCTCTATAAAAAACAGAGTGAATTTAACTGAATTATCTCTAAAACAATACGTGAGAATCTAAACAGAAGAAACTTCTTTCAAATTACGTTAATATTCTCAATAATCTAATATAAACAGAAAAAAAACCCCTTTCGGTTTCCTTGAATCTTGGAAAATAGACTGAGTGTACAAAAAGCCTCGCATTTACGTAAGTTATTTCATGAATCTAAGACCTTTTTTCCTTTGATTCATGGAAGAAGAAAAAGAAACCATGGTAGAGTTGAAGATACAAACCAACAAGGGACAAAAAGAGAGAAGAAGAGAGGGACTTGCTCAGTGAGTTGTCTGACGACGTTCTTCTTCACATTATCCATTTCATGAACACAGATGCCGCAGTTCGAACCTCTCTCTGTTGGAGTGCAAACAAAGTCCCACATTGGATAAAATAAGAGTCGAACAAGGATTTATATACACAGATACCTCCATTGGTAAGAGGTCTTTTGGAGTGGTACCAAAAGCAAATACGTGAGGGCTTGGCCCAAAGCAGCCAATATCTTACCAAGTGTGGAGATCTATGTATGTCGAAATAGAAAACTAGTACACAATAGTAGTCTACAACATCCTATGACTTCCATCTCTACTGATTTGCCATCTCCCACATAGATCTATCTTTCAGAATCAGTTGTCTTCTGATAGCTTAGGTAATCTTTTCTTTGCATGCCAAGCATGATATTTTCTTTATGTGTCCAACTTTATTGCAAGAGAAACATTTATCTGACTTTTTTTGTTTCTTTTGTGATGGACCTTTAACAACATCATTGTTGGGATGTTGTTAGGTATGTTTACCACTTTATTGTAACGAGAAATCTTTGTGATGAAGTTTTTTGGATTGCTAAGATTTGAGGATATTAGCATTCTAACTCTCAATGTGCAGACATTTGCATAGTTTCTTAGAAGGTCCTCTACCTGCATGCATTACTGCCATATGTTTAAAATATGATTAACATGGCATCAAAGTATATGCATTCTGTATTGTGAGTTAAACTCTTTCAATAATATAATTAAGGTGATAATGTTTCATTAGTTAGTCTTAATTAAGTTGAACCTCACTTATAAATTCAGATTTTGAATATATTAAAACTCTGCATAAAGTGAAATTGAATTGTTCTCTCTTAATTGTGAGTCTCATCTTGAGTGAGTATGAGCTTCAACTAGCGACTCAATCCTTACTCATCTTTGAGCATCTCCAAATGGTGTGGCAACCCTGCGTTCCAAGCATCATCCACTCATATCTTTCATCTTCTAGTTTGCATTTAAAGTCTTCAACCACATAAGTTCCTCTTTCCTTTTAAGGGTGCTCCAAACATGAAAAACTGCCTAACACTCAGCTCAATTGTGTATGTGGATGGATCATCCTTATATGATGATGAAATTGCAGACTATTACTCCACTGCTTGGGATATAGTCATTCATTTGGTGAGCCTTTTGTTTGCTGTAATCATTCATTTGCAACAACGATTTTGTGGTTGCATCATTATTTCTTGGAGAATAAAGGGCAAAGAACAATATGAAAAGGTGCCTATGGTGACTAAAAGATAGATCCAAAACAGAGTAAACTATATTCTGATGCTGAAAAAATAGAATGACTCATCCTTTTACCTATTCTTTTCCATCTCTATGAGCTGATAAATTTGTAACATGTTTGAGATTTATCATTGATTTCCACTCTATTAAATTGCCATGTTACTCCAATTAATGATGCGTACACTCAGTCATAAATTTTGAATTCTAGATTCAAATGCACGCTGATTTTTCTCTTTTGTCATGGATTTGATTGATGAGTCTCTCAATGCTAAATTGTTGTGTCTTTGTAAACCTTTTCCTCACCTTCCAAATTGCAAAACTAACTTGTTGAAGTGCTTGTTACTCATTAATCTAGTCAAAAACATAATTGAGCTATATGAGTTGTTTAAATCAGAAAAGGCAAATCAGAAAAATGAAATGAACATGAGAAATTGCATAAAAGGCAACAAACTCATGCAAATTGACCTTGAGTAGTTGTAATAAGCATAATTAAACTTGTTTGAATGAATTTTCATGAGCCAATTGTGCATTGAATTGAAAATATGAAAATTAGTCATTGTACTAGGCCAATTTTTACATGAAAATTCAGTCATAACCAGTTTTTGCATTTTTCCTTGATTCTATTTTTCTTTGCTTTTGAAATCTATTCTAGCACATTTCTTAGGTTCCTTTTAAGTCAGATTTGACAATCTTGAAAATTTGGTCAGGATATTGATACCTCAGTAAGGACAATCCACCCCATCATTATCCCAGCAACCATGCCCACCTTAGCAGCCTTCCCCGATCACACTTATGCAAGAAGAAGATCATGATGATTCCGATGATTATGATGAATATTAGACATTTAGGAACTTTTGAAAACATTAAAGTTTGGTTTTTTTTTTAAACTTTGTTTTGTCATTAGGAACTTTTTAAGACCATAGAACATAGAATTATATTTCCAAATATTGAAGTTAGTATTTTATTTTTAAACTTTGTTTTGCATTTAAGAACTTTTGAAAGTTAGAATGATTGAAATATTCTTGATGAATGTTGAATGATTGCATTTGATGAATTGCCTGAATGAATTGGATGACTGAATTGATGTTTGAGACTATTGATTGTTTATTTGCAGGTTTGATTTTGGGTATAATGTAGAAAACAATTGCACTAAAAAAATCAATGCACGTTACTGACGGCCTAAAGTCGTCGCTAATGCCATTCAGTTTCGCCTTGCATTATTGAGGGCTTTTGCCCCTCGGTAATACCAAAGGCTTTATGCCCTTCAGTAATACCGACGACTTTTAGGCCTTTGATAATGTTTCCGACAACTATGTTACCGACAACTTTTTGGCCGTCGCAATTTAGGCCGTGGGTAATCTCTTCTTTTTTGTAAAATAAAAGTGAGAGGAGTAGTGGATGAATGAAGTATAATTTCTACGTCCCCTGAGTCTCTTTATATAGGTTTGATTGAGCTTGAACTCTGGATATTCTGTTGATAAAATCATTTATCTTATATCTAATATCTTTCAAATATTCAACAAATTTAATCAGTTTTTTAGAATATTTGATAATATCTTTTCTAGATTCAAAAAGATTTGGCAAATATTATCTTTTGATATTTATTGATATATTTAAATAAGGTAATTATTTAACAATACCAAGTAAAATATCTTAAGATATATTTTCTGAAAATTATCTTTTAAAATATCTAACAGATTTAAACCTTCCCAAAATTACATTTCAACCCTTTTTATTTTATTTAAAATTATACAGAAGTCCAAAATTTTCCTCTAATTTCACTTTAGTCATCTCTTTCTTTTCAAAATTGCACAGGAGTCCTGAGTTAACCAGACCATTTTTGACCATTCAATTGCATGCATTAAATGAATAAAATTCTAACTTCAGTACAAAATAAACATTAGAACATCCAAAACAATTTATGCAACTAAGAATCACATTTTAAGCATCTTTAATTTCCAAACCCAATAAATCCAATCGTTACAAATTCACTTTAAATCAATCATTTAAGCACAAGAATCTCATAAAAAATTTGAATTCTAAAACAAAAATGTGAGCATAAATATGTACTCATCATAATTTCTAACATAAAAAAATAATTTTATATTTATTTATTATACTTTTATCTTAAAGATAATATGATTTTCAATATTTACTTTATTTATTAAATATTATACTAACTTCAATTGCATGCATTAAATGAATAAAATTCTAACTTCAGCTGTACAAATAAACATTAGAACATCCAAAATAATTTATGCAAACCAGATTTGACCATTTTTGACCATTCAATTGCATGCTTTAAATGAATAAAATTCTAACTTCAGCTGTACAAATAAACATTAGAACATCTAAAATAATTTATGCAATTAAGAATCACATTTTAAGCATCTTTAATTCTCAAACCTAATAAATCCAATCGTAACAAATTAACTTTTAAATCAATCATTTAAGCACAAGAATCTCATAAAAAACTTGAATTCTAAAACATAAATATGAGCATAAATATGTACTCATAGTGTCTAACATAAAAAAATATTTTTATATTTATTTATTATACTTTTATATTAAAGATAATATGATTTTCAATATTTACTTTATTTATTAAATGATATACTTGAAAAATTAATGGTAATAATATGTTTGTTTTATCTTTTCTGTTACTATTATTATTTTTTATTTTAATATTACAATACTAACTACTTTTTTTAACCAACACCTTATTAAAGCAAATGTTTGAAATATATTTAACGTAATTAATTTAAACTTAACTGAAAATAGTTTAAGATATAAAATATAATTAATAATATGAAAGATATGATAATATAAATTTAAATAATTAATGTACAAATAAAACAAATAAAAGTTTTAAAAGTAACGAGATAAACAACTCAAAATTATAAAAAATTATGTGTTTAAAATGAATTGATATATTAATTAAAATATTTAATAAAAATATACTAACTGAAAAGATTCATAAAACACGTTTAAAAATAAACATATTTAAAATTATTAATTGTAAACAATGAAAAGAAAGTGCACCGAATAATAACGATAAATATTTATATAAGCATAAGATACAAATTATTTTTTAATTTATGTTTATTTTAGAAGCTAATAAATATTATTATAAATATCAAATCATTTTAATTATAAATATAATTATATTTCTTATTTTGATGTACTTAAAATGTAACTATATTTTCTATTTCTATATTTATACAAAAAGTAGAAATTTAAAATATAAAGAAGAAGAATATTCGGGTAGAGAAAGTTTAAAAACTAGATTCTTAGAAAAAAGTACTTTTTTAACTATTACATATTAGTTTAATCTAATAATAAGGGTTCATTCCATATTTAATATCACAATTATGAACTATCCTATGCTATAAATTTATAAGAAAGGAAAACGAATAAAATAATATGAATTAATATAAATGACAACATTATATTTTTATATGAAAAAGTATTTGCTATAATTATTTGTATTAAAAATTTAAATATTGATAAAAAGATGTTTTATTTTTAAAAAAATTAAATAATATTTTAAAACTTAAAAAATATATTTTTTAAATAATATATTAACACCATTCAATACACATTATGTTTATTTAACAAACATTACATGGGTATAAAAAAAAACAAACTTTTGAAGAAAAAGAAATAAAAGGTAAAGAAGAACAATATCAAATATTTGAAAAAATTTGTATCTGAAAGTATATCCTTTTCTTTCTTCTTTTCAATTACCTTAATATTCTCAATTATCTACTATGAAAAGATAAATCGCTGTCAAATTCTTTGAATCTCGCCTTCGTTTAGGAAGGTTATAAATGTTAGGTATTTCATGAATCTAGCACTTCTTTTCCTTTCAAGAAACCATGGTAGAGTTGAAAACACAAACCAAGAAGAAACTGGAAAGTGAGAAAGAGAGAGAAGATGAGAAAGACTTGATCACTGCGTTGCCGGACGATGTTCTTGTTCATATGATCCATTTTCTGGACACAGCTACCGCAGTTCGAGCCTCTCTCTTATCAAAACGATGGAACAACCTTTGGAAATCTCTCACCATTCTCTCTTTCAGACGCGGCGATTTCAAAAACCAAGTCAACTACAACCATTTTGTCCACCACATTCTCTCCCATAGAGATACTTCCATTCGTTTGCATCGTCTTGATTTTGACGCATGCATAGCAGCAAAAGAGCTTCTCAACCTTTTCAAGCCTCTTCTGCATTACGTCCCACATTTGAGAATCTATCTCTATCACCAATCTACTAAACGTGTTTATTATTCCATACCTATCATCTTTTCTTCACCCTCCCTCACATCTCTCACTCTCGCTCATTCAAACCGTATTATCTTTAAACTTCCACCATCTCTAGAACTACCTGCGCTCAAAACTTTGAGTCTCACTAATGTCTCCTTCACCGCAAGGGACGGCGATGAGTGCGCTGAACCCTTTTCATCATGTCTCTTGTTGACCAATTTGGTCCTTATGGGGTGTTCTTTGAGCAACCCTGCCAAAGTCCTCAACATATCAAATTCCAACCTTTCTCGTTTAACCATGAAAGGGTGCTCCGAAGTGATGTACAATATTGTGCTTTCTACTCCGAATCTCACCCATCTAACTATCAGAAGGTGGATGAACATTCATGAGCTCTCCTCCGCTTGTGATCTTGCACTTCTTGAAGAAGCCAACATTGAGACCACTATGCGTGCTTCTCATGCAATCGTTCTAAGATTGCTGAAAATGTTATCCTATGCAAAGATATTGATACTCTCTGAGTGCGTCCTTGCAGCAATTCTAGGCGTGAGTTACTTTTGTTTTGTGTTTTCTTCTCCCCTTGTTTGCATTCTTACGTCAATTTTTTTAATATAATCACAGTATCCATTAAATGTTTGCTCTGATTGTGTAGGGTGTGCTAGAAGATGATATGTTTCAACCTCCGAACTTTGTTAGACTACAGACATTGAAGGTTGAAAACTTTCAACAAACAGAAGATTTGATGAACTACTTACTTCAGAACTCTCAACTGACGAAAGTTGAGATCATAAATTTTTGAAAGTTTTTCTGTATTCTTAGGTAGATAAATAATTTTACAAATTTTAATTTTAATTCATTTTATATTTCCTTCTTAGTATTTAATGGAGGTTATTTACCATACTAATATCTTAGTTGTTACGTTTAATTGCAGATAATCCAGGAAAGAGACATGGTAACTCCCTTGACTCGGATACAAGTTGATTATGTCATTAATGTCTTTCAGAAAGGAACTGCATATTTCGGAACTATAGCGATATGGTTTTATAAAAGATAAGGCGAATTAAGGGGGCAATTTATTTTTTAGGCTTCTTCATTCTTTAATTTGAACATTAAAGGTGAATGATATGTATAGATTTGTACAAAATTATACTAGTTTCAAATGTAAGTTCATAATTTGATTACTTTTCACATAAATTTAACATATATAAATAGGATTGAGCAAAGGCTTATAAGTACCGATAATATCTTTTAGCAATATGGCTGAACACGCATTCTCAAAATTGAAATTAAGTAAAAGGAGATCGTAATATACTTAAATTTTATATGTCTATTAGTAATTTTGTTTAAATCAGTTTAAATATGAATAAATCATTTTAATTTTTTATTTATTTAAGTCTATTATTATTTTATTTTTTTATATAAGATAAAAATAAATTAAAAAATTATTTTAATTTTAAATAACTTGATTTCAGTTTTTATTATATATATATGATTCAAGATTTTATCTGTACTTATTTAAAGATACCAAGATTTAATAAAAATAATCACAATAAATTAAAGAATCAAATTATTCGAGTGTGACTTTCTTTTTTAACTCAAAAGTTTGCACTTTTATACTTTTATGTTGACTTATATTTTCTTTTATCGGTTTTGTTTTCATTTACTTTTCTTTTTCCGTGAATGAAAACCCTTGAATGTGCTGAAACATTACATTAGATGACTTAATTAATTACTGTGATTTTTTATATGGGTTGTGTTTTAGTGAAGGTTTATGAAGTTCGTCCCACATATATGAACACTAGAGAATTTGACATTTCTGTATTTGGTATTAGTTTATCTTAAAATATCCCATGTTTTCCTTTCTTATTAATTCAACGATTAACTTGCCATGTTACTCCCACTCAGAGCATTGCACGGAAGAAAGATGAGATGGTAATTTGGTGTTCTTTATTTCGGATTGCCGGTAACAAGATTATGTTGAATATCATTATTGTGTACTATTTTGATAATTATTTCATTATTAAATTTGTTAAGATCACTATATTTTATTAATTAATTATAAATTAATCTAATTAAATGTCATATAAAAATATTATTGTCAAGAGATCATCAGTAATATTTTAATTTTTTAGGAGCCAAATTAAAATATTGAAATTTAAAAAAAATAGCCGATTAATGTTAAAAAAGGGGCGACAACCCCGTTATATAACTTCTACACATTACATAAATTATGACTGTGGTACCATGATTCCTTTATGTAATCTTTTGCATGTTATTTTTCTTAAGTTTTAATATTTCAATTTGATCCTTAAAAAAATTATAATATTATTTATAGTTTCTATACAATAATATTTTCAAGACAAACATGTTTTTAGCCACATTTACTTAAGATCAATTTATAATTTACTAATAAATTATAATGGCCCTAACGAGTTTGTTAACGTGCATATGTTGTTATTTGTTCAGTTGGTACATTTTAGCAATGTGTATCGAGTTTTAGTTGACAAAACTATCCTTATACATTATGGATTCTAAGTAGGGATAGCAACGGATCGGGTCGGGCATGGATAGTGCTTACCCGCAACCTGACCTGACAAAAAAAATTCACCTGCTACCTGACCCGTTACTCGCACAGATACCCACTTAAAAAATATCCGTGGATATTTTAAAACTTGCGGATACCCGTGGATACCCGCAAATATTTAAAAAAAATAAATTTTTATAAATTATTAAAATAAAATTTAAATAGAATTACAAAAAATATATAAAATATAATACAATTTAAATTAAATATAAATTAAAATTCAATTTTAATTAAATTTAATCTTGTAAAATATAAATTAATTTTAATTTTAAGTAAATTTAACTTAACAAAATATAAATTAAATTTTTATTTTTATTTTTTGCGGGTAACGAGTATCTACGGGTACGAATAATATAATACCCGCACCCGACCCGTTTATAAGCGGGTATTAACATATCTGCTACCCGCGGGTTGTGGGTAGTAAATATCCGCGGGTATAAACTATACGTCGCGGATTTTATTCGCGGATGTCCGCGGGCGTGGATTCTTTTGCCATCCTAATTTTAAGTTTTAAGATTAAGGGTATTTTAATAATTTTGATTCTCAAAACCCCCAAACCCTTACTCACCTCTCTCATTCCTCTCAATCTTTTCTCTGTCATCCCTAATGTAGCCCCAATTGAAAAAATCAGAAACACGTGTCTAACCTTAATCTAGCTTCCTCACTTATCCAATTTGTTTCTCTCTATCTCCATACTCTCCCTCACCCACACAAACCAACCTGCGACGCCACAATTTGTTGTTTTTGCTCTGTTCGTTCATTTGTTTTCCACTTTAATAACAAAATAATTGATTATGTTGATGTTGATTTTTTATTACGGGACTTTGTTATATATTTTTCCTTATTATTATTAAATTTCATTTTTAATGTTGATGATGTTGAAGTTTATTTTGTGAAGGTTTTATTTACCATGACTTAATTAAAAAATGAACGAATAGAGCAAGAGTAACAAATTGCGATGTCGCGGATATTGTATGTGGGTGAGGGAGAGTATGGAGATGTGAGAGAAACAAATTAGATAAGTGGGAAAAAATTAGGATTAGACAAATGTTTCATATTTTTTTAATTAGGACGGATGACAAAGAAAATGTTGGGTGAAAGTATAATAAATATATTTAAAATTATTAAAATCAAACAATAAAAATAAAGTGCACCGCGTAATAAAATGAAATATTTAAATAATTGCATAACATACCTAATTAAATTTTAATTCATATTTAGTTTAAAAACTAATAAATAAAAAATTAAAATCTTTTTATAAAATAATATTTTCTGTTTATAAATTTATAAAAAAAATAGAAATTTAAAATATAAATAAGAAGAATGTCGGGGTAGAGAAAGTTTTAAAAACTACATTCTTAGATATAAAAAAAAGATAACTATATCTATAAGTTTAATTTAATGGTTAGGGTTCATTCCATTTTTAATATCAGAACTATCAACTATCCATATTGCTATAACAATATATATATATATATATATATATGAATTAATATAAAAGACAAAATTATATTTTTTATGTTAAAAGAATAATTGCTACAGTAATTTGTATTAAACATTTTGTAGGTCGAAATCTAAACAGAAGAAATAATCTCTTAAAAAAATACAGTGAATGTAACCAGAATTATCTCTAACAACACGTTGAAAATCTTAACAGAAGATATCTGTTTCAAATTACCTCAATATAAACGGAGAAAACTGCTTTCAGTTTCCTTTGAATCTTGGGAAATAGACTGAGTGTACAAAAAACCTGCCATTCTTTAGGGAGTTTATATACGTAAAGTATATCATGAATCTAACACCTTTTATCCTTTCATCCATGGAAGAAGAAAAAGAAACCATGGTAGAGTTGAAGACACAAACCAACAAGAAACAGAATACCAGAAGAGAGAAAGATAAGAGGGACTTCCTCAGTGAGTTGTCTGACGATGTTCTTCTCCACATTATGCATTTCATGGACACAACTACCGCAGTTCGAACCTCTCTCTTATCCAAACGATGGAACAAAGTTTGGAAATGTCTCACCACTCTCTGTTTCAAACGCAGCGACTTCAAAACCCTCGAAAGCTACGACCAATTTGTCTACCACGTTCTCTCCAAGAGAGACACGTCCATTGGTTTGCATCGTCTTGATTTAGAAGCATGCACAGTAACACAAGAGCTTCTCAACCATATCACTCCTCTTCTGCATTATGTGCCACATTTGAGCATCTATCTCGATTATTCCATACCTGTCATCTTTTCTTCACCTTCTCTAACATCTCTCACTCTTTCATGTACTCCTGGTATCTTGAAACTTCCACCATCTCTAGAACTACCTGCGCTCAGAACCTTAAATCTCACAAATGTCGCTTTCACAGCAAGGGACGGTGATGAGTGCGCCGAACCTTTTTCATCCTGTTTCTTGTTGAACAGTTTGGTCCTTCTGGGGTGTTCTTTGAGCAATCCTGCCAAAGTCCTCAGCATATCAAATCCCAACCTTTCTCGTCTCACCATGAAAAGGTACTCCGAAGTGAAGTACAAGATTGTGCTTTCTACCCCGAATCTCACCCATCTCGATATCAGAAGTTCGATGGTCTGTCATGAGGTCTCCTCCACGTGTGATTTTACCTTTATTGAAGAAGCCGTCATTGAGAATTCTGTTTCTCCTTTAATCGTTTTAAGGTTGCTGAAAATGTTGTCCTATGTAAAGATAGAGACATTCTCTTATCCTGTCGCATACTACTTCTTTCGAGAACCGTTCTTCCACACTTTTCGTATTCCTCCAGACTTTTCGTTAATTCTTCTGGTCTTATACGAGTCTCTCTTGTAATGTTTCTTAATTTTCTTTTCTTCATTTATCTGTATCGAACGGGCTTTTTATTTTTTTCTCTCTATTTATAGATTTTGAAATATTCTTTTAATTAGGATTGACTGAAGGTCACGAAATTATAAACGTATTTTACCTGCTTTTACTTATTAATTACTTTAGATTTGTAATAATGATTTTTAATATAATTATCGATCGGTCAACCACGGATATGTTGCTCGAACGTTTGATCAATTGTGGTAACGTTGGCACTACTTATGAGTTATTTTCAACGTCCAAGTAGTATTCAACTTATTCTACCTTTGCGCTTTGTTAGATTGGAGAAATTGAAGTGGGGGAAAACATTCAGCAACCAGAAGTGTTGATGAAGTACTTGCTTCAGAATTCTCAACTCACACGTTGAGGTTATAAAATTTTGAAAGTTAGACCTGATTACATCCTCTATGTTTCTACTGTAATGGGACGAGAATCACCCTGTATGCTCTTCTTCTCGCTCTGGTAACTGAAGATCCTCTCACGTCAGAATTTTTTAATTGAATACTTATAGGATGTTTAATTTTAATTCAGTTTATACTTCTCATAGTCAACAAATTACTGGGTGTGTTATAATGTCTTGTATTGCAAGTTGCAGAGCTTTGTTCATTGAAGGCCACTTTAAATACAATGAAGAATTTGAAATGCTTAATTTGAAAGGCTTAATCTTGAATCTTGAAAATGAATCACAGTTTTTTTCTTTGATTTAGGCTAATTTAGGTTAAAATAAAAAATAATATTATCACGCATTAAGTAATTAATTTTTCAGATTCTCTCGCTTAAATTCTCTTGTTGAGCTTAAATATTAACAAGTGATACTTTCATTAACCTTATTTGAATATAAAATTTCACAATATAAAAAATTATTTAAATATTAAACATTAGACAATAACTTAAGAAATATTGATATTAATGATTCTTTTAATTGAACTTTATTTAAAGTTTATTAATATATTTTTAAATTAACTTTGACGAAGTATCTTATTAGAATTACTTTTTGTTCCGAATTAAGATTCAATAATTATACAAAACACACATTTATAACTTTAAGGTATTTTGATCCTTAAGTGATTAATTAGTTTGGATGGAGTTAGTCTAAATTGTTAAATTCACAATAAATGTGATCAAATACCTCATTAACTACTATTTATAGTTTTTCAAGATGGGTCTAAGATTAGTGGAATCTTAATCACGACTCAACCTCAATCCATTATACTAATTGACACAAGAGTTGCTCCCTCCATCACCCCAAATGCTTCCTACACTTTCTTATTTTTTTGTTTTATTCCAAAAATATCCTAGATTAATTTAATTTTTACCATTTAACTTTATTTATCTTTTTTAAAACCCTAAATCTTCCTACACCCCTTCACTTTTATCTTTATCTGATTGTCCACTATTGTATTGTTAATTAAATACAATATATGAAATACGACCCACATTTTCTACATTACTTTTTTTTATTAATCAATTCAAACAAAAAATCAATACAGCGCACAAAAATCATTCTACAAATTAAAATAAACTAATATAGGGAGGATGGGTGAGGGTTGAAAGCAATACATATTAGACACACTAGTACAGTCTTCGGTTTATACAGCGCACATTAGGCCACGGTTAGGCAGAAATCGTTGCATAATGGTGTGCGGTGGTAGTTTTGTAAATAAATGTAACTTATATGTCGCGGTTGTCTGCAGAACTGCGACCTATTCCTTGCATATTCTACACGAATCTGAAATATGGGGAAGTCAGTAGGTGACAGGGGGTATATGCCGCGATTACCCATAGCAACCGCAGCATATTCCCCTGCCACCTACTGACATTCCCCATCAGTCAGCCCCTGCCATACTTTCTTATAGTTGTTTTGTTTTAATGTTTTTCACTAACTATTTACAACTGTGTTGATATGTTGTAGTGTAACAGACAGAATGGGTCATATGAGTGCGGATACTACGTAATGTATTGGATGACCTAAATTATTCGTTTTCATATCACAAGAGACTGGGAAACGGTAATATTTAACTTTAACAAATGTTGATTTTTTCCAAAATTTAGAATTCAAATACACTAATTAATATAAATTGTCTTGTGCAGAGGTTCAAGACTACTACACCAGTTCCTGAGAAGCCACTATCATTCATCAAAAAAGCTGCTGTAAAGTATATAGTTAGATTATATAATAGTTCTTAGTTACTAGATTTAAACATTGCATTTGATTAGATTGTATTTTATTAGACTTTGTACTTTATTTGATGTTAAAATACATTTCAACATGTGTTTGATCTGTTGTAAATGAATTTGAATGTTTATTTGATATACAGGTCTGTTTGTGTGGTAGTGGATACCACAAAAACAGACCTGCTATTTTAAAAAATTGCAAGACAATAACCGCGACATATTCTATCTGGTTTTTTTTTTTATTTTAAATAGACTTTTGGCCGCGGTTGTGGTACGAACCGCGGTATATTCCTCATATTTTTACCGCGGTTCCAACCGCGGCATATAATGCTACGAGTTTTTTTTTTTAAAAAAAGGGGTTTAGGTCGCGGGTGTGGTACAAACCGCGATCTATTCCATATCTTTTTTACCGCGGTTGCAACCGCGACCTAAAGTCCCAGACTTTTTACCGCGACTGAATATGCTGCGGTTCGAGAACCGCTGCCAAAGGGCAAAAACAACCGTTGTCGTTTCCCCTGACTACACTAGTGACAACTATAATTCAACGGCTAAGATCAATCAATGAAACACAATTAGAAAGTGGATCAATAAGGCATCGTAAAAATAGATTTGAAAGTTTAAAACATCCATAACATCCGACCATTACCAAGTTAACTGTAATGTTTTAATCAAAAAAATGAGAAGCTTAAGCCTCATGGATGACTAAGGCAAAAGTAAAAGGCAGAAAGAGGCAAGACAATTAATTATATGTAAATAGAAGAAACATGGTTAAGGGGACAATATTTATCCCTTGTTTTCTGATCGTGAACCGCAGCGTGTCGGTGACTAAAAGTTCCTCTTTCAACATCCTGACCACTTAATCGAACATGGTTGCCTTCAATAAGCAAGGTGGCATAGGCAAACAAATCCCTAGTCAATATCTTCCCCAATTTCAATCATTTGTGCTCGTTGTTCATAAATCTTCTTCACAACTTTATGAGGTATGAAATTTTCAAGGATGGTCGTGATTGCTTTCCCAACATTTATCAAGATATCTGGTTTCACATTAGGACAGATCAGCCTTCAGCATTTTAGTTAAAAAATAAAAAGTATTAGAACATAAAGAATATAAATTTGTTATACCCAGTGTTTTGGATACATGAAAGTTGTTCAAGGACTTGAAACCTATTGGAAGCCCACATCGACTAGAGATAAGGTCAATTTATAATATATAAGTGAGGTGCAAACCTCATCTTACAAGCCGGTTTTGTGGGGTTGAGTCAGGCTTAAAACCCACTTTCTAACATGGTATTAGAACCATGGTTAAAAGTCTATCCTAGCGATATTTCTTGTTTCTTGGGAATTTCTATTCCACCCGTTGTAGGACCGCTATTGGACCACCCAATTTCTACTATCACGCACGGGGGTGTGTTGGAAGCCCACATCAACTTGAGGTGCAAACCTCACCTTACAAACCGATTTTGTGGGGTTGAGTTAGGCTTAAAACCCACTTTCTAACAAAACCAAGCCAATATGCTGAAAGCCAATCTCTTCTTTTTAGAGTGTATTCTTTGCTAGCCAAAAATTCTTCATTTAGAATGGATATGACCTTCTTGTGTATTTTATCAATTTCTTCTTGCGATAGCTCCCCTGATTCCAAAAGCTTCTTCTCATAGATCTCAAGAGTTGATGGATAGCTTTGGATTACCTATAAACCCCAAAAAGTTGCAAAAGCATCCTTGATTCTTAAAGGATGTCGACTTCCATTTGTCCTTCAATGGATGTCGATGTCCGTGCATGGATATTGACATTCGTTTAAGAATATAATGTATATTCACATTTGTTTAAATATTACTGAAGGACAAGAAAATAATGAGAAGGTGGAAGGAGCAGTATGGTAGTGGAAGAAGTAACTCACAGTTTGACACTTATCCTTAACCTTAATTCTTGCCCAAATGGTCTTTTCTTGGTACACTTTTATTGTGGATTTTTCGATTAATGTATATTGAAAATTTTGTTTTGCATACTAAATTCTTATTAAAATCAATGGTAAACCTAGAATATAATCGAAAAATAATTCTCTTAAGGTTAGGTTAAGAAATGATTGGGACATACATTGTAAAAAAAATAACATTATTTAATATTTTATTTTAAAAAAAATCTCATTTGACAATATCTTTAATTGACAAATTGAAAAAAAAAAGTATTTGACGTACCAAAAATATTGTTAATTTTTTTTAAAAAAAAAATCTTTGTTATTTGACGAAAAAGTTAACCTAATATTAATAATAAAATAAGCTAGATAATGAAACTTTCATCAAAATCAAGTTAAAGAGAAAAAAAAATTAAAATATAAAAGAAATTCAAATTTTAAGTATTTTCTTTTTCTAAATTTCTCATCCAAATAACATATTTTGTCTGTTTTTAAAATTCTGTAAATAAATACATAAGAGTTGAACTATAATGACTAACCCAAATACTATTTTGTTTTAATTGTTCTTAATAACGAGAATTTTGTTAAAAACCATTTTACATAATAGTTAGAAATTCACTTGACATACTCAATTGTTTTGATAAATTTAGCCTTCAATATCTTATCGAATTGTGGTGATGATTTCGATTCTTCATGAATTAAACTTTCCTTTCCTTAAAAGCTTTTGCTGTTGATTTGTTAAACATTAGATATCTGAAATCGATTCTTCATGAGTAAATTTTTGTTTCTGTCTCCTTCTTTGATATCAGAAATCTAAAATTTCATTAGATATCTCTTGTCTCAAATATTTTGGGTTAATATAATCAAAATATCTATATTGGTTCAATTACAACAAAAATGAAAATTATTAATTCGTCCAACAAAAATATATTGATAAAAGGAAATTTTTTACAACAAAAGGTTATCAACAATTTGTCAGTAAAATATATATCCGTAAATTTTATCGACAAACACTACAAATTTGTTGATAATGTAACATTCCAAAATATAACATTAAACTATATAATAGTCATCACAAATTTAATATAAAACATCAATTAAAGAAAATAGTATAAAGTAAGATTTACAATTATCTAAAATAACCATAAATTTAAACTTTATATAAAATATAATTGTATCAAAACCATATACAAGAATGATGGTCTCAACATCTAAAACAAAGTAAAACTACTACAGATGAAGCTACTAATATCTACGCATTAGGAACCTCTTTACCAAGAACTTGTTCCATTAACACTTCATCACCCTCTACTCACACCTATCAAATGATCATAGCCAAGAATTGAAGCATAAGCACATACAAACAGCACACAAACACAAGGGTAAGCTAGATATAAAACAAATCATATAGTATCTAGAACAAGGTATACATGAATCACATATAACACGCATAAAACCAAACATCTTAATATACAAAAACCTAGACCGACTCTCCGGATTTAGAATGAATGTTGAGCTATGGTGGGTTGTGCACTTATGGTAGCCTCTACTGCTTTACAAAGCCATTGTCAATGAGTTTCACCCTACCACAGTCACAAGGTTAGTCTATAACGCACCTTAGACCATATTGGAAACTCCTAAGACTAAGATCTTTTGCTACTCTCACCACATGTGTCAATCCTCTCTACTTGAGAATGAATGACCATTAGAGCGTCAGGATAACCCTCAAGACTGAGCTACCTGCACTCATACTAATAATACTTGAAACCTTCCAACCATAGGTTCCTCCTTGGAACTCATTTCCATACCTTTTTCCATGCAATAAACAAGAGAACATACTACTGGATATATCACTACAAAGCTCATTCCAAACTATCATACAATCATCAAAGAAACCAAACCAGTACATCTCAAAACACAAAACAACTCAAAAACAAAAATCCAAAGTTTGGCTCAAAGGCACTTAACGCCCCAAACAAAGCGCTCAAGCGCCAGACCCCTAGAACAAGGGTGCTCAGGCGAGTTCTTATTGCAAAAAGGGCGTCCAGAGGGCACTCGAGAGGTGCCTTGGCGTGATCCTCTCAGAAAAAGGACGCTTAAGGGGGCTTGAAGGGTGTTCAACGCTGCACCAAGTTCTAAAAATCTCTTATTCTGACTTTGGTGACCTTATACACAAGTTTGAAATGGCTTCTACAAATTTCTACTACTTCCTACACCAATTTCAGCAAACTAAAGGTTTATATAAGTCCTAATTGACTCTATTACAGGCTCCAAACTCTCCACTTTAGCCCAAACCCTTTAATTCAAAATCTCATAGCTTTAAACCTCAAATTTTACACTTTAAACAAACCAAAACACCACAATTGAACTACCTTTAGTTCTAGAACATATTTCTACCCAACCATACTCCTAACAAATTTTAAATGCTCATATAACAAGCCTAAAAATGACAGATTTCCCAAAACCAAACACTACTTCGTCAAATTGCTTATCAAAACCTTAAAATTTAACTACCTAACCCATAGATTTCAATTCATTACTTCATAAACTTTGCAATACACATTTTAAATCAGTAATACAACATGTTCACATACAATTCATGACCACAACATCATCCAACCTAACTTACATCAAAATTTCATCATCAAATACTTAAATACACACATTTCAATGATTTAACACTCACATAAAAATAGAAATCACACCAAATCAATTTAATACACGTACAAACACCAAACTTACATCACAACCATCAATTAAAGCAAATTCTAGCTTCCTTTACCTCATAAAGAATTGTCTAATTCTAAGAATGTCTCACTGATTGCTTGAAACGCAAGGAATTTTTAGGAAAACCTACGAAGCACTGATTTAAAAATAGAATGAGTCCTTAGAAGCTTAGACTAACAAGGAACAAGAAGAAGAAGCAATACAATGCATGTGACGATGAACCGTTTCTCCTAATTTCAGATTAAGAACAAAAGAGAAAAAAAAAGTGTTGAAACTTACTTGCTCTATGTTAGAAATTAATCGGATGAAAGTGGAGACAACTCAATTGTGATCTTCAAGGAACTTCTTAATCGTTAATCAGATTATGAAGAAGTGAGAAATCTTAGAGAAAATGGAGAGGAAGTTAAGAGAAAGTGTTGTAGAGAGACAGTTGGTGTTTTAAGTAATGAGACGAGTTTAAGAAATTATATTTATTTTATTGAATGATTTTAACTTTTTAAAATAATTTGTCTTATTATTTTAAAACACTTATCTACTCTAATACTTTAATTTCTAGCTTCTTACAAATAATTACCTACTAAAAAATTTGTGTGTAAAGTATTAACGAATATGTTATTTAATAATTATTGTCGATCAAATGTCACTAACTAAAGTGATGAAGGTATTTGTATACACATGTATTGACAAAATATTTCGTCAAT
Source organism: Vigna reflexopilosa (assembly GCA_027742785.1). Lineage (NCBI taxonomy): Eukaryota > Viridiplantae > Streptophyta > Magnoliopsida > Fabales > Fabaceae > Vigna > Vigna reflexopilosa. Next base: position 26,932,074 of record CM050928.1, on the reverse strand, counting down.
AATTATCGAAAGAAATATTTGTCAATAATTACCAAAGAATAATTTCGTAGGTAATTTAATTAATGTTGAAATATATACACATACCGATGACATTATTTGTTGATAATTTCAAAATTTCTAGTAATACAATTTGTTTTCATTAATACAAAAAGGGGCTATGATGTCGATGTTTTTCGGTCTTTAATGTCCAAAAAACACTAACATTATATTGGGAGATGTTAATTGATCTTAGAAATGATTATTTCAGACGTTAATTGACGTCGAAAACGGTCATTTTCAGATGTTAACTGAAGTCAAAAAATGTTCATTTATGACGTCAATTAATGTCTGAAAATGGTCATTTTCAACATCAATTAACGTTTGAAGGTTACAATTTCTGACGTTAAATGAGTCAAATAAGGTCCAAAAATGCACTTCCAGACGTCCCTCTCGTTTGTCTTTTTTAATAAACGAATCATTTTAGAGTTTTTTCAAACCTGAAAAGCAGAAAAATAATAAATGCAGTCCAATTTTAGAATTTCATATATCCAGAACTTATTTTCAAATTTGTATGAACATATAAACTTAAGCTATTACAAGTAAAAACCTAAAAAACTAAAAAATCATGGGAATGTGGTTAGCATAGAATGAAGAAAAATTAGGGTTTGTCTAAAGTTTAAAAATTATTTCGAAAGTCAGTTATTGTATATCTTTAAATGACCATATCTTTTCCAATTGGCCGATTTGGTAGTATTATATATGGATTTGGAGTAGAAAAAAAAATTCAATCATGTGGTAGCCCACGTGGCCATTTTCTATTTTTCGTCAATTTATTTTGTTTTTTCCAAACTTTGCAAAAATATTTCACATACTCAGGCTTTGAATTTTGATCTAAAATTGTTTGTGGGGGCTTCTCATGATATTTTGGCGCTTTGAATAAATTTTCAAGTTATTTGGAGTTGTTTTGAATACACTCCTAGTTTTCCCTAAGTTTAGATGTATACAGTGTATGAACAACAAATAAGATCAACAATAATAACATCAAGTTCAACCAAATTATAGCCCATAAAAAACGAAAATGAAATAAAATTTCATCAAAAAACCAAAATGAAACTAACCTTCTTGAAGGTGGGTTTGCTTCCAGATTAAAGTGTTGCACTGAGGGAGAAAGGAGAATGTGTTTATGCTTCAAAGAGTATCTGTGCATGAAACCAATCGGCCAAAACGAAAAAAAAAATCATACCTAAATTAGTTATTGAGCATCCATTTGTGTAAAATTAAAGAAAGATTACATATGTTGGTCGCAGAAAGCTTTGTCCAAGAAGGGTTTGAGTTTAAGCAGAAAAGAAAGTTTCGTGCATAGATAAAGTGAATAAATTTTTACCCTCCCGTCCAAAGTTTGAATGAATTCACTAACATATAATGTCTGTAAAGTGATATTCCGACGCCTTATAGCTTTTTGACGTCTGAAACTAAGGCATTTAACATTATACATAAGTATATTTTTTCCTTCACGCTAAACATTTTCATAAAGAATCCTCAATATGACGTCGGAATTTTCAATTTCTAATGATCATATGACATCAAAAAATATAAATTCTAATGTCAAAATTAAAAATTTATAAAAATCTCAATGAAATGTAAAACAAGAATTTTCGAACGTATGAAATCTTATCATCACAAAATAAAAAAATCTGAGTTAAGAAAGTATGTTAAAAAGAATGTGTATAACGAGGAAAGGATTGTGCTTGATCTAGATTACCCTCCTGGTCATTTTATTGTTGAAGGTCTTAATGTTGTTGTTGTTGAGAGTGTGTCTCTTACTGAGGGATTTTTGGATTTCATTGATTAGTGTTTGACTACTAGTATTGAAAAAAAGATTAGGTATCAGGAGGAAGAAATCACATAACTAATTATTGAAAAGGATTGAAATTGATGAGTTAATCACTTATTTACCTCTTCACTTACTAAAAGTTGTTGTCTAAGTTAGGTAAGGTCCTTAGAATTGGAAGAGGAAGTTGATGGTTGTTGCTTAAAACTATCATTTCTACATGTAGAATTTACATAAGTTGTTTGGTCTCATAAAGCTTTCTTTTCTTTTTTTCCACCAATAGCCTTAATAAAATGTAGGATCAACAACTTTAAGCTCTTTTACATGAAACAACCTCAAATTTGGTTTGTAAAATTTTAGTCTTAAATTATTTCTAATAGTGAAAATCAAACAACTATTTTAACATGATATATATAAATTTAAAGATAAATAATATTAACACTAAAATTATCTTACATATGTCTTCTTAAATCTTTTATCTACAAATAAGTCCTTATTCTTGCGGATATGGGTTTTGTTGAAAGACCTGATCATCAACAAAAACAAATCGTTCCAGTGTCTGCAACAAAATATATGGTTATAAATTTTAACATGTACAACTCTTAAAATGTAGTACAATATAAAGATATAAACAATTAAGGTATATTTCATACAAATGACATGACATACTTGTGATTGTTAATGGAGAGACTTCTATGTAGACTCTCACCTTTTTCAAAAGTCTTTTTTGGGAGACTATAATACATTTATTATGATGCATATACAAAAATTTATAATTTATTAACAGGCTATTCCACAATGCTCTCCTATCCATTTGAATTTTTTTGCAATTCTAGCATTTTCAAACATATGAGATAGTTTATAAGATGCTTCAGTGTTGAAGTTTTTCTTAATTTCCTTTTTATGCTCTAGTTTCAATTAAAACTTTATATGTAACAATTAGTCAATTAGATATTGGATATAAAGAGTGTCTATACAAGTGTTTAGTAAACTTTCACCATATTATTTTTCACAATAGGTCTACTTTATAACCTTAGTAGTGAACTTTTGATTTTTCATATATATGCATATTCTTGTATAGATTAATAAGTTTAATCATGTTACCTTGAAATGTTGCTAGTAAGGTTTTTGATCACATGGAAATATTTGTCTTTATGTTGTCCAAGGCTTATGATATGATCATAGATGGGGCAACAATGAAGAGTTTTCAATGTGAAAAAAGAGTATAAAAAGAGTAGTATAGGTTCCATGTGCTTGTATTTGCCTCTCTTAGTGCAAGTAATCTTAGCTAGTTTCGTTTTTGAACTCTAGGAGTGCTAGGAAGCTTATACCCTTCTGGAATGAAAGAGTTAAGCAATGTGGGACTAAGAAACACCTAGGGACATTGTTGGTCAGACCTTAGGCATTCAAGTCCCACATCTCTTGAAACTATATCATCCAAACTCACTCTAAAAGCTATATAAGAAGCCTATGGGGTCTCCTTTGTACACACCTTTTAATGAATTGATTACTTGAGTTGATTTGCACATTTGCAATCCTCTTTTGAGATAGTATTTTGTCTCTAAAGTCCCTCTTTGGGCAAACCTTATCTTGCTTAAGCAAGTGGCGGTCCTCCTTTGATGCTTATCTTGGAGCTTCCTTCAAGTGGCGCATCTTCAAGTCCTAAGTTCCCTTTTCTCTAATCTTTTCCAATTTTAATTTCTCTCCATTCTTTTGTATGCCATTTAGAATATTCTCTCTAGGTATGCACTTCCCTATCATGTGGTATCATGAGCCTTAGGTTTTTGATCTTCTTAGGAATTGCATGCTAGAGTAGAAGTAATGTTTTTATTTTAGCAAAATTCGCTTAGCCATTTTGTTTCTGGCAAAGCGAGTACGTGATTTCTGTGCCATCTTGTTTGATCCAGTTTAGCTTCATTTATTATCCATTTTGCATGCAATATTTTTAAAATGTTTCTTCTGGATGTCTACTTTCATGTATAGTTTTTACTTTGTTTCAATTTGCTCTGTATTATTCGCAATAAAGTTTTTTCTCCACTATGTTCATCCAGTAATCTATTATTGAAGTATTTCTAAAACTGTTTGCATTGTTGTTTGCTGTTTGGTAACTTTGGCTGCTGGAATTCCTCCCTGGATCGTGCTATAACACCCACACATTCTTGAGAAGGCAATCAAAGCTTCAAATCAAGGCTTGGAGGTGTTAAACCGTGGTTGTCCAAAGGCTTTTTCTTCAAACAGCAACAATGTTATTGGAGGTCTTCAACAAGTAGGTTTGTTCTTTCCACTTGTTTTTTTTTTCAACTTCTTATTGTTGTCTTGGCTGGCTTCTTTGAGTTCTCTTTTTGATTGCTTAGCTTTGCTTTGAGTCATATGTTTGTTCCTCTTTAGGAGTTTTCTAGAAAAAAATTTCTGAAATTGCATAGCTAAGAAATGTTTTCCATCTCCATGCTTTGTATGTTGAATTGAGTTTGATCATCTTTGGATTTAAGTGTGTCAATCTTGCTTATTTGTTCTGTATAAATAGAGGTAGTAACCAACTCCAATTGTGCTTCCAACCAAACACATTTCCTTCCTTAAAATTTCTTGGCCGAGACACTTTGTACCAAATCTGCTTGCTGTATAAAAAAAAAAATTCAAACAAATCTGGTTGTTGTTTGGTGTGCTTGGCCGAGAGCTTTATCTTTGTTTGATGTGTTTGATAGCTTTTGTAAAAGCCTCTTTTATATTAAAACATACAGAATTTATAAGTTTGAGGTTTGCCAAAATTAATTCCAGCATTAATTAGATCTTACTCTTCATGTATGCCTAGCATGTTAGTGTGATTTTGTTTCTTAGTTGTGTTAATTTGCCTTGCTATCTTGTTCAAATTATGCCACTGTTTTGACTCCATGTTTTTGCTGTTTTATATCTTCTAAATCTTTAGATAGCTGCCACCTTTTTTTGTGCCAAGTTTCTTGATTTTTTAGGTTTTATTTTCACCATTTGTCTTGTTGTTTTCATCCATTTTTTGGCTTCTTAAGTGTGCTGTCTTGTTTTGGTCTCCTTTTGGTGTTGAGGATTGGATTGTACATCTTTCTACTTGCTTTAGCCTTGAGTTGGTACTCTTAAATCTGGACTTGTGAGATATATTACTATCTTGAAAGAAGAGTGCAAGTGAGGGAGTGATCTTGTTATTTCTTTCACCATAAAACCGTGAGCCTTGAGCCATAATTTCTTGGTGTTTTAGAGTGAACCATTGGCTGCTATTTGTGCCACTTTTAGTTGTTGTTTTAACATTGATTCTAACGTGGTTTTTGTGTTAGTACTGCTACTGTGTTTGCCTTTTTAAAATGTCTACAGGTTCATGCCATTCCTCTTCCAATAGAGCTAGCCATCATGGAGGTGCATCTAGCAAGTTTGATATGATGAAGACATTTCAACAAATGCAACACCAACTTGATTCAATTAGTAAGCGACTGGACACGAAGGCAAAGGGAAAAGGGAAACAAACACATGATCATGAGCATGGTTCTTCCAAGAAGAAGCAAGAAGCTAGAACCGTAAATGTATACCTTCCATCGCCAAAGATGCACCAAGAAGATAAAGCTATTAACCAAGGCCTTGCATTACCAAAGTTGAACTTGCCTACTTTCACAGGGGAAGTCAAGCCGTCTATTTTTCTAGATTGGATAGCTAAAGTAAATAATATTTTTGATTTGTATAGTGTATATGAGCCTTTGCTTGTAAAGTTAGTTTGTTTAGCTTTAGAGGGATACGCCAAACAATGGCTACGTAGGAGAAACTTAACCATGGCCTCACCCGCGAGTACATGGGAACATTTCAGGGACATTTTGTACGAACTTTTCGTACCTCCATACTACCATAGGGACCTCTTGATTAAGCTTCAACGGCTTACTCAAGATAGACAAAGTGTGGAGGATTTAAAGAAAATAACCTTAAAGAAAATAATCATGAAAAAATAGTTAGATTTATTAGTGGACTTAATATCAACATCCAAGATATAATTGAATTCCATGATGATGAGAGTTTAGATGTAGTGGTTCATAGGGCCATGAAAGTAGAGAAGAAACTCTTGAAAAAAGAAGCTTGTCACAACAAATTTTCCAAAATCTTCAAGAGATGTTTTTTACAAATCCTCATCATCAAAGGATAAAGCCAAGGATGTTTCTAAGGAGCCCACTAACAAATCTTGTCCTCATTCTTCTGCTAACCATTCCTCCTCCCCACCTCAATCTCCTTCTAGACCAAGTCACATTAAATGTTTTAAATGCTTAGGACATGGTCATATAACCTTTGCCTGCCCTACCAAAAAGGCAACATGCATTAAGGGTGAAGTAATTATGAATAATGAGTCTACCTCTTCCTTACCTTCACCAACTTATAACTCTTCTTCCTCATCGAGTGATGCCAAAGAGAAGGTCATGCTTACTTGTTTAAATGAAGAAAGAAAAGAAAGAAAGGAGAGAGTAAAAGAAGAGACTGAGAGAAAAGAAAGGGAAGAGAGAGAAAAGAAAGAAAAAGAAGAACTTGTGAGAGAAATGGAGAAGGAAAAAGTCTTAGTCACAAAGGAAGTGTTAGTGAAGGCATCATCCACTCCCATCATTCAAATAGATTCAAGCCATGACAGGGGAGTTTTTTCATCCTTCCACTTTTCTCCAATTATTAAGCTTTCTTCTTTTTCTAAAAGCTTTTGTGAAAATATCTCACCTTTCTCATCTCTTTTTACCACTTCTTCACACACCATTTCCATCCCACATCTTGAGTTAATGTATTCTTTTTTACACTTAACTCAAGACAAAAATAAAAAAATTTCAAAAGAAGGATTTTTAGTTTTCCCTAAGCAAATAAATCCAATTTCAAAGACCCATTCTTTCAATATTCGTTTTCTATATACATTGTTTGGAGCATAAAAAGAGTAATATAGGATTCATGGGATTGTATTTGCCTCTCTTGTTTTCTTTTCATTATTTCTAGTGAAGAAACGTTTATAAACTCTTTCTTTTCTTTTAGTACAAGCAATGTGGGACTTCACATGGCTTGAACTTAAAAGAAAAGAAAAGTAAATAGATTTTTGTAGCTTGTAGTGCAAGTAATCTTAGCTAGTTTCGATTTTTGAACTCTAGGAGTGCTAGGAAGCTTATAAACCCTTTTGGAATGAGAGAGTTAAGCAATTTGGGACTAAGAAACACCTAGGGACGTTGTTGGTCAGACCTTAGGCATTCAAGTCCCACATATCTTGAAACTATCATCCAAACTCACTCCAAAAGCTATATAAGAAGCCTAGGGGGCTCCTTTGTACACACCTTTGAATGAATTGATTACTTGAGTTGATTTGTACATTTGCAATCCTCTTTTGAGATAGTATTTTGTCTCCAAAGTCCCTCTTTGGGCAGACCTTATCTTACTTAAGCAAGTAGTGGTCCTCCTTTGATGTTTATTTTGGAGCCTCCTTCAAGTGGCGCATCTTCAAGTCTAAGTTCCCTTTAGAATATTTTTTTTAGGTATACACTTCTCCATCAGCTTAAAAGTGACTGCTTAATATAGTTTGTGATAGCCTGTATAACTATTTTGATACTAACAAACCTATATACAAAGAAAAATCATTCAAAAATACAATAAAAAAACCACTTATATAATATAAATAATTATTTAAATTAAATTACAATATTATTGTAAAGTTCAATTATTAGTCAATCATGAAAAAGATGATCCTGTAATCATAATCAACCCTACACCGTCCAAGAAAAAAAAAAGATTATAAAATATACTATTATGGATTAACCAAAAACTTTAAAATCTTATGCTAGATTTGATGATAGATAGAAATATTGCTTAAAAGGGTCACAACATTCCAAAATCCTATTTTCTATAGAAATACAAATAATCAATGTTTTGAAAATAAGAACCCCAAAATCTATTGAAATTCATCAAATTAATGTTCATGTCTTCCTCAACCAACAAATCAAAAGAGTAATTAATAAAGGAATTACAATTAGGAAAGTAGGTTTAGTAGTAGAGAGAATACCTCATAGAGAAAATAGAGAATATATCATTTATCTTATCAATTATATTTTATTGTATCACAAATGAGCATAAATCACAGTTATAAGTTGTTCCAAAGGTAAGTTGTTTGTGTGTAATGATGTATTTGTGATGTGTCCTTACAAGACATTCTTATACATGTCCAAAGATTTAAGTTTTAAAGTGTATGTAATATGTAATTTTCATTTTCATCTAGTTTTTTACTTGTTGCCACATGTTTTTAGTTCAATTATTCACTTGTCTGTTCTTAAGTCAATTATTCACTTGTCTGTTCTTAAGTCAATTATTCACTTACTTTGAAATCCTATGAACATATAATTAACAAGTTCTGTTTCAAAACTTCATTAAATTCACACTTAACAAATTGATTTAATTAATCAAAACTTTATTCCTTACCAACTCATTAAATTAATCAAAACTTTTGCATTATTTATTATCACAAAAACTTCAAATGCTTTATAAACAAACATTTAAATCTACATATATTCTAATTTAAATTAATTACATTGTCTTAACAATCCTAAAATATCTTAAATTCTCCATTCATATACTTGTTCATATTTGTTCATACTTATTCATAATTAGTAAACTAATGATATTCAATGAATGTTTTATATTAAGGTAATAATTACTAGATTACAATGTTATAACAATAAATGTTTTTATATATGATAATTGTCCAAAATGTATTGACTTATGAAAAGAAAAATCCTTATAATAATTCTGGTCAACTTAGAACTTAAAATGTCTTGTTCATTTACCAACTTTATAAAAGGTATTCATAAAATATCAGTCAAACCTACTTCTTATTATCTTGACTCATACTTCATCCAAATAGTCGACTCTTGTCTTAATCAATTTCTTTATTTAAATACTTTCCATCATTTTCTTTATTAATAATAATTACACCATAAAATCACTTTTTGTCGTTTCATGTACTACTGTTAGCTGTAGCGCATACATAAAAAAAATAGAAAATTGGTTACATAAAAAAAATAGAAAGTATTATATTAGATAGAAAAAATAAATAAATAACTATTACATAGATTCGGAATAAAAAAAAAATCGCCTATATAAGAGCGAGCGAGCGGAGGATGTGTCACACAAACAAACTATGTAATGATTCTTCACTCGGTCTGCGGCGCTTCAGTTTCAAATTGGTTTCATCGGTTTCAACGATTCATGGTTTCAAACCCTAAACCAAACATTCAATAAAGAAATTTGAAGCCGCCGCTTTGTAACTTTGACATCTCCAAAGGACAAGGTATTTCTTCTGCCTCCCTTTTTTTTTTGCTAATTATTTCAGAAATGACAGCAAAAAAAGATTTTTTCTTAACTATGATAACCGCTAATGGGTTCTTTATTTCATACTTTTTATATTTACATTGAAAGAAAAAAAAAACATAATGGGTGGACTAAGGTTTATCATCAGATGTTAAAATTCTTGAGAAAAGACAGACATGGAGAGTAAGTTGTTTCTTATTTTTATTCAAATTCAAACCATTGATTGAATAACTGTAATACTTTTTAAGAGCCTGTTAGAAGGATTTTTTAGAGTATTTATTAATTGGAAAAAGTTCTATATTTCCAGTCAAGAAACTCTGAAAAACACTTAGGCCTTTTGTGGATACACTGTTCCAAGAGCTTTTGAGTGGTTATCTACTAATGCATTTCCAGTCTTTATGGTCTGAAAAGTATTTTTGTATCCAAACACGCTTCTATAACTTGCATGCAATCAGATCCTTTGTGACTATAACTTGCATGCAATCAGATCCTTTGTGACTATAACTTGCTTGCAATCAGATTCTTTGTGACTATAACTTGCATGTAATCAGATCCTTTGTGACTATAACTTGCTTGCAATCAGATCCTTTGTGACCATAACTTGCATGCAATCAGACCCTTTATGACTGTAACTTGTTTGCAATCAGATCTTTGTGACCATAACTTGCATGCAATCCGATCCTTTGACTAGAACTTGCATCTAATCAGATCCTTTGTGATTATAACTTGCTTCCAATCAGATCCTTTGTGACCATAACTTGCATGCAATCAGATCCTTTGTGACTATAACTTGCATCTAATCAGATCCTTTGTGACTATAACTTGCATGCAATCAGATCTTTTGTGACTAAAGTGACAATAAGTAATTAAGTTTAAAGACTAAAGTGACAACAAGAGGATTTGGTTTGAATTTTCTTATTTTCATATGCTAATGTGATATTGCTTTACACGTTTATGAATTAAAATGGTTGTTTTCCGTATAAAAATGAAAAATACTCTTAGAGAGGTTATTAATTTCCTTCAATTTAAAGCATATATGAGATAAAGAAGTATTTTTTCTAACATTTCTTTGGTCAGGTATCAATAGAAGGAAAAGTAGGGAAGTTGATTATGAAGACAAGGAAGAAGAGACAAAGGCAGAGTAGAAGAGATAGAGAAGGGAAGAGGGACAGGCTGAGTGAATTGCCTGACTGTGTTCTGATCCACATGATGGAGTTTATGGACACAAAGCATGCTGTTCAAACCTGTGTGCTGTCTAAAAGATGGAAGGATCTCTGGAAACAGCTCACTACTCTTGCATTTAACACATTCTTCTTTAATAATGTTGTCAATTTCAGCAAATTTGTGTCTCACGTTCTGGCTAAACGTGATGGTTCCATTTCCCTGCTTAATCTTGAATTCACTCGTCGCGGTTATGCTCAGCCCTACCTCCTGAATAGGCTCATGAAATATGCATCGCGGCACAATGTTCAACAGTTGACAATCTTTATAAATTTGAATAACAAACCCAGTTTTGATTTTCGCCCTCATATCTTTTACTCTGAGACCTTGACATTTCTTAAGCTTTCTGTTAGTACTTATGATCCTTCTATGATAGTACTTCCAGAGCATCTGTACATGCCAGCAATAAGAACCATGCAACTTGAGTCTGTCACTTTTAATGGATATGGCATTGATTATGCTGAACCATTTTATTATTGTCCTGTGCTGAATACTTTGATACTTGAAGGTTGTTCGTTGCATAATGATGTAAATTTCCTCCGTATATCTAATTCTAGCCTTTCCAATCTGACCCTAGATGGTAGCTTTGAAGCAGGATATTTCCAAATTGATCTTTGTACTCCAAACCTTACTTCTCTCACTATATCGGGTCATACTGATCATCCATTAATTGACTCACCCGAACTTTCTTCAGTAGAGGAGTTAACCATTGAGTCACGTGGAAATACATGTTATCACAAGACAGAGTTACTCATCATAAGCTGGCTGCAATGGATAAGAAATGTAAAGTTAATGACAGTGTCTCTGAGTGCTCTTGACATAATACTACAAGTTAGTTCCTATGCTTTTACTCTTTACCTCTTTATTTTTTTCATAAGGCTCATAAGATTCTTGTGTTCTTGTGTCATTTTTTTCCTGTTACTCAGTCTTGCAATTAAGAATGTTGATCAAAGTATGTCTTAAATTCCAATTTTCTCTCTCTGTAGGATCTATCAAAACCTCTTTCAGCGGGCCTTCCACCTCCTCGTTTCCCTCAAATGAAGGCAGTGATGGTGAAGAAACTACCATACGAAGAGCTGTCTGAGGATAGATTAAAAAGATCATTGAAATACCTACTTCAGAACGCTCCAATGTCCAGAATTGAGTTTGACTACGATGAATGATGAAAGAGATATACATGATTAGCTCTTGGGGTATAAAATTTTTCAAATTGTTGACTTTTACTTTTTTTATGTTTCTGTTTTTCCATGATATGGTGATGCACTTATGTAGCAAGTTATGGATTGTGTTTGCGTGTGTCTTCAATGTTTTTTTTTTTCAATTTAGCAGATGAAAATTGTAAAATTTAATAAGCTACCACTAGGAGGAACAGTGTCTGAAACACAATTTTCATTGTTTTGATGTTGGAGTTGGAGGCTTGTGGAATGATGAGAAAAATGATCTGCTTACGAATGAATTGAAACTGCATTAGGAAATTTTATTTGGGTATTTTCAAATGACAATGATAGTAACTAGAGCTAAATCACTTAACGGCCCAATGCTTAATACCAAAGTGATTGAAAGACTATCAAAGTTATTAATTGGTTGTAATCAGATCGATGTTATATTTTAAACCTAACTTCTTTAGAGTCTAGGAACAAAAGATATGCAGCCATCTCTTTTGATTAATTTATGTATCTCTAGCTGTAAAATGTGTCATACATTACATCTTGCTTTTTATGGTTAAGCTCTATTAAATGAGTCATTGTTCATTTTCTAAACCTGAGATACTTTTTCTGACTGCAAACAAAATGTTTGAGGTACAAGTCTACAACACGCTTCAAACTTAATTTTATGATTTGATTCTCAGACCTCAAATCTGTAACATTGAATTTGGTTGAATTTTTGGCTGAATTATATGTTGACCATTTATTTTTGGCTGAATTTCAATACTGTTTTTTGTGTTACTCTTATTTACCGCAGCTTCGTTAGATTGATCTTTTGACTGAGAAGACACCAGCTGTTTAAATAAAGTTAGTAGACTCTTAGTTTCTATATCCATGTGTTCAAGTTCATGATGATAAATCTGTGAAAGAATGCTGGCAGCTTCTACACATATATATTGTAAATAGCTGACCATTGTGGTGCCGTGGAAATATGACATAGTTGATTTCCAATGAAAGACTTTTACTGGGCTGTGGCAGCTACACTTGCCATAGTGGTTATATAGCAGTGACAGTAGTTATGGGAATCATCCAAACAAGTTACCCTTTGTTTGTTCTTTTAATAAGAAAACCTAAAGATTCTAAAACCATTCCAAATAGGCAGTCTGATGTGTTCTGTATTTGCTTCTTTCTTTTGTAAAAGCAAACTAACATTGGAATCCCGTTTGTTGAAATGCTTCCACCATGTCCGGCAAAGGAGACTGTCTTTTTCAAATTAATAATTTTGTTCTTTCAAGTATCTTCTGTGTTCTTTGGGTCCCTGTTTATCTGTTTCTTTTTCTTTCAACTGATTCTTTGTATCTCTATTTTACTTTAATCTCCATTTCCTCTTTGGTTGTCTTTATTTGTCTACTTTTGTCCAAGTCTCTATTATTTTCTATTGAGTCTTTATTTTGTTCTCCCAGAACTGTGAGGCTTCTTATACATGATTTTATTCTATAAGCTTCTGGATTGTGTACTTTTGGTGAACTTTATTTCTTACCACATGTTTGCACTTCATAGTTTGTTTTCGGTGTTGTTTATTTAATTGTATTATGCAGTTTTCAAGTATATTTCTTGTTTGTAGACTGCATGTTTACTATATCCACTGTGCTTCTATTATAGACTGCAATGGCATCTGCCGTATTTTCATTGCAGACTTTTGATCTAATTTCATGTGTATTATGCACTTCTAATATTTAAATTTAAGTGACATACAATATACATTTTTAGCTGCAGTACTTTCTTGGACCTAATTAAATTTATGTGTAGGGTTTTGCACCATACTAACTTAATTGCATTAAGCCTATGAAGTAGTATCTCTGCATTGCTAGAAAATATTCAGTGTTCTCAGATTTCAAAGTACAATTCAATGACACTTGCATCATATGTTTCCCTGTTAATATGCATCAGTTTTCTATTTCTTATTCCCTGTTAATCCAATATATTTTATATGCTATGTCTTCCAGAAAATTCACACTTTTTTTTTACCTGTTAATCCAATATATTTTATATACTATTGTAAATTGGTTTTGACTAATTATAACTCATTCTTGTTTAGGTTGTTGATACATGCACTCAGAATCTCATGTGGCTGAATATGGTGACAGTCTGCTGCTTTCTTGAAGACAGGCCTAAGGAAATTTCGTAGCAATGATGGGTAGCTGGAAGGTTGGAACTTTTGAGAATTTATCTCTACTGTAGGTTTTCTTTTTCAAATTTTATTTTCCGTTCATAGCCATGGTTAATTTGAGACTCCAAAGCAGTCCTTGAGGTTCAGTTTTGACAATTGAACATAAACCCTAGTTTCTGCTCTTCAGACTATTAGAATTGTTTGGATATTCTCTGTTTTAAAATGAAATTTATTTAAAATCATGGAATTTTGTAGTTTTAAGTAGATATGTCAAAATGTGTTTGTATTTTTATACGCGATGCAGTTCATGACCTGACGACAGTTAAAAGCTGGGTTGGATTGAGGTCATTTAAATTTAATATCGGAAATTGAAATATTTTTGGGAGACTCCACCCATTCAAAAGTAAACCAAACTTCATAAATGAATTTAGACTTCCAATATTTATAGTTACGAAACAGTAAATGCTTCAATTTAATTTCGATATATTCCCAAGTAAATAAAATTGTTTGAAATGCCACCTAATAAAAGTTGAATGTGAGATTTCTTTTTATTATATTATATTATTATATTACTAAGATGTAATATTGATCGTATCTTATTTTATTATAGAAAAATGATATTTGACATATATAATACTTTTAAATTCATTTGATACTTTTCTTTCTTACTTTTTACATTTTTTTTGATAAACTATAAAAGTTTATTTTTTAATAATGTTAGTGTGTTAAATGAATGTTGATGTATATCATAATATTTTTACTATTTATTATTTATTATATTATATTATGATTTTATCTTCTCTAATCACATTTCATTATGAAATGAAGTATAATCATTATAACTTAATAACCAAATGTTATATTGCTAGCGAAATTAAGATCAGAGAACTAGAAATCCTCAACAGAAAAATTATTGGACATATTTAAAATTTTTATATTTATTTGATTTTTTTTTAAAAGTAAAAAATTTTATATTTTTATAATTATTTTATCTTATATTCTGAATCAAATGAATATGTAAAAGAACTGCTCTTTCTCAAAATCCATGTTCTGCATCTGGTTTTCCAAATGTCCTTTCAGATGTTTTTTGTGTTGTTCATGAAACTATGTTTCCCATTCTCTCTCTTACCACATTCACTGGAATAAGTAAACATAAATTATTTTCATAAAACAACACAACTTTCGCGGCACACTCTCCTAGAATCACCTAGCAACCCAAACATTCTACCGTGCAATTCTTCTTAAAAAAATCATCTTCCAGACAGTTGCAACTTATAACATACTTTTCCTCTACATCTCTCTTTCTTTCTAGGACAATTATAAATGAGTCTAAAGTGGGTCAAAGTAATTTTTTTTTTGTTTTCTTTTTTCCTTATCTGTCATCATTTTTTCACTCATTATAATTTTTTTGGTTATACAGTATTCTTTTAATTTATCCAACACCTTTATATGCAAATCTATAGTGACAAGTTATATCTATTAATTGGTTTAAGGCATATTGAGGATGTAAACAGGAGTTATTTTAGTTTGGTTTCATGTATGTATTGATAATTTTAGAAGATATGTGGGTAATTATTTATTTTAACTTTTATAGGAGTAAGGATTATTTATATTTTTGAGTTTGAGAGAGGGTTTTCATTTTATTTAAAAATGATTTTTTTAATGATTTTTTAGATTAAAGACTGATTTTTTGAAATCTTAAAAAAGATGTTGTTTTTCTTGCATTTGCATTTTTTTAAGTATATATAATTCAAAGTATTTTTATATATTTTATTAAAAAATTATCGTATTAATAAGTTAGTTAATTTAGTTTTTATTTATAAAACAATATATAAGTGATTTAATTTTTATTTTAATATATTTATTTAGATTTTTTTATAATATATATGTATAATTTATCTATGTTTCATGAAGTATAAATTTTATCATGTATATATTTTTTATTATTTGTATTCTTTTATTTTATTTTATTTTTTTTTTATAAATTTTTATGATACAAATGATTGATGGATTTTGAGATGTAAAAATTTAAAATAATATCTAACATGATTTTATTTAGACTTTCAAACATCATAATAAGAGATAAATATTTAAAAAGGAGTTTAGATACCAAAATTTTATTTACAAATATATATAAATTTGAAATGACTAAATATATTATAATTAAAAATTATTTTTATTTATATACTAACTCAAAAAAAATTTAAGGGTCAAGGTCCTAAATTTTCATTAAACTCCACCATTGATAAGAGGATACCTCATAAAAATATTAACTTATTTACATAGGTATAGTACATCTTTTACTTGGATGTGTCTAAGTTATTTTGACAATTTTTTTTTTTTTAACTTGGATGTTTCTAGCATAGTTTTCTTAATATGTGATCAGTTTTCTAAATATCGATATTATACATATTATCTTAATTATATAAATGATATGAGGTGATACTGTTATGTTGACTGACATTATTTTGGTTTCAATTGACATACCTTAATCTATTAACTGAAGAGGATGTTTTTAGAGCTGAAGACCAACATCATTTTGGTGTCAAGCAACACAGACTCAAGATCGCCATTGATATTATATTTTTTATTTTTATTCATTTTAAAAAATATATAATTTACTTTTTTATAATTTTTTTTATTTTTATAATATGTGTTTGGGTAAGAGGTCAAACAACTTCTTTCGTCGTCTTGCATAATTTCTCCCAGATAGACATCCAGTCTTGTCTTAGTCTTCATTCCACCGTTCGGAGATATAACTGTCAAAGGTTCTCTGATGTCAAAATCAATAAACTGTCTGTACAATAGTCTAGAGCAATGGCAAAAATATGTAGTAAATGTGAACCACCTACCTCTTACCTTTACCTGTATTTATAGGTTTTTTCATGGGCTTGGGATTAGAGAAATCTTAATCACGGCCTAATCTCAGCCTAATACCTCTAATTACCACTTACCTTGATCTTTGCAGAAAGACCTGATTGTTGACTCAGACCGGACATTCAGCTTCTGGTCGTCCGGTCTGAGTCAGGATACGCTCGATCAGTTTGGTTGTGTCTAGCTCTCCAAGATTGTCTAGCGTGTTTGATTGTGAGGTGATGTTATGGTCGTTTGGCCCATACGGTACACCTCTAATTACCACTTACCTTAATCTTTGCAAAAAGACCTGATTATTGACTCAGACGGGAAATTCAACTTATGGTCGTCCAGTTTGAGTCAGGATTTCTACCACGCTCGATCAGTTTGTCTGCGTTTGGCTCTCCAATATCGTCTGGCGTGTTTGATTGTAGGGTGATGTTTCCCGATCCGGAGCGTACATTGGATTTGATTATAGCTTGAGTATGCGTCTAAAAAACTCAACATTTTGTGGCTGGATGCCCCATCTACCAGGGCGTTTATACTAGACAATAGGTGGGCGTCCTTCGGGCAGGCCTTGTTTAGGTCGGTGTAGTCGATGCACATGCTCCATTTCTTATTAGGTTTCTTCACCATAACCACGTTGGCTTTATTGAGGATCTGTAGAGTTAGAACCTTGAAATAAATTCAAAATTTAGTAAAAAAAAATGGGGAACAAAACTTTCAAAACGTCAATATCTTGAGCTACAGAACTGCGATTCAAGTGTTTCCAAAATAGTGTGAAAGATCACGTTTTGAACTACAAATTAGACCCAAGAAACATTCAATTTGAATGTGTAGAACACAAGTTATGACTATGAGATAAAACTGGACAGAAATTGAGATTCTATAAATCGAGAACGAGAAAGAACAACGAAGAAACAAAGATAAACAGAAGGAAAGAATCACTCTTCCATAAGAGGCAACACACAAAGGATGGAAAGTCTTTTGATACAACCAAGGGTTCTTGAATCACTCAAGAACTTAGGAGAATCACTCTCTCTAAGATAGAAGGGATAAAACTCTAATTTCTTTGCATAAAAACTTGACTTGTGTATTTCATGAAAATAGTTAAGCTTATAAGGGTTGATGTCTAAGTTTCCAAATTAGACCCTTATTACAACTTGAAAATAAAATCAAACTAATGCCCGCTAATTGATTGACCCAGAGACATAATTTGGTCAACCAATTTTACAAAGATTGGGCTATTTTAAAAAACAAACTAAGTTATAAAATAAAACAGAAGCAAAATGGTGTTTTAGTTCTTCTCAATTTAGGCTATAATGCAATTCAACATCTTGGCTTTTTCTCCTTGAAATTTGGGCTTGTGTCCAATTAATATGAAAAAAAACTTTTTGATGAGCTTCCTTTGCTTTCTTGGCTCTAGTCTGTTCATAGGTCCTCCAAGTCCTTCAAGTGGATCATTTTCCTTGCTCTTGGTCACGTCCTCATCAGAAATAAAAGATATTATTTTTGTAGTTATAGATCCACTTCTTTAATATTCATAAAATACAATCAAAGGTAAGAGACCATTGCTAGACATGAGACTTGAGTGAGTGCATACACTTCAAAGATATTAAGATAATAATTATAATAAAATTGAATTCTTGAAACACAAATTATACACTTCATACACAAATATAATAATCTTTTTAGTTCATAAAATTAAAATTAATCATGTTATGGAAAACCAAGTATATTTATTAAACAAAATATAATTCTTGAACTCTGCAAGACAATTGAGTAATGCGGTAAACGAGACAAGATAGTCCAATAAAATGAAAAAGGTGATCAGACAACTGGATAGTCCAGGAAGATGCTTGAACAACTTGCATAGTTCAAAGGAACATGTAGAGAGTTCGGTGAAGAGTTTGCCACAAAGCTAGGTGAAGAGTTCATCAAACTCGACAACAAAGGAGAAACTCAGCAAACTTGGTTTCACAATAGAAGTCGTCATGAGTTGAGACAATTTTAGTTCAATTGAAAGTCATTACCACATTTGACGACATCCTATAAACTGAAAGTCGTTACCACTCATGACAACTTTCGGTCAACATATTTATAAAGAATTCATCATGAGTCATGATGACTTTACCATTTCGAAATTTTTTTAAAAAGTTGTCTTGACTTGTGACGACTTATCCTAAATCTGTAAATTTTTAATAAATTATCTCACTTTTATAATTTACAAAGTCAACTGTCTCATCTTTAATTTTTATTTTTATTTTCCTACACCCAAAAAAATTCAATAATAATAATAATAATTACTCTCTTTTACTCGACTAATATTAACAAAATAATTGATAAGTCAAGCCATAGATATAAAAATCCAACAACCTAGACATGTTGGTTAGTATATAGTAACTGATATTATTGTATTAACCTTATTAGACACTGGTATGAAATTGAAAGGAATTTTTTCATTAAAAATTAAAAGCATTTAAGGAAGATAATGTAATAAAAACAATTTTTCTTTAATTCCTTATTGCAATATGTTGTTCTTTGAACATCTCATATAAAATGTTATCAATTTTCACAATAGACAATTTCATTTAGATTACTTTCATCAAATAATACATCATTTTTCACAAATTACACACATTTTATTTTATATTAACTTTAAGAACCTTTATTTCAATTTAAAATAATTTCATAAATTAAAATTGTTACAGAATTTTATTTAAACTAATTATCCAAAATTTATTTCAGCTTAATTTCTATTATTTATATTTTATTCCAATATAATTACATTAATTTAAACTTTTTTCACATTTCAATTTTAACACAATTTACACTAAATACATTTTATTTTAAATTATTTTTATAATCAAAAATAAAATTGTAATAATCCAATTTCACCAATTAAAATAGTTTTTTAATCTATTAACTCATTACATAACTCATCAATTTAAAAATAAAAAAATCTTCAATTTTTCTTCATTTCTTATCAACTTTCCCTTAATTTAAATATCACTTACCTTTGATTTTCCTCAAATCCACTTGAATTCACCTTATCCCATCGGTCTTCAAATTAAAAATAAACCTAATGAACTACTTATAATATTGCTAAACAATTCTCGGTGTTGATAATCTTAACTGATGATTCATGAAAGTATTAAAATTGTAAGTGCTACTTTTGTATGTGTTTGGATGGCATACTAATTATATCTGTGTTTTGTATAGCACACTAATTGTTATTTTTTAACTTAATCAGTTAATGACATTTTAATATACGAATTTAACTACTTCACTATTTTACTCTCTTAATTCAATTAATTGATAGCAACTGTCATGTAAGTCTGTTTAATAAGTTATTTATTTTAATTCTATATATTTATCACATTAAAAGTATAGTTGGAATGTTAAGTTTGTTAAAATGATAGTTAATTTAAGTAATGTTAAATCATAAGTAAAAATTATTATTTCTGCGCGAATTAGGATAACGCATTGCGATATTAGCACCTCCTTTGCTATGTCAAAATCCACAACTTTAATAATGACATTTAATTGAAAACTCAAAACACGTTTTTAAGAAAATAATTAACAATAAATTTACTAACTTTAATTTAAGACCTATTATAATAATTATAATTATAATTGTTTTTATATTAAAAATGTGATCAGTAAGGTTTTTTTTTTATATAAATTTCTTCGTTATAGGATAGTCTAAATATATATTTAATTGAGTTATATTTAAATATTATAATTAAATTTGGATAATTTATCATGTTAATTATTATTTATTATTATGATTAGTTTTGAATTTGTAATAGGCTGAAAAGACAAAAATTATAATTAGTTTAGCATGAAAGATTTGCCACAGGTATTTTACCCACAAAACTAGGTTCCTCTCTCCCTTCAAATCCATGTTCTGCTGCTCCTAGTTTTCCGTTTCCCCATCGCATCATTTTCCATTTTTCCATTCAAACAAAACCAGCACAACATATTATCCAAAACACAAAAACCCTTTTCTTCCCTACTTTTCCTTTCTTCTTATATTTATTCAACCACCATTCTCACACCAACCATTTACAAATTGCAACTAACAACAACAACAACCTTAATTTCTCAAATGAACATCATAGTACTCTTCATTTTCCTCCCATCATTGCTTTCTTCAGTTTCCTGCACCCCACGCGGTCAATCCTCTTCACCGGAAACGCTTAATGAGGCCGCCGTCAAAGCAACGCTTTTCATGTCACTCGTCATCTTCGTTTTCGCCCTTCTCATCACCGCATTCTGCTTCGTCTTCATCCGCTGCATATCCAACCGAAATCACGCCCTTCCGCAAGTCACGCGCGGACTCGACCCGCGCGTCCTCTCCACGTGCCCCGTCATGTCCTACTCCGCGCTGAAACTGAATCACCCCAAAGCGGTGCAAAACGCCCCGTTTCAATGCGCGGTGTGTCTGGCGGACTTCGCCGACGACGACACGCTCCGGCTGCTGCCCAAGTGCGGTCACGTGTTCCACACGCGCTGCATCGAGGCGTGGCTGGCTGCGCACGTGACGTGTCCCGTGTGCCGCAGCGACGTGAGCGCGGAAACAGGGGATGCATGTGTGCGGCACGTGCTGGAGGAGGAAGATTCTGTAAGAGATTTTGGTGTTCTTGTTCGGTCGCATTCTACGGGTCACTCTTTAGAAGGTTTTTCCATCAAAGTTCCTGAGGAAGTGAAGAAGAAGGTTCTAGAAGATGAGGAATGTGGAAATTCCACGAAGATGAATCGTTCAGCAAGTTACGACGTCGTTGTGGGGATTGAAGAAGGGGGTGTAGGTAGCACTACTACTGCTACTACGACAAATGATAATAATAACAGTTGGATTTTGTGGACTTCTCAACCTATTGATTCTGGTGGTTCGGGGATTCCGAAGTTTTGGGGTGCTTCAATGGTGAGAGAAGATAAAGAAAAAGGGAAAGTGAAAGAGTTTGATGGAAGAACATTTTTTGATTGTGAAGTTTGATTTAGTATGTTTTTTTTTTTTTTTTGTTGGAAGTGATGAGGAAAAAATGTTGCGGTTTGTTGTACAGTAGGTAGGGTTTTAAAAAGTATTAATTTTCTTATAAACATGTAGTTTGATCTCAGATAGATTAAAATGTATAGAAAATATTAATTATTGATTCTCGGTTAAATTTTTTTAATGGTGTGATAATGATTGTTTTATCTGGTGATTTGTTTATGTTGTGGACTTGGGAGTTGACTAAATAATTGGTTTTCTTAATTAATTGTTAGAATTATTAAATAGCAAGATTTGTTTAGAAGGTTCCTTTTCTTCTGCAACTTGTTGTCGGCATATATTTAAAAATATGCAAAGAAAATATAATTTTTTATTGGATTTGACCGAGAGTTTATCCGTTGATTCTGAATTGGGTCTGAAAAGATTTGATATTATCCGATTGACGAAAAGATTTACGGCATGAACTGCACAAATCTTTCGCTCTTCCAAAATTTTTTTTTCTTTGAAAGAAAGTGTGAACTGTGTGTTATAATATTCTAATCAAATGTATAGGAGGATTCAACTATGGATAGAATTATTAAACTATTATTATTACTATTATTTACCTAATTATAATGTTGCTACTGGTGTTACGGTATGGAAGATCATCGAGTAATTTCTCATGGATAGAAATCAAGAAGTTTGCAGCAGTTTTCTTCTATTTTGAAGAATATTTTGGTTTACCAAATTTTTAGGGATACGTTTTGTTTTTTGTTTCCTCTAATCACTACTAACTTTATTTTCGTTGAATGAGTTTAATAAAAAGTGTCATTTGACTATATAAACTCATGTTTACATTTAATAAAATAGTCAATTTTCTTTGTATTAGAGTATTCACAGTTTTAATTCTCAATCACTTACATCAAAGTAGTAATCTTTGAAGTCTAACACGAGCATAGAAAATGACTACCGAGGGAAGCTTTATCCAATCAGTCATCCCATGTTTTCATGGTTACGATGACTATTATAGCATATTAATGTTCGAACTAAAGAATATTGGGATCTCATCGAATCATTTAGATAGAAACACAATAAAAGAAGCAAGATGAGATGCGACCGAAAGATCTAAAAGTCAAAAACTATCTCTTTCAGGCGATTGATTGAACTTTTCTTGACATCATACTCAAGAAAGACACTTCTAAAGAGATATGGGATGCTATGAAGAAAAAGTTTGAAGGCAATGCAAAGGTCAAAAGATCTCATCTTCAAGCTCTCCGCTAAAGTTCTTGAGATGAGATCTAGTGAAGTAGTGACATAGTATTTCTCTAGGATCATGATAGTGGCCAACAAGATGATAAGTTATGGAGAAGTTATGTTGGACGTTAAAGTGGTTGAAAACATTCTTTATTCCTTAACTGAAAAGTTTGATTACATTTTATGTTCCATTGAGGAGTCCAAAGACATTGATAATCTTTTTGTTGATGAGTTACAAAGCTCATTAATAATACATGAACAAAATTTTTGAAGATACAAAGATAAGGAACGAGCCTTAAAAGTGACATTGAAGAGGAAAGAGATCATGGTCGAGATGGCCATAGAGGAAGAGGAAGAGGACGAGGAAGGAAGAGGTCAATTAACTCTTAACAAGGCAATTGTAGAATGCTACCAATGCCATCAACTTGGACATTTTTGTTATGAATGTCCTCGAAACAAAGGCAAATTATGCGAAGGTTGACGAAGAAGAATAACTTCTCTTGATGTCCTACGTGGAGTTTCTTGAGATTAAAGGAAAATATGCTTGGTTTCTTGAGTCATAATGTTCTAATCACATATGTGGTGATTTTGCTATGTTCCATGAGTTTGATGCAAACTTTCGACACTCGGTAAAATTGGGAAACAACACTAAAATGACAATGATGCAAAAGGAAGCATCAAGTTGCTAGTAGATGGAGTTAACCTTGTCATCATTGAAGTTTACTACATTCCATAATTGTGAAATAATCTCTTAAGCATAGGGCAATTATAAGAGAAAGGCTTGACCATTTTGATCAAGGGAGGAATGTGAAAAATATTTCATCCATAGAAGGCTTGATAATTCAGACCAGCATGAGTGCCAACAAGATGTTTTCCTTGTTGCCCCAACCTTTTACTTTCCATCAAACACAATCTGATCAATGCCTTCACACATGCACTCAAAATCTATCTCAACTTTGGCACCAAAGGTATGGGTATATGAGTTGTATTGGCTTACAAACATTATTGAACAAGAACATTATACATGGACTTCCTCAATTCCTTATGTCAATAGTGATCTACATTGACTGTCTCAATGGAAAGCAACATCGTGACTCCATTTCAAAGCAGAGTAATTGGAGAGCAAGTTAGAAGCTAGAACTTATCCATGCAAATATATGTGGTCCCATCTCTCCAACATCTAATAGCAACTAAAGGTATCTTCTACTATTCATTTATGATTATAGTAGAAAAGAACGAGTGTATGTTTTGGTAGAAAAATAAAAAGCTTTACACTCTTTCAAATGTTTTAAGATTATGGTTGAGAAAGAGACTGAAATGTCTATTAAGTGTTTGTGCACAGATAGAGGGAGAGAATTTCATTCAACAGAGTTCCATGATTTCTGCAAACAAAATAGGATCAAAAGGCAATTGACAACTGCTTATACTCCACAACATAACGGAGTCACTAAAGGAAAAACAGAACAATGATAAATATGGTTCGTTCCATGCTATTTGGCAAAAATACTCCCAAGTCTTTTTAGCCAGAGGCGGTGAACTAGACCATTTATGTCCTAAACAAATCTTCTACATTAGTCGTGAAAGATGTAGCACCGCAAGAATCATGGAGTGGAGCGAAACCCTCGGTTGCTCACTTTCAGGTCTTTGGATGCATATACCATACGCACGTTCCCGAAGCAAGAAGGACAAAACTCGATAGTAGAAGCATCACTTGTGTACTATTGGTAGTCAGTGAGGAATCCAAAGGCTATAGGCTATTTGATTCCATAGTTAAAAGAATTATTGTAAGTAAAGATGTGATTTTTGAGGAAGACAAACAATGGGATTGGGATGGGACCCAACCTGTACTAGATTTAGAATGGGATGATAGTGAGAATGAAAGAAATGATGATGAAGAAATAAATGCAGTTGAGAGTAAAAGAAATGATGTTATAGAAATAGATGCAGGCCATGATACTAATGTTGGAGAAGAATTCCAACGAAGGAGAAGATCTTCCAATAAAGGAGAAGATCGAGTACGAGTATCAAGAAACAGTCAACCTCCTACATGAATAGGTAATTATGTTCTTGGCGAAGGTCTGTCGAAGGATGAGACCCATATGGCATTAATGGTGTCAAATGATCCATGTGTTTTGAGGAAGTTGTGAAAGATCCAAATTGGCGATGGGTTATGGATGAAGAAATCAAATCCATAAAAAAGAATCAAACATGGACACTTTCCTCAGTACTTGTTGGAGTTAAAATAATTAAAGTGAAATGAGTTTACAAAATCAAATACAATGAACATGGCAAGGTTGATAATTACAAGGCAAGGCAAGATTAGTAGCCAAGGGGTATTCTCAAAAGCATAGAATTAACTACGCAGAAGTTTATGCATCAGTGGCAAGGATGAATATAGTAAGAATGATTATTGCTCTAGCTGCTCATAAAAATTGGCAAATTTTCCAGCTTGATGTTAAGTCAGCTTTCCTTTATGGTGAGCTTAATGAGGATGTTTATGTGGAGCAACCAAGAGGGCATGAAATGAAGGGTAGTGAGCATTTGGTTTATAAGTTGCATAAAGCTTTGTATGGCTTAAAACAAGCCCCACGAGCTTGGTCTAGTCGAATTGATGCTCATTTCATTAATGAAGGATTTCAATGGTGTAACATCAAGCAAACATTATGTCAAAGAAAATATGAATTAGAAGTTTTGAGCAGGTTTGGTATGCTGGAAAGTAATCATATAAGCACATCAATAGTTCCAGGTTTCAAAATGAGCAAAGATGGAACCAGAAATTATGTTGATGAAACTTATTACAAGCAGTTGGTTGGCAGTTTGATGTATCTCACTACCACAAGACCTGATATGATGTTTGTTACATGTCTCATAAGTAGATATATGGCGAAATCACTGGTATTAACCTGTAGGCAGCTAAAAGATCATTAAGATACCTAAAAGGAATTGTGAATTATAGAATTTATTATAAGATAGAAAAAAGTGGTGAGCTATTGGAATTCACAAACAATAATTATGCAGGGGATATGGAAGATAGGAAGAGTACATCCAATTATGTATTTTTATTGGGGTCAAGTGGTGTCTCATGGTGTTCCTAAAAATAACCTATTGCAACCTTATCAACCACAGAAACGGAATTTGTAGTAGTTTCTATTTGTGAAGGAGTTTGGATGAGAAGAATCTTAGAGGAGTTGGGACATTCTTAAGAAAAATGTATAAATATGATGTGTGATAACAACTCAACCATCAAGCTTTCAAAGAATCTTGTTATGCACGATCGCAACAAGCACATTGATATGAGGTTTCATTTCTTAAGAAATCTTACTAAGGAAGGTACAATTGAATTAGTTCATTACAAGAGTCAAGATCAATTGGCTTATATAATGACCAAGCCACTAAAGATATAAGTTTTTTCAGAAGCTTTAGAAGTTGTTGGGAGTGTGTGATATCTCTGATATAATTTCTAATATAAACTAATTGTTTCATAGCATTTAGTTTAAGGGAGGAAATGAAAAAGTTTGTAGTTTTCTTTCTATTTTGAATAATATCTTGGTTTACCAAGTCTTTAGAGATATTTGTTGTTTTTTCCTCATTCCTGTAACCGCCACTAGTTCTATTTCTGCTGACTGGGTTTCAATTGTGTACAAACTGTCATTTGGCTATTTAAAGTCAAGTTCAGAATTAATAAAGCAATCAATTTTCTCTACATTAGTGCACTTATAGTTTTAATTATCAACAAGAAAGACTTATAATAGTTCCTTCACTGGTTTAAAGTGATTTTAGCATGAGTTTGTCGATAAGAGTAAATGAAAACTTTCAACTATAAAGATTTTCCCAAAATATCACTAGTGGAAAAATACCTTTCTATAACGACCTATATTATGACGGACAAAAATTATCCGTTATAATAGAGACATATTATAACGTATTTTTGTAAATCAGTTATAATATGAAACACGGTGACAAACTTGTAAATAAGTTTAAGACATATTATAACGTAGTTTTATATATCAGTTATAATATGAAACGCAGTGGCAAACTTGTAAATAAATTCAAAACCTATTGTTGATGTATTATAACAGAGTTTTAGAAATCGGTTATAATATTTCTTCCTCTCTCATCTTTCCACATCGTCATTCAAGAAAGCACTTTCATTTCTCACGTCAGAGAGCCTCACTCTCATTTTTCTTCATTTCGGTTTCTAGCATCTTCCTTTCGAGAGAGAGATCTTATCGTCGCACACCGTTCATCATCACGGTAAGCCTTCTTCACTTACGGAATCATCTTCATTTCCTCTATTCTTCATTTTCCACTGAATCATTCATAGATCTAAACCCTCCATTGGGGTTTCTTCTCCTTTTCACCATTTTCCTTCTATTCCACCGATTAAAACCTTGTTTTCACCATTAGAAACATTTTCCACCAATTCAACTTTGATTTACACCGATCAATCGGTCCAGAATAGGTTTCCTTCTTCTTCTAGGGTTTCTTGTATTACAGGTCCAATATACACAACTTTTGGTTTCCTTCTTCTTTTAGGGTTTCATATATCTTAATTTGATTATTGGCATGCTTCACGTAATCTGTCTTGCTAACTATTATTTCTTTCTGTGTAGGCCCTAACAACTTCTGTTTGGTTCATGTTAGCTTGGTTCCTATTTTTCATGTTGTTGGTGAACCAGTATAGTTAACATTTTGGCAGTGGAGCAATTTTAATGTATTTTATTTATTAGAAATAAATGTGAAATAAAACATATTCAAGTAGAGTGTAAAATTGAAATTTCAGAGTTTCTAATTTTTGGTCCTAAATAAACTAAATGGAATATTGCTGAAACATTCAAGTGATAAGAACACTTATTTGAATTATTCTACTCTGTAGAAAACAAAGCTAACTCAGCACAGTGTTCTTTTGTATATGCAGCTGTCAAACATCCTTACTCTCTCCATGATGTTCCAAACATTCCTTTGCTATTGAAAGTAAGTAATTCTATAATCTTCTTGAAACTCTTCTGTGACACTTTTCCAGGACTGTTGGAACCGTATTTATGCAGTTTAATTTGTTAATTTCATGGTTTTGATGGTTTTCTTTTTTTCTTTTTTTTGTTAAGGTTGAATTTCTTACTTTTGCATTTTAAGTGGTTTAAGTTCATGCAATATCCTAAACTTTTTCCTTTGAATTTATCCTAAAGTGTTTGGGTCTTCAAACTAATTCCTCTATCATTTACAGTGTTGCAGCAAAGCCTAATTTCAAGGACTGGACTGCAAGGACAAAAATTTATGACAGATGTGATGAGTGGCAGACATCTCAAACATGCATCATCTAAAGAAAAAGAAAAAACATGTGCATAGATATTTATTTATCTTAATAGTGGCCAATGTGGAGGTTACAACCATTGTTATGTGCCTCAGGTTAGAATTGCAATGGTGGGAAAATACACAGGCCTTTCAACAGTGTATCATTGCTGAATCATTTAAATTTGCATAATATAAATGATGTATTAAATATTAGACTATGAAATGAATTCTATTTTTTTAATTTCATTAAATTTGTTTATTTGAAATTATATTGATTATAAATTGATTAGATGAGATGATAATACAAGAATATTATTATAATTTCATTGGATATCAATTGTAATAATTATTATTTTTTTTAAAAAGTCACATATTATAACGTACAAAAATATATACCTAATAATAGATCACATATTATAACGTCTTACGTTATAATACTTTTCGACCTATTATAACGGATTTCAGAAACTACGTTATAATATGTTTGACATATTATAACGTAAATTATTGCTACGTTATAAAATGTGCAGACTTATTATATCGCCCAGAACTATATCTTTAGAAACTACGTTATAAAAAGTCATTTTTGTACGTTATAAAATGTCATTTTTATAAAATGTCATTTTTCCACTAGTGTATAAGTCAGAAAAAGTGAGTGAATAATTGTTGAAAATGTAATGTGTTCTAAGTTTCATATAAAGTAGATGAAAAAGTTAAGCATATAAAAATTTATAAATTTATTGTCTTAAGATTTTGGATTTAAGTTAATATCAATCTTTTATGTAGATTGAGTCCAAATTTTATTATTGTTGTGTCTTTTTAGTGAATTCTTCTCCCCATAGATTCATCAGTGATTTAATTACTTAAATAATATTAAAGTAAAGGTTATCGATTGAATAATTACTGTTACATAATGATATATTATACACATTTTAAGTGTATGAGTATAGAGAATATATTAATAATATTTGTTACTATTTTCTTAAATAATAACTGAAACACTTATAACTCTTATAAGATGGTCTAAAGAAACGAGATCGTCTATTATTTTTTGTTTTGAAGTTTAGCAAACAACGTTGACCGAAATAAGTGTTTATCGTCTATTAAATAATGTTTTGCAAAAAGAACATTTTCTAGCATATATCATCTAACACACAATTTTTAACAAACAATGTTTAACAAAAGGAAACGTCTAAGTAAACGCTTAACAAAACATTGAAACTTAAAATTTTATATCCAAAAAGTGTTGAACATATAAACATTTAAAGAAAAGAATCATCTAGGGAAAACTCGATAAATAATATAATAAAACTTGCAAACAATTTTATAAAATAAGTGTTTAACATGTTATATCGTCTAAAGATCATATATTAAATGTTTTGCTTCATAAAAGATGTTTGTATTAACAAATTGACATGTGCCAAAACGTTTTAAACACACAGTATGCTTAAACAATTACCAACATTTAAAATATTTATTGCATGTACAAAAAGTACCTCTTTGCTTGTATGTTTTGTTATCTTTATCTGTACAGATCATGGAAATACAAGACATTCACTCAAATTCTTACACAAGATCGATAAAGACGTTAAGATAGGAAGACATTTTGTGAATATTTTCTTAAAAGCTTTAAGCTATGCAAAATTGTACAAGCTTTTTGTCAAAGTTCTGATAAAGAACAATAGCTTTTAGACCTGAGTCTGACTACCTACCTAAAAAGACTATAAAGCTTGCATGGAAGTTAACTCTCAGTCTAACGGATCTTTCTCGAATAAGACTATATATATAAATGATTGTACGAAGAGAAGACAAGAAGAATATATGTGTATATAAAGAAGCTTACTATTATGTTGTCTTTCTTTTTCTACATCGTCTAACGCTTTCATTTAAAGATAAAATCTTTACAAATCTTTGAGATTTGCTTTGTATTAAAAACTTATTCTCTCTAAGAGTTATCAAATTTGTATCTTGTTTGAAAACCTTTTTGGTTATTTTTTAAATTCAGAAGTTAATTAAAACACTTGGTGTTTAACTCAATTGAGTTAAATGATCTAGTCAATTAACTAGTGTTGTCAAGAATAGTTGATACTCATTGTAAATTAAGAATGGTGAAACTCGTGTAATATTTGTTAAAGATTAGTGAAATCATTAAGAAATCTTAAAGAGAAACATAATATATCTCAGATTGAAACGAACTAGTATAAAAATATTTGTGTTATTGTTTTACTTTATAAATGTTTTCCTAAAAATTCTATTAAACACACCAGCATTTAACAATTATTGCATATTGTCTAACTCTTGCAAAAATCATTAAACACTGTTTTTGCAAAAAAAAAATTAAAATACTATTCAAACTTTTTTAGTATTTTTCTATATTTCAATAACATCATAACTTTCTAATATTCTAGGGCTTGGGCTTTTTAGATGATATCAAGTTCGCTTTTATGTTAATGATTTTGGATTGTTGTTTTAGCCGAATACGTACAAGTTGTATATATTTTATTTTTAAAAGATTTCTCCTAATGAGACATACTTCTATTATTTTCTTAACATATTAACTTTATATCTTTACACATTGTTAAAAAAAATTGTGCAAATAGATATAAATTAATACATTATATTTATATATATATATATATATATATATAATATTAAATGGGATATTAAATCTCTAAAAAATACTTATTTCTCTCTATATATATATATTCTTGTAATCTTATTGTTATTGTTTATAAAATGATTTGATCTTTGTATTACATAATTATAACAAGAGTAATAAACAATGGTAAATTATAACGAGTTTCATTCACAAATCTCTTTTAGATGACTTCTCTTTTACTTAATGAGTTTATAGTGCTTAACATTTTTTAATAGCTTGATACCATTCACTACATGAACACACACAAGGATCCCGCTATGAAGAACTACATTTCACATATCACATTATATAAATTTTCACCCCTTATATGTGTACATTATACATTCATAAATGACCATACACCCACAAAAGGCCACCTACATAATATATATATTCATAGTTAATATTTAATAATTGTCTTAGTTAAGAGAGTTCTTAGTTTCCATGTCCTATTCAACTTTATGATTATAAATCCATCAATAAAATTGGATACATTAATAAATAATTATATGTAGGGGAAATTATGATAATAATTGTTCGTGAGGTGTAGTGTCTCATTTCATGGTTGTTTACGTGTCCAAATGTTGTTTAAGTGTCTTGTACTACAAGGTACAAGCTCTTGCTATGTGGCGTTTGGGTAGTGCGTGAGTTATAGATATTTTTGGCTTCAGTGTTGGTATTATTATCATGTTTTCAACCACTCGAATTTAACGACAATTTTTGACGCCAAATGTAGTTCAAGAATTGGGACCAGGAAAACGTGATTTTGTTCGTAGAAGTGATTGAGAGAGACAGGGCGTGTTTGGTAATGTCAAAACAAGGAGAAAGAGAAGTAGTGAACGTATAAAAGAGTGATTTTTTTATAAGAGAGAAAACATAATGAAATTTAAAAAAAAAAAAAATAGTAGACATTTCAACATTTGTTTTATCAATCTAAAATATTTTCAATTAAAATAAACTTCTTTTTCAATTAAATAAGACTATTGTACATAATAATTCGTTTATTTTCAAATATTTATAGAACTTGATCTTTAAAATCATTATTTAATATGGAACAACTTTGTACCTACTATGACGGAAAGTTTGAGATTTGGTGAACATGCAAATGGACCATCATAGATTGAATTTTAGTTTGAAACAATAGTACTAGAATGTGGTCACATGACATGGTGTGAAATCTCAAACCTTTACATTTTGATTGGTGAGAGGATACGTGTTTCAATAAATTGGTTTCTAAAAGGTAAAATAAGACATTTTTTTCTTCTTTTGTTGAGACGGAGAGGCTTAACCCCAACCAAAACATATGTTGATGATTATGAGGGAATTAAAACATATATTAGTGACAGAAATATAGTAAACTAATTATAAGATAAAGGCAGTGAAGCATTTACACCCACTACTTAATTAGCCTCTCAAGAATATAGGAAACTCCTACCTAATATGTAATAGAAATATATAATTTTATCATTAAAATAAGATTTAAGTATTTCAATACATTTACTTAAAATACTTTAGCATATCTCTAACTATGTCTTTTAAGAAACATTCTTAAATTATAAGCATGTTTGTAATGTAAGATGTGTCTTAACAATTATTAGATAAGAATTACTGAAAAAAAAATGGTGATTATAAATAAAACTAACTTTTTAACATATGTTCTTTCAAGGATTTTAAATGAAAGTATTTATAATCGAACTTAAAAAATGGATAATAGTGGTAGTTTTTATAAAAAAGAAAATATTATAATATTTTAATAACAAAATGTTTAAATTATATAAAAATTTCTAATAGTTGAAATTTATTTTATATTAAATTATTAATTTTGAGAAATTATTTTTTTAGAATTCTTTACCTTTTTTAGTTCATGAGCTTCTCACTCCTATGTTTGGAGTTTTACAAGGATAATTAATCCGTTTTTTCTTTTGAGTAAGTTGGTTATTTATCTCGCTTTAATTTGTCTTTTTCTTTATATATAGGTTTTACTTGCTTGCACATGACTTTAAAATCATTAATGTGAATCTTTGTTGATCAATCATCATAATTATATATTGTTCTTGTGATGTTTTTATGTGTAGGTAAAACATTATGTGGAGTTACAGGTATTTCAATGTAATAGGAACCTTTGGAGTTGGTTTTACAAGTAAGGAAAACTAAATTTTGTTTTATCGTGTTGAAAATTATTCCAATTATTGGATGTAAATTGGATGTTGTGAAATCTTGTTCTTGTAATTATTGCTTGATTTAGTTTGTGCTGAGTATGATTTACAACATCTATCATTGAGCTTTGAATTGGTGAATTTGATTACATAATTTGAGGTTAATTTGTTGGCATGTTTTGGTTAAGTTATGAAATTGTATTAAGTATGAAATTTTGGTTTAGTTGTTATTATGAATTCCTTTATGAGATTTAAATTTGATAGTATGACACTAGTTGAGCTAAGAAGCATGAAATTTATGATCATCAAAACCTTTATTAAGTAGGTATTATCTCAACGAGTACCAAATTACTCAATCAAGGATCAAAATGAGAAGTCTGGATTTTTTTATAGCGTTAGGTGACACTCTCATGACATTGCGCGTCTTTATTTTTCTGGTCCGAGTCATCTTGGGAAAAATGGAATTTATGCTTTGTTAACCATCGAATCAAGCTAAAATTTTGACCGTTGTTCCTAGACATATTAGTATTTACTTTGATCATTCAGATCTTCAATTAGAGATTTGTAGTTATAGTAATTTTTCGAGTCGGATTCTTGTAGTTTAGGTTGTTGACAACTTTGATCTCTGTTGTTTGTTTGGTGCATAACGTTTTCCACTATTACTCAATTGAGTTGATTCCTTTTGCATTCAATTCTTGATTCAATTATATTTATTTTGAATGCAAGAACATAATTTTCAAAGTTTTATAGAAGCTTCAATTTTATTTTTTTTAAATCCCAAATAGTTTGTACATGTGTTGTCGAGTTGTTGTGTAATATACTTAAAAGAATGTGATATGAAGTGTAAAGTATGTATGTTGATGATATGAATTGATGAGAATGTAGGAAATTCCATGGAGGAAATGCTTTTGATGTATTTTTCTTAGGGTGTGCATTAAAATATAGATTCAGAATTCAAATTATCATGACACTTTACCAACCATTCAAACTCATATAGATGAGGATGAGTTAGGTGGTGAGAGTAGCAAGAGATCATTATCAAAGACCAGTTTGGGGTCATCATGACAAGAAAAGGACTAACCTTATGTGTGGTAGAAAGGTCATTGATCACAAGTGCAAAATTTTCAAGCATTCAACATCAATGCATTTATTTGAATGAAATGAGAAAGTAGAGCACCACATAAGGATAAAGACACATTAACTTATTACCTTAAGGTTTTGGATTGAGAGTGGTGTCAATTCCTTATGTGGTTGGGCTCAAGTTTCATTGGCGTTGTGTCTCCCAGTGCAACTCCTCCTCGATAAAACCCAACAGTGGTAATAGAGCCGATGGTTAGTCTTAGTGACTAGCTCAGACGAGTACAATATTGTTCTTGTATCAAAAGTTTTCCTAGTAAGGGTTTCAGGTCGTTAAGATGAATGATAGTACAAAAAGGGTACTCATGATTGGGAATGCTTCCATTGGAGGAAGAGTGTACCATTGTGGAAGGGACTCACCCTTGAGGGGGATATTTGTTGTGAATCCAAGTGTGAATCTAAATCCCACATTGGGTAGAAATGAGAAAGTTGAGCACTGTATAAGGATGAAGGCACATTAGCCCATTGCCTTAAGGTTTTGAATTGAGAGTGGTGTTAATTCCTTATTTAGGTTTTGAATTGAGAGTGGTGTTAATTCCTTATTTGGTACTCCACTTTTTTATTTCTACCCAATGTGTGAGTCTTTATTGTGTGACTTGTGTTTGTTTTACAACTGTTTGGAGTTCTTGGTATGTTAATTGACATATGATATTTTCTTTTGCATATTAGCTTACCGTCTTAGGGTTGTTATTGGTTTTGTAATGTATTGTGTGTTTTTCTTTTATGATTAGCTTATGAGTATGAATAGATGAAGATGCAGGTATAGAGATACCTCTTGTGTATAAGAAGCTAACTATATGAGTTGTGAAACACTATTAGATTATGATAAATATGATTTTTGAATAAAACCATAATATACAAGATCATGATCTATTATATTACTATAGTCTTATCCTTTGATAATCATACTAATATACGATATATCTTAGATTATTTGTTTCCTGAATCCATGAAATATTTTATTTTAATAATTATACTATTAAAATGAGATATTACAATAACAATAATTATGAGTTATTGATGTTATTTAGTAATTTTTCTTAGTTCGTTAAGATTTATTACAAAAATAAATATATAAATATTATTTTTCAAAAAACAAAAAAAAAAGAAAGCTAGTGTGGTCGATAAACTTTATAATCTTAATAATTTCAAATTTTTTACCAATGTTAAATAAAATTTCATAGAAAAATAAAAAAAAATAACATTTTATTTTTATATTATTAGGAGTTCCAACGACTATACATATTCCATATAAATTTTCTAACATGATTTTTTTTTCAAGATTAAGTATATTTTTAATTTTTAAACTTGAGTACGAAATTAAAGTTGGTTCATTTTTACAAAAAATTTAATATATTCTGATTCATAAACTTTAATTTTAACCTAATGACCAAAATATATTAAAATTTAAAACATGATAAATTTTAATTTTACATTCAAATTTAAAAAGTAAAAATATATTTAATTTTTTTTATAATCATATTTGATGTGCAAGAGATCGAATTATATATATATATATATATATATATATATATATATATATATATAAAATCAGAAAATTAAGAATTAATCACATTTGTATTACAATTATACATTATGTGAATATTCATTCATTACGTGTGTCATAGTGTTTTTGTATTTGTTTTACATTATTGATGTTTTAAATAATTAGGGTATTTTACATTACGCGTGAATGAGGGGAAAAATAACATTATTTATATACCTTATGGACAAAAAGAAAATAAAAATATAAAAATGCATCTTATCAATATTTGGTTAATCAGAAAATAAAATTATTTTACTTTATATATTCGGATTAGTCTAATTTCATTAAATAAGTTATAATCCTTCATTTCAATTTTTGTTTTGATTAAGTACCTTCTTTAACTCAGTTCTTCCGTCTCCAATTTTATCCAATTTGTGAATCAACTCGTTTGTTCTCTTCAAAAACAAATTGGAAGAAAATGAAGAAAGATATAAACAAGTTGTATAAGAATTGAAGAAAAAAAAAGGAAAATAACAGTCTCACCATTATATTAATAACAAGATCAAGCAATTAAATATTTAAGAAAAAATAATTATTATTTTTGAAAACGTAGTAAAAAAAGTAAAAAGTTTTAATAAATTCAATTAAAAGTTATTTCTAGTAACTCATCTCATTCTAGCACTCAAATAATGAACCAAAGTAAAAAAGCAACGTTGTGGAGGTTATGGTGAACAATCGTCAACATGAAATAACTAGTCACCAACTATATTCTTCCAAGAAAAACTAGTCACCTACAATCTATCACCATGTAACATCTCAAAATATATAGTATTAACTATATAATAGAGTCATCACATGATAAAATAATACAATCATCCAACTATAATATAAAGTATTATCCTTACAATTATCCAAAAACAATCATAAAAGTTTGAAACTTTATATAACAGTGACTAACCAAAACTATATACAAATCTATACTAGCACTAACTACTCCACAACGTCTTCGCCCTCCAGTGTTTGCTTCAAAGAGATCACATCTCCCTTTACTCACACCCACAGAATGATCATTGCAAAGGAAAGACACCACACATACAAAACATAACACAAACAGAAGGGTAAGCTAGATAAAAAAAGAATACACATAGTGATACAATTATTTTTCACAATCCAATTTGAATATTTAAAACAATACAAAGTACACTGAATCTTCATGCATCTTATACTCAACACGACACATCCAGATTTGTATAAATGTCGAACTATTGGTAGTATTTGCACTTGTATAGCTCAACTGGCACTCTCCAACACCATACAAGGTTACTCCTTATACACAGTCTATGGCTAAACTCTAAGCCTATAGACAAGAACCTCCCGCTACTCTCACCACAAACATCATTCTTCTCTATTTGAGAATGAATGATCCTTAGAGTGTCAGAATAGACTTATCATTTCAAAGCTTCATACATTTATACAACACAACCTCAATTACTTCCAAGAATCTCACCCTGAGCCGTGGAGTTAATTTCATCAATC
Source organism: Vigna reflexopilosa (assembly GCA_027742785.1). Lineage (NCBI taxonomy): Eukaryota > Viridiplantae > Streptophyta > Magnoliopsida > Fabales > Fabaceae > Vigna > Vigna reflexopilosa. The sequence continues at coordinate 26,895,078 of CM050928.1, read as the reverse complement.
ACACCCAATGAGTAAAACAAACACATTACTAATATTCATCATACATTGCTCTACTCAACTCCAACTTCTAATTACATCATTATAATTAAGGAAGAAAAGAGTGAACTAAAACTGGACCATTCGTTCAGGCACATTCACGCAAAGCAAATTCAGGGTTTGCTCGCACAACAACCCAATTCGTTGTGTGAATCCTCAAATAGAGACCCACCCTTCATAATCATTCGCACAACGACTAAATTCGTTGTGCGAATAAAACCCTTACTAGCATCAAACCCTAACCACTCGCTTAGCGCCCCAAATCGCTATGTGAGAGCCCCCAGGCAATGGCTCAGACTCCTCAAACACTCGCAAAGCGCACCCCTTCACTATTTGAATTAATTTGGTAGTGATCCCAAACCACCACCAGTCGCACAGTGCCCATATTCGCTATGTGAATCACCAGACAGAGAACAACCATCTCTAGCCATTCACACAGCGCACCAACTCGTTGTGCGAATGCTCAAACAGAGAGTAACTCTCTATAGTCATTCGCACAATGCACCGGTTCGTTGTGCGAATGCCCTGGCAGATAGCATCTCACCAGGGTGACTCGTTGTGCGAATCCATTCGCTCAGTGAGTCTGCATAATCTACAAAACAAAATTCTGCATAATTATGCAACTCAACCACCAATTACCAATTCTAACTATTTTTTCCAACTTCTAACACTCATAGATTGTGTTATATACCTAATTAGACTTATCTAAGTGATTCAAAACCTTCCTACCATCAATCTATAGTGTTTGTGGATCAATTCCTACTCTAAAACATCAAATTTATCAACTTAGGGACCCAAATCACAATCTACCACTTAAAACATGTTTTTGACCATTTGAATGACTCAAACAAGTCATATTTGACTTATCGAAACTGTCCCAACAGACCAATTGAGCCCTCAACTCCAATTTCTCATTTTTACTGCCTCACTTCCTCTAAATTTCTCATTTTATTTTTCATTAAATTTAATTAAAAAACATATAAATTGTTATTTTTTATTATTTTTTGAGGATAGCAAATACCCACAGGTCAAATAGTATACTATCTGCACCTGACCTATTTATAAATAGATATTAAAATACTCGTTATCCGTTACATCAGTTAGTAAATATCTGCAGATAAAAATTATCTTACAAATTTTTTTTCATCTCTACTCTTAATATACTTCACTAAGATAATAAATTTATATATTTTATTTCTTATCAGGAACATTTTTCATAAGTTAAAGACGATGATGAGAAAACTATAGCGATTTGTTAAAAAGGTTATCCAAGTTGAATGAGAAGAATCAAAGAGAAGCCTAAAAGGGAAAAAAATGTGTATCTTTATGAGGTGAATTTGCTACTATGTCCCTACACGCATGGGAAAAGAAAGGATGCATGTTTCAAAATAAGACAGTTGATGGCGTGAGATGATATCCTTCGTCCATGGAAAAAAGAAAGAATAAAAAAAGAGTTTGGGTTTGTAAACCTTTTAGCAAAAGACAACACAATAATAGATATAAATATTACATTATTACTTTTCACATCTTTTAACTTTATTCTCAAACCTTACCCAAACCTTTCACTCACATCACCCTTCAATAATTGCCTTTCATTTTCATTCATGCTTCTCATTCAAAGGAATCATCAACATCCTGCTTTATTTACGCTACATCTGTTTCACATAATATACATAACAAAATCTTACTTATATCTCAAACTTAATTAAATTACGCTTTTAATACTCTTTATAAAATACAAATTTAAACACTTCAACGCTTCAATTTTATATTTTTATCGTAATAATTATGCTTATCAAAGTTTATATCATTTAAGTTTTTTAGATACATAATGAAATGCAGTATACATATTTTTAAGTATTATATTATATATTGATTTTTAGTTATGTAATGAAATTTTAAAATTGTAGAAAAATTCTGTACATATAATTTAATATATAATAAATATTTGTAATTTAACTAAGTTTTAAACCTATTGTAACATTCCAGAAATTATAGCATAAAACTATATAAAGAATTAACATAAAATAATATGATAGAACAGTTACAAGTATTATAATACTATTATAGATGTCCTAAAAATATTTAAGAATTTAAAACTTTATAATAGTTTATTACAAATTTCACGAATAAGTCGAACAGTTCCAAAACTATGTTTAAACCGAACGGTTGTGCAAAGGATTCATATTCCTACTATTGACCGAACGGTCATATACTAAGTTTCCGGGTTTTTCCCTTCCAGAGCTTCCTCCAATGAAAAATCTTCACATTCTGCTCATATTCATAGGATGATCATTGCAATGACAAGACAGAAAGAAATAAGGATAAGGTTATGTAATTTAATTAATCATATTAATTCAACCAATCTCTCAAATATCTAAGCAGGTCATACACCAAACAATTTAAGCATACATTTAAGACACTGACTGAACACTTAATACTATTACAGACCGACCACGTGATTTGACCATCCGGACTAGTATGTAATGTCGAGTTCTAGGGGTTTGTGCACTGGGTGGTGAAGTAACTGGAACACTCACAGCTGCCACCCATGTTAGTCCGATATAATGCATATAAACCTCTAGTGTGGTGAAGTAACTGGAACACCCTCATCTACCACACCAGGGTAGTCCAATAAAATCCATATAAATCAACCAAACATGGACCTCATGCTATTCTCACCACATGATTCATCACTCTCTACTTGAGCATGGATGATCATTAGAATGTCAGGATAAAGCCCATTGGACACTCCGGCCATTCATACGATCAATCACAAAAAATATCACCATTATGTACCCTCACTGCGAGGATCATATAATTACGTTCACCAATCATACTCTTCATCATCACAATAATACATTCATGTACCCTCAACTCATATAAATCTTTAAATACCATCATACTTAGCCACCAATACAATCAAACCGAATAGTTCAGTAAAATCACCATCATAAATAAGACCAAGCGGAAAAACATTCCTTAGAGACAAACATGACCGAACCCTATAGCACGCCTACCATCAGACATAGCCGAATACTAAAGCTTTAATCGAAACTTAAGAGTTTACACCGAACACGATATGCTTAGGCCGAACACTATTTCATGAAACCTGTCGCTATTAAAACCGAATACTATTATCAGGCCGAATACTATGAATAAATCGAATACTACATACCGAGCACTAAACTAGACTGAGCATTGAGGAGACCAAGTATTAGTACAAGACCGAACACTACTGAGACCGATTGCTAGTACAAGACCGAGCACTACTGAACTTATACAAAATGAATAAGTAGATCCGAACACTAAATTATTAAACACTTACTTACAACTGGGAGTAAATATAGCATTGAAGACTTAAATTATATAGAGTATCTTAACTAGTTGACTACTAAGTAGAAAATATAGAACTATACTTAAACTGAACACTTATTTTCAATTGTAACTAATAGAAGATCGATGGGTCGTTAACTGAAATTCTCTACAGGAGGAGAATCCAGTTAAGACCGAACGCACCAAGGAAAAACCGAATGATCATGAATGACTCTCGACGACAATTACCGAATTCTGCAGAATACTGCAGAGTTACGATCAAACCTTATTCCTACCCAGTTTATACCCTTTATCAAACATTAACACATACAAACAAACATGTAGTATTCCAATATCAACGAAATCACCAAACATAGCATCATTCGATCATGCAACCATTCATAACAAAGAATCATAATTAAATTACAAGCTTCCCTTACCTCTTTGACCGAACCAATCAGCGTTTATCTTTTCCATCAATTACTTTAACACCAGAAAATCTTAGGGACACCTAAAGTTTACTGATTGGTGAGAAAAGACCACCCAATAGATAAAAGATGAAGTTAGAAAGAAGAAGAGAAGGTTGAAGAACACATGCAACCAGAAACATGGCTTGCATGTACCAGAATATAGAATTTCTAGGGAGAGGATGAACTTACCGACTCTAGACTTGATTTTGATCGGTGGAAAATGATGATCTTGCCTCACAGATTATGTAGACGGTGTTCATTTAGGAAAAAGATGAAGTAGGAAAGAAGAATTCTAGAGAGAAGGAGGAGAAAAATAGAAGCTTGTGTTTTAGAGAGATGTGGATTTTGAGAAATGAAGGGATGAACTACGTTTTAGAAATCTATAAGATGCTCAATCCCTTTTATGGAGACATCTGACCTTTCTCTTTCACATGTCATTTTCAAGGGTTGACACCTATATTAACCATATATATGTTTTAGGAATGACAAAAATAATCATTTTCATTTTCATTAATATATGCAGAAAAAATTCGAGACAAATAATTAGTAACTATGAATATTTATTATTTGTAATAATAATATTCATTTATAAACATTTAGAGATAGGTATCATACTATCTGTATTTACATATATCTATTATTTATAAAAAGTTAAAATTATATTTTATTAAGTTAAATTTAATTAAAATTAAAATTAATTTATATTTTATTTAATTAAATTTAATTAAAATTAAATTTTAATTTATATTTAATTTGATTTATATTATATTTTATATCTTTTTAATTTTATTTAAATTTTATTTTAAAAATTTATAAAATGATTTTTTCTAAATATTGACAAGTATTTACTGTATTTTAAAATACTTACTTTTAAAAAAAATATTCGATAAGTAATAAGTAAATCATGATTTTATTTTTATTACATTATCTATGTTCAACTTCACTAATTAACATTACTTCAATCCTAAAAATATTCGAAAACAAATCGGTGGAAAATCAATAAATCAACATCAATTAGAAAATATCCATAAATTTTCAATAACTGTGCGATAGGAAAAAGTTGTGTATGCCACTAATAAAATTTAGGCATAAATATGATAGCTTCCTTATTGTTGAAAAATTAATTAAGGTTAGTTGTCTATTACCTTTATAGCTCTAAAGAAATTAATAAGGGTGGGTGTTCAATAAATAGTCATAAGAAAATAAAAAAAAAAATATTCTTTTTATAAGTTAAATTAACGTAAATATATTTTATTTAAAAAAATAAACAAGAGAACTTTTATAGACATTAACGGGTATTTATGAGAAAACTAAATTTTCATCTTTTAATTTTGCTTCTTTTAGGTACTTTTTGAAAAATTTACCCCAAAGAAAAGCTTCTTATGTTTTGAAGTAATTTTGTTCTAAACAAAAGATTTTTATCTTATCTCTCATTTTTATCTTATCAATAAGTGAAGGAGATATACTTTGCAATACGATTTATTGAAACCAGCTTTTCGTTTACTGAAAAATATAATAATAAAAGGTATTTCTGTTTATACTAGCCCCACGTGACCTACTATGACCTATTCTTTTTATGATCTCTCGATTAGGGTTGTCAATTAACCTATTTTCAGATTGTATAGGTTTGGATTATTATTTTTTTTTTTTAAATTTGGTTCAATTCCTACATGGTTTGTGAATATAAAATTATTTTTAATATTTTTATCCATTATGTATTAAAATAAAATAAAAATATTGGTAAATAATAATATAAATGAAATAGAATACATAAGTGTAACAAAAAATAAAGGTTAAAGGAAGAAAGAAAAAATAATATACTCAAAATATTAACCTAAAATTAAACAATAATTGTTAGATCTATCAAGGAAGAGGTTCATTGAAAAGACACAAACACCAATGAAATCTAACATATAAGAGACTAATATTATTTTCTACTCAAAATCTTAACCAATAAATTAATAGATTTTTCATCTTTATAGTATTTTATTTTTTTATTTCTATCTAATATAAAACTTTGACTCACACTTATATTCCAAACAAAAATATGTAAAATTAAATTGACCATTTAATTTAGAAAAAAAAATTGAGCTGTATATTTTTTAAAGAGAAAAGTGTGTAACCAACATGATCTAGTAAGGATGAAACGTGTAAGTCTACATTTTAGCTTTTGATGGGAAAATGCGACTTGATACTCAGAGATTTTTCTCCCACAAAAATTATTTTTTATTTTTATTTCTTATCTCAAATAAATATTAACTTTTTTAATATTTCTGTTATATTTATTCTTTCAATTCAACCCCTTCTTATTTATCTCTTTGTATTAAATTTAGGAAAGGAGGAATATCTTCTTTTTTTGTATATTTTCAATGTCATCCTCAATTGAATTTATAGTTTAGTATGTATATGCTATTAGCTAAAACATTTATAGCTGCAAATTTATTATACTATTAACCTAATTATTGTAAAATTTTATAATTTACTATACCTGGTAATTTATGATTAGATTCCAAAATCTAAAATTATTAAATCAGAAATACATATATTATAATTCATAATAGGAAATTAAAATAGAATATAAAATATTAGTTAACTTGAAAATTATGCTGAGTTGCCGTACTCATTCACATGTTATCATTTATTTACGAATGCAAAAAATGTGAAATACAATCATAACATATAGAATTTTGTATAATAACGTGATTAGCGGATTTTTAAAAAATTAATAATTTTGAAATAAAAGGTATACAAAATAATCTAAAATAAAGGATAAAACTTTAATTTACTTTAATTTTGTATTTCAAATTAAATTAAAATTAAAGCAAATATTTATGTATGTTTGATTTGAATGATTTTTTAATAAAATAAAAAATTGAAGCGCCTGTTTGCAAGACATTGACCTTTAATAATTGGTGTTCATTATGAATGGTGTGGTGGTTTTCATTAATAAGAAAAGACATCCATTATGAATCCACATGTTTCTTCTCACTCTCAATAACACCTTCTTCCAAACTCCTATTTTCGTATCACTCTATATTATTTATATTTCAATATTTCATATTTCATTTATCATTTTGATCATTGTTAAATTGAAGAAAAGAACAACTTAGACTGGAATTAATAGCTCGTGTGGTATTACGATTAATTTATTTCCATTTACAAATTCAAAGAATCTACACATCTTTTCTTACAACAATCATTTAAATATAAATTTCATGTAAAGGATTTTATAAACCTAAACTAAATTTAAATGATATATTTTATAAGTATATACAAATTTCATTTTAGAAATTAATTTTATAAAAATAAATTAAACTTAGATTACCTTCTTTATATATATATATATATATATATATATATATATATATATATATATATATATATATATATATCATTTTACATCATAAGAAGCTATATTGAACTAATAGTGTAATAAAAACTTTACAAAATAGAAAGGAAACGATAAAACGTCTTATCTTAACCTTCAATTCTGCCACTAACCAGCATCCGCTCTCCAAAAATTTCCTTTAAGCTCACATCATTAAGGTGTTCGTTGCAAAAAAAAAACTAGCACACATAAAAACAAACAAAGACAAAAGAGTAAGCTAGTGTACAAAGAAATTAACATATCATAACTTAAATCAACAGTTTACAAACTTCCATAACCATATAATCATACAACATATGACCTTTATACTCAATTATCCATATACGATGCCGGTATAAACTTCACTGGATGTGCACCTATGGTAGTATTTATACTCTACATAGCTATAAACAAGGGTAACTCGACCTACTAACCATGAGGTTAATCTTTCACTCCTAAGACCCAAAGGGCTAGGGAAAATACCTCCTATCATTCTCTCTGCCACCCCATTCAGCTCTACATGAGTTGAATGGTTGGTAGAATATCAGGATACCTGCTTACTAAAGTCTTTATATCAAGCATTCACCACAACTTACTTGAATATAGAATCTCTCCTTGAGATTCTTCTCACAACATGTTTATACCACTCCAAAAGCATCAACGATTATCAAAACATATGCACTGTAAACCAATTCACATAAGAAATTCATGGAACACATTACAAAAGGTATAGGAAAACTTAGTTATTGCCAGACAAACAAGATTCACCAAACGATTACCATCAGACACTCACCACCAAACGCTCACCACTAAACACTCATTTACAAATGTTCACCACCAAACGCTTACCACCAGGCGTTCTCCACCAGACGCTTACCAATAAACACTTATTACCAGATGCTCACCATCAGACGCTCACCATCAGACCCTCACCACCAGACGTTTATCACCAGATGTTAACCACCGGACACTCACCATTAAACACCCATTACACATCAGACGCTCTCCACCAAACTCGTGCCACCAAACGCTATCCATCAAACGCTTACCACTAGATGCTTACCACCAGCACTCACCACTAAACACCCATTACCATACGCTCCCCACTAGACGCTTACACCATACACTCACCACTAAACACTCATTATCATACGCTCTCCACCAGACGCTTACCACTAAACGCTCACCACTAAACACCTATTACTTGACACTCTCATAACAAGAAGTTCATTACCAGACGCATGCCACCAAACTCTTACCACCAAACACTCATTACCATATTTTAGCAAAATAAGAGGCCAACTAAGTCCTAAATGGTCCCAAAACAATTCCCAAATCTACAGAGTTTCCCCACAACCATGACTTTAGAATTCGACCTGTCAAAACCCCTATTTTATGCCCAAAACTCATCATTCTTTTAATTTATTCCAAATCAAAGTTTTGTAACACTTCATCAACTTATATATACCAAATCTACATTCTCAAATTCATCAAGAAAAAACTTTCACATTAGCAAACCAATTACACACTAGCATTCATAAGTTTTCAATTCAACACATCACTTTTACAAGTAACTCAACATACCAAATTTTGCAATTCAATTAAATTTCACAAATTAATCATCACATCATCATACAAACATCAAATATAATATGTTTACCAATCCAAATCAAATAAACTAGCTTCCCTTACCTGAAAAATGACCAAACAACTCTAGGGGTCCTAAAACAACTTTAAAAGCCAAGAAAGTTCTATTTGCTCTACGAATAACAGAAATACGATCAAGGTACACTGTTAGAACCACTGATCAGTAAATACTCAAACTGAAAACTCAAAGGACGCATGCAAACTAAGCGGGGTCTACATTGCAACACTTGAGTGATGCACTTATTGTATCGTATACAAATTCCAAAAGCATGAGTTACATTCCTTGAGTGACATTGTTATTACTTGAGTGCCAATGCGTAGTTGTATGGTTTCACACATGTTTCATAGACTCATGCATTGCCTATCACCGTGACTTAGTGCTTCAATGACCATATTGTCATTTAAGAGTTATCTACTCCATAGAAGACAGAGTTATCTTAGTATATATCTCTCTCTTTCAAGCTTTAAGCACTCATTTGAACTTATATATCTTATCACGTGATCATTGATTATAGCATTTGGGCATTAATAAGTATTACATATAATTTACATCCACTATTTGAACATTGTTAGGACTATATCACACTAAATAGAAAAAAATCAACATATTGCACACACATGTCATACAATATCATGCTAATAAAAAAAAAGGCTTAATTAATGATTTAGTATCTAATTTGTTGGTTTGGTTCATTTGGTCCCCTTATTATTTTTTGGTTTATTTTAGTCCTCTAATTTTTTTAAAAAGGTTCAATTTGGTTCTTTATGTTAAGTCGTCATTAACGTCATCTTTGTACATGTCACGTGTCAATTCGTAAAATTATTTTTTTTAAAAAAAATCATAAACTATCATGTGTCAGGTTATGATCACGTCACATGGCAGTGACAGTCTAACGTGACAGTGGTAGTCTGACGTGGCAGTGACATATATTAGTGTTATTGTCTCTGTTAGTGATTGTTTTCAATTTATTCTCTTTATTTAAAATTTTGATTCAATTTAGTCCCTCTATTTTTAATATCATTCAATTTTGTCCTCTTCAATTATATACTAAATTAGTAATAAATTTTAATTACAACTTATTTATAAATGTTAAAATAACTTTTTAAAATTTGTACATCAAATCACCCATTAAATATTCAAATTATTTTATTTTTTAGGAGGATAAAAAGTTTAAAGTATAAAATATTACAAGTGAAAAAATGTAAAAAAATAAAATAATTTGGTTATTTATGTGGGGTGATTTTAATTGTAAGTTGTAATTATACTTAATTACTAATTTGAGTTCAAATTGGAAGGACAAAATTGAATCATTTTAAAAAATATATATAAAAACTAAATTAAAATCATCATTACCATATATAAGACTAATATGCGACATTATCGCTGTTACATGACAAAATCATGACTTAACAAATGATAATTTATGTCTTTTTAAATTTTAAACTTTTTTAAAAGATTAAAAAAAATAAAAATTTCATAAATTATTAAAAATTTCACGAATTGACACATGACATAAATAAACATAGGATTAGCATCAACTTAATAAAAATAATCAAATTGAATTTTTTTTAAAATTAAAAAACTAAATTAAAATAAAAAAATAAAATTAACGAAACCAACAAATTAAGAAACTAAATCTCTAAGTAAAAAAAATACAATATATCATATATCATGTAATAGAAAAAAAAATAGTTCCAAATTAATAATGAAACCCACAATATTGCCCAACTTAAACTTAAATGTATACTCATATTTATGTATATAAATAACATATATATGTCACTAGAATTATCCTTTACACATTTATATAATATCTAAGTTGACCATTTTACATGGATTTGGAGTATAAAAATAGTTTTTAAATTTTAAAATAAATATAACAAAAATTGAAAGAATTTTTTAAGATGTAAGATTAAGAGTTGAACTGAACAGGAGTCTTTTTCTTTATTTTTAATGAAAATTAATATATATTATTTTTTAATTTTGTTATTCAGTTTGTAGAAAAAAAAAATACGAGTAACAAAATGTAACCAATTTTAAAATAAACAACTTAATTAATTAACAAAAGTTTGATAAATAAAACCACGATCACATAATCTAATTAAAGAAATTATAAATACAAATAAAACATTTATCAATGACTTTCTTCATCCTCATCTTCATTAATCTAAACCAAAGAATCTCATCCAAACACTACCATCCAACCTCTAAATTTCACATAGATAAATGTGCTTTAATAACATAAAATGTTTTAATTCTTTTTCTATACTATAATAATAATAATAATATAATAATAATAATAATAATATTAATAAATTATTAAAATAATGTGATGAAGGCGTATTATATAAATTACGAAACTAGCTTGTCACGTTAATAATAATAATTCTTTTTCTATACTATTATAATAATAATAATAATAATTATAATAATAATAATAATAATAATAGTAATAAATTATTAAAATAATGTGTTGAAGGCGTATTACATAAATTACGAAACTAGCTTGACATCCGAAGAAAGACATTTCTCGATTCTTCGTGTTCGTGTACATTGACAAAAAAAATAATTTTTTTTCCCTTTTCTTTTCATCTTTTTATCATTTGTTTCTTGATACAGACAGCAAGTAAAGAAAAAAAAAATGATCAAAATTTTAATTCAAAAAGTGGACATTCAAGTGCTTTGATCTTTAATTATTTTTTACTAAAATGATTTATTAACCATTGGTTCCTCACGAAATAACAAATTTATTTCCAGAAAAAAATAAAAAATAGGACAAAAGAATTTAAAGGAGGAAGTTTTGCATTGAATGTTTGCAATTTCTTTGCCTTAATCTTTATCCACTATATAACAATTAGTTATATATATATTTTTGTTATATTTCAATTACAAGTATTGTAATAATGTTCTTCAGACAATTTGTTTATGTTTTTCAAATTTCGTGGCCATGAAAGGAGAATAAAAGGGGAAGAAAATTGAAAGTTTGTCCATATTTTATTGTCATTTTCAGAAACAGATAGAGTTGGTTCTAGATCCTGTCTTTATTTGTTTTTTTCTGTATGCAAAATCATTTTCATGTTTCCTATTTCAGCTTCTAATCATTGGACAAAATATAACAAGAATATTATCAAAATTCAGGTTTCAATCGAAGAATGGTAATTTTTTTTTTCTTTTTATTATTTTAACTAAGAATTTAAAGTTCTAATCATTTTTTGTTCTTTAATTTAATGAAATTTATTTGTAATTTGTAATACAATGTATTTTTACAATATAATCTATATAATGATTATTTATACTTTTCTAATGTATACTTAAAATAATATTAGTAGAATGATTTTTATTAATGTCATTGGTTACATTAAAATACATAAGAACTAGTTTAGTATTTCTTTTTAAATGAATTATTATTTTTCTTAATATAGTTTAAAATTATTAGTTTTAAAATTTTAAATCAAAAATAAATAAAAATGACAATTCCTTTAAAATGAAAGTGTTGTTATATATATGTAACACACATTTAAACTTCACTTCTTTTTTTATTTAAGGATTACTTTATTATTTATTATTTATCATTTATTACTTGGCCATTTCATACTTTATTTTTTCTATTTTAGAAGTGAAAATTTGCCTAGAGAGTGTTAACCTATCATTTTTTTTTGTCTGTGTATAATAACAACCATGAAAAAAAGGTGTAAGTTTAAAACTTTACTTAATTTGTTCAAATCTTTCATATATATATATATATATATATATATATATATATATAAATAAATTAATTTTAGTAAGTTTTCAGCCGTAATATTTCAATACATTTATTATAATATTTTTTTATTACTGAAAATGATAGCACATTAACAAGTTTGTTACATAAGAATGAGATTTGTGCAAGTTGTATTTTTTCTGCTAATTTTAATAATGAATAATTATTTAAAAGGAGGAAAAAAATATTCCAATAGTTCAAGCAAGTTAAATTGAACTAATTGAAAACCAAAAAAACATGAAAATTTCATTACAATGCATCCACCAAATTTTCAAATGAGGATAGTTATGAACAAAATATATCACACTTACAAAATCAATATATATCTTGTTCAATAGATAACCAATTTTTTTCCAATGTTTGAAAAAGAAATTATAAAATACAACATAGTTTAAGAGATAAGATGAGTTTGATTTAAGGGTTCAATGCACCATCTCTTTAGGCACTTCATTATGTCAACTTTAAGTTTAATTAAATTTTAACTACTTTATAAATTTAAGTATTTATTAAAATATTTTATTTTATTAAATATTTAATTTTTTTTATTTAAGTAATATGTTATTTATTTTTTTCACTTAATAAAAATACCAAATCAATATTTTCATTTCTCTAATACAATGATGGTGTCCTTCGTTAACAATAAAATTTAAATAATAAAATATGCTAAAAATAACAAATATTGTAAATACTCAATTAAGTGAAACCTGTGAGTTACTTCAAAGTTAATTAAAGCTCATAAATTTTTCACCCTTTTAATTTTTGAGTTGTGCTTTATTTTATAAAACCACAATCATATTTTAATATTTTGAAACATTAAAATCATGCCTTTCTTTCAAAACATTCTAAGCAAAAAGGTTACAATATTCTTAAGTAAAACAAAATCTAACAAAAAAAAAGAATCTCAAAAGGAATTGGAGAGATTACCACATAGGGCAGAGGAGACAAGAAAAAAAAAACAGAAAATAATAAACAAAACAGAATCACTTGTAATGACCACAAATTGTGGTAAGCAATTAAAGAAGTTGAAAAGGAGATCAAAACATAAAACTTCATGATTGAGATGAATGTAATGGTAAATAATAATGGTGCACCAAACATCACCTATTACAAGTTAATATAGGTCTTCCATCTTTATGTATTTTTGGTAAAAGGTGAAGAATGGCATTGAGTTAAAGATCAATAACTCATATTCAAAGGACAAAAGAAACTCATCCAAATGGGATTAGGGTCCCAATAAAAGACAAAACCCTAATAAAGATTGCTATATATATATATATATATTACAAAAAACCTAAAAATAAAAATTGATATAATAATTTATCTTTTAAAAAGTGGCACAGAGAGAATGCGTTTTGAAGCGTATGTTTCTGATATTCTAAAATAAAAGGAAGTGGTGCGAGCTAAGTTATGCTAACCGTTCTTCTGCATTTCCTCTCCACTAAGACCACACAAACACAAACCCTTCTTCTCCAAGTTACACAAACTTCAAACCTCATTTCTCTTTTTGACTCCATTCACTTTCTCCCATCTCCTTCAATGCCAACAAATTCTCATCCCCAAAACACCCATTGCTACAAACAATTCCCCATCTTTTTCCCTTTTCTTTCCCAATATAATCCCCCAAACCACACTTCCCAACTTCCTACCTTCAAACTCTCCCTCATCAAACACTTCCACTCCCACCTCATTCTTCTCTTCACAAACTCTAAATCACACACCCAAATGCCTGAATCAAGTAAATTTCACATCTTTCAAACCACCCTCTTCACATTCTTCTCTCTCTCCTTGCTCCATGCTTCCACAGCTCAAGCACAGTCTTCCATGGAGCCTGTGCCCACATACATCACCCACCACAGCTGGGAGCCCTCCGTTGCCATCACCGTTGGAGCCATCATCTTTGCTCTTCTTGTCATGGGCATACTCTCCATCTACCTCCGCCGCTGTGCCGAGTCACGGATCATCATCACCACGCAGACCACCACCACCACAGTCCCCTGCTCCTGCGCTCAGGGGATCAACAGGGAACTCCTTAATACCTTTCCCACCCTCTTCTACTCCAACATCAAGGACCTCAAAAAGGGTGAAGAAACCCTCGAATGTGCTGTGTGCTTGACCGATTTCTCAGACAAAGATGCCCTCAGACTCCTCCCCAAATGCAACCACGTGTTCCACCCTCACTGCATTGATTCCTGGCTCGCTTCCCACGTGACATGCCCTGTTTGCCGCGCGAATCTCAGCCAGGATTCGTGCCAGGTTGCCATAACTGTCCCCACCCTTCATGATGAGGAAGTTTCCGGAAGTGAAGAAACTGTGACAGAACCAAATCAAAACACTAACACAAACCATGCTGTGAATCAGGTTTGTGTCGGAAGTCCTGCATTGAGTGATGACACTACCAAAACAGTGTGTGTAAGTGAGGAACAATCTTCATCTCCTGATGTTGTTCCTGAGTTAGAGACAAACTCAAATTCTGTGACTGGTGATGGGGTGGTTGTTGTTGCTGAGAGGAACCTTTCGAGGTCAAATTCCACCGGGCATTCTCTTGTGGGTGTGGAGAGGTACACGTTGAGGTTACCGGAAGACGTGAGGAGGTACATTCTGGTGAATCATGGAAGGAGTGTTCAGCGTTCTGCTAGTGTTAAGGGTACGTGTTGGAGTGATAGCGAAGAGAGTTATGCCGGGAAGAGGGTGGAGAAGAGGTGGATGATTTGCACGCCGCCATTTGTGGCAAGCCATGGCTAAGGAGCTCCGCCGGAAACTGGTGTGCGGCGTTGAGCTTCTAAATAGATCCTTTGGTGAGAGAAGGTGAAGCTTTGTGATGTATGGTTGCTTCAATAAATGGGTTGCTGTCAATTCTCCTGAGACTGTGAGAGTTTGCTGTTACAGAGATGAAGCAGAGGACGGAAATGGAAGAAGAGTAGAGTTCTCAATGAATGAGTCGACTCGTTATGTGTACTATTTTGGCTTATGAGTCAACTCGTTTTCTTTCTTTCTTTTTTTTTTCTTCTTACTTTATTTTTTGGGAGAGAGAGTGAGATCGTGGTTCCCTTCTTTAGCACATTATTATGTTATTTATTTTATTTTATTTTATTCATTTATAATAATATACCTAGTATTAGTCGTAATTATTTTCATATTATCTTGTCTGTGAAATATTTATATAATTTAAGGTCACTTAGTTTTGTCGGACGATTTAAATAGTTGAATCTGATTTTTTTGTTAAAAAGTTGAATCTGATCTTAGTTTATTTTATTACTTGCGCAACCTGCCGTGTTCTTATTTCTCCCTGTATTTTCGAACTTGTTTCATAATAAAAATAATTTATATTTTTAGGTGTGTAAATATTAAACACATAATTCGGTAATGTTAAATGTTTTGTATCAATAGGAGATATAAAAATTAGGCGTTTCTTAATGTTATATAAACATAGGATAACCCTCGTTTTATGGGGTTTTAAGAAAATTGTTTTTATGATTTTAATTTTTTTTAATTAATTGCTTTTAGTTTACTTTTTTAATTAATTTTTAAATTATTTTTCAAAACTGTAAATACTCAAAAATAACTTTGTAATTTATGTATTTAAAGATTTTTATTACTCCGAATTTCAATTCAAATGTAATTTGTATATTTAAAAATTATTTATTATAAATTTCAACTGTAAGAAATAAAGTACTGTACAATTCAGATAGTAATACTGGTTTCTCGAGAATTAAGGAGCCAGCTGACCAGAATTTAATTAATCTCGCGATTTCCAACTCAAAGGGTAACGACTTTTCCTTTAAATCATGTCTGTTTTTACCTTGAGATAAGAATCAAATCTTAAAGGAAAATATCTTGTGAGGTTGCTTTTAAAACCAACAGCTAAGTATGTATAAGTTTAACCTTAATTAGCATACAACAGACTTAAAATTTAATAGATGAGCCTTTATTTATGAATGAAAAAAGAATTTGATTAAATGACAAATACACTTTAAATATAATAATATCACTTTAACGGTTCTCGTGATTATTTGATAAACAAACTATGGCCACCTTCCACCATTAAGTTCTCACCAACACCAATAACCAAATTTCAAAACCATTTAAATGCAAAATATCTTAGTGTCTTTCATTATGAGAGAGAAACGAAGTAAATTGAATCGCTCACATACATGGTTTGTAAGTGGCACATGAGTTTTGATTGGTTTTACTTTTTGAATGGTATCAAAGCGACTCAATGATGCTCGAAAGATAAATTACAAACAAAAAAAAATCTTAAAGCAGTTGATGGCATGATCTAAAAGCTAAAAAGAGTATTGATTTTTATACTAAATTTTCCCAAAGATATGCTTCCCCCTTATACTAAAGATGTTCGTGGCCAAAACAGTTTTTCTGCTGAATATACTTAGCTAAAGAACAGTCCTACAAAAGAGAGAGAGCACCATGCACAAAAGGCCAAAGAAATACAGTATTATGTGAACCTATATGCGTATCACCCAACTAGTGTTCTGTTTCGTGGCAAAGACAAATTCAGATAAGGTTTAGTTTAATTAATGTCATTTTGCATATTCACACGAAAACACAAATCAAGATAATGACGCATCAAACTCCTCGTAATGATAGATCACAATCACTTATGCCATTATTGGCACTCTATATAACATGTGGTTGCTATGATTACAAATATGGGTCAAGACTTTGGCTGAATTTGGGTTGCAGCGTATGAAAAGGGGATGACAAGTGTGCCTCCAATTTCACCAGTCTTCTGGTCCAACATGGTTTCACCAAATGACAGGACAATGAGTCTAAGGCAGCTTGATTTAAGGGGAAGAGCCTAACATGATAGGCTTTTGTCTTTCCCTCGATCCCATCTGTGGCTCTTGAAAAGCAAGAAAAGAAAGATAACCATTAGCATTTAGACTCCAATTTTAAAATAAATGAGGCGGGGAAAATGGAAGAGACAAGAAATACCAAACACAAAAGTGACGTGCCCTTAACTATTGTTTGTTAGCTAGCATCATAGAATCAATATGTAACAATTTAAAGTCCAATATTATCTTTTCAACTGTACAACAGACTTTAAACTAAGGCGAGCATTAGTTGATAACACAATCAGCAAACTACATGTATGGAACACTGAATATGCAAATTTAGCGTATATTTTTAAGGTACTTTGATTGACATTTTCACTCTATTATTCACGATACGCACACATTGACGAGGTAATTTATTTTAATGACGAACCAAAAGTAATGGTAAAGTTGTATTCTGGTAACCAATTAATCATGGACTCGAATCTAAAAATAGCTTTTTACATGTGAAAGGGAAGGCTGTGTTCTATTATCCTCTCCTATACATTGGCGAAGGTAATAGCCTCTGATACCCTAGCATGTTAGTCATGATGATTATTTTAGTTATCTAGTTAGGCCAAAATGGAAACTGCCGCAGGTTTTAATCCTTTTAGAATTGAATTGGCAGCTTTAACCGGTCCTCCATCCATGTGGCCGAATGAGGTTGCATTTGTATATCATCCGCAAACCCCATACCCGTTTGGCTTGTAATTACAGCAACTAATTGTGGCATGTTCCCATGTATGTTCTAATTGTAAAATGATTATCTTAGCATAGTAAAGAAACAGATTCATTTTCAGACTTGGACAGCAAATCAAGGAGTAATTAATGAAACTCGTAAGAAATGTCAAAAACAGCTGTAACTTTACTACAAGAATCTGTTAATTTCTTCTTTCTCTTCCTTGGTGTGAGGTGTAAGCTATTGCGTATGGGGACAACCTTTTGGATTCTACAGTCTTTTAATTAAGTATTGTTAACGTTCTAAATTTAGATAAATAGTTGTAAAAATGTAAAATAAACTTAAATCTTATCGTGATGGAAGGTTTGGACATTTGAAGTGAGCATCTTAGTACCAGTAAGATAACATGTGCATTAGGATTGTTGCTTTTGTAGTTAATTATAAAAGATATGATCTTTTAGGATGAACTTCAGGGATTTATACGCACCATGCCCCCACACACTATGCATTTTATTATAAATTTAATATTGGGTTACTTGAGGGCAAGACTGGAAAAAGCATCTAAATTAAAGATGAGAAGGACATATACTAGTAAACAAGCACGTAAAGAAAAATTTGGAGAGTTTTTCAAAGTTGGAATTGCTTGATTGAAGTGGAGAGAAAACCACTATCGATGCAAAGATTGCAAACACTTTTTACGCGTAGGAGTGATCATCTTGATTCAATAAATAAGAGAAGATGATAAGAAAGGGTGACGTGTGCAAATAGATAGAGTAAGAATAATTAAAGGGTTTTTTCTTGCAATGCAAAGGCAGTGACCCTTGTGGTTGCAACATAAGCTGTCCAGCAGAACCATGTGAGACCCACAGTAAGATAGACTCAGATGCAATAACAGAATCTTTTTCATGGGCATAAGTACACAGGGAAAGAGCGTCTGAAGGGAAGAATTCCCATTCCAACTACACTGGTCTACATCATATCTTGCTTAATTCAATTGAAACTCCCCAGTGTTGACATCTAGGAACATCAACACTAAAACAATAATACAAAACTAGTCTATCATGAGTTTACTTTTGGAAAAATATTTCTTGGGCAGTTACTAATAATCTTCGAGAGAAAGGTGTAAAAAAGAAAAGTAATAGATACACGTGACATGATAAAAACAAGAAATGAAGAATATTGATAGAATATTTGAAATACGTAAGGGTTGAAATATCACTACGCTTGCCTTTGATCAACAGTAAAAGTTTATACAGTACCCTTCAATCATTGGTTGATACACCGTTAAAAATGTTTAACTTTTTAAATGTGTAAGTTATAGTTTTCTGAATGATGTGACAACAAATGATTGGGGAATAATATTTTACACTGTTAGTGAAGTAAAATGAAATGCTTTACCAGTGAAAATGGGAAGTTTATCTGTGGTAGGAACATAAGTTGGTTCTAGTCTTAGAGTTATAGACTAAAGGGAAGAAATGACCACTAACCCGAAGACACTATGGGTTGTTTTTCGAATTCACAATTTTGTAATTCATACTAATAAAAATAAAACTTATTGGGAATATACTTGTTTGCTATTGTTGTTAATATACATGTTATTTGTCATGCACATAAAAATCTCTTACTCCGCAGTTAATAGTCATTCTACTTTTTCTGGCCAAATCTTTTCTAATATTTAAACTATCAGATTCATATACTTCGATTGCACCAACTATAATTTTAAGAAAAAAAAAAAACTCCGGAATAGTCTCACTTCACGTCTTTTTTATCTCCCTTTTCTCAAGTGGTAAAAGTAGGAAGAGGGACCAAGAATTTTTGTATACGAACAACTTTTCCCCCTAAACCCCAAACCAAAGGAAGAAATTCTGACGTCCACCGATATAAAATAGCACTCATAGTACTAGGAACATGTACTGCTACAATCATGAGGATTAGCACTAAACATAAATAATGTGATCGAGAATTAAAGTGAGAGATTATAATAATCGACGTCGCACACGTTGACACCTAAATGTTCCTAAGAATCTCTAACAATGAAGACACCAAAAGTTTGGAAATGTTGAGACACTTTTTCAAGGGTCATATGTTGCTTCACAACTGTCCTCTACAAAACGAAAAATATATTCCAAAGAGGGTTTAATGGAACGAAAGGAAAGAGAAATCTTACTAGAAATGAGAGCCTTTGGTCTGTTCTTGAACAGAATCTTATGTCTAATGACTCCAACAACTTGCAGCTCCACCTTAGACCCACTTTCTCCATCAGGATGCTTTACTTTCTTGAGCACCACCATTGGCTTCTTCAAGGGAACCTTTGACCCTGTCAGTTCGTGGTATCCAACAGTGAAGGTATACACTTCCTGAACAACAAAAGTCATCAATAAAAAATATTAGTTTACAATTAACTAACAAAAACTTGAAATACTTTTGTTGGTAATCATTGATTTAGAACCCTACTTGGGTCAACCAGTGTAGTCCATGGTTTAATTGAAACTACTATTTTTCTGTGGACGATCATTTTTTAATCACTATAAAATATAATTGCATTCATTCTGTCCATACATTTTCCAATTTTATTATGGTAGCTAAAAATGTTTACAGTTTCTCTATTTATTAAGATGACAAATCTTCAATTTAGACCCCACTCTATTTAGACAGTATTATTTATCTTCCTTTTACCTACATCACATACTACATTTCTAAAAAGCTAAAAAATATCGTAGTTATTTTAAACTATTACACGTTTATCTTTAGTATTACTATATTCAGTATTTGTTAAGTGCATATTCACTTCAATTTTAAAATAATCATATTATAATTCATATTCATCATTATAAATTAAAATTATAATTTATATATTCAAAATATTTATCTGTGATACCCTTTAATAATACTATAACTTCTATATTTAAAAACGTATAATTAATTTACATTTTAATTATAAAAAGATAATATTTGTCACGAAAGACTAAAATAATAAAAATAAAATCCTAAAACAAGATATCACTTTTAAACAAACAATTATTTGAACCCTAAAAGATAAAACAAACAAAAAAAAAAACTAATCAAAATTTATGAATTCGAACAAAAGCTATGAAAAAAAAATGTCTACTTAAATAGTTATATTTTAATTGAATATTCACATTTTATTGAGCTATTTTCCTACTTCGCTGATGTTAAAAAATACACAGCTGTTATATTTTAATTATACATACTAAAGGTTTACTTATATTTCAACATTAAAATTTGATGTGAATCTGGTTTCCGTCTCTAAAATTTAAGAAATTAAAATGATTTTTTTAAACGTAAAGGATCAAAACAGAATTCAAAATGATAATTAAACCTAAAAAGCTATAAAGTCTGGTTTCAAAGTAACTGCACACATCTATTTCCTATTTAATTTCCATCATCTCTCCCGTTCTTGTATTCTTTTTTAATGTAGAGATTCCCCTAGTAACAATGAGTCCAATAGCTACACTTCGGCAAATCTTCTGACAAAATCTCATCAATAATATTCTTATAATACAACTTAACAGAACACTAAAATTGGAAATAAACGTTTTAAACAGTGATTTGAGAAGAGTCTATGATATAAGCAGGTAGCGAAGGTGATTCTAGGTGTAGTATGAGTGACATATGTCGATAAATCGGTGGTCAAAATGCGATTTGCAATGAGAAGCGGAATTGAAATGACGATGGAATTAAAGAGAGAATATGAAGAGACGAAAAAAGAAGGGTGAGAGAAGGGAACCTGAGAAGAAGGACGACAGAGAGTACCGATGTGGAGATTTGGGAGGGAATCGTGGAATCCTGGCTGAGGCTCCACCACTCCTTGAAGCTCCACAATGCCCCATTCCTCGCAGCTTCCTTCTCCGCAGTTGCACCTCACGCGAATCTCCATCTTTTCCCCTTTTCTCTCTACACAGACTCACTTGAGGATTGGGAATTTTAGAGGGATGTGATGTGTGATGTGGTAACGCGCGAAAATCCCTTTGTTTTCCCGCCAAAATTAACTGGGGAAATTGTAGTAATAGCATTAAACATGGATTCTAAGAGGTTTTATTTTACGAATTGTTAAATATTGAGCTAAATAAGTTTTTAACAATTTCAAATTCTATTTATATTAAATTTTGTATCGCTCATTTTTTAATATTTAATTGGCAAGGGAAAATTACTTATTATTTTTTAATTAACTGGGTTTAATGTGTAATATTAGGATGGAAACGGTCGGGTTGCCTATTTATTACTTGTCAAGTCTAAATAGTTTTATTAGGAAAAAGATACATTATAATATATTTTATCTTCAACTCATTAATTCATTAAGCAACAAAAAGCTAAAACCCAAACATGTATGGCTAATTACTTGGTTACAACGGGAACATATTTTGCAGTATATAATTAATCAATCATAGTACATGATTTACATGTGATAATAATTATTTTTTCAATGCAACCATCCCTAAAAATTACTTGTAATATCCCTAATCAGTTCCATTATTGTGTAGTTATACTCATTGCACAATAAATCCCCTACATATCTATCTCAAACAAATAATAATTGGTGATAAACATCATTTATTCATATATATATATATATATATATATATATATATATATATATATATAAAAGATCAATTAAGCTTATATTATTGCCCTTGACCAAAGACTCTCTTATTATTAGTGTCCACTTAAGATATAACATTTTGAATGGTATACTAAGTGCAAAATTATAAAAGGTGATACAAGTCCATCTTAAAATACCTAATTTCATTAATTATGCATTGTTTGTTATTTTTTTATTTTGAAAAAGTGAAATTACAAATGTAACTATTATCTAATAAAAAATTATGTAACCTAATATCGAAATAGGTTGATAAATGTGGGAATCCTAGTTTCTTTTCAAAAAAGAAAAACATTTTTCTCTATAAAACATAGTTTCCTTACAAATCCTTCATTCTCTCTTTAAAAATTTTACGATTCATCTCTTATATTTTTTAAGATCCAACACCCTAGAGTAATTTATGCAAAGAAATCAATTAAAGTCCCAGATCAACTTCTCTTAAGGGTGAGTTCAAATTTCTACTCTTTTCTAGTGAGCAATTTGTTTTCTTTAACATGCATCTCCCTTTTTGGATTGCATATCGTTTCTCTTCGTTCTTTATGAAACCCTTTTTTTTTAGTCCATCAAGTTGTGTCTTAATAATCATTTGGGTCTTTTTATTGTCTAGATAAAGTGGTTTTTATGTGTTAAGCTATTTAGAAGAAAATAACAAGTGTTAGATAGAGTTTTTAAGCTAAAAGAAACTAATTTAATTGAAAATTTAAGATTTTATAGTTGAATTCAAAAATGTCGTATAAATGTTGTAGTTATATGCTTGTTGTAATTTGGGAATAATTTTATGAAAATGGTGATTTCGATGAATGTTATTATTTGTGATAATAATTTTGATACTTAAGTAGTGAAGAAATCTTGTGGAAGGGTGATTTGATTTGAATTGTAAAATTATTATAAATATGATGAGAAACTACTGATTTAGATAGATTAATTGTGGTTGATATTGTTATTCAAAATGAAATGGGTATAAATATGATTATAAGAGAGATTGGCTTACGAGAAAATTTATAAATGAGTGAGGTTTGATGATGGTAAGGTGGAATTGTTGGACTGAAAAAGTTTAAGTGTGATTATTAATATGAAATTTCATAAGTATATATAAAAGAGTTAGCCTATAAGATGAAAAATAAATAGGTGTGACTTTGATGTTATTATGGTAAAGTTATTGTTTGGATTCTAGGGATTAAATGTTTTTTTGTGTTGTATAATGATTTTTCTTACAAGTCTTGGTCTAAAGAGATTAAAAGTCTGTGAATATGGAATGTTGTTGCAAAAGTTATGAATATGTTTGACTAGATGTTTGTATTACTATAGGTAGTATTGAATGTGGCACCATGTTTGCATTTTTAAGAATGTAGTATGCATATGTGATTATTATAATATGTGAATTAGAAGTGGAAACCTTAAGATGATGAGTAATGCTCAAACTGCATAAAAGAACATATGTATGCTACATTGTCACTAAGCGGTAACTTTGTGACTTTTTTCTAGTGTATAAGTGGTTTATATCATGCTAAATGGTTTTCCTTGTGTGATACTTGTTATAATTATGATTGTATTACCATATGTTTGACAATACATGTGTATGTGTGAAAATTTTAATGTTGGAATTATCAAATTAACTATTTCCAAGGAGAAATGTAATCTAGGATGAGTTTCAATGTATCGAAGGGGACTTTTGATGTGAGACTATTCTTACTTTACTAGTATCTAATTCATATAAAGGATGATAACTAGGTGGTAAGAGTCAAAATAGGCTTCATAGGACAGACAATATAATATGTAAAATGATCATACTCAATAAAATAGTAAAGTTAACTTTGTCAGTACTCGATGAGATATATGATGTTCCACTTGAGTTGATGTACTAGAGAATGAGAATATAAGGGTTGATATGATAAGTGCGGAGTCTTATGAATCCATTCAATACAATAGAATTTCATAAGAGATTTATCTAATTTTTTGAACCATTGGGTTGAGATATGTTGACTTATATACGATATTTGATTTTATGAATGTAAATTGTATTAGTTTTTGGGCTAGTTCATACAATGAATTTTTATTATTGAATGAGTTATTGAGATGAAATAATGAATTAGTTAAAATACAAAAAGAAGAAGAACTAAGTCAAGGATTGATTTTTATTAAATACTTATTTTGATAATATTTATTATATGTTGTTATTGTTTTTATATTAAGTTTATTCTGTAAATGCATTGGGTGAGCTTTTATGATGACATTTGAAGAGAATATCCACTGAATGGGTAATTGAGTAGTGTGGAGAAATAAGACAAGATAATTTAAGAATTTATTTTTCTCTCAAATATACTTTGATATTCTTCATATTTATTTTGATATATTACTATTTATAGTATATTATTTTTCATTATTTTTTAACGCACTAGTTTATTCTTGTTTTTATAAAATTTTATTCTTATTCGAAATTTTAGTTGGAAGATTTTGTGATAAGATATGATTTCTTTCCATCTAAATTTATTCATTTGAAAAATTAGTTTGTCCTTACAATTGTGTGTCTTTTCTTTCCTTTTTTATGTGATAATCATATACTTTATATAAACGGGAGCAAATATAGAATTTGATTAAATAATAGTTTTTGAGTTGAAATTAAGAACTTAGTATAAGAGTATATTAGATATACGTCTATCATTTTGAAAAACAACATTAAGTTCATAGTTATATTTGAAATATTTAATAACTTTATTTTAAATGTATTATGAAAGATTTCAATAACAAACTTATCTAAAAATTGTAATGAGAATCCGTTCACCTTTAATTGTTAATACTACATATAACATAATGATATTAAGTAATTACTAAATGAAATCTTTTAAAAAAATTAAGTTATTACAATAAAAATAATTATGTTTAAGTAATTCACATAATTTTCAAATTATTATGTCTCATAAATGAATATATAATCGTTTAACTTAAAGTCATGAGGTTTAGTATATCAATATAAACAACTTACTTTATCAATTTTTAGAACACATTATAATAAATGACATATTACAATAGTTTTTGACTTAGTCGTTTAGTTTTATCTTTTTAATTTCGATTTTTATATTTATAATTTTTAACATCTTGAAATTTATAATTATTTTTTAAATATAACATATTAGTTTACGCAAATATTTTTATTAATAAAGGGCAATTTATATTTTGATTATTGATATTAAACTAATATATATATATATATATATATATATATATATATATATATATATATATATATATATATATATATATATTTTGATTAGCATATACAACAACAACTCTGACATACAGGAGTAGTGTAGTCAAAGAGATCATCGAGCCCAGCTTACCACATATTGATCATTTAGTGAGCCAACTCAACCCGGCTTATTGATTAACAAATCAGAAAAATTGGAACCTGGCTTTATAATTTTTTTTAAATAAAAAAATTACAAACTTTCTATAATTCAAATATAAACAAATTTCACTTCCAAAATTTACTCCAGATGTTTAATTAATTTTGAAAATAAAAAACTTATATAATTTTTTCAAACAAAAAATAATAATAAATATTTTTTATAAAATTAAAATTAAATTTTAATAAAATAAAAATAGATAGATGAATTAGTGGGTCAATACAACCCACCACAGATTCAATATGAATGAACTTAGTTTAAATAAATCAAGTTAAAATCTAACCATCATAAAAAGAATATAATTTTTTCAATAGTTGACAGCTCAGTATAAAAGTTATTAAATTGAGTTAAACACATTACAAACTATAAAAAGGAAAGAAATTTCAACAGTCCAGATACATGCCTCTCTGAAATACATAATCTTAAAGAGTGAGAATCATCATTCAAACCAAGTATTGAGATTGCAATATAGAGAGGAAAAACAGGGAGGCAAAAAATAGTTTGTGTATTATCTCAATTCTGCATAATGCAAATGCAAATATTTATACATCAAGATTATAACAGAATTAGTTATAACTCTATCTAATCTATCAACAATATACACAGAATAATAACAAACAAAAATAATAACAAACAAGATCTTAAAACCTAACAAGATATTAAATCTTAACATATATTAAATCTTAACATATATTAAATCCTAACAAGATATTAAATCCTAACAAGATATTAAATCTTAACATATATTAAATCCTAACAGCCCCTCAAGCTGGAGAATGAATGTCAATCATTCCCAGCTTGGAAACCAGAAATTTGAAAGCTGTTGGAAAAAGTCCTTTGGTGTAGATATCATCTAACTGGCATGCAGAAGGAATTGGCAGTAGTTTAAGTAAGCCAGAAGAAAGTTTTTCCCTTACAATATGACAATCTATTTCAATGTGTTTCGTGCGTTCATGGAAAAATGGATTTGCAGCAATATGAAGGGCAACTTTGTTATCACAAAACAAGACTGCTGGTTGTTGAAAAGTTACGTGAAGATCCTGTAGAAGAAAAGTTAACCATTGAATTTCGCAAGTAGCTGTGGCAAGAGCTCTGTATTCAGCTTCTAAGGAACTTTTGGATACAATGGCTTGTTTCTTCGATTTCCATGAAATAAGTGAAGAGCCAAGATAGATAGAGTAACCAGTGATACTTCGTTTGGTATCAATGTAGCCTGCCCAATCAAAATCGCTAAAGCCTTTCAATTGTATGATGTTATCGCTGGGAAAGAAAATCCCTTTTCTAGGGGCACCTTTAAGGTATCTAAGAATCCTGGAAGCTGCTTGTTGATGATCTATGCTGGGATTTGAGAGAAACTGACTTAGTTGTTGTACTGCAAATGAAATATCTGGTCTAGTGTTGGTGAGATATAATAATATACCAACCAATCGTCTATAAGAAGATGAAGCTGCATCATTTAGAGGTTGGCCAGAATTTGTGTTGAGCTTTGTACGGTAATCAAAAGGAGTGGAAACGGGCTTAGGGTTTAAGTAACCTTCATCTTTGAGAATGTTCAGAGTATATTGTCTCTGGGAAATACAAATATCTTCTTTGTTTCTAGCCACTTCAAGACCAAGAAAGAATTTAAGATTGCTAAGATCTTTAATCTTAAATGTTGCGTCAAGAAGATGAGTAATATGAGTGATTTCTGTTAGATCATTGCCTGTGAGTACTATATCATCAACATAAATCACTAAAATAGTGACATTGGAATCATAATGTTTTGTGAACAAGGAATGATCAGATGCAGATTGGAGAAAGCCATTAGACAAGAGGAAATCTAATAAATGAGCATACCATTGTCTGCCTACTTGTTTAAGACCATAAAGTGATTTTTGTAACTTGCATACTTGATTTGGTTTGATAAAGTTGAGCCCTGGAGTAGGTATCATATAAACTTCTTCATTTAATGTACCATGAAGAAAAGCATTATTAACATCTAGTTGCTTAAGATGCCAATTATGTGTTGTCGCAAGAGCAATAACCAGTCTAACCATTGTGATTTTAACCACGGGAGAAAAGGTATCCAGCTAGTCTTGACCTTCAATTTGAGTGTAGCCCTTGACTACCAATCTAGCTTTATATCTTTCAATGCTTCCATCAGTCTTGTGTTTGATTTTGAAATCCCATTTGCAGTCTACAATAGTTTTGTCAGCAGGTAAATCTGTTATTGTCCAAGTGTCATTTCTAGCCAATGCAACAAGCTCATCATCCATGGCTCTAACCCAGTGAGGATACTTGGATGCCTTAGAATAAGATCTAGGCTCAATGTTAGTAAAGATTTGCATAATAAATCGGTAGTAAGGTGCTGCAAGTTTCTTATATGAAATGACAGAACCAAGAGGATGTTTGATACCTGAAGAATGAGAGGTAATAGTTGATGCATAAGAAGTTTCAAATTCAGATAGTCTTGAAGGTCTGTTTTTCTTTCGGGTGGATCTTCTAATGTTAGGAGCAGGTAGGGTGGAAGGTGAACTGGATGGAGAAGGATGTGTAGTATCTGTAAGAGGTGTAGGTATACATTGTCAATATAGAGCAAAGGTGGGTGAGTGACAAGGTGGGAATTAGGAGTGGTGTATGATCCATTGTGGTAAGGAAAACAACTTTCATGGAAGACAACATTTCTAGAAATCTCAATGGCCCTGGTTTGAGGTTGAAGGTGATGAAGCCTTTTTTGTGTGCTTTATAACCAAGGAAAATAGAAAGTAAGGCTCTTGGATCAAGTTTATGTCTATCGTTTGACAAGGTGTTGACAAAGCAAAGGCAGCCAAAAATTTTAAGAATGGTAATATCAAAAGGAGAACTGTATAATTGTTGGTGTGGAGAATGATTATTTAGGAGAGGAGTGGGAAGGCAATTGATGAGGGTAGAGGCATGAATAAGAGCATAAGACCAGAAAATGTTTGATAAGTGTGCTTGAAAAAGGAGGGAGCGAGTAACATTTAATAAGTGCTGGTGTTTTCTCTCAACTAAGCATTTTGCTGAGGGGTTTCCACACAAGTTGTTTGATGAACAATTATAGTATTTTTATAAAATTCGGCCATAATAAACTCAATTTCATTGTCAGATCTAATGATTAGGACCTTAGTTTTAAACTGTCTTTCAGCATAGGTAATGAAAGATTGTAAATGTGACTGAGTTTCAGCTTTTGAGATTAAAGGAAACACCCATACATATCTAGAAAAATCATCAACAATGGTTAAAAAATATTTATGACCATGAATGGAAGTAGCAGCACAAGGGCCCCAAATATCAACTTGTAATAAAGAAAAAATAGAAAAAGCTTGAGAAGTACTATGAGGAAAAAAAGGTTTTCTTTGTTTAGCCATATGACAAGGAGTACAAATAAAAGAGTGATCAAAATTAATCACAGCATATAACTGTTGCATTACACGTAACCTCTCATGGGAGGGGTGGCCTAATCTGTAATGCCAAATATCAATGGCTTCCTTATTACAAATTGTGGTGTTGATGGAGCTAAAAGAGGTCTTGAGTGTATACAACCCATCTTGAGCATCAACTATACCAATGATCCTTTTGGTGTGTCTGTCTTGTATAAAACATTGATTGTCAAAAAATATTAGTTGACAATTATGGGTTGTGGTAAGCTTGGAAACAGATATAAGATTGAAATTAAATTGTGGAAGATATAGGACATTAGAAATAGATAAAGAATCATTAATCTTTACTGTTCCAGAATATGAGGCTATGGTTTGTTGTCCATTTTGTTGTTTTACTGTGATGGGATCAATAGCCTTATAGGATGAATATAGATGCAAGGAAGAAGTTACATGATCACTGGCTCCTGAATCTATAATCCACATGGCATGGTCTGTAGCATGAGAAATTGGTAGCACATTCCCTATAAAAGAAGTATTTGGAGAGAAAGTTGTACCAGTTTGATTGATGTGGGAAGTAGTTGTAGAGGATCCCAATTGTGTTTGTTGTTGCAAGAGGGCTATCAAATGTTGATATTGCTGAGGAGTGATAATAGGTCTGTGCAGTTTATGCCCAGGAGGGTAACCATGCTTCTTAAAGCATTCATCAACAGTGTGTCCAGTGATATTGCAAAAAGTGCAAACCTTTGAGTTGTATGAACCTAAATTTGATCTTCTGCCAAACCCTCCTCTATTTGATGAATAGCCTCGATCTCCTCTTATCCCTTTGTTGTAGGAGAATCCTGAAAATCCTAATGGATAGTCATTCTTTTTGTAACAATTTTCAACCGTGTGGTAATGATCAATGACAGCCATGAGTTGGTTTGGTAAAAAAACATAAAGAAATCAAGAAGGGGAAAACATCGAATGAAGATCAGAGGCACAACAAAACTCTTCAATTGAAGAGCTCTAATACCATCTTAAATAGTGAAAATCATCATTCAAACCAAGTATTGAGATTGCAATATAAAAAGGAAAAACAGGGAGACGAAAAATAGTTTGTGTATTATCTCTGCATAATACAGATGCAAATATTTATACATTAAGATTATAACAGAATTAGTTATAACTCTATCTAATATATCAGCAATATAAATAGAATAATAACAAACAAAAATAATAACAAACAAAATTTTAAAACCTAATAAAATATTAAATCTTAACATATATTAAATCTTAAAAAAAAAATTCAAACTTTTGATTAGTGTAACAATTTAGCCCAAAAGACAATGACCATAGCCTATAGAATCGTAATCGTAGGATGACCAAAGTTCCAAACATCATTAAAAGTTCTAGATTTTAACTACAATTCTAAATCTATTTAATTGTAAAATTCCTTTTTCAGTTGTGTAGTTAACTGAGTTGGAATGTGCCTAATTAAAAAGGTTACATCTATTAGTAGGTGTCAAGGTTCTCTCAATAACTTTATTTCACTTGCAGGCACTCGGTGGAATGAAACATTCAATTCAAGATAATGTTGACACGTGACCACATTTATAACTTTTTTTACTTTTTCTAAAGGGTGACGCTCAATCACGTGACACCATACAAAATTCACATGGATTAGGCTTTCGGTCACATTCTCCACTACCAGGTGGTATATATAAATTTATTACATACAAGTCAGTAATTCTTATAAGTTATATATATATATATATATATATATAATTGGATTTAATAATATTATTCTACTTAAAAGCTCACTTATACGCAAATCCATAAATTAAATGGAGAAGTTCACGAATTATTTTATTTGAGAATATAATTAGAAAAGATAAAACATATTTTTATTCTTATAAAAGAAAATAGGTCTATTTTTTTTTTTTGAAATATCTATTTTAATGTTTTTTTTTCTTTTTCTTGGAGTCAATGATACCCTTTCAATGAAAATCTTATACTAAACTTTTAATTAGTCGTTCGAATTTATTTCGACAAGTTTAATGTGTAAAGCACTTCACAAAAAAACAAATTAACTCAAATTTGGAAAGAACTTATTCAAATAAACATTTTAAAAGATATAAGACCAAGACCAAATTTAATAAAAACATAAGAGGACAATGACATATTTTTATCCTATTATAGACATAATATTTTATTTTTGTTTTACTTTTGAGTTTTAAAAATTAAAGTATAATATTTGTTATGCAAATTTTAAAACAGAGAATTTAAAAGTTAAGGTTTCCTTACATCATTACTATATAATGTGACTGTCACAAATTCCGGAAAAAATGAAAGTATATGATTAAATAATAATGCAGAAAAACTTTGCATCATTTTTTGACTTATCATCATCAAAATGAAAGTATAAATTTTTTGGCTTATTCTATACTTTAAAGGAATGCAATTCTTGGCACCAAGAACAAGACCAACTAGTTAAGACTATGATGTCACATTATGGAAAGATTCTACAGTCAACATACATTAGACACCATTAGAAACATAGTTCTACAGTCAAAAACTAACATGATATAGTGACTGACAACTACCATAGCAAGTTCTACACAATACATAGGATCACAGCTTAAAGGAGTCACAAAACAAAATACCACCAAAAGGGATAAGTTAAAGCTTTCATAGAGTAAGAAGCCTTTTATAGTTTTTCTTAACTGTACTATCTTATGCTAGTTCAGGCAGAAGCTAGTTGTTGATCTAACAAACATTCCTTCCAGTACCTTCACCACAATGAGAGAGTCTTGTTCCAGCAGAATTTCCAATACCAATATTTCTGGTGTGCTTCAATGATGGATCCACAAAAGATTGTGTAAACATTGGCTTTTGTGAGCCAAAGTATTGGCTGCAATAGTAGTCAGTTTGGTAAGGATTATTTAAACTAACATTTGACATTGTTTTCTCAGTGTGTTGGTTACCAGATGAACTGAGCTGCTGTTGAAGGCAGTTCTTGGGGTTTTGATCAGAGTCTAAAGGGATGGAGTCAGTGAGAGTTTTTATAGCAAATTCAATGCATGGATCCATCCATGACATGTCAAGTGTTTTTTCAGAAGATGGTGATGCATTTTCATTCTTGGCTTTCATATCGGTTTTGGCAGCATTGGCAGCATCACCGGCGTGTTCTTGAGAAGTAATAAGGCTCCCTGGAGATGAGAACACACTGTCACCTAATCCATCATTGCATTTCTTACCTTGTCCTTCACAACCCAAGACTGCAGAGTTTTCAGAATGCTTGATGTCTTTTAATTCAGAAGTAGTTTGTGAGTTTTTGGAGGTCTCAAATGTTAAGCCGGTGAGAGTTTGAATTGCAAATGCAATACAAGGGTCTGTCAGCAGTTCTTTGAGGGGAAAGCCGAGGTTGTAATCTAACTTTGCATCAACTTTATCTCCATTTTCAGTGACTCTCATACACTCTTCAACAGTAGCATTGTTCTCCAGAGGTGAAAAAGTGAAGCATTCTTTATCCTTGTCACTTAGTTGCTGTTTAGCTAGATCATCATGCAAGCTGCTGGGAGATTTATCTACATATGTGATGGTTTCTTCCTCACTTGGCTGTTTAACAGCTGCTCGACGTGATCGATTTCTTGTTTTAAGTTCTGGAACAGGATCAAGCTTAATTCCAGCAAGACGCTTTGAAGAACGGCGAGGCAAATTGATCTGTTTCTTGTGTTTGTTTCTGCACTGATGATGTTGGGTCTGCACTTTTTCAGTTCCTTGCTTTGTCTCTGTGTTTTCTTGAAGTTTCTTCTCTTGAGTATCTTTGTTAGTGCAACCTGAACTCAAATCACTTTCAGCAAAACCAACCTTCACTTCTTTCTGATCTGAGTTTTCATCCCGAGATAGAACTGAACTGGTCAATTCAGTTCCAACCACACCTAATCATTTAATAAACCCACATCAAATGCAATATCTTTATCAACATGGAAAAAGAAAAGTTTAGCATAAATACAAAAGTTGTTAATTTCCACTTTATCTAGAATGAACAAATTTTTAATTTTATACAAGAATTGAATACAAAACCGTAATTGCATGAAAAAACTATCTAGGTTTGCACAAGATAGCATAATTGCATATAAAGTTCATAAGCGAATGTCAGTCATAAAAAATAAGCTAACAAAACTAAAGTGGTGAAGAGCAGTACAATAATAACATTTAGTTGCATCTAATTAGATGGATTCAATGCTGTCATCTTCAAAGAAAGATGGGAACTTTACCACGATTGGAAACACAGTTAGAGTCGGACATATGCATATGTTCTCCAGAACTAGCAGATCTTGGAATCTGTTGGTAATTTGGTACCGTGTCCAAATTTGAGCTCTGAGCCATGCTAATTGATAATGTTGGTTTCATGGTCACACATGCTGACTGAAGAAATCACAAAGACAGAAAATTTGTATAAGTACAAACCTTAGTAGTAGCATTAATGATTCTCTTCTCCAGTTTTAATATGCCTATCTTAGAGAATTTAAATCCACACAGAAAACCACATGATGGGGAAGGTGGAGTGGAAGGGAAAGTTTAGCATGTGAGACTAATTAATGAATAGACAAACTAAAAGAAGCACAATTATGACCACCCATACCGGAGATTTGTCATCTTTTAAATTTGTATCATTGTTGTCTTCATCTTTTGGCTTGAGTGTGTTCCTTTCTATCTCTCCAGATTCAAGATAGTGATAAGCATCTTCCATTGAGTGGAATGTATACCCACTTACAGGGTCGATGTAGTACTGCATATATAAACAAATTAGAAGGGTGAATTAATTATTTTTACATTGATTGGTCATACATAAAGGCCAATAAAATCTAGATAAAAAGTTGTACATCCTTCTACTCTTACTGCTCAAGTGATGTAGTAATATGAATCTGAAGTAGGTGACTACACACTTTTGAAGTTTAGTAAAAGTCAAAATGGACATGAATATACTCTAGAATATGTATGAGTTTCATTAAATTAGAATGAACAATAAGAGAATGTTAGAGGAATAATTACAGAAAGGAAGACGCTTTTAGAAGATAATTTATCTCATAGCTACAGGGCAGATATCATGTTCACAGTTGCCTAGATTCATGGCTAATCCAAGCAATTTTTATAGTTGGACACCAAAGGGGGGGATAAGGTATATCCAAGGCATTAATGATTAAGGAAAAGAAAAGTATCAAAGTGAAATGAAAAACTAATTGCATTTTGTGAAACTGATTTTAAGTGATGCCTGGAGTAATCTCATGACTTTCAAACAAGAACCAATGCACAATCTTTGGAGAAACACTAAATATGCTTGACAAAAATAATCAGCATTTTTGTCACAGCTGAACAAGGCATCATCACTTCATTTGTAAAGTGATAGAAGACAGAAACATTTAAGGTGAACTTTGCAGGTCAGAAGATTTAGTTACAAACAGTTTTAAAAAAGCAATCAAACGACATAATTCCACCTGCCCCCAACCCCCTTAAAAATGTGTAGCTACAAATAAACAATTCAAGAGAAAACTCAATGAGGAATTGTTTACCGTGTCTCTTCTAACTGTATCTCCTTTTGTTGCAATTCTGGTCTTTTTCACCCATCCTGGTGGTAACCCTTCTGCAATAGCTTTCTCAACTACAACCTAGATTGCTTGAATAACCAAATTTTCCCACATAAGTTATACAATAAGATAGGTATTAAACATAAAATGTCATCAAAAGAAGAATTTTCTTGACAGACATTGGGAGAGATTTTCTGTATGCTGACTTTGTTACTAGCATTGTCTTTGTTACTAGCATTGTCAATATGGCGAAATACCTCCACCTTGGATTTGAATTTTAGTCCACTTGAGGGGAGAATATAGTACTGCAATAAATATAACTTGAATAAGATTTGAGCTGTATCATAAAGTTTCTATGACTATTGTGTACTCCTTGGGCCAATAAGATTAAATTATTGTCAAGCAACTATTCAAGCCATACACAGATAAAATATTAAACAATTATTTTACCAACAATCATTAAAGGTAAAAAGATGTTAAATCCAACATGTATGGATTTTCATTTAAAATTTACTAAATCATGATAGAATCATAATAGACTGACTAAGAATGTAGTTAATTTAACTTATAACCAACTACTAATAATTAATTGTCAACTTTTTCTGCTCCCCTCAATTTCATAGTATAATTCTCCAGTAACAGTACTCAAAAACAATAAAGGGTAATATATACCAATAAAGTCACCTGAATGAAATTTTAATCCATTTCTTTTACTTCTCTTTTGAAACAAATGGATGTAGTGATGAATGATAAAGATCAATAGTTTGTTTGGATAAACTTCTGAACAAGTTAATTTTAGCTTCGAGGTTAATTTATTTATATTTTCTTCTTAACACATTACTACAATTGAGAAGAAACATTAAAATTACTCGGTCTCAAATTTTAAGAGCTAATAATGTTAAATCATCTATAATGGCAAAGTTAAGCATAAACAACTTTCTAAACTTGTTTTTCTTTTTCAGTGACTTCCTTCATTCTTTCCAGAGTTAAAAACATCATTCAAAAATCTACTAAATCAGAAAAACAATTCCCCTAACAATGCTGTTTGGAAGGCACAACTGTTTAGTCTACTGTTCCAAAGACATTTCTATATTCAACACACACATGCAACATATGAAATGCTAAAAGGACACCAACCTCAACTAATAAAAGAAGATTCCAGCCTAAAAACTGTTCCAATATTTATGATTCTTTTCTTCTTGATCTACTCACAAAAAAAATGAAAAAGCACACCAAAAACATGTGCTCCTTTCAAAGTTTCAAAATAGAAAACAGGAATTTCCTGAAAAGACATGATACAAACTCCAAAAGGGTTTACAAATTACATGCAAAACATAGTTTAAATCTCAACTGAGCCTAATTTCACTGTGCATTCAGTCAGTCTCACTATTTCAAAGACATGCAATGTTCAATACACACATGCAACATATGACATACTGGAAAGACACCAACCTCAACTAGTAAAAGAAAAATCAGGCCAAAAAGTATCATCCAAAGTTTATGATTCCTTTTCTCTTTCCATTCACACAAACAAAAAAAATAAGAAGCACACCAAAATCATGACCCCCTTTTAAATCTTCAGAAAAAGAAGAGAATTTTCTGAAGAGACATGGTCCAAACTCCAAAGGGTTCACAAAGTACATGCATAGCAAAGGTTAAATCTCAAAAGCCGATTAAGTTAAATCCAAGACTTAAAAAAAATTAAAACAAAATTTCTTGAAGCTCAAAACCCTTCTCTGAAAAGTTGACACCTGAAGCAACAATAGAGGCTACACTTAACAACCAAAACTTTGTTTACAATAGAAAATAACATGCGCCAAGTGTAAGAGAAACAAGATCACAAAAATACTCCAACCCCAGAAGAAAAAGCATGATTATTAAAGGGTGAAAGCTAAATTACCTTGTCTTTCCTACCATTCTTTCTTACTCTCACTTCCACAGTCCAACCTGGTGGAAGTTGGTCATCCGAGTCCGTCTTCTCCATTCCTCTAATGATTATCGGTGGTGGCCGGAAAATAGAAAATGCCTAAGATTTTAGAGTGTGTTTCTTTCTCTTTTGGTGAGATGAGTGCCGCTACCTATAAGCACTAGACACTAGCTCGGTACCTTCCACCGAGTGACAAAATAAATTGCATGACCACGTGGTGCAAATGCAAAAATAGATACGCCTTTTTTTTTTCAATTTAGTATCTTTCTCTTTCAATTTTTTTTTACATCCATTAAGAATGTCTTTATTAAGGAAGAGCTTTCAAACATTTTAATTCATGTTCTTAACTATAAGATGTTCTTTTTATCATGGTCAGATTATAAGGGAATTGTCTTCCAGAAATTACTTTTATCATGTTATTATTTGTGCGGTTTATAATTTGATAAAATAAATAATATAAAAAATTACAAAGGATTAATAATAGTCAATAATACATCAAATGATAATAGTCAATGCATCAAAATGGTAACAATAAAGAACATAAATATAAGTACCAAAAAACATGAAAACAAAGAATGTTGTGAAAATAGAAAGATAAAGATAAAGCGAGTCTAGTTACTAGATTGCTTACTGTGTTGATCAATGTAAAAGTAGGTCAAACTAAGGTCTCAAAGATAGAAAAATAACTTTAGCTAAAAATATAAAATCAAATTTAATACTTTTACAGTTTCTTTCTATGTTTGTCCTGATCTATATAAAAAAGTTTACATGATATATATAAAAGGTGTTTCTATTTTGTCTAAACTTATTGTAAAGATAATAAATTATATCTTTTAATTAATTATTAACTACCTATTTAATTATAACTTCTTGAAAAAGATATATCTTTCTTGAAAAACATAAACTCTTTAATAAAATTTTATAAAAAAGTTTATACTTAATGATCTTTTTTCTATCAATTTTATTATACCCAAGCGACACGTTTGAATGTGTTTTTATTTAGCTATGCATGTTATGTTATGTGCATTGGGTTGCACATCTTTAAAACTAAACTTTTTTAATACTTATGGAATTTTTTTCTTTATATATTTTATGTAACTTTAAATATTTCTAGAAAATAAAAAAAACAAGCTTTTTAATTTTAAATTTTTTGTAAAAAATTTATGAAAACAATTTTATTAAATATAATTTTTTAATAGTAGGAAAGATAACATATTTTAATTTTATTTTATTTTATAGAATTATGAAGGGTTGTTCTGACTTTTTGTGTCTTAGTACTGTGAGTTTTCTTTTATAATATATATTTTAATTTTTGTGCTTTATTTTATAAAATTATGAAGGGGTGTTTGTAACCTTTTCTGTCTGTTGTTCCTTTACACGACTTAAGATCTAGTCTTATTCTTATCTCTACTTTTTTTTTTTGTCTTAATGGTGGAAATTTGAAACCTGTGCAAAATTTTCTTCTTCACTTTCTTCCTTTTGTACTTTACTGAATAGTACTTGTTTGAACAAAATTCACTAAGTTTAGTTAAAATACGCATTTGCCCCTTGGTCCCCCTTGTGTTTGCCTCACTTCCAAAGTCTCAATCAGCACTTTTTGACAATTCTACTCTTGGGTTTATGCAATTTTTATTTTTATATTTAATTGTTTTTTTAAGATATAAAAATACAGTATAGAAAGTTTATCCTAAGGAAAAGTAAAAGATAACTTGAGACATACTTCAGAAATGCAGAGTAAACCCTTTTTAAAATTCTTAGTACTGCACATATTGATTATTAAATTATCAACTTTATAAGTGTTTTTAGGTGTTATTTAATAGGTTGGCACTGATTTTTAGTTTTTACTAAGAATAATGATTAAATTTATAATTTATTAAAAAATAAAAATACTGTTTGAATCTATAATGAAAAAGTATACTTAAGTTGTAAATTCATATTTTATATACTTTTTATTTTTACTCTTGAAAATAAAGAATAATCATAATTGACATGTGAAAGATAAGTGATACTAAATATGTGTAGGGCTATTAAATTCAGAAGAGTGGAAATCAGGTGTAGGGGGGTAAAGAATTAGAAATTTAGAAAGTGGAAGACAAGTGTGTAGCTGAGTGGCTGATCAGTTTTTTACGGTAGTTTATAAGCGAGAGTTTTAAAATTTGGTGTCACTTTGTGCATGCACCCTTTTTCTCTAAAGTTTTGAACTTTCATTTTCTCCTCCTTCTCTCTAAAATCATTCTTTCTTCTCTCTACAAATTCTTATCTTTTTTCTCTTCGATCATCATTCAGGCAACATCTGAGTTCTCCTGGCGTCCAGGACTTTCATTTAAACCGATCAAGTTGCGGTTTTGAAGTGGTAAGTCCAATCTTGTCGTCTTTGTGGTCCATGCATTTTCTGTTACATGCAAGCCCTATTCAGCTTGCATGTATTCATCAATTCCTTCTCTAAATATGCTTTTCTTTCTTTGGTT
This sequence comes from Vigna reflexopilosa, assembly GCA_027742785.1. Lineage (NCBI taxonomy): Eukaryota > Viridiplantae > Streptophyta > Magnoliopsida > Fabales > Fabaceae > Vigna > Vigna reflexopilosa. The sequence continues at coordinate 26,855,607 of CM050928.1, read as the reverse complement.
CTATGATTGGTTCCTTTTCATCAATCAGAAATTTATAGAAGGTCATAGAAGTTACTTGTGGTGTAGGCAATACTGTGGAAGCGTAGAAGTTTTCTGGGTTCGAGGTATGGGAAGCTTGTAATTTAATTATGATTCCCTGTTTTATGAATGGTTGCATGTTTAAATGATGCTATATCTTTGGTGATTTGGTTGATATTGAAGATTGAAGTTGATGCATGTTAATCTGTATGTGTGGATGCTGATAAATGGTGTGAACTGGGTATGAATAGGGTTCGATATTAATTCTGCAGTATTCTATAAAATTCGTTAATTGTCGTCGAGAGTCATTTGTGACCGTTTGGTTTCTCTTAGTGTGTTCAGTCTTAACTGGATTCTTCTTCTATTTCAATTAATGACCGATCGGTCTTACATTGTTAGAATGGAAAATAACGTTCGGTCTAAGTATAGTTTTATATTTCCACTTAGTAGTCAACCTAGTTAAGGTATTCAACATAAGCTAAGTCTTCGATATTATACTCGTTTTCAGTATGTAAATAAATGTTAGGTTATTTTCGTGGTCAGACTCACGTATATATTTTGATAAGTTTATAGTGTTCGGTCTTATACTAGCACTCGGTCTCAGTAGTTCTCGGTCTTGTACTAAGTACTCGGTCTTAGTAGTGCTCGGTCTTGTACTAAGCACTCGGTCTCGTTGTAGTACTCAATCATATACTTGTATTCGGTACTACTAGTGTTCGGCCTAAACTAATAGTGTTTGGCCCAATTCAATAGTGTTCGGCCTAAGCCAAAAGTGTTCGGTCTAAGCCCTTAAGGTTCGGTCAAAGTTTTTAGTATTCGGTTCCGCCTGATGGTAGGTGTTCTATAGTGTTCGGTAAATCCTTTAATTCTATCAGGTACAAACCGTTCAGTTCTAGCCTTCGGGTAGTGAGAAAATCTTCAGTCTCACAATAATTATTCGGTTCAGTTAAAGTGTTAGTCTGGTAATAGTGTTCGGTCATGTTAGCCTCTAGAAAGTGTTCTCCCATTCGGTCTGGTTCATAAGCATGTTGATTTCTTCCTGTCGATTTTGTTCAAGAGTAGGATTTTTATTTTACTGTTCGGTTTGATTTTATTGATGAGTAAGTATGATGGTATTAAAGTATGATATGAATTAAATAGTATGGATATAAAAGAGAATTCCAGGGTGGAATGTCTCATGGATGGTTATTGAATTGTAAAGTATGATTGTGGTTATGCTTAACTGACGTTTATCTTGATATTTTGTGATTACTCATTCTCATATAGAGAGGAGTAACTCATGTGTGAGAATGGCAGGAGGTCCTAGTCCATAAGGGTAACTTGAGCGAGGTATAACAGACTAACCTTGGGTGGCAGCATCACTCGGATGCAAAAACGTCGTAGCAACATAATTCATACAGTCTGGACAGTCAGTGTAAAATGGTCGGTTATATCATACTTGTATGATTTCTATATATATGTAAGATTGTATTATATGTTTATTTGAATTGTATGTTATAATTGATTATTAATTTGTTTATGTGGTTATGATTAATTAAATTACATAAGCTTACCCTACTCTCCTGTGTTGTCTATGTTTTCTGGCTGTCATCTTTCTTGTTGCAATGATCATCCTGTGGATGTGAGCAGAAGGGGACGAGTGTTCTCTGGAAGGAGCCTTGGAAGGAAAGAATCCTAAAGTTTAATATTAAGACCGTTCGGTCAGTAGTAGTAATATATTTGTAGTATCATCGTTCGACTTAAGCGTAGTTTTGGAACCGTTCGGCATGTTCTTATAATTTGTACTAGACTTTTTAATCTCTTTTAAAGTTTTAAATATTTAGGTATTTTAGGATATCCAGAACTCTTATTGTAAATTCGAGAATTGTACTATCATATTGTTATATGTTGACTCCTTTATATAGTTTTGAGCTATATTTGTGAGATGTTACAATATGTATTAAAAATTGTTATATAATTGACTTGATTGACTTAACAATTTCAATTGTAAACGTAAGTCATTATTATTTAATGAAAAATCATCTTAATATTGATATAAGATGCACTATAATCAATCATTCATCTCAAATAAAAATAAGTATATTGAGATTTTGAAAGTTTTAATAATAATGTGTTTGAGATATCATAAATTAATGAGATAGAAATAAAAATAATGATTAATGTAATGAGAGAAAGGAAGAGTACGAGCTTTTCATTGAATACACATGACATCTACATTATCCTAAAGTTTTTTTTTCTTATAAAAAATAAGAGCCTTATTCCATGCCTAATTTAAACGTTTTGTCTGATGACTCAATTTACACATCTAACTATTATCACATAATCGAGTAGAAATTATTAATTTCTCATACTTTTAATCTTTTTGCTCGACATTTTCATTAAGACAAATTATAAATTAACACTAGTGCAGAATTGGCTTTTAACATCACTTCTTAGATGTCAGTTAAGGTAGGGTCCGATGTAAATTATTGACCGGTGGCATTTTCGTAAATAAGTCAGACCTAGAGACGTCAATTAGGAGGGGCCCTGACGTCTATAATATTATAGACGTTGGGGCCCCTCCTAACTGACGTTTATAGGCCTGACAGGTAGGTGAATAGTCATTCTTTTCAGCCATATAGACGTCAGATCCCGCCACCCACGACGTCTATATACGATTATAAACGTCGACCTCCTTGTAACCGACGTCTATAAGTTCAATTAGACGTCGGTGCCCCTAGTAACTAACGTCTATATGCCCCGCGAATATTAATTTTTAAATCAAAAATATGTCATATTAGTGAGGGCCCCGACGTCTATACTATTATAGACGTCGGTCGCCCCTATCACCCGACGCCCATAGGCTCTTATACTGGAAAACGCGAACCCGCGAGCAGTTACGCTCACTGTTCATCGTCTTCATCCTCGCATTTTCTCTTTTCGGCATTGCATTTCCAGGTGCGTTTTCTCTTTTTTGGACCGTTTAAATTAACTTTTACTCCGATTAAATTAGTCTTTGATGAAATATCTTCTATTTGAACCGATTAAAATTCATTTTCGTTGCGTTTTGGTGCAGTTTGTGGCGTGTTCTTGGGCGACGTTTTTGACCCTTTTTGGCCTACGTTTTTGGTCGTGCAGTCCTCCTGATGAGTGCATATTTATGCCCACATTTATGTTTTAGAATTCAAATTTTTAATGAGATTTTTTGTGCTTAAATGATTGATTTAAAGTGAATTTGTGACAATTGGATTTATTGGGTTTGGGAATTAAAGATGCTTAAAATGTGATTCTTAGTTGCATAAATTATTTTGGATGTTCTAATGTTTATTTGTGCAGTTGAAGTTAAAATTTTATTCATTTAAAGCATGAAATTAAATTGTCAAAGATGGTCCAATCTGGTCAACTCAGGACTCTTATGCAATTTTGAAAAGACAGAGATGGCTAAAGTGCAAATAAAAAGGGTTGAAATGTAATTTTAGACAAGTTTAAATCTGTTAGATATTTTAAAAGATATTTTGGAGAAAATATATCTTAAGATATTTTACTTGATATTATTAAATAATTATCTTATTTAACTATATCAATAAATATCAAAAGATAATATTTGCCAAATCTTTTTTATCTAGGAAAGATATTATCAAATATTCTCAAAAACTGATTAAATCTATTGAATATTTGAAAGATATTACATAAAAGATAAAAGATTTTATCAACAGAAGATTCAAAGTCCAAGCCCAATCAAGCCCTATATAAAGAGACCTAGGGGAGACAGAAAGGGGATCTTCATTCATTCATTCACCACTCCTCTCTCTTATTTCATCATGTATTCAACTCCATTCATGGAGAGCTAAGCATTTAGGGCTATTCTGCTTATGGATTCTGAGGTTAAGTGAATTAATGCAATTGTTTATTTTGATTATTGATTTAAGTTGTTCTCTCTCTATGTCTTTCATCTCTCTACCATATTAAAAGCAAAGATTTTTGCATCATAATGTGTTTGAATCTACATGCATATTAATTATATGAGTTTTAGGGTTTCTAGGTTTAATTGAGAATCTACTTTGATTGAATTTAGGAACTTTCATATGATTAAATGGTTTTTAATATCAATTGAGAATGTACTTTGGTTGGTAGTAATAATTTCAACTATAATCAATTGAGAATTTACTTTGATTGATTAGCTTTTAATTTGGTTAAGAGATTTAAGAATAGACATGATTAAACACAATAAAATTGATTGAGAATGTACTTTGGTTGAAGTTATTGTGAATAATCTAGAAAGGTCTTGCATTTGATTGAGAATGTACTTTGATTAACTGCATAACTGCCCTCAAATTAATTAAGAATGTACTTTAATTAATTTGAAACTTAAACAATAATCAATTGTACAATGATCTGTGAATAACCAATGATGAATCTATTTTGGAAAAGTAGTGGAAATAGCCTATTTCTTCATAATTGTTTTTAAGTTTCTTCTTTGTTCTACAAAATTCTTTAAACATTCTCACTTTTATTCATAAGCATTGCATAGCATTCATAAGAGTCAAATATTCGAAAGCAATTCCGTGTTCGTTGGGAGACGACTCAGGGTTACTTTAGTCCTATCTATTTTCTTGAATACTACTTGACAATACTGAAGTTGCCTTGAAAAGTAGTATTAATTTGATAGCTCCAACGACAGCGTATCACCTCCATTTCCCTCCATTGCTTTTTTAATCTTCTAAAAAGGTTAGTTTCTTTGTTGAAAACTTTTATTGTATGCGTGTTATTGTCTTTTGTGTATGCATGTTATTGGTTTTTGTGTTTGCATGTTTTTGGCTTTTAGGTATGCATGTGTTATTGGCTTTTGAATATGCATGTGATAAAATTTAGTTGTGTTATTATAATTGGCATGTTAGATTATAAGTATGAAATCATTGAGTGAAACTTAGTTCCCGTTTGAAATTTAATACAAACGATTAATCTTTTAATCATTTGTATTAAATTTTGAATTGTTTGACGTCTATATAAACGCCTGTTGTATACACATCCGACGTCTATATAGACGTCTGTTGTATACAGACGTCTATATAGACGTCTGTTGTATACACATCTGACGTCTATATAGACGTCTGTTGTATACACATCCGACGTCTATATAGACGTCGGGTATATCCAGTCCAACGTTTGATTAACGTCACCCACAAAGACGTTGGATCTGGATCTGACGTTAAAAGTTTAAAATAACATACGTCTAAAGCCCTTTCTGCACTAGTGTAAGCCTCTTACTTAACATACTTCAAAGATTATATTTCATACTATTGCATGTTCTTTTTTAAGTGACACTTCATAAAGGAAAGAGTTTGAAAAACGACTTTGCTAATAGTAAAATTGTTTAATTATTGATCATGTCATTTAACAAATCTAACTATTTTTTAAATATATTTGAAGATTTCATGAACCCGAATATTTAGTGAAGGTGTGAATAATTTGTATTGAGCTTGTATTGAATGGATGAGTTTCATAAGTTCCTAATACCTTTGATTTTGTTTTGCATTTAGTATATGATTTTGACTTTGTGCTTATTTAATAATTTTGTATTAATGGATTGAAATGAATCTATTAAAATTACTTTTTTTAGTAATTTTACCGGATTAAAACAACAATTTAGTCTATTAAAACTTTTAATTTTTATTTTGACGGGTTAAAATAGTATAATGAATTGAAATAAAACATTGGATTTTCATAAATATTTCTTGCTTTCAAAACAGAAAATGAAGAAGTGTGTAATTCATTTTAAGATCATTTGAATATTGATTTCTTAGATGTTGAAAAAATCACTTTGGTTTTGGAGCTTTCTTTAGGCAAATTGTGATCAATCTCATGGTTGAAGAAAAAAAACATAGTTTTACACCTGATGTATTTTTTGTGCTTATATTTTGTCAAAGTTCTAAATTTTTTCTAATGTATACATGTATTACTTTGTTGGATTCTATATTTGGAGCTTCATAGGTTGATATAACAGAGTGTTACAAGATGTTGAATTGAGTCTTGCAAGGTTCAAGACTTGGATTTTTATGTGTTTTTTTTCTGTTTTGCCAAACATGTTAAAAGTTTGAAAGTATATAATGTGATGGAGTGAATCATTAAATTTTTTTATGTATTTTTCACTCTCTTTATATTGCATAAGGTATTTTGCCACAACACTTTAACACACCAACTAACATAAGGATCTTAATAGTTAAAGAGTTTAAAATAAGCACATAACTTTCCCTAAGGTGATTGAATCAAATGATCACACCACCAAAATGTAAACACAATATATGACAATATAACAAACATCCTTGTATGTATGTCTACAAATACTTAAAACACATTCTTAAACACTAAACATCACTGGAGGAAACGAAATGTTTCACTACTTGAATGAATTTTTGAGCTTTTGATTCATCACTATACTCCACCCCATGACACCCTTCTTCCTCAAAATCACTCACCACTTCCACACCCTTCTCTTTCAACATCTCCACCAACTCTTTCTCACGATCAATCAACGGATCCCCACCGTTCCCACTCACCAACACCCTCCACCCTAGATCCCTCACTCTCCCCAATTTCCCAACCCACTTCTCAGCCCTCGGATTCGCATACTCGTGATCACGGTCAACGCCAACGGGCAGCGCCAACTCCCAAAGCAAATCCGCTACGCTCAACGGCAAAACCCCGTCGTTCTCTAACCTCACCTCGGACCCACACCTCTGGACCCCACCAAAAAACACCTGCCGCAATATGAGCCCTTGGATCTTCAACGGCTCAAGATCACGCACCGTGTCGGCCACACGTAGGCCCGCGAAGTAGGCGATTGTTGCTCCCGCACTGTTCCCCATGATATAACAGTTACCTACGTCGGCGTGTTTCGTCAGCCATTCTTCCTGGCTGTTTCTGACAAACTCCAAGGCTTCCACTGCGTCGTCGTAAGCCGCCGGGAGACGGTGCTCCGGGGCGAGGCGATACTCCACGGAGGCGATGACGGCGGGGACGGCTGCGGACATGGCGGAGCAGAAGTGGTGGAACATGGTGTTGGCGGCGCTGGCCACGACGAAACCGCTTCCGTGGAAGAAAATAATGAGAGGCAGCTTCTGGTGCTCTGCGTTTGAGGATAGTGCTGTTTGGGGCAAGAATAAACGTAGCCAGGTGTTGTTTTGTGGGTTGATGGTTATGTCTTTGGTGAGAAGTGGGAGAGTGGGGTCTGAATTTGGTGGTGTGATTGGAAGGTGACGTGAACGAGTGAGGGTGCCGTTAGGGTTTAGAACGAGATCGAGGTGGCGATACGGATCAATGGATTGCTGGTGTTGATGAGACATGGTGGTGGAAGAAAGCTCCGATGAAGAAGATGAAATTGTTGTCTGTTGCAGTGTGTAGAAAAGCTGTGAAGTGAACCAGCGTTTTCTTTATCGCTGATGGGAATCTTATCTTTTAAATTTCAACCATTCATATTCATAAGTCACGAGGAAAGAGAAAGATAGACTTTACGAGACACATACATTACAAGAAAATTCAAATTTGGTGGCAAAGTTAGATTTATTTTCAAACTACATCTTCTTTTAATATTAGAAAATAACTTTTTGTTATTGAATTTAAGAATTAAAAGCATATTGAAAGAATACTTAAGAGCTTTTTTAAATAAAAAATACTTATTGAATTCGAAAGAACAATAATAAAAATAATACAACAAAAATAATTGTAAGAAAACTTGTATTAACAATAGAATCTTCTATATATATATATATATATATAAATAAGACAATACATCTTGCATACGACATTGACATATATAGAGTCGATGTCTATATATAGAATTTATGAATAACATAAAATTGTTAAAATGCTGCAACAAAATGTCATTTATAACATAACTTTGACGGTTTAAGTAATTTTTTATATTGTTATATTATCTTCTAGATGGTCCTGCGTTTCATCCACAATTACCATAAAATCGTCATTATTTTTTTTCAATGATTATAGAGATGATCATCATAAAAAATATAGACTAATTTGTTATTGCATATTTATTAAAAAAATGCTAATTTGATATTACATATTTTCGACCTGATACAAATAGATAAATATTAAATAGTTCAGTTGAAACATAACAATGTTTATTTAAAAAAATCAATTATCAAGCAAAAATAACAATTAAATATTTATTAGATAACTTTAACAAATAAAATATATTGATAACACTAACATTTATTTAAACAAAAGTTATACTCTTGATTTATTTTATAAAAAGAAATGAAAATATTTAATGGATCCAACATTTAATGTCTCTTTCTGATTTGTATAGTTTTTAATAATTTTCTCATCAATAAAAGAGTATCAAGTACTATATCAGATGCATTGTTATTGCCTCTAACGAGAGAACAATCTTCTTTTACGATGAAAGAATAAATGTTATAAAAAGTATATTCAGCATCTATTATATATTATAATAATAGTATTAATAACAATAATGAAGAAGAAAATAACATTTTATTCCTAAATTATTCTTTGAAGACTCCGATCATAATTGTAAAAGACAAAACTTATCTATCAGAGCAATTACGAAGATGCTTAAGCGATCTCAATATATATAGAGAAAAATATGTTTTTTTCATGAAGTATTAAGTAAAATTAAAAATAATTCTTGGTTAAAATTTTATACAATTTGAATTTCTGTATTTTAAAAGTATTAATTTTAGTTTTTATTTAGTCAATGGTGTTAAAGTTTATATTAGGTGGCAAATGGCATGCCATGTGCCTTTTTTTTTATAAAATATTTTTTTTGTGTCAGCTTAACTTAAGTTTTTCACAATTAATTAAAAAAAAAGTAAAAACCATTACTATATAAAGGGGGCAAGGAATTAGTGCGAAACAAAAATTCAAAAACAGAATAGTGACGAAGAGGTAAAAACAACACCATATTATAGTATCAAAAACCAGTATCAAAATTAGGAAAGTTGCTCTTAACAGGTAAGTCTCCTTTATCATTTAAAAAAATATATTTTGACATAAATAAATTTTTTATATTTATTTAACATTTTTTTTAAATACAAAAATTTATATTTTATTCATTATTTTATCTTTATATTATATCTGAAATATATGTAAAAGTGTTTTAGATTACTATTACTTTTATTCCTATGAGATGAAAATATAAATAATGAATATATCTGCATTAGGTTGCTAGTTTAGATCGATTGTGGTTGTACTCAACCCATTCCTTTAAGTGCACCTCGAAATGGCTGTCTGCAACTTAGATCTTTTAACTTTTTCTAATTTTTTTTATTTGATCGTGAAAAGCTTGGACTATGCCAATACAAGGATTTTATTTTATAAAAAAATAAATAATACGTGACATGTCATTTCTCAAATAAAATAAACTTTAAAGTCATTATTCAAAAAAGAAAATGATAGGTAGACAAAATGTTTTGACAACATCTAGACACGGGACACGTGTCTAAATATGATTCGTCCACGTGAAAATTAATTTTAGAGAAGGATTTGGTTTCGATCGGCCATTATTGTTGTCGGACTTCCGCCGTTGGAGATTCGTTGTCCGTCCGTTGTCTTTATTCCACTCAGAATCGCATTTCCATTTGTTCGACGGACAGAACCCAAAACCAAGTGAGTCTTTACTTTTTTCCAAAGCTAGATGATGAATAATTGTTTTTTATGTTTTCCCTCTCTTATGTGCCTCCATTCTCCATTTCCCTGACATCTTCTCCAAAGCTTCCAGATTCTCGTGTTCACCATCCAAAGCCCCCATTTGAAGAGGGGGATTTTACTGTAGGGTTTATAAGCTTTGATTATCTCTCAAACAACATCTAACTTTTGATGTGTACTTTTCTTAAGGTTCTTATCAGTTTACATTGACGTGGGGTTTGATGTTTTTTATTGCCTATAGTTGAACATAGAAACGCATATATCTTTTCATTGCAAAAGGAATATACATTTTTTTCCTATTCATAGTCGTAAGGGGAATATTCATACTGTATGCGTCAAATTTATCCTTCAGTTTCTTATTGTTGGCCAAGTAAGACTTTTATTCATACACTGGCCTTAGGCAATGGGTTGGCCAAGTAAGACTTTTATTCTGGTGCAATCTGTTTTCAATTGAAAAATTACTTTATAGCCATTAATTTAATGATAGCATGAACAATATCTATTATAATTTTAAAATCATGAAATGCAGGAATTTCATTGAGCTTTCCTGCCTTTGTCTTATATAAACCCCATCCCTAGTTTACTAGAACTCCTAGCCCAGGATTCTCGGAAAACCTAAAAATGACTAAATGCATCAGATGGAAATTTTGAACTATGCTTATCATTCATATGTAGAACTTGAGTTCCTAATCATCATTTCATCTTGATACTTATACTATTTGTGATCTACTGAACTTTGTGTTCATGCATATAATACTTAAGTTGAATGTTATCACGAGGAGAATACATCCTTGTCTTAAGAAAATGTTATTGGACATAATAATAAATTTTTGTTATCCAACACGGTAGTGACCAGGTTCTTCAACGCGCTTCGCATCTTTTTCTCTTAAATGTGTCAAATGTGAAATTTTCAGAAAAGCATTTCAGATTCAAAATTTGTCCTCTTTCTCTCAATGTCACGTCAACAATTTATTTTAAAATTAATTTTCACATGAACGAATCACATTTAAACACATGTCCCGTGTCTAAATGTTGTCAAAACATGTTGTCTACATATCATTTTCCATTGAAAAAAGAATAATCAAAACCAATATTTTTAAAAATACAAAATAAAATAAAAAACTTCAATCATAAACTATTTTTAGTTTTACTTAATTTAAAGGAGAAAAACATATTTTTCTCATCTTTTTATTATAGAAGGTTAAAAACAACTATGAACGTAACATGGTAAATTATGTTTGGTACATAAGAACATGATAATTTAGCCCTAAACACAGATTGGGTTAATGAAATGTTTAACCAAATCAATGAACTGGTTTCCTTTCAATGGGTCAAAGAGTTCAACTCCATGGCAGCCTTCTTCTTGAAAATCCTTCACCACTTTCACTCCTTTTTCTTCCATCAATTGCACCAACTCCTTATCACGATCCACCAACGGGTCACCATTGTTGCCACTCACCAACACCCTCCAACCAAGCTCCTTCATCTTCTCAAATTTCTCAACCCCATTTCCAGCCCTTACACTGCAATATTCATGGTCACGATCAGCACCAGTTGGCAGTGCCAACTCCCACATCAAATCCGAAACACTCAGAGGAATGAGTGGGTTATTCTCAAGCCTTAACTCCGATTCTGTCCTTTGCACTCCACCGAAGAATGGTTGACGCAATATCAACCCTTGGATCTTCACTCGATCAAGATCGTTCACCTCTTCAACTGCACGTAGACCTGCAAGGAAACAAAATTCACTTTCATGAAACAAATTTTCAAAGATTAATGTTTACAGATCAACGTTTATTCATGAGAGTAACAATACCAAGAGATACTTCTACATTCACTTCACACAGAATATAAGAATTTAAAAGTGTAAAATTTTATATTTTTTAAAAAACAATAATACCATAACACTGTTTTATGTTCATTTAACACATAATATAAATATAAATGTAACATAATCATAAAAAGATAAAATTTTATATTTTATTTAAAAAAAAATAAAAAATAAATAAAGATAATATCAAATACATGTAAAAAAAGTTAAGTGGGTTAAAAAATCATTTTTTTAAAACAAAATAAAAAGTAATTAAAATAATGTAAAAAATTTAGATACGTAACTTTTTTTTATTTATGGGTATTTTTTTCTCTCTCAACCTTTTTCAACTCCTTTAAGTTGATTGTAATAATTATTATTTTAAAACTATTTATTGTAGAAAATTAATAAAGCTTGTCTTTTATCAGACGTTTCCGTTTAGCAAAACGTTTTCTTAACACCACTTTAACATGAACTTTCAAGAATATTTTCATCATAACAAAAAAATTAACTTTCTATATTTATAAACAAAAATAAAAATAAAAATCAAAGAATAAAATAATAAATGTAAAATGTATATAAAAAATTGTTAAAAATGCCCTTTTGTTTGTTAGTTAGGGTATTTCGAAAAACTAACTTCAGAAAAAAAAAATTAGATTACAAAACTTCTTATCCAAGTGTTTAAACGAATATATTCCTATTTTTTTTTCATATTTTTAAGTATCATAAAATATATGCGGTTTAAATTTTCTCTATAGAGTCTCTTTGGAAGGAATTCTCTTTCATGTTAAAAATATTGTGGAAGAAATTCGACACACATAAATTTCCCTATTTGAATCAAATCATCACCTCAATAATTATAAATATTTATTTAATAATAAAAAATAGAAAGCTTGACTTTTATATTTTAAAAAAATAGCTCCTTTAATTAGATTATTTGTCACATCAATCATAATTTAAAAATTAAAAACATTTAATAAAGACTTAATACTATTTTTATTTTTTATTTTTGTTTTGATACTACTCTTTTTTCTTTTTTTGGTTTTGTTTCATTATGATTGATGTGAGATTTATTTTTTTTATTTAATGTACTTTTAAATTTTGTAATTTATATTTAATTTGATTTTTTTATGTTTTTTAAATTTTTAACGAAACATGTTTATAATTTAAAGAAAGTTTAACACGTATAAATATTGTTTTTCATATAATAATATCAATGATACATATCAAATTAATGTCAAATAAGTATGAGTTTCATGCATAAAATTGATGTATAAAATCAATGTCAATGTTTATGTTAAGTTAGTATTAATATACATGTTAATATTAGAATTATGAACGAGTATGTTATATTTAATTAAATCTTAATTTTTTAATTTTATTCAATTTAATCTTAATTTTATTCAATTTAATTTCAATTTTTTTTTTCATTTTCAAATTAATATCAAATTTAATTTTTATTAAAATTTACATTTTTATTAAATACTTTTTTTATTATTTTTAAATCAACTTTAATTATATTATTAAAATATAATTATGAGATTTATGTTTAATTCTTTTTATGTAAAGTTAAATTTGATTTTAAAAAAGTGAAATCTTTTTATTTTAATTGTAAAAAATAAATAATTTTATTTCTAAGTTTAAAATAATTATAAAAAAAAATAATTTTAAAAATAAATTAAACTTTTTCTTATAATTTTGCAATAATAAAAAATTGCCTATAATGAAGAATTCTAATTTTAAAAATAATATTTTTTTCCTTATATTTTTAATCTAATATATTAAAAACTTTTAATTAAACTTTGATTAGCAAACTTACTTTATTAAAAATTAAAATTATTCAATTTCATTAATTAAGATTGTTTTACATCGTCTTTATTTTATTAACTTGGTATGAAAAATAAAATAAAAAACTAATTAAAGTTTAAATTATTTAGAACTTTATTTACTTTTAATTGAACTTTTATTAACAAAAATAGTATATTAAATATTTATATTTTTTTAATCAAATTTTTATTCTCAATTAGTGTGACGAACTTTTTAATTTTAATTAGATTTATCATTTAATTTATAATTAATATTCAAAGTTTCAAAATTTATTTTAATATTATTTAAAAACCAAATCCTCAAATCACTTCCCTCGATAACATAAATTCAATTTAAAATTATAAAAAAATTAAATATTTAATAATATATATATATATATATATATATATATATATATTTATTTATTTATATTTTTTTCATAAAACCAAATATTCTTTCTTAAATTTTCAATAAATCTAAAATGAATTAAGTTATTACTTTTTTATATATAAAAAGATATAAATAATTTTATTTTAATAAAGGTGAATTAGAAATAATGAAATTTATAAAGAATTTAAAACAGAGATGAAGTAGAAGGAGACTGACCTGTCTGGTAAGCTATAGTTGCCCCAGCGCTATTTCCCATAAGATAACACTTCGAATAATCAGCGTATTGACGCAACCACTCATCTTCGCAGTTTCCGATCCACCGCAGTGCTTCGGCGCCATGTCGTAGGCCGCCGGAAGTCGGTGTTCCGGCGCAAGTCGGTAGTCGACGGAGGCCACAATGGCCTGAGCGGAATCGGCGATTTGGACGCAGAAATCATGGAACACGGAGGAAGCTGCACTGAGCAGCACGAATCCGCTTCCGTGAAAGAAAAGGATGAGAGGAAGCTTGTTGGGGTTGGAAGAGGTGAGTAATGTGCGTGGTAGGAATAAGCGCAGCCATGTGTGGTTGTGTGGGTTGATGGTGATGTCTTTGGTGAGGACTGGAATGGGAAGAGAGGGGTCTGAAGAGGGTGCGGTGTGTGGAATAGCGATACCGTTGAGGCGAGTGAAGGTGCCGTCTGGGTTGGGCTGGATTTGGAGGCGGTGATAGGGGTCAATGGTTTCCTTGGACACGGTGAAGGTGCCGTCGGAGTTGGGGCGGATTTGGAGACGGGGATCAATGGTTTCGTTGGACATGGCGGAGGAAATGGAGAAACTTTTTTTGTTTTATTTGCTATTGCAGTGTTCTTTAATGCTACAACATGGTTTATGTATGAACTAAGAACTTAAAAAGAAAATTAATTATTGTGTTTTTTAATATCCATGTGTGGACCACGATGGGATAAGAACCATCTTAAATGCATTTGCAAACATATTATTAAAGATGTGTTGGTTTGCACAAAATTTATTATTTAAAAGTAACGAAGAACATGGCTTACATACTCATATCACACTTTCAGTTACTTGGAAGAAATGAAAAGTATTCAATTGCAAAATTTATTACCTTTTATTATTATTAACGGTTGAAGTGCTCAGATTTAAAGAAAAATTGTCATTTTATAGAAGGTGTAATTGATTCTAAAGTATATTTAATCAATTTTATGTGTTTTTTTTTTTTTGTTTTTGCTTTGTAGTAAATTTATAATCGATTTCGAGGTAGAAATAATAGATTATATTTTTAGTTGAAATCCATTCCAATATTAAAGTATGTTACAACCTGACTTTTCTTATACGAAACATCTTTTTATTTTTTTTTATTTATTCTTTTTACCAATAAATATATCTTTCATAAATATCCTTTTATATTATTATTATTACTAAGAACAATTTGATAAAATAATTTTTTATCAATAAATATATTTTTTGGTAAATATTATTTGAAATAGTGGAATTAAAAAAAATTAATAAATAATTAATACAATATATTTTTGAGTTGAATATATTTTTATCCCCTAATTTCAGTGAAAATTTAATTTAGTTTTCATCTTTATAAGTACGTGAATTTAGTTATTTTAACCAAATTTTGTAAAGTTTATTTGATGTTTCAAACATAAAACATTTCCGTTTCAATGTTAATTGAGAAATACAATGTTAACTAAGAAATATGTTTGAAACATTAAATAAACTTAACAAAATTTGTTTAAAATGACTAAATTCACACAATTATAAAGATGATGACTAAATTGGTCCCAAGTTTGGAAAATAGTCTCATTCTAATTTTCATTATTATTGAAAATTAAGAAATAAAAAACAAATCTAACATTATATTTTTTAGGATACTGAAATATTTTTGTTTAAATAAATAATTATTATTTATTATCACAACCTTTGAAATGTAATGCTTGCTGATTTTTGAATAAAAGCCAAGCATTATGTAAAACTTTTTGCAAGAATATGCAGGTTACCCATAACGAAGAGTTGTTCAAATTTTGTAATTCATCATAATTTTGATTAGGGTTGCAATTGCCAAAATTGAAGTTAAAGAAAGTGTACTTCGATAGTTAGGCATGTCCTAATCGATAATAAGGAATATGAGCAAGCAGATACCATTTCACTTCTATACAACAATAATACCAAAAGGACAACAGTAGTTTTGAATCAAAGATGTGCACAATTAAAGGAATCGATTCCAAGGGATAGAATTGTTACAAAAAATTGTGAAATCAGTTACAAGCCAATATATTTGATTCCAAACTCCTGAAATCAGTTACACTCTCAGCGTAATCAATTATGCAGTCTAGGTAGAGTTGTGGAATCGATTCCACTTTATTCAATTGCACAGTGGAATCTGTTACAACATTTTTCTTTTCTTTGAGGTTAGAAATGATTTTTTCACTTGATACCCTTAGATCTGAGCTCATTTACTGAGAAATAAAAAGTCAATCCTGTAAATCATTACCTCTCTTTACTTTCAAATTTATCACTAACCATGATATATCGGTCATCTTTTAATGACTACAGTTATAGCAAACTGTTTTGTTAAGGAACACAAGGAATTGAAGTTTATTAAAGGAATTTAGATTGATTTTATGTATAGAATTATGGTTAAAGAATTTAGATTAATTTCATCTATAGAATTAGGGTTTTGGATAAATTTGATAATTTATTTTAATGTTATAAAATCAATGTATACAATTATCATTTAACGACCGAATTAACAATAAAAAAATATATGGTAGCGAAAATCCAATTTAGTTTTTTTATGATAGTTTTAGAAAGTTATAAACACTTGAAATTACTAGAAAACACTAGAAGGGGCTGAATAGTGTTTTAGAAAACTTTTTTACAATAAATAGATGTTTGACAACTTTGGTGACGGTTTAGGCAAGATGTTAGATGCTTGACTTATAAAGCATTGTTTAAACCACAACATTAAGGGATAAAGTGTTTTTCAAACGTTTGGCAAAACTGCCACAATGTTTAAGAAAGACAACTCTTAAAGAAAATAGCATCTAATGACAAAATCGTTATCACCAGTTAATTTTGCAAGCAACTGCAGTGTTTATAAGTAAAATATTTTGTAAAGATGAAATAATAAATACATAATAAATACTCAACTGAGCTACGTCTAGTTCTCCTCTAAGACCTCTTAGAAGATTCCACTATAATCTCGACAAGATTAAAACTGAGTATTAACACCATTCTTGATTACACCTAATCAATCCTGGTAACACCTGTTATGCTCACTACAATTGAGTATTAGCATTACTTCTAGTTACACTCAGTCAATCTTGGTAATACGTGTTACGCTGACTAGAATTGAATATTAGCACCACTCCTGGTTACACCTAGTCAATCCTGTTAACACCTATTATGCTGTCTAGTTAAGTTTACCCACTCCTGGTTTTCACTAGACCATTGTCCAGTAGGCGTTTAACTCAACTGAGCTAACCATCAAGTGTTCAAATTCCCTTTAGATTGTTTCAAGTCTTAGACGATAACTTTCACAGAAAGGATTTGCTTACCATACAACTCAATCTAATGGATCTTATAGGATTTTCTTTCTTCTTACAAATGTAAGTTTATGACTCTATGAAGCTTGAAAGTATATTCTCAATTTTTTTTTTCTTGTAGGAGTGTGAGTTTTTCTTTCAATATATTTCGTTGTTCGTGTTCTTATCCTTATTATTATTCTTTCCATGGGATCTTCTATTTATAGGCTTCATGGGAAGAGATTCATTAAATAGTGCTTATATTTGATCTTCAGGTCTTTGTAGCCTTTTCGTAGGTAGCAACCATAAGTTGAAGTCAATGTGTTAGAGTAGACATGCTTTTCACAATACTTTATCCAAAGTAAATTGTACGATTTCTTTAGCATGACTTTTGATGGAAAGAACATTTCATAAATGTCTTCTTTGTTTCTAACGTCTACTTTTGACTTGTTCACGATGGAACAGGTGGGTACTTGTAATAAACATCTACACAAAATAGAGTAGAAATGCATAATAATATATATGTCATTTTTCTTATTACTTTTGTTGTTCTAAATGTTGTGCATTTAATGCTTTGTATTATGTGTTTAAAACAACTTCGTTAATATCTTAATGCATGTAGATCGTTTTAGCATTTTTGAAAATATACCATGTATCGATCCATAAGGGTTTCATCATTGAATGAGAATAACGTTTTGTGCCAAGGTATTGTTTAGCCTTTGAAAGTTGTTTAGTTAACCATGCTTTGTTTAGAGATTTATGTTTGGGACAATAATGCATTTAGGAAAGTGTTATTCGACATATTGTTTTCGGAGCGTTGTTTACAACTTTAGCGTGTTTACCAAAAAATTATGTAGTACATTTTTGCACTGTTTAGTAATATGTCGTAAGAGCACGTTGTTAACTCTTTGGCAAGCGTACCAAATCGTTCTAAGTATTAAACCGGTAAGACCGGATATCGTATCCCAAGAGACTCGGTTAACACTTTAAAATCCTATAATTATCTAACTAACTTAGACTAAAGAATGATTCCATTTAATATGAATTTGTGCAATGAAAATAAACATAATGCATAAGTAAAAGATTTAACTTCTTGTGGTCAAAACTCTAAGAGATGAAATGATTAGAAATGATATGGAATGAAGATGTTGGAGAATGATTTCAACTATTATACTCCTATGCAAATGCACATAACTACTTCTTCTTCATTTAATTGCTCTTGTCAACTTACTAAGTTACTTAAACTCAATCCCTTGGTGAGAAAGCCTAGATTCACTTATTAAATCCCAATCCCTTGGCAACCTAACAAGTTCATCTGCATTAAGAAAAGAAGTATAAGACAACTAAGGGTCCAAGCTCTATCCCTAGACACAATTTCCCTTAGGTGCTTAGTCCAGTTCAAGGTTCACCCAACATTTCCCAACATTAAGCAAACCCTAGAATCATGCTATGGTTGATCAAGTCACAACAAGCTTTAAGCAAAGAACATAAACACTAGCAAGTAATGAAAGAAGCATATATTCATTCAAATCAAGTGCTTTTACAAGTGCGTTTCATAGTTTACATCATTCCCCAACAAAAAGAACTTAGCTCTCCATAGTCATGGAGAGCTTGAGCTTACAATGGAAGAAAATGGAATAAATGAAGACCCAAGGAGGAAGAATGGAGAGTTCCCACAGCCCAAAACCAACTCCTAGAGGTCCAAAATGGTGCTTTTGAGCTTCAGCCGCCAAGAAGATGGCACACTCGTTGCATGTGAGCCTTTTATAGGTCTAGGGTTCCAAGTCAGCAAAAAGTCGCGTCCAGCCCCCTTTTCTGGGGCGTCCGGGCGCCAATTTTAACTAGAAACACAGTAGAAAAGGGCACCTAGGCGCCATATTTTGAGGTGAAACAACATAACAAGGTGCCCAGCCCCCTTCAGGGGCGCCCAAGCGCCAATTTCTGGCTGGATCTGCAAAGCAAAGGGCGCTCAGCCCCCTTTTGGGGGGGCTCAGCCCCCTTTTGGGGGGGCCCGGGCCTGATTTTTCTGCACTACATCTTTTTCTCTTTCTCTACAGATCTGCTTGCTCTTGTAGCTCTTATTGGGCTCCCACTCCTGATAGTTTGGATACTCTTCCAAAGTACACAAATTTCCTACAAAACTTGAGGAATTAGTGATGAAAACTTTTATATGTAACCTAGCTAAACCTATTCACAAAGTTAGATACAAGAGAGGATTAAGCATGTTTCATGTTTCAAGAGAGTTGATTTGGTAAGAAAATTGCACCACAGATAATGGTAAGAATTACCGTTATCACACGTTTAGCAAGAATATCATGTAGTACATTGACGCATTTGGCAAAATATCGTTTAATGATGCGTCTACTATCATAATAAAGCGTTTACTAAAATATCATTTACTGACGCGTTTACTGAATTATCAGGTAGTGACCTTTTCATAATAAAACATTGTTTAATAATGCGTCTACTAACAATAGGATCGTTTGGTCCTAGCGCATTTACTGAAACTTTTCTTTGTTCATTCAAATGTTGTAACGCTTGTTCCATACGATGTCTTTAATTCGATGACATTATTTTTATGAAGATAGTACTTTGTCAAACACTCATTTTATTTATCGTTGCTTATTAAACTTCAAAACGTGAAAGTGTTTGACAGTTCTGTCTTATAGACAATATTGTCTTCACAACACTAATAATTTTTTGTCATTATTTGAGTCTCTATACAAATAAATGTTATTGCACACTAATCTAGTCGCTATTTTGGTCACTAATTACAACAACTACTATTTAGTGGTTATTTTAGTCACAATTTGTGACCAATTTTTTTTATTGTTAATTTTGGTTGCTAAATTTAATTTCTTTTAGTATATACTCAAAGTCGATAATCATCTCTATAAAAAAGACATAGGTTAATTAGTCTAACTAATATCAAATGATATACTTTAATAGTATTTGCAAATCTCCTAGAAAATTAATACTTAACTTTTTATTTATTATAATGTTGATACGTTTGATATTGTTTCGAAATATGGAGTCAAGTTCAGTTACTCGGTTTCTTGTTAAAAGTGGGAGCAAATTGATTAATAATGTGTTTTTTATGATGTTCCAAACGTGTTTGATTGGCTTTTGATGATATCCCAATTGTCTTGAAGAACTACACTTTAACTGATTATCTTATATGTTAAAATGTAAGTTAGGAGATACTACCTCTAATCGATTGTGTTAAAATATAAGTGATTAAAAATACCAGTAACATGTTTTTGTATATAAATGGGTTTGGTCTCAATTCTGCAGCAAGTGTGTGATCCAAAACTTTGATTTGCAAAGAAAGAAAGGCTAATAAGCATTCTTGGAGAACAAAGAACCTCAATACTTGGAAATCAAGGCAAGAATCCTTCAAGCATGGTTGGATGTAGTTAAGTGGTGACTTATTATGGTTTTAGTGTGACATCCACACTTGAGGTGCATTTTTTTCTTTACATTCGTTGTAAATTTGTTTATTGCTGTGTGTACTTGTTGTGTAGGCAAGAGATAAGGGTGATTGTGTGTAACATCATCATAAAGAGTCATTCTTGATTGATAGAGTTTAAGATTGCTTAGGTGAACTTGTATATATGTAAACTCTACACCATTATAGTGAAATTTCTTCCAAACTCATGTTGTTTGAAAGAAGACTGGATATAGGCTCAATTGAGTTGAACCACTATAAACTCTTGTATAAATCTTGTTTTATTTTCTTTACTTGGTTTTCACATCTTTAAAAGATTGAAAAAATTCATTTGAAACAACTATTGTACACTGTATTTTTTAAAGAAGGGAAAGATCAATTTTTTTAATCCAATTCATCTCCTTATTGGTTATGATCTATTGGTTTTAACAGTTCTAACATTTTTTACATGTCGTCCAAAGTCTACGTTTTGTTCGGTAAGAGTCTCATGTGCATTCAAACTACTTGGATGGCACCTGTAGAAAATACTCTGATGCTAAAGTTAGTAGATGACCGATTAATATAGTATTAATGTAATGATGCATGTGTTGCATGTCTAATGCCGTTATTTGAAAGTAATACCTTAGAGATTTATTTATAGTTGTTGTTATCGATTTTTACTTTTTTATCGACCTAATCATAGCCCAATCATATTTTAATCAACATTAACATGTTGGCTCGTTATGAGTGGTCTTCTTATAGTGGTTTGCCAAATGTGGTCAGAAAAGGGTAGTCGGCCAAATGTGATCGGTCAAGAGTGTGATCGGTCTTGGAATTAGACTATTTGATTGATGGTTGACCGTCTAAAGTTGATCGGATGGGCATACAATACACAGATCCCCATTGTCACGACACTTTCCCTTAACTTGCCACATATATCCAAAAGTTACATCTCATTCAATATTGACTTAGGTGGACATTATGTCATTAGTTATTTAAACGTTGTCAGCAAAAAAGGACTAAAATGAACAAATTTTAAAAAAAAAATCATTTTGAACGTCGAAAAAACTTAAAAACTATTTTGAACAAAAAATACGAATATAACCAAAATAGATGTTAATAAAAAATGATAATGTGGATCCATTAAAGAAGTATAATATTAATTTTATTTAAAATATTTATAAACATATCCATTTCTAAAATAGTAAAGAATATAAAAAAATAGAAAACAAAAATAAATGTCTCCTTTTAAAACTAAAATTACCTATATGAATTACCAATCCTGCCGGGAGAACTCATTTACAATCATAGAAAGTTCTACAACTAGGATAAATTTGGTCACCTTAATTTATACTTTTTTTTAAGCAACATTATTATTTTATACAAACAATTGGACTAGTTTTTTTTTTTAAGATGACTTGTGCAAACCTATAAGAATTATAATAAGCGTAAAATTTAAATGTAACATTATTAAAAAATATATTTTCATTAAACTAAAAAAAAATACAACTTTGATTATTATTTTCATTTACTTTGTTTAATTTCATCCTCTCTTTTCCAATTTTTTCCTTTGATAACAACCTTAAATCGTTAATAGAAAATGAATCGTATGTATTATGTATATCAGTTCGTGGTATTTTTTTTTTTTCATTTAGAAAAAGTTATCATGTATAAAATTAATATTGTGTTATGTGACGTGTGATGTGTCAAGTTAATGTTAATATTATGCATGAATCATTATCAATGTCAAATGTTAATATCTATATTTAATTCAGTCCATATTTTCATTAATTTTATTCAATTTAATTTCAATTTTTGCTAATTTTATTTAACTCCTCAATGTTGTCACTTGACCAAATTTAATTTTAATATAAATGTTATACTAAAGTTTTTATTAAAAGTTCATATTTTTATTTCAATACTTTTTTATTATTTTTAAACCAACTTTAACTATATTATTGAGATATAATTATTAGATTTATATTTATTTTTGTTACATGAAAAAAATGGAATTAGAGTTAGTTTAAAAATAATGAGAAATTTTCTCTCTAATTTTAAAAATAATGAATAACTGTCTTCATAATTTTAAACTAACTTTAACTCTATTTTTTTATTCATCAAAAATCAAATATAAATCTTATAATTTCTTTTTAATAATATAGTTAAAATTGATTCAAAAATAATAAAATATATATTTAGTAAAAATGTAAATTTTAATAAAATTTTTAGTATTTATATAAAAACTAAATTTAGTCAGTGAAAAAATTGAGAATGAATTGAACAACATTAAGAAAAATTTATACAAAATTGAACAAAACAAAAATTGAGACCGAATTAATATAAAACATATCCATAAATTGAGACCTAATTAATATAAAACATATCCGTAACTAACTTGACACATACATTAATATTAATTTGATACATGACAGTACCATGTAACAAATAGAATCATGTAACACAATGCTAAGTTAATATATGAATAACTTTTTTAAAATTAAAAACAAATAAAAAAAATTATAAAAATTACAAAAACTGACACATAACACATTATTCACCTTTTGTTAAGGATTTAAACACTATTATAAAAAAATGATTTTTTTTAAAATAGAACTATATTGAATAAAATTGAAAAAAATTAGGACAAAAATTATATTTAGGCCAAATAAAAATATCAAGATAAATCTAAAAAAGAATTTCCTTGACAGTCTTTTATTATTGAATTAAGATAGTATCATATTTGTATTCAATATAAATGTTTACAAATCAGTTGAACTGGTTTTGAACATAAATAATTATCAAACCTAAAAGTAAAATAATTTATTTTTTACTTCAGCTCAGTTTGAATGACTTCCTAGAATAATACAATGTAATTATATGAATTTTAATGTTCTTATTGCCGCGGCAAAGCATACTGATAAATAAAACAACATAAAAATTGAAACTATAAAATCTAAATCCAGCATAGTAGTGTGAACTAGACAATGAACCAAATATATATATAAAGAAATTAAGAAAAAAAATATGTATATCCAAATAAAGACAGTATTCATCTGAAAGTCAAGTTTCCTGAGTACTTTATATAGAAATGCAGCAAAAAGAAAAAAAAATTATATTGAAAAAGAACATCTAAAATTAAAAAAATGCCATTGACTTTTCAACATGTTTCCAATGTAATAATCATTTTCTTCCTGCACCAAATTAATGAGGCCACAGAAGATGATGTTCAGGGTAGGAAGAAATGTACAATAGAAGATTCGGTTCTGGTCAGGACTCAGTGGATGATGTAGTAATAAAAGTTGCAGAGATCCTGATAAAGTCTCCAACTACTTTCAAAAAATCCTTCCAGAAGGTCATACACCAGCAATCAGTTGGGAAAAATTGGACAAGAATCACATCCCTATAATAATTAAGGTCATACACCAGCCTTGAAAGATCATACTTTTCCGATCTGGTTCAAGAATCTAAAACTTCATAACCATTTTAAAATGTTAAGTGCACATGATAGCACAGGTACACTCTAACTGTTGTCCGCATAGTCCACAAAATAAATGAAAAAATTGTGCAGGCCCTAGTAAGATAGGAGGAGCATGCCAATCCCACATCGAATAGGGTATTCTTCTATATAACCATCTAAATAAATACACTGATTTCCTTTCTCTCCTAATGTAATCATTACCTTACCCAAAACTACACACTAACTAGTAACAAGCAATTCCTCATTACTGGGAGGTAGGCCTGGATTCTACAGGGAACTAGGCTACATTTTCAAACTGCCGCATGATACTCATCTATAGTTTGTTTCATTGCATCCAATTGTGACATAATAAATTCCACCTTTTTGTGACAAATCTCATTGGCTATTCTTGGACCATAGTCACATTTCTCAAATGGACGATATTCACAAGCACTTTTGATTTCATCACGCAATGCCACCTGAATGTCCTGAAACATTTGAAAATAAAAGTAGTTAAAGCACAAGTTTGAGCATAAAATTCATGATGATGAACTCGAACAAAACAGAGTCAGTTGATCATAAGTTCACTGCTTTGCTTTGAAAAATCCACTGCATTTTCATTGTTTAATTAAGGATAAGTAAACTTTTAATAAATACAGATTTAACACTCAACTAATTTAACAAACATTATACAAAGCAAACAAAACTATTTCTTGAGAAAGTTTATATCATAAAAGAAATTTCATTTAGAAGTACCAATTACCAATTTATATGCACTTGAGCACTTAGTAGTTGAGATTTAAAGTATATATATCTCAGCAAAAATAGGAATTCATTTCATATCTACAATTTGGGTTCACTGAGTTTTAAGTTAAGTTTGCTTGTCATAGCTTAGTATTGTTTGAGTAACCTGACTAATTTATGTAATTTGTCTTGAACAATTCAGCCTTAATTTTAAATATGAATAAGAATATTTTGAATATATCAAACTATAATTTTGCTAAAACACAAAGGCCAAACTTATAAGAAACGTGTAATAGGTTGTAATAACAAGAACACTGGTAGATTTTAGCCTCACTATTTTTGGAGCTTGAAGTCTACTTTAAGTTGAAGTTAAAAATAAAAGTTTTTAGTTTAAATATAAGGTTGTAAGGTAATTACTAATTCCATCTTTTTAAAATCAAAAAGATACTTTTTGAAATTATTGTCATAAGCATCCAAACACTTGGAAACACATCCTTAAAAACTAGCTATTATGGGGGAGAACCAAATATTCAAATACTCCACCCAGCATCCCATATTACTCTCTATGTGAAACTTAAGCCCCCTATAATACACAAAGCTCCTGTCATAATGTCCTTGACACATGTTTAGAATGTCATTATTTAAAACATTTATGTGTAGCAATACCACAAAGTTCAAATTCCAGTTCACAGAAATCCTGGTTGCAAGTAATATCGGTGGTGCTATGGGACTGAGTTTCTTTTAATTAAGGGAGTATAGTCAGAGTTGTTTTAGTAAAAATCTTACGTTTCTAACAAGTTTGGCAAACATAGGATATTAAGATATAGGGAGAGGAAGATTTGGGGTATTGGGGTATGTTTTATCTCAAGTTCTAGAAATGTAGAGAGTAACAACTTGTATTCATTTTTCTCTAGAGTTCACATCCGTAATACAGGGTTAATGGAGATATTATCAACAAAAAAAATATTTTCTTTAATTTTTTTTCTCTAAATTCAATCATTAATTAGACTGATGCCATTTTGGTAGTGTGCTCATTTCGGAACTTGAACCCACAAGACCAACCCCTTAGTATGTGATGAAGTAGTGTATATATCCAAGAATCATAGAGAAAAACGAAGAAGCTACATATAGTAGCTTCTGCTGTGAAGCGGATGAAGCATCCATGAACATAGATCCAAACACATGGTTAATATACATGTATACACCAAAAAAGTAAATTGATTTCTGTGAGACAAGGACCTTGATTAATTGCATGAACTCAAGGCAGTGATTTTGGACCACATCTTTCCTAGGACCAACAGGGCTTGCAAGCTCATCCATTACTCCTCCGGCAAGCTCCAATACCTTCACGATTCTCTACAATGACCAGCAGAAAAGGGGAAAAATAATCAAATAAAACAAACTATAATGTTGTGACATTCAAGACCCTTTTGTAAAAGTTTTCAAAATTTACCTTTTCTACATTCTGAAGTCTCTGCAAAGAAGTTGTCTGGCCCTGTGAATCCATGGTTGCGGAGTCCTAGTGTTCCTTCTCTAATTCAGGTCTATACAATAAATTATGTGGAAACAAAATGATCCATAATACTTCAAAAGCATCAAATGCACAATTAACAATAATCACATAAAGTGACAACAATAACAAGTGTTGGATTGGGATGCATCAGATTATAAGGATTTTTTAGTCAACAGAATAGTCAAAATGGCCCATCTAGAATATCATAAAATACTAATTGAGAAATAGTAAAATGAAAAAGAAAAAAATTATTTCTTCTTTAACATTTTCTCTGACTCGGACATCTTGTTTATCTCTCTCATGAAGTTCACAGGTCACGGCTAGTGCATTGTGCCACTGTCTCTATCAGCTAGTTTATTTCCTTCTCATCTTGTAGGAAGCAAATCTAATTCCAACAAACCTTGAGCATGGGCATTACACTCATTTACTACACCATGTATATATGTTGTATTTGGATTAACCCTTGAATGCCAAGAATCTTGGAGAACCTTACAGTCAATTTCAAAAATCACTTTAGGGAACAATAATCCTTCGGTGTTTGGATGGCCCATCTAAAGCAAAGAGCTTCTGCAACTGCTTTTCACAACAGTAGATGAGATGAGATGTAGGCATGCAGCAGATGCCAAAATCTGGCCATAGTAGTCGCTAAACACCACCCGTTAACCAGCACCTCTGTTGGTGACATCGGAAGCATCAATATTAGCCTTGAAATGTTCTCGGACTAGAGGCTTCCATGAGTCATTTATTCATCTCATGTTTTGTGGATATTAACTATAATTGTATATATGGTTTTGTAGAAAAATTCTAACTACTCCCTTTTCCAAGAAACCCAACTCTTTCATTCTAAAAAGTAGAGTAAATAATACTCTTCTTTGGCTTCAAACATTTCAAAATTGGTCAACCCTGTACCATTACATTCCACATACCTAAATTTCTATTAAGTATTTCATCAAACAGGTTCTTGGCACTCTAGCAGTTGTCCATTTCAATGGGTGGGGCTATGAGGAGAACAAATCGATCCCACTCAACATGACTTATCAAATCGTTTTTCTTTTGTTTTCAACTTATTATTGTTTTAGTACTGTTATTCTAAAATAATACTAATGAATTGACAGCTTCTGGTTGGATGCGTTTACAATTCATTTAGGGTTCCGTCACCAAGTGCTTCTTACAGAAAACACTCAGAAACTGGTTACAAACTAAATCGGATCTGATTTTCAAACCCATAACCAATTTTCACCTTAAATCACTAACCCAGAACCAATTCAGAACACCCTTCTGAGATTTACATATACGATTATGTACCTTAAAAAGAGGAAACATTAGAAAAATACAAGCAAAGGAAGGAAGAAAGGAAATCAAATTGATCACTGACAGTGTAAGATGAGACTTTGAAGCGGTGAAGAGAAGGATGCTGAAATCAACTGTGCTGGTTGAATAGGGTTTTCTGGGAAGTGAGGAAAAAGTTGTTCAATGCCTGCAGAGGAAGGAAAGGAAGAAAGAATGGAATTGAGAGAATGGTTTTTGCAAGCCAACTAAACAGATGTAATACAATAAACTTTAATTTTAATTATCTTTCAATTCCATCTAATTCGTCCTTAAAATTATTCTTTTTTAAAATACTTTTATATTAAGTTAAATCAAGTTGATTATCTTAAATGTGAATCATTTATTGGTTTTCTATTTAATTTTTCTTAAATTATTTTCTACGTACATTAAAATAGTATAGTACAGCAGGCATTTAGGAGAAAAATAACAATTAAAATTATTTCTTTTTCTTTTAATTTGACTCTTATAATTAAATGATGTTGAATTATGATGTCAATATTAATCATTTACATTAAGTTGTCCTATTTTTAAAATTTACAGTAACTTAATTATATATATATAAGTTATTTTTAACACTACAAAAATCTTGATTTTTATTGGAGTTATTTTTTTGGTTTAGGAGTTTTAACATTCGGAAAGTATATTATTTGGGATTAGAAAAATCCCCCAGAAAAGATGTGAAAAATCACTGGAAAAAATTGTAATACTATTAGCGGAAATTTTGTCAAAATCACCAATATTAATGGAGTTTTCCAAAACTGTCGATCTTAATAAGAGTTTTGCCAAAACTGACGGAAACAATCTCTTCTAAAACTCCTTCTAAAACTTATTACTTTTATAGTGTAAGTTAGTATTTTCTTATAATTTTCATTTTTTAAAAGAATATGTTTTAAAAAAAACAATTAGTTAGTGGATTAAGGTTTTTAAAACATTTTGGTTCAATTTTTTCTCAAATTTTATGAGTTGAACTGAATTAACATATCTGAATATATATATATATATATATATATATATATATATATATATATATATATATATATATATATATATATATATACTCATACTTGTTAAAATTTGTTATATAAAATTATATTATGATTTGATATATGTAAGAAATCACACTTAACTAAAAAAAAGGGAATATCCATATACACACATAAATTATTTTTTTAATTGATTCTTCTATGTCGTAGTGATTTTGGTGGAGCCCTCCAAAAGTTTTGACATTTATAAATAGGATAATGATATTTTGAAAATATTTTTTTATAACATTTTAATATCATTTACATGTTATTTTATGATTGGTCCAAAATTATTTTACAATCAATAATAATAATCATAAATACCAATATGGATTAATCACAAAATGACACGTAGTGTTAAAATATTATAAAAAAATCTTGTCAAATATTATTATCCTTATATACAAGTGAGATGTATACTTCTAGCATAATTCTGAAAAATCTTTGAACTTATAACATAAAATAGATTACTCAACATTTTTTCTTTTAACAATTTAATCAACCTGACAAGTAAATGAATCTCATTTATGTTATGTTGAGTACAAAACCAAGAAAAACTATGTTACATAACATTCACTAATGTAAAAAGGGCTTTAGACGTCAGTTATTTTAGGTTTTTAACGTCACCTCTCGAACCGACGACTATACAGGCGACGTTAATGGGATGTCGGTTTTCTGTAGGAGCGACGTCGTTATAGACGTCGGTTAAGTGAAAAGAATGACATCTATAAAGACATCAGATATTGCACTAATCGACGTCTAAGGACACTATAAAGACATCAGACATTGCACTAACCGACGTTTATGGGCACTACAGACGTCGGTCTGTACATTAACCCACGTCTATGAAGTGTTCGTTGTGTTTTGGTGTAGTTTTTCTCGTGTCTTTGGATAGCTAGTAGCACCTCCTTCCTTTGCTAGTTTCCTTATAAGAAAAAATTGCGTCTTTTGCATCTCTTATGGCATTTCAACCCAAAGACAAACCTGGATCGTTGCCTAGGTCCATTTCGACCGCCAATGAAAAAGAATACGGTGTCACCGTATTCTTTTTCATTGGCGGTAGGAATGACACTATGCAAGGACCCAGGTTCGACTACAAGTTGAAATGCCATGAGAAATCCAAAAATGCAAGTTTTTCTTACGAGGAAACTAGGGAAGGGAGAAGGTGCACTACGCTACCCAAAGACACAAGAAAAACCGCACAAAAACACAACGAAAACTCATTTTAATCGGTTCAAATGAAAGATAATACATCAAAGCTTACTTTAAACGGAGTAAAAACAACTTTAAATGGTTCACGGGACATCAAACGTACTTGGAAATGCAGTGAAGCGAAGAGAAAAGGCGAAGAAGACGATCAAAAGGCTGGTTCGCAAACTACTGGTTCGCACCATTTAACAAGAAATTAGACGTCAGTTGCCAAAAAAACCGACATCTATAATCGCATACACGTCGGGCTCCCCAGTATTATAACGTTCATTCCATTTAAAAATTAATATTTTTGTTATATATAGACGTCGGCTTGGCGGGACGAGACGTCTAGTTGGCGGAAACAAATGACTTTTCACATACATGCTCAGACTATAGACGTCGGAGTATGAGGCGGTCAGACGTCTATAATCGTTTTTAGACGTCAGGTGGCGGGGGTCAGACGTCTAGATGGCGGAAAAAATTAAATTTTCACCTACCTTTCAGACATATAAACGTCAGGTAGACGGGATCCGACGTCTAGATGGCGAAAAAATTAAATTTTCACCTACCTGTCAGACTATAGACGTCGAGTAGACGGGACACAGACGTCTATATGATGGAAAGAAATTACTTTTCACTTACCTGTCAAACATATAGACGTCAGTATCTAAGAGCACCGACGTTTATAGTATTATAGACTTCGGGCCCCAGCCTAGCAGACGTCGATAGGCTTCACTTATTTATGCAATTGCCATTAATTAATAATTTACGTCGCTTCCCCCTCTAACTGACGTCTAATGGATGACGTTGTAAGTCAATTCTGTACTAGTGATTCTTGTAAACATACTATGTTAGAGGAAATATATTTCATAAGAAAAAGGAAAAAATATTTTAATATAGATTTTTAATAATACTTTGATATAATATATGTGTCATTTTTTTATTATAATGATATACTTTAAAATTATAAAAATAATGTGTATTATATCAAAATATTATAAAAAATTGTGTTAACATATCATTATTCTAAAAAGAACTATATCACCATTATAAATTTCATAAATATAAGGAGAGAGAAAGATGTATCCATTGAATAATAATAGGGTCTATGGTATCTAACTAGTAAATGTTAAAAACATCTTTAAAATTTATGTTTCTTTGCAGATTTGTCCTTAAAATTCTTCAAAATAAAAAAAAGAGAGAAAAAATATTTAAATTATATTTTACCTCAACTCTTAAATGTGATAAGAATTATCTCTGGGCATGACACATAGATGTTACAGAATACTATATATTAGTTGGGCTCAACGAATCTCGTCTGGATAATCTTTTACTTTGTTAAGTAAATTTCTTTCTTCATCTGTTTCATTCTTCAAGGATTATATGAAGATTTTGACCAATAAGTTAATATTAGAGACAGCTCAAACTGATGTCATGAAAAAAAATTTGTGATAATATGCAAACAACAGGAATAATATTTGCTTTTTAAGGAAGCTTCTATTACATTGTAGACAGAACATTTTTGCATACCACACTTCCTCAACAACAAAGGAATAAACAAATAGATCTGAAACAAGAAGTTTATTACGGATAATGATACTTTGACAAAAAAAATTTGAAAATATTTTAACATTATTTACATGTCATTTTGTGATTGGTCCAAAATTACTCCATAATCAATAATAATAATTATAAACATCTCCTAGACCAATTACAGAATGACATGTAGATAGTGTTAAAATGTTGTCAAACTATCGTTATCTTTGCATTATTATAAGAGAGCATCTGGACAAAAAGGAAGACAAAACAAGCAAAAGCTGGATCTTTTGTAAAAATCTCTAACTATAAGGATCAATTTAATTCCTTGTGACATCAACTCTGGTCCTTGGAGAGTTTCGAAGCAAGTACTTCACAACTTTGCTTATTTGTCCATCAAAGAGTTCTATCAATTTGCTTTTCACTCTCAATGATTCCAATCTAACAAAGCAGGGTGGTTGAAGTCTTGTTGAACCATCAGAGAGATCCTGCACATTGGATACATGCATGACTCAGTACTGCAATCTCTTTTTTCTTTTCATATAATTGCAAACATGTTTTGAGCATAAAAAATATAAAGATAATGATATTTTAACAATATTTTTTTTGACAATATTTTAACATCATTTATATTGTTATTTTTGTCATTATATTATTGGTCTAAAATTACTTCATAATCAATAATAATAATAATAATCATAAATACCAACATAAACTAAACACATAATGATATATAATGACATATAGATAATGTTAAAATGTTGTAAAAAAAATTATTGTGAAAGTATCGTCAAAAATATAATGAGCAAAAAAGCAAAATGAATACTAAAAGAACTTACAACTAGTATTGCTTGAAGGGTAAATGAACCCAGAGTCAATATCCTTGCATTGGCCAGTGCTTGCATCAGTTTTACGATGATTGAACTTTTCACCATAAACAAGCCAATACTCACAGCTCCAAGAAGAGGTAGATTGCACACAGAAGAGAGATGGTGACTATTAACACCCTTGATGGTGAAAGAACGAAGATTCGGAGTAGAAAGTGCAATGTTGTAAGCTTTTTTTTCAGCAAATATATTGTAACTGTATATCTTGATGCTGAAAAGGGTAGAATTAGATATGCAGAGAGCTTGTGAATCATTTTGCATAGAGCAGTTTCGAAGGTACAAACTTTCTAACACGCGACAGTTTGAAAAAGGCTCAACATGCTCAGCATCAGCAGTAGTTGCAGTAAACTTAACACGTTCAAGATGCAGACTTTTTAGTAAGGGCAAGTGCAAAGAGTTTGGAATCACCATCACATTTGGATCATAAACATTGCAAATCTTGAGGGATGTCAAAGACTTACAAGAAAAGATGAAAGGGAGGGAACGAAATGCGGGTTTGCAAGTTAAATCTATACGCATTGTCAAACGCTGCACATCATGAACCATAGCATATTTCATGATCAAATCTAGAACTTCAGGCTCATTTGGACTTATAACTATAAGATTTAGCAGGGAATGAGAATGATCTCTGCTAGACAAAACCCAAGACACAAATTTTCTGAAACAAATGTCTCCAGTGTATCTGGCACAGAATGTGAGACTGGTGAGACATTTGCAGAGATTCTTCCATCTTTTAGACAGAACACAGGTTTGAATAGCAGCTTTTGTGCTCATAAAACTCATTATGTGGAGCAAAACACAATCAGGCAACTCACTGATTCTGTCCTTCTCATCTTTTCTACATCTTCTCTTCTGTCTCTTTCTTTTCATCACCAACTCTCCCTCAATTTGTTTGCGTTTTGGAGCCATCACTTTCTACTTTTTCAGTTCTACACTGTGGTAAAACGAGTGTGTGAAGAACAAGACATTACGTGTCTTTTATAAGCAACAGTTTGTAGAATATTGCATCAGACAGTACAAAAGTTTGAACCATCGCACTGCATTAAAATCTTTATCATATTAGGAAGGTGAATTTGTTAATTTTCATTAGTTTATATTTTACTTAATATGTGACTGTGTTATTAAATTTTATGCCTATATTATTTATTGTAATCTACTATTTATTTTTAAGATTATTGGCAATGTATATTATGAGCGTAAAAATTGGCATCAGTAATTATTGGTATGATTTTGAATATATTTATTACTATATAGGAAACTTTGTGATTAGATTACAGTGTATGCAAATATTAATTGATCCGCGTTTGAACAATATTTTGTCTGATACTATGGAAGAATATTTTTTAATTTAATTACTTAACATATTTGATAGAACTTTACTTATATAATTTCATACATTTATTAAATTATTATACAATGAAAATTATATATTAATTTTATTCAATAACAATAAGTGATGCAAATGTTAATATTTAGTCAGAAGTGTCAAGTTACTTTATATACGTGTATGTTATCGATACAGAAAGATATAAACAGTGAGGTCTTTCCGTAAATAAATAAAAGGCAGGGAAAGATATTTAATAATAAAATTTAATAAAGAACATATACCACTGTAAAATTTATTGATAGATATTATTGTATATAAATGTATGAATATATAAGATAATGTAATTGATTACAATATAATAACTCAATATATAAAAGAAAATGCTAGAGAAAAATTCATTAGATCCTATATATGTTTTGATTCAGTGTTATTTAATTATACAATAGATTATGTAAGACGAAATGAGTTTTGTGTATAGAGATGTTTGCACTATGTTTTAGTAAGCAAAAGTTCATTAGATTATATGCATCCATGTTGTACCACGTGTTAACAAGTATAATTTATAAACATAGGATAATATTCTTATTTTCACGTTTACCAAGAAGATATAAAAATCTAAGTCAATATCAATGATATTTTGAAAGAGGTGCTAAAATTGTTTAAAGTCAATACACATTCTAGAGTGATCAATGACAATTATAAAACGACTCTCTATCTTGTATAGTTCTACATTTTCCTTCAATTTGAATAAAATCTATTTTACCAAAGTGTAATAAGTCATTCCAAGTATCAAAATGTTGCTTGTATCTCGTATAGTTCTACATTTTTCCTTCAATTTGAATAAAATCTCTTTGACCAAAGTCTAATAAGTCACTCTAAGTATCAAAATGTTGTTTGAATGGAAGATCAACATTTACTATTAGGTACATGTATTCCTAAATTCACAACTGAGTGGACTAAGCACTAAAAGATTTGAAGTTAAGACACTAACAGAGCATATAAGAGGATTCACCATGACTTTTATCTCAATGTAGTTTTTAAAGAAATTTTTCTTCTAAGTTGAAGAAAAGAACACCAAGGAAAAATAGTGTTAAAGAGTGTTTATGTTTCAAATAATATTTAGTTTTTAAGTTAACACTTAATGTGTTCCAAATATTATTTAGTGTCTTAGTTAGAAGTGATTTCTTTTCTAAAAAATACTTAGTGTCCTTGCCAAGAGTGATTGTACTCTAAATATATTTAATATCTCAACAAATAGTAATAGTCGTTCAAACAATATTTGGATTTTTAATCAAGAATGGACGCATATTCAAATAATATTTGAGTTGCTTTAGTTAGAAGTCATTGAGATCCAACTAATACACATTTATATCATCGCAACATTAGTTTGTTTGCCTGGTGAAATTTGATCACATTAACTGAAAACTAGATGTAGTATGCAGATTTTAGACAAACTAGTATCAAATTTCCTCAAATAAAATATTTTGTTATTTCTAGTCAACTATTTATATAGGAAAACAATACCCTAGGGAAATACCTAAAATGTCTAATTTGGTTTCATGACACATGTACACGTTTTTGGTTTTTTAGTCATTTGCCCTTTTGTCACTTAAATTTCCCGCTTTCTTTTGCACATAAATAAATTTCCTACTTCCTCTTCTTCTTGCATTACTTTTTCAATCCTTCACCTTCTTATTCAGTCTTAACTTCTTCTTCTTGAATGTTTTTTCTTTGTCTGCATTTGAAGATTAGGTCTTCTTCAACCACATTTCTTTTTATCTCATGGTTCTGAAAGAAGTTGTTTTAGGTTGTTATTATGTTGTCCTTGTTAGCTTCACCTTTTAGTGTTCATAGTATGAAGTTTTAGTTATTTTTTGGTCGGGATGGCCAAGATGGACGTGATGGATCAGCTGACGGGATGGACCGGTTGATCGATCTACCGAGTTGGCCTGGATGCACCTGATGGATGGGCTGACGGGGATGGTTGAGATGGACTGGATGGATGGGTTGACGGGATTGTCGAACTGGATGAGATGGTTGGACTGAAGAGATAGATGGGATGGTTGGACTGATGAGATAAATGGGATGGTCGGACCGACGGGATGGACAAGATGTTCGGGCTAACGAGGATGATTGGGATGGATGAGCTGGTTGGAATTGAGGGGATTGACCAAGATAACTTGATGGTCGGGATGAACAGGATGGTCGATCTGGCGGGACTTGCCTTAATGATCGGGATACGAGTGATTGCTAAACTGACATGGATAGGCAAGATAGATGGGATGGATCACACTGACTAGGAAGGTTAGGATGGACAGAATGGACAAGCTGATGGGACGACCAGGATGGACCGACTAGCCGATTTGGCAATGATAGACAGGGAGGACTGGGTTGGTTGCGATGGACAAGATGAACTGAATGGACTGGATGAGTGGGTTAGATGGGCGGGTTGGATGGGATAGACGTGTTGATAGGGGGAGCTAAACCTACCATTTATATATATGTTTTTTATGATGAACAAAATAATGGTTTTATAGTTTCTTGAACAACAAATGACATAACATATGTTTTATCTTTATTAAGTTTGTGCTTGATATATGAATTCATTATCTGTAAATAAATCATGCTTTAATCAAATTGAATATATCGTTTCTGGATGAAATAATCGATTTAACATTATATATAATTTGTTAGATTTCTCCATATATCATTGTATGCTTAACAGGAGCAAACAACTCTATAGTAATTGATTACATAAGTTGTATAATCGATTAAAACACAAAGTTATGTCATTATATGTTTGATAAGTGATCTGTTTAAAATGGAAATTGGATTGAAAATTTGCTTAAGTAAAGGATTAATTGATTACATAAGTTGTATAATCGGTTAAATAAGTTTACTTTGTTCAAATCCATTTCATTTAATAGCCTGAACTGTCATAACGCTCAAATGAATTTATAACTGGCTAGTGAGATTATATAACCAATTACATGCTTGGATAATCTGTTAAACTAGAAGCAAACTTGTTAAACCAAAAGGAAAAGCTTAATAGATTACATAAATACCTTAATTGGTTATATTGCATCAGGATTCAGAAAATCCTATAAATAATTGTCTTGCGCGCTGCTTGAAAGAGAATTAATGCTATCACTTTCAAATACTAAAAATTTCATTGAGTTTTAATTACGGGACCTCCAAGAAGTATTCTTGAAGAATCAAAGCATCAAAGGTTGATTACCCATAAAGATTCATTCAAGAAAGTGAGCTAGAATAGTTCTGATTCAACCTACAATGCTGGAGTGTGCTTAGAAGATCAGATTCATCTTATACAATCTGAGTATTGTGTACTTGTGCAAGTGTGTCAGGGGAGAGAGTTGTGAGTGTTCTCTATGAGAGTTGTGATTGTTCTCAGGGTGTTGAGAGATTTGTGATTGTTCTCTGTGTTGTAAGAGTGTGAGGATGTTCACCTCTTGTTTTGCTATAGTGATTTTGAGTGTGGAGAGAAGTACATTGAGAGGGAATATCTCTGTATTATTGTAAACTCTATCATTATAGTGGAATCTCTTCAACTAAGGTTGTTGAAGGAAGACTGGATGTAGGCTTGGCCGAACTAGTATAAATTGCTAGTGTTAATCTTTCTCTACCATTTCTCTTTTATTGTTGATTCATCACTTCTTGTTTTATTGATTTCAAGAAAATCAAAGATTTTACAATGTTTTTGAAAAGATCAATCTTTTAAGGAAAAATCCAATTCACCCCCCCTCTTGGCTTGAGATATAAGGCATCTCTTTTCTAACAGGACGAACTAATGGGATGGATAGACTGGCTGGATGACTAGCTGACCGATCTGGCCGGGATGGATAGGATTGTCGAGCTGGCTACGATGGACAAGATGGACTGATGGTTGGGTTGACAGGATGGTCGAGCTGAACAGAATGGACATGACTGATGGGATGGACGGGATAGATGGATGGGGGTTGGCGTGATGGTCATGTTGACGGGATTGTCGGGATGGACGAGTTGACCAATCTGGTTGAGATGAACTAGATGGTCGAGCTGATAGGATGAAAGAACTGATGAGATAAACGAACTGATCGATTTGATGTGTGGTCTTATTGGTCGAGCGGGTTAAAATAGACAAATTGGCCAAATTCGCTTATAGAGTTTTATCCTTTTTGTCATCTATTTAAAAAAAAAAATCTCGTCTATGGGTAAAGAGACTAGTTTAACTTAATAAAGAGAGTTTTTAAAAAGAAAAAACCAAAATTGAAATTGTTAGTTAGGTTCCATCAAAATGTATAGTTACATTTGAGTATCTTATCACATAATATCTTTAAGAAAACTATTGGTAAATTATGTGTCATGTTTATATTATCATTGGTAGATTATATGTCATGTTTACATTATCATTTGTCTATTATCAAACTATATACGAAAAAGTTTCAAAAAGTCTTACAATACAATTCAACAATCTCTCTTGTATTTTTTAACCTTTTTTTGCATATGAAGCAGTAATATAGGATAGAGAGTAATATCAAATGTTTTATAAGATAATATTTAATAATTAAAAAACAACTAAGATATTGAAAATTTACAACTTTAGAATTTATAATTATTAACTATTGTATGTAAAAAATGAGAATACAAACTGTAAAATTTAGTGTTACTAATAATCTAAATAAATGTATGCAATGTGTATAAATAATGAAATTAAATATGAATAATCATAATAATACTATTTTATTATTATATTAGAAATAGGTGAAAACAAATGTAATTAATGCTGGAGGTTTAATGTGTTAAAAGTAACAATTTGAAGGAGATATTAAGATCACGAAGATATACAAGTTTAAAATTCATTATTACAAATTATAATAGATATATAATAGACTTAATTAAGTTTTAAATTTTTGTAAATGTAAGTATAATGTAAGTATTTTGTATTGAGTTTATATTAATTTTTTTTATTGAATAGTTAAAGTTTTTATATTTTTCTAATTTCCTGATTAATTTTTCTGTTAGATAGGTTAAATGTTATTACCTAGTCATACTACTTGTCTCCAACTATATTAAGAAAAATGTTAGTTTTATAATCAATATAAAATAATATCATAGTTAATAAAAAGTATAAATTATTTTTATTATTTTAATTAAATACATCAATAAAATAATATGTTTAATAAAAATAAATTTTATTAAAATACGATTTAATTCAATAATACAATATAAGAAAGAAAGAAAATTTAAATCTGCATTATATATTATATATTGAAAATAGATATATATAAATAATCAAAGTTATAAAAATTTGATTAACTTAATTATATAAGATTAATTATTATTTAACTTAATTTTAAAAGAATAATCTAAATTTTATAAAAAATATTATTATTTTGGATTGTGAAGTGAATGCTTTTATTTGATGGGTGTGAATTTAATACCACCCTTGAAAATAATTTGCACCAATAAAATTATATGGAGGACTAAACAGTTATATATGATTTTTTTTATCATTAGATATTTACATATTTATTAACGAGAAAATTTAAAGATACTATAAGTGTGTGATGTATTCTCAAAAATTATATATATAAATCCAATAAGATGTGTTTAAATAGTTTTGAAACAATTCTTTTATCTCTGTTTTACTTTTCACATGTGTCATTTATCTTCGTCAGATAACGTAAAGAAAAAAAAATATGAGCAAAAGTACGAGCAAACATTTATTAAATGTTAAAAAAAATGTAATATTAAATGATTTGTTTCCAGTCGTGTGACATATATTTAGGAAGTATTAGTACTTATTAAATTTTTATACTTGTTTTACATTTATTATTTTATCTTTCAATTTTTTTTCATAAACAGGACAATTTATTTCTTTAATAACTATATTACATGATACTAAAAAATTATTTTCCTAATACAAATTCTACAACTAATTTTTCCAGCACACAGTTAGAAATCTAAATATGACTTAAAAGTTTATATTCAATAAAAATGTAAAAATTAAGTAATTTATAAATACATAGCTCTATAATAAAAATAATTTTAAAAGTAATATTCTACTTAGTCTAATAAAGGCAAGGTTCTCTTTAAGTTTCTTAATTATGGAATAATTCAATCTATGTATATTTGGACTACATTTACATGTTAATAATTCAGATATTCTTTATTTATGTTGGATTTTCTTAAACATGTCTTTTATTTATTTATTTTTTGTTTCAATTGGATTTCTAATTGTTAATGCAATTGGATCCCTATGGTTAAATTGAAATAACACAATTAAATTTAAAATGACGTGTCGTTATGACCTGATTTCATTAAATTACGTGGCAGATTGGGTCCCATGGTACACGAATTTTCATATATTAAACAATTTTAAATATGTTAAAATTTTAATTGGAAATATTTGTCACGAAATTAGGGTTCTACCATTCCAAATTGGAAATTGATTCAGTGAGAGGGATCAAAATTAGGATTGAGAAGAGGGATCAAAATTGGAGAGTGATTGAGCAAAATTAGGGCATTATTACTTGGAATCGGGCATTGTTGGTTGGAATCACGAGGTTGCAAGTCAATCGCGAGGTGCTTTGAGGTGAATCGCATCGAAGGTGGGTATATGTAGTATTGGGGGTTTCAATTTATTGTTGGGTACTTATTGTCATGATATGGCATTTGTTTTTCAAAAGGTGGATAGTGGGGTTATCCCACAATATTTGCATGGGTTTGTATGGTTATTGCGGTGTGGTCCCCCTTATCCCCTATTTTTAAAGTTGTTTGGTGTGTCATTGTCACTATGTTTTGCTTTTAATATATGATGTCTTTTGTCATTATATGGTTATTTATATGTGTAGAAATTTTTTTATTGTGTTATCTGTGATGGAGGAGGATATTGAGGTAATTTTCCACCATATGGAAAAGTTCGTCAATGACGGCAGGCTAAAGTATGAAGGGGAAACTGAAACCTTAAGTTTTCACCCAGACGTTTGGAGTTACTTTGTTGAAGTAAGTGTAGTGAAAGGGCTTAGATATGTTGGATTCAAAGATTTGTGATACTCTGTAGGATGTGGTTCTGTGTTGGATGACAGGTTGGAGCCTTTGTGTGATGACACTAGAATCATGCATATGGTCAACTTAGCTAGGTTAAATGGTGAGGTTCATTTATTCGTGGTGCACACAGTGTCTAAACCTAAAGTGATAGACATGATTGAATATGTTGGCTATGAAACAGATGAAGAAGTTGCACCAGTGTTACATGAGAATGGTGAGGGTGTACATAATGGTAAATGTGAAGAAGATGATGGTGAAACAAAAGTCACGGGTAACACAACACAAATAGCTGATGGTGAGAGTATACATGATAGTGAAACACAAGGAGATGGCGCTGTAATACAAGACATGGGTGACACGAGAGAAATAAATAATGGTGAGGTTGTACGTGATAATGAAACATAGAAAGATGGTGGTGTAACACAAGACATAGGTGACATAGGAAAAATAAATGATGGTGGGGGTGTGAGTGATAGTGAAACACGAGGAGATGGTGGTGTAACACGAGACTCAGGTGACATAGAGGAACAAGTTTGTGAATCCTATATCATTTGTAGAGGAGGAAGTTAATATTCGTGATTGGAGTACATCAGATGATGATGGTAATGTTGAGGTTAATAGTATGGAGAGGATAGTTGACATAGATGTTGAGTGTGACTTAAGAGAAGGAGATTGCTCTAGTAATATACACATTGAAGTGGAAACTGTTTCACATGAATGTGAAAGGTCATCATGGAGTGATATGTTTGATTGAGATTTGGATGATGATGATATAAGTTTTGGTAATAACAACAGTTTGTCGAATGATGAAAAAGAATCTAAAGAGTTAATTACTCCAGCACATAGTGATGAAGAAAATAACGAGGAAGGGGGTTATGAGAAATTCGTGACATTTTATAGGCCTAGAACTATGATTGATTTTAAATGAGAAGTGAGAACATATTTTGCTGACAAACAAGACATTTTTTATGCAATCAAAACGTATGCATTAGGAAATGGAAAAAATATAAAATTTGTTAAAAATGATAAGAGAAGAATAAGGTTGAAATATGTGGGTGTAAAAGGACAATGCCAATGGGTGGCATACTATGGTTATATGGAGGCAGTGGATACATGGCAACTGAGGACTATTGTGGACACCCACACATGCAGTAGAAAGCACAAGCTTTACTTACTTTATGCGAAATGGTTAAGCAAGAAATTGGAAAAATAATAGTGAGAGAAAACCCTAATGTTAAGGGAGTTGAAATTTGAGAGAAAATTAGCAGGAAATGAAACATTGGAATATCTAAGTGTATGGCTTACGGGGGAAAAGTCCTTGCTTTAGACCAAGTGGATGGGTCATTCACAATGCAATATAAAAGGATTTATGATTATGCCCATGAGATCTTAGCTCGAAATCCAGGATCAACTATCAAGGTTAAAGTTGAGGAGAATGTGGAAAACCAATTTTCAAGAGGTTCTATGCATGTCTGAAGGCAAGCAAAGATAACTTTGTGTTATGCATACCAATAATTGGCCTCGATGGAGCTTTATTGAAAGGAAAACATGG
This sequence comes from Vigna reflexopilosa, assembly GCA_027742785.1. NCBI lineage: Eukaryota > Viridiplantae > Streptophyta > Magnoliopsida > Fabales > Fabaceae > Vigna > Vigna reflexopilosa. Next base: position 26,813,355 of record CM050928.1, on the reverse strand, counting down.
TAGGGAGTTGTTAATTGTTGTTGGTCGAGATGTCAATGACCAAATGGATCCACTTGCATATATCGTGGTAGAGGTGGAGAAAAAGGACACTTGGACGTGGTTTATAGAGCTTCTGATGGAAGATCTTGGTGGAGCTCCAATTTGTTCTTCCATTACATTTATATCAGACCAACAAAAGGTAAATTCCATATACAACCTCTAAATTTTGCATGTTACATGCATACTATGAAACAAAAAACATCTAACTTAATGTTGAATCTAACAAGGACTATTACCAGCTATACAAGAATTGCTTCTTGGAGTTTAGCAGAGATTTTGTGTAAGGCACTTGTATGCCAACTTCAGAAAGAAATTTCCTAGAAGATATATAAAGTGTATAATGTGGAAGGCAACTACAACAACACACCCAAAAAATTGGAAGATGGAGATGAGAAATATAAAATAGCTCAACTGGGACGTTTTTAGGCACTTGATAGCTATTCATCTAAGGTTTGCATGTCTCACTTAACTTTTCATTTATGTTTTCATTAATGTTAATAGTAGGACTAATGTTGATAGTTATTCTTCCAATGTAGATATTGGTCAAGATCAAGGTTCACTACCATATTTCAATGTGATACCTTGGTTCAGAGGCCTTTAATAGTGTATTGGTTCATACGAGGACTAAACTCATAATTACGATGTTGGAGGACATTTGAATTTACATGATGAAGAGATGGGAAACAAATAGGCCAAGGATACAATTATTTGATACATCCATTTGTCCAAAAATCCTTAGTAGACTTTGAAAGGAGGCACAAGTAACTAAATATTAGATTCCCAGGTAAACTGAATTTATGTGTAATGTTTTTTGTTGTCATTATTTTGTACTACATGATTAATGTCAGGTTGTCTTCACAATTGGTCTGCAAACAAGTTATTTGAAGTCCGATATGTGTCACAAAGTGGGGAGAAGTTTATGGTCAATATAAACGAATATCCATGCACTTGCAGGTAATGGAGAATCACTGCAATACCATGTTGTAATGCATTGGCAACAATGAAGTTTCTTAATGTAGATGGAGAAGACTTCATACCTTCTTTCTTTCGAAAGTCAACCTATGAAGAAATTTATTCATCCATTATATATCCTATTAATGAGAACAACCTATGGGACATTACCCAATATCCTGATGTGTTTCCTCCATCAAAAGTGAACTTGCCAGGTAGACATAAGAAGATAAGAAGGTTAAAGTAGTAGGAGATGAGAGATGATAACAAGAATGATAAAAGGTGCCTTGCGATAAAGATGTGTAGGGAAGTGGATCACAACAGAACACGTTGTCCCAAACAAACCGAACAACCTGTTGTGGAGTCAGAGGAAGGACAACAACCTATCTCATTATTTAAAGGTCAACCACATCTAGGTGAAGGTCAACCATAACAAGGGATGAAATTCAAGAAAATAATGTAGTCATAAGAAGCACACCAACCTACCTCATGATGTTTTTTGTTAATATTTTTCCGATGGTTGTATGAACAATTGTTATGGTCATCTAAAAAAATGCTATAATTTTAGTATTGTACAATCTTATGTAATGGATGAACGTTTTTGCTATCAGGACAGTATTGGTTATTTAATGAGTTGATACAATGTGTCCTTTAGTTGAGTGTCTGCAAGAGATCTTTAAAACTTGTTGTTGTTGCTCTCAAAGTTTCTTATTCAATTTTTCTTTTCATTTTGGAATTTGCATAGGTTTATAAGCATTATTTTAGATTTGTATGTTGTTATTGTTTATGAACGTATCACAAGAGTATGGTTTTGGTGTCTAAGATGCAAATCAGGTTTCTAGTGTTGCAACCAGGCTGTGCGAATGCATTATCTCAACTTCAACATGTGTTAAATTGTGCAATTTGCGTGACATATACAGCCTAATTTGATGCTACACATGAATTACCTATTATGTAGAAATACTTATCTGTCAAATCTTAGTTAACGTGGAAATTAGTCCTACAACTATCTAATTAGTGCAATAAATTTAAAGAACTCTAAGACCTTAAATGAGTAGTACTTAAAACTTGTTAAAACTATAAATTTAAGAAATATGCAATGCTGATCTTAATTTCATTCAACAACATCTGCAAATTTTCATTTCATTCAACAACATTACATTGAACTTGCCTACATTAAACAACATGACATTGACCATCATTACACCTATAACACGTCACGGACTTGTCATCAACGTTGAAACTATAATTATGTCCATTATACATACAACACAAACAACCCCTATCAACACTTTCATCTACGTTTGAAGAACCAACACAAGTTTATCCAAATTAAGTATGATCTTCTTATCGCCTTCATTTTCTCCAGTCTTCCCCAACCTGTCATCCTTTCCTTCACACTTCACATAGATATCACTTTCTTCAAATTTATGATCACTGCACCATCTGAAGTAGTTGCAACCAACATCTTCCCTTCCATTCTATTTTAAAAAATCGTCAACAATAACGACTCAGTACTCCATTTTCAAGAACAATAAAAAAAATAGCATAAGTTTCATGAATTTTACCTTGTACTTAAGGCAACCCCAAAATTGTTTTCCTCGATTGTTAGTTGTTTTCATAGTTATCAACACTGACTTCTCTCCACAATGGCAAATAAATGATACATGGAAACTCCTCCATCCTCCATCACCATGATAATCGAGACTATAGTTTTGCTTTCGCCACCTATTGCATGTGGAAGACGAACATGAATGGTAGCACCGAAAGAACCCTCAAAACAATGGTTAAAGAGAGTCTTCTTAAGTTGCCTAAAAATGGGAACAAAGGTCAATCGAAACTAAGCAATATCTCAAAGAGCTCAGCCGAATGGCCATAAGAAAGCAAGGCCACCATGGCCATCAACTCCAAAGAGCTCGGTCGAAGGGCCATCAAGGATCTTGGCTTCAGTGGCCATCACCTCCAAAGAGCTTGGCCAAAGGGCCATCAAGGAGCTCGGCCTCCATGGCCATCACCTCTATATAGCTTAGCGGCCATTAAGGAGCTCGACCCCAATGGTCATCACTCCTAAGGAGCTCAACCAAAATGGCCATCGAGGAACCAAACCCATGGCTATCACACCTAAGGTGCTTGATCGAATGGCTATCAATGAGTTAGGCCTTATGACCATCACACCTAAGGAACTTGGTTGAATGGCCATCAAAAAGCTCAACCCCATGGACCTCACACCTAAGGAGCTCGACCGAATGTTTATCAAGGAGCTCAACTTCCATGGCTGTCACATCTATACAAGCTTGACCTCATAGGCCATCAAGGAGCTTAACCTCCATAGTCATCACATCTAAATAGCTCAGCCTCATAAGCCACTCAAGGAGCTCGGCCTCAAGAGCCACTCAAGAAGCTCAGCCTCATAGGGCACTTAAAGAGCTTAGCCGAAAGGACAAACTGTCTAAAGAGCTCATGGCTTAGCTTAAATTGCCAAACACAAATTGAATGATCTCGGCCTCCATGGTCAAATCCATGCTTGATAAACTTGACCTCAAAGGCCTAATTGAATAAGATCAACCTCCACGGCCAACACACATTGAATGATCTCGGCGTCCAAGGTCAAATCCATGTTGGATAAGCTCGACCTCAAAGGCCTAGATTGAATAAGATTGGCCTCCACGACCAATGCACTCCTAACAAGTTCGGCCTCAATGGTCAATACAACTTGAACAAATACGGACTCAGGGCTAATCCACTTGCAAACACAGCCTCAAGGCCATTTCAGCTACGAACATGGCACATCCATCTACAAAATACATGAATGTTCTCAAGACCTAATCCGACCTCATACACTAAACCAATAGGTATATTAAAGAGTGCGACTCAATAAGGTCATTTAAGTCTCTTCATTATGGAGAAGTCCAACTTACGCCTATTTAGGTCACATTTACATTTGTCGCTAAATTTCGATAATTTGTTATCTTGGTTATTACTTTTTATTCTATTTCTATTTATTATATCGTTAATATTCTCTCCACGTAATATTATTCTAATAAGAGCATAGGTCATCGACCCATGTTGATCCAATAAATACAATTAGTATTTTTGAAGAAATACTCACTTTATAATCATTCTCACTTTCACTTGTAGATTCTAATTCATTTATTGACTTAAATGTCGAAAAGTCTTTGTGATGAATATTTCTCCTCTCAACAACTAAGGAAGTCCTTCCCATACAGAAAAATAATGAAATTATCGGTAAAAGCTTGTCACCTATCCAAAAATTCACACTAGATGAGAACAAAACTTATAATTTGTCATGATAATAGTTTAGAGGAAAATAAATATGTTTTATTATAATAAATACCCAACAACAGTTAAATCGATGTATTAATAATAAGCTCTTCTCACTTTTTAACAAAAAAAGAAAGTATTAGTAGACTATTAGCATATAAGATTTTGGAGAAGAATAATGCAAACAATACCCATAGTGTATATAATTTTAGCTAACTGAGAACGTTTTTTAGGTTAATCTAATGTACTATTTTCTTCGTCACTGTATCTTGCTGTTAAAGTTCAAAAAATATCCATAAAAGTTGGTCATGTGTAACATTGTCTGACTAAACCCAACGTTGTTTTCCTAATTATTTTCAAAAACATGTCTTCTTGTATAGATTTCTATATATTTGTCCCTTTCTATTGTTTTCATCTGGAATTTTGTGGCAATTTTTCATTGTCAATGAATATTTTCTATTCGTTTCTTTTTGAAAGCCAACATCACTCGTGAGCCTACACGTGCCCCTTTTAGCTCATTTATTTTTAATAATCCGTTCCTCATTAAGATGCTTTATGTTATTGATGATTGATCAGATAAAGAAACGATAAATTTTTGTACAATATAAACAAGATGAAAACAACATGGTTAGAACTTAGATATGCACATTTGTCTTGAACTTTTTATCTTAAACTTTTGAGTCAAACTCATGGCCATCATCGTGTCATTCAACTGTTCCTTTATTCTAAGGAAAAAAGATTCAAGTACTATTTGACACCCACCTATATAAATAAAATAATCATAAAAAAAATGTACAATTGTTTTTTACATTAATAATTATCATTTGACAATTTATTATAAAAATAAAATTTTTATTTAATCAAAAATTTCAAGCAGAAAATATACAAAATATATAAATTAATTAAACTTCTCCTTAAAACATGACATAACAATGTCACAAACTCATTAAACTATATCACTAACCCATAGTTCAGGTTAAAAGTATCATTGTTTTAACAGTTCAAGAACAATCAAAACATTAAATTTTAAATAGACAGTACCATAGACTTTCTCTTGAAGAAACATATTAGAACTTTATTTAATCATTCATTCACTTGGTTGACATAACTTTTTTAATGACTTTTTCTACCACATGATAAACCAAGGAGTTTGGAGTGGAAAGATAATCTCTTACCTAAAATCTAAGAGCAATAATTTGGCAAGATGTAGATGAGAAATATGAAAATATTGATAAGAACATATTGCTAGTGAGATAATTAATCAACATATAGGTTATTGACAACTACATTACAAGTTCTTCACCAAGCAACTTTAAGTTATACATGTAAAATATGCGTTTTGTATTAGGCATATATATGAAAGAAAAATTGCATACAAGGCACCCTTCTGGATTCTGAGAAGGTAGTTAAGGAAAATAAAATGAAACTATGTTTTGCTTCTGAGTAAAATAATGGTAGCATTTCTAGTTACCACAGATCTGGTTTTTCCCTAGAGAGGCTTCTTGATGATGCTTATTTTTGTTTCACTCAGTTATGAAGTGGGTTTGGTCCACCAGGAGTAGCTGTATGGGAAACAGTATGAAATCCACTGACCTTGTTTTCTTTGATTTCAGCAGAATTGAAAGTATGTGGGAATGAAGAAAAGGGGAACCTGGTTCTTGTTCTTGGCTTCTTGATCTCTTCCTTGAACTCCCATGAAATGTGCCTGCAACTTGAAAGATGGAGCAGTATAGCTAGTATGAAAAGAAGGAACATGATGGTTAATAAGAATCTAGATTTATGAACTGCCATGATTTCTATACCACAGGAGGAAAAAAGGGGAAGGTTGGGATGTAAACTTGATTTAATAATAATATATTTGGAAAATACATGAGTTCCCTGTTCACATGAACAGTCAGAAATTAAATACTTGCATGTAGGTGGTTAGCTGCTGAGTGCTATTTTTGCAAACCTATTTATATATATATATATATATATATATATATATATATATATATATATATTAAAAAAATTATTTTAATATCATGAAATTAGTTTGTTGAAGTGAGATTTATATTTACTGTAATTATTATTTTTAATTATATAATTTTTTTAATTCATTTTCTTGGACCGAGAGATATAAGATATGTCAAACATAAAATTGAACATTAATAATGAATGAAATAAAAGATTAACAAACGATAAAATTATGTTATGTATAGTATGTTGTATTGGTCAATTTAAGATCTAATGATTATGCTAATTTGGAATGTTTAGAGAATTGGTTAACTTGAAATGAAGATTAATGATAAAGATGATTATGTAAATCATCATCTTAATTAGATCAATATTAATTTAAAATTTATTTTAAAATTTTAAAATTTATAAATACAGATTTAAGATAATGTGATAAATTTGTAATATTTAATACATATTTATTATTAATATTATTAAATTTTTACTAACTTTAATAGTGTCTTTTATAAATCACTTTCTCATTCGATTAAATAGTAATAAGTATGAAGTAATAAAAAAATTTAACCTGAAGTTAAAAAAACAGATCTAGAAAAGGAATTGATCTCTGACTCGAAACATGTTAGAATTTTAATTTTAAGATAAGAAATTCACTTTAAATTTAATTTAATTTTACAAATCTTACTTGTAAATTGCAGTATCAACTTGTGGTCCTGAGTGGTGACATGTGAACCAAATTATATCTCAATCATGCATTGGCCTAGCTACGTGAATAATTGATGGTAATTGGTCACAGATGCCGAAAAGATTAGGAGTAATGTTACATGGACTTATCTGTTCTTCTCCCATTCCTCACTGAATAAGTTACTGTACACAATTTAACATTTATGTTACATGCAACTTTTTCAATGATTTCTTCACTGAATCTCACACACAGGGAGCAATTATCGCTGTTCTACTGTTTCTTAATTTGCTTTTCCCAAGAGTAATGGTTAAGAAATTAAAATTAAAAGTTTTTATTAAAACAGTAAAACCACAGAACATTCTATGTTGATTTAGATATATATTCTTAATCATTATCTACAAGCAATGATTAAAAAAATAATATTTTTGCATATTAAATTAAAATAAAATACAGATCACAAATAGTGTTACTATTTTACGTACAGGTTTCATCTCATACGGAGTACGAATAAGTCTGAAAAACATTATATAAACAAAAGACAAACATGCAAAAAAAAAAATCTGAATTCTGTGAAGTGATTCTGACTTATATTTAGCACCACGACTTATCAACTATTATTACATAAGGTTTAATATTTTGGTAAGTTTTCTTTTTTCCAGAATCTAAAATAGGTTTTTTACTTATTCCATGTTTCAATTAGGTCTTTATTTTTTAAAAATTAAAATAAATAAAAATTTACTGTCAAATTGGACAAACGTCACTTAAAAGATTCTTACGTGACATGTTAACAGTTCGTTTCGTTTAAACTAAACATTCTTGCCTGAGTGAGATAAGCAAAAAGAAAGTGATGAGCATAATCAAATGTATGAAAGCCAATTAAATCAGAGTTTAACAAACCCCTCAAAATTTCATCCTATATTAGTAAAGTTCGATATATTTCAGAAGAAAGGAAAGGACTATGTAGAAAGAATCCAAGCTTAACCCGATTATATCGCTTCCTCAAGAAAGTAGGCAAAACCATTAAGTGATAGTCATGAACCCAAACAAAATCATCATCGGGATTAATTACTTCCATGACTTTTTTTGCAAATATTTTGTTTGTAGAAACATAGGCCTGCCAAAGTATTTTGTCAAAGAGATCACCATGATCTGGGCATATGGGTAACGTATAATATAAGAGAGGCCAAAGTTGCTGCTTAAAGAAGCCAAGGTAGAACTTCATCTTTTAATTTTAATAAAATTGAATCCTCATCCCAATTGAAAAACCATTTGGCAGTTTCTATATCTCTTTTAGCCTCCAAATGCAACATGTTTGCCACAATGATTTTCCGCTCCCTACACCTAGAAGAGCTAACATCTGAATCACCATCATTACAACCATAACCATCCAGATCATAAATAATTCCAAGAACGGTCATAACCCTTGGAAGAGCTCTTAGAGTGTGAGGAATATCAAGCAAGTCCCTATTAGCCAAGTCTAACAAATTAGCATATGATCTTGAAGCCATGAATGGACAAAACCTTTCTACAATTCTTTCTATCAGTTCTGCCATAAACATAATAAATATGAATATCAAGCAAGATTTCAAATAACTATCCTACAAATAATATAATGATGGCCTCCAAGTAAATTAAAATGAAAAAGACGACATTCTATGACATTTGTCAAATATTTGTCCATTAAAAAATTGTTCAAAAATAAAAAGAATGTTTCAGTGCTTATCTCGCTCAGGCAACTTAGTTTTAGCTTAAGCGAAAAGGTTCCACTACATATATTGCCCAGGCGAGAACTTTAGCTTAGGCGAAAATACTATCAGCATGCCACAAAAGAGTCTCTTAAATGACATTTGTCCAATTTGACAACAAACCTCTATTTGTTTCAATTTTTCAAAAATAATAACCCAATTGAGACACTAAATAAGTAGGAGACCTATTTGAGATTCTGGAAAAAAAAAGGGACATACCGAAATGTTAAACCTATTGCAAAATAACATGATCAACATATATACGCAATTATATTATTACGAATCTAGTTTATTTTGTTGAGTTTTTTTTTTTTTTTGTTATTATTTGTTGTACTTTAAAATATATCACTTTTGATATATTAAAATGAATTTTTGATATATTTTAAAATATACAACATTATATTTTAAAAGAACAACAACAAAAACTCAAATTTAAATTCAATAACATAATTATATAAGCAATTCAGCGTTGGAGGAAAGTATATGCTTTTTTAGATTATACTTAAGTAGAACTATGAAACTATCTTCATGGTTCTAGTTAGTAAATATATTAGTCATTTTTGTTGTTTCGCTTTAGGGTCAAAGTTACAAATTTGTTAAAGTTCTGAGTGTTTGAATGTTGGTCTATACCACCATCGTCTTTTGTTATGTTCAGTCAAATAGTAAGGTTACTTGTTGAAAGTACTCCAATACTAAAGTTAACAAAGATTTGACAAGTTCAATAATAAATACGTAATAAATACAATTATTTGTTTCATTCCCTCAAACTTGTATTTATTATATATTTTAGAATATGTTTTAAATTCTAACAACCTAATTACGGCCTAATTGATGATCATATTTTGGTGTAAACTAATCACCATCAAATTTAATTATTGTTTAAGAATGTTCGATCCATGGAATCCAATTGTTCAGTCTCTAAATGGTTTAATGGACATTCCTAATTATGTGATTGTCCAATCTTAAACTGATCGGACAATAATACGACATATTTATAAATGTTTAAATAATTGTATATGAGTTGAAGTATCAAGTAGTTTAATATTTAAATATTCTTTTTATCAATAAAAAAGGAAAAAAAAAACTCATCAAGTTTTAATTTGAAAGTAAGTAGTTCCTGTTTAAATATTTTTTGATTGATAAAAAAATCTCATTTTAAAGCTTTAAATTGAAAGTAATATCTTTGTTTTCTTACATAAAACATTTCATGATGGAATCTTCTAACTAACGTGTTATGAAAACCCAAGAAATAAAAATGGAAAGAAAATCATTAAAATTGCAATTTACCCTATTTTATTTTTAAAGTAAGGTAAATTTAAAATAGAGAAGATACAAGTTATTTACATGAGCAACTTTCCACATTGTGTTGATGTGGCCCCCAGTGATATTGTTCTACCTGAAATAATAAAGAAACAAGGATGGAAGAAGCTTCAATCATAATGGGGTGTTTATTGCACAGGGGTCTGATCAGACAACTTAGTAGCCCTACATTTATGTGTTAATGTGCGTAGGTTGTAAAGTTTTGGTGTGTGTCGTACACAAACTTTATAGCTGAGATACTGTAAGCTCTGAGTTGTTCTTTGTCAACCAGTCTGTGTAATGTAACGTTACTGATACGAATAACATTTAGGGGATAATAATACTGAGACAATTTTTTTTTTACAAATATTTATACATCATTTATGTGTCATTATGTGATTAGTTTATAATAATGTTTATGATTATTATTATTATTGATTGTAGAATAATTTTATACTAATCACATAATAACACGAAAATGATATTTAATATTATAAAAAAATGTTATCTACGTATCATGAATCAACACAAAAGTCTTCTTAGTTTTTACTTTTGTATGCATGTGTTGCTGTATGCGAGAGATCCAACACAGACTTAGACATAGAGTGGTACATTTCATGGATGAATAACTATTTTTAACTCATTCTTGTATCTTTGCACTCATGTATAAATTTTAAATTGATTTTATCTCTAGTTAATAAAATATTTTTAAAATATTTTTTTCATTAATTTAGTGAAATATAAATAAATCTTGTTAAAATAAATTCTGATATAATATTAAGAATTAAATTTTAAAATTAATTTAATTTCATAAAATTTATTTGTAAAATTTATATTTTGAGTTCATCTTATTTTTAATAAATATAATGAATATGATATTTTCAATTGATAATAATGTATGGTCATGTATGATTTTCATAGCAATGTGCGTGAAATAATATTTTCTGAAAGACGATACTAGGTTTTTAAGTAATTTCATTATTTAAGGAAATTAGATTCAGACCGAGACGTATTTTTAAATACAAAAATGAATTCTTAAAATTATTTTTTTAATGTGTGAAATATTTGACTGTAAAATCCAATTACAGAAGTATGCATACTCTTTCTAAAGAATAGCTATGTTTACATGCATTTATGTTTGACATTTCAGATACTTTTAACTATATTTTACTTCACCATCTTTACTTTTGTTTTTTAAACTGAGTTTAATTATGTGTACCATCTAGATGAAAATTTTTATATTATTAAATTGGAAATTGTTTCATGCAGTAATTTTGTTATAAAAAAAGTAGATAATTTGGAAATCAAATAAACTCTATAACTCACTTTTAAATTTTTTTTCTTAACAAAAAATAAAAATTAAAGGAATGATAACATTTTTTGTATGTAAAATACTCGTAGTCGTTTCTGAATGTATTTAGTCTTCCAAGACTTTTTTTTTAAAAGACATATCTTAAACATAGTCTCATCCCATGATCCTTAAGTTTTATATTTAACAAAAAATAATTTAAACTTTAATTTCATTTCAATCACGCCTTAATTATCTCTTCTATTCCAAATTTCCAATTTATTTAAATAAATCCTTAAAAATTTTCATGTTTATAGTGTCTTGTCTTGCATTAAATAGGAGTTAAAAAAATAACAATAACTGTTATATAACCTATTTTAATCTCAATAATTTATTAATTTCATTTTTACAAATCACCTCCAAACATTAAAACATAATAAAATTCAGAATTTAAGCAATTAAAACAAAACATTTTTCTTTTTTCCATTATTTTTATTCTAAATTTATATTTTTATTATATTTTGAGAAATAAAAAACAAATAATCAAAATTTAAGACAAATAAATGATTGAGTTCTCTCTCCGGTTGGGATATTGATAAACACTATTTCCAAAAAAATAAATTTTAAAGTTGAAATTAAATTTCAGGTGTATCTAAGTGTTAAAAAAATCAAAAGTAAAACATCGGAGAGTATTTCTACACTATATATATAAATTTATTAATTTAGGTAAGAGTTTTTTTTATTGGTATATTTTATCAAAGTATACTAAGTTTTAGATTAAAAAAAGTTTCCGTTAAAAAAAATTATTTTAAATTTAGAAATATTTTAATAATTTTAAAATTTAATTTAAAATAAAAATATAAAAAATATTTATTTATCATCTTATTGATTCATGAATATAAATAGTTATTACTTTTTATTATATATTTTTTTTAAAATAATTGTTTTTTAAAATAAAAAGTAATAACCAGTACACGTGGATTCAACCCCCATATATATATATATATATATATATATATATATATATATATATATATATATATATATATATATATAATATGGAAAACTTTAACGTATTTTTTTTCCTTTACAAAAATACTTTTTGTGATTAATTATTTTATATTAATTGTATAATTTATGTTATAATCACACCAAATCCTGAAATTTGAAAGTTATGGTATCCTTTTCTGTGTATCCTGTAATGTGACCATAATTGTGCTATACATCGTCTCTACTACTAATAAAAAAAAATGGTACTTTTTCATGGATAATTGGCATATTTTCAATGCATAATTTTGATGTTTGAAATATAAAGAGAAGTAGTTGGTTGATTAATAACCTCTCAATATCAGAATGTACATCAATGGGACTAAGAATTTTTAATTTGAAGTTTATAGTATGAGCATGGAGCTTAGGTTAGGTATCCAAGGATATATTTGATTTTACACCACACTACCTTTCCTCATAAATGTCCATCCACGTGTCAAGAGATTATAGATTCAAATATGCTTCACACACTTGAAATTAAGATCGTAATGAACGCTAATTTTGTTTAATGTCGAGTTTTGTTAACGTCATCTAGTTTTTTTTTTTAATTAAGTCTTAATTTTGGTTAATTTTATTTAATTTGGTATCTTTTTAATATCATTTAAATAACTAACTATATGTAAACAATATATGTCTGATTTTTCAAGATCATTTACACATGTCAATTGTTAATATCACATAATTCACACAGAGAAATCAATTTTTTATAAAAATATTAATAATTTATTTTTAACATGTATTATTAAAAAATTCAAGTATAAGATTAAGTATTATATTAAAAACTCAACATATATACATATTTGGTTGAAATATTCAAATGTAAATATAAATGTCATATAAAATAAAAATAAAAAGTCGAACAATATATAAAAAAAAATTATAAATTTATCATCTTATTCATCATATATTATTTAGGGTGAAATTAATATCTTAATCATTTAACATAACTTTGTTTTAGGAATTAGTTGTATATCATTAAAAAAAATCCATCTTGTCTTAATATTTCTTTTCATGCCATGTTTGTCTTTCTATTAAATTAATTTTCAGCAGCAACTAAATTACCTTAATCTCCATCTTCTTTTGCTTCCTTTCTCACCAACTCTCATACCATTACCAAACAACTTCATGATCATCTCTTTCAAAACCCAATTAATAACCAAATTTAGTTCATCAAGATTTAAGATTTAAGGAAGAAGAGAAGGGTTTTCATAAGCTTTTCCTATCACCTTGTCACTTTCATCTTCTTCAAACTTGACCTCCATTAAAACCCATCTTATCTCTTCTCTTCCACACTTTAATAGTTACCCTATATATCAAAACAATATGGTAGCTATACTTGCCTAACAGTATGGAGTGCACCAAATGCCAAGAAATACATAAATGGTCTTAGAAATAGAAACCCAATAATCTTAAGCAAAGGACAAAGTACAAAAGAGAAGTTGCTAGAGGTTGCTATTATCATAAAATTTGTGGCGATGATTAATCGCTTTGATATTTTTCTAAAAGGAAATTATGAAAATCTGGTTAAGAGTTGGTTGCAAGTTTAGATGAGTTTAATTTCTATTACCTCGGTTTCTTATCTTTAATTTTCACTTAGCTTCCAGCCATGAACATAAAAGGTGTATCAAGGAAGGGAGAAGTGATTTAAGAAAAGATGATGGTGGTTTCAAGGCAGAATGGTAAAGGAAAAGCTTGGTTTCAAATTTTTACAAATATTTTATTTTTAGTTAAACTTATAGAGACTAACTTAAAAAGATAGCTGGACAATTATTTAAAATTTGTGTTATATATATATATATATATATATATATATATATATATATATATCAAATTTTAGTAGAGATGATTTTTTTAAATAAATACTATTAGAAAGTGAGTTTTTAAGTCTAACCCATCTCGCAAAATCGACTTGTAAGGTGAGATTTGCATCCCACTTATATATATATATATATATATATATATATATATATATATTATAATTTGATCTTATCTCTAGTCGATATGAGATTTCAACACACCCCCTTTACGCTGAGGTATAGACATCTTAAGCGTAGAATAAATGGGTGGTCCGATAGTGGTCCGACAACGGATAGAATAAAAATGTCCAAAAAAGAAATCTTAAGGATAGGCTCCAACCATGATTCTGATAACATATTAGAAAGTTGGTTTTTAAGCCTAACACATCCCTACAAAACCAGCTAGTAATGTTTGCACCCCACTTATATATTATAATTTGGCCTTATCTCTAGTCGAAGTGAAACTTCCAACAAATAAAAAATTTATAAATTGATATGTCAATCATAGTTAGAAATTATATCTTTTCAAATTTTATTTCTCTCTTTCTAAAATTAGAGGACAAAATCAAGGGATTGTTTTTCCGCCACTAAAAATAATTGAAATCTACCATTCCAAAATGTGAATATGTTTATACGAAATGTTTTTTATGAATTTTTAATTTTTTTTGTAAACAATTTGCAACCCACATTTTTTTGTGGAAAAAAACATGGCATTTTAGTTAAAATAGACAAAAAGGACAAAGTCTTGTAGTCCGACAATCTAACAAAAAAATCTAACCAAAAAAATAGGTTACATTAGTATTTTTAATCTGAAAGTCTGAAAGCTTCTCAAGTTCGGTACTTCGATAAACCAGTCTTCTGGTTCAATCAGTCCAATAAGTAAGTTCGAATTCATTAAAAAAAATTACATATTACGACATTTCATAATAATCAAGACAATAGCCTTTTTAATCCAAAATTATGTCGACATCCCGTCATTAACTTATATATATATATATATATATATATATATATATATATATATATATATATATATAAAAGTCAATCCGACATACTATCAATGGATTGGGTCAAATTGTAAAGTTTAATTCGTTTTTAAACTTGCTCCAACCTGTTGGGTGTCGCTTCTTCTATCTCCCCATTCTTGTTTTATCTCTTCCTCCACTTCTCTATTCCAGTTTTATTCTTGAACGGTTATCATTTTCATCTGCACATACAAAATGCAGCACACAGCAAGCAAACAGAGACTAAACCAGCCAGCAAATCAAACATGCACACATTCAAAGTAGTGAAATCAAAGATATATGCATATTACAGAGTAATGAAAACCAACTTGAGGATAGACTAATGAAGATCTGTACGCACCAATCACTACCAACGAACCACCACCGTACGTACCCACCGCCACACCACCGCACCACCACGAACGGAGAGCAAAGAAAGAGTTGGGATAAGAAGAAACGAATCTCACAGAAAAAGAGAAGAGAGTGAGACGGAAGTGAGAAGAAACGGATCTCAGAGGCTAAAAATAAAATGGTTAAAAATTAAAAAGTAATTTTGTCAATTAAAAAATTTGTGGGAAGGTGGAGGGAAAAGGGCCAAAACATCCTAAGAAACATTTATATTTAAAATAAATAAAGTGTTATTTTTTATATGATATTCAAAAATATTTAAATAATGAACTCACTGTAAAATAATATTTTTTTTCTATAATTTAAATTATTCTATAAGTTTTTTCAGAATTAAAAAAAATATAAATACCATTTAACAAGTTTAAGAATATAATTAAAAAAGAAACTAAATCAGCAAAAAATTAAAAAATATATATATACATTAATCATAATTTATTACAAACCAAGAAAAAGTCACTAACTTAACAAATAAAATTAATTAATGAATGAAAAAACATGAAAAACAGTTTTAAACGGACCATGACCCAATATTCCATTAACAATTCATCCCAAAAATCTCTTTGGTTGTTTGAGAGAAAAACATTCCAATGAGATGCTTATAGCTAATTTGTCCATAAAAATAAGAAATAAGAATTAAATATGATTTTATCACTTAATTTTAACGAAAATTTGAAGTAATTTTTTTAATTTTAATCTAATTTAATTTTATATAAATATTATAAAATACGTTTTGAAACATTAAATAAATTTAATAATAATTAATTCACATATTTTTAAAGTTAAAAACTTAAATTAAAACAAAATTTTAAAAAATTTTAATTTTAATTTTCAATGATAAAAACATATTTAATCTTGAAATAATAATATATGAATTATAATTTATTGGAAGTAAAAAAAAATGTCAAAAGATTACACATAAACGCAAACAAATTATACAAATGGATGGTCACATAAACAAGTTCATGTATTGGCCCTTCAGCAATCACGACTTTCAATAATTAAACAATATTACGGTAATTGAAATTGATCTTCATAAGAGAAGAACTGCAATAATCTCTTACAACATAATATTAAAACACAAAATAAAAAAACATAACATCCCCAAAAACACTAAAAAACATAACAAACTATGAGTTAGCGTATATGAGTTCTCTTAAGTGATTCTTAAAGCTGAACTAATACTTTATCAGCATCAACCTTTTGAAGATTCAACGTCATGGGAGTGTTGATTATGCGGTTCAATCTTGGTTTTAAGACCAAGACCAGATATATCTCCTGTTAGATCTTTCTCCTCGATAGATATTTTTGCAGCAAATAGAGCATACCCGATCCATATACATGTTGGTGAATTTTAAAAGAAAAATCAATGTAAAATAATTCATAGCTACCAAAAAAATCATGTATGCACATCTAATAAAGAAAAATAAAAGCTAAGTTTTGCCACCATTTTATCAAGCTTAGTGACACAAAACTCAATATGTGTAACTATAGTGTTTATTCTTTGACTCGCAATAAAAAAATCTATTTACTAATTGTTTGTTGTCATTATAAATATATTCGTGTATTTTAAAACTCATAAATACTTATAAATATTCATAAATGTTAAAACATATATTTTATAAATTTTTAAAATAAAATTTAAAAAATATATATAATATAATATAAATTAAAATTTAACTAGATAAAACATAAATTAATTTTAATTGGCTTAAACCTTCCATTGGTCTTTATATTTGTGTACAAATCTCAGTTTGGTAGTTTTGAACTGTATCAATGGGTCATAATTTTTGTAAAAATGCACACATTTTACCCTAACGTTGTCTCAAACGACGTTAATTGATGCTGGGATGAATTTTTTATTTTAGGCTTAATCTCTCCCTTGGTCATTATGTTTGTTTGTGTGAAAATATCAGTTCGGTCGTCAAGTTTTTTTCCAAGTCCTTATGAAATGCAAACATTTTACAACATTTTACCCCAACCGTTAAGTGTATTGAGACGGCGTTAACTTTGAACTGAGCTGTAATTTTTTTTTATGTTTTAAAATCATTAAATCCATGTGGCTATGGTCTTTCTTTTTCCACTGATCACAGTTCACTCATTCCTCCACCCTCAAACCCTCAAACCCCCGACTCACACCTTTTCTCCCTCTCAAACTAAAGTCGTTGTTGTCGACAGTTCAAAAATTATGACCCAATTGAGACCGTTCAAAACTTGAGGACCGACCTGAGGATTTTCACACAAACATAAGGACAAAGGGAGAGATTAAGCCTAAAATAAAAAATTCATCTCAGCATCAATTAACGCTGTTTGAGACAACTTAACGGTTAGGATAAAATGTGTGCATTTTTTACAAAAATTATGACCCAATTGAGACAGTTCAAAACTTAAGGACCAAACTAAGATTTGCACACAAATACGACGACTAATGGAGGGTTTAAGCCATTTTAATTTTAAATAAATTTAAATTAATAAAATATAAATTAAAATTTTTGTTACTTTTTGCAAGTAATGAGTACTCGTATATACGAATAGTATAATATTTGCACTTAACCCTTATATAAACCGATATTAAAATACTCACTACTCATAGATAATACTTAACCCATATATAAACAGGTATTAAAATATCCATTAATAACATATAATACATATCTATTTCTGTCATCCTTATGCATACCTTTTATGTCTTGGGATAAACTTAAATTTTAGAGATTTATTATTTTATTAGTTTTGGGTCTAGTAATATTTAGTTTGATTTGATAAAGATAAAATAAGAATGGATAGTTATGATTTTCTGTTTATCTATGTAGAATATTATTTTATGATAGAATAATGAGATTGTATTTTTTAGGTAAGTTGATATTTTATTGTCAAGTTTTTTATGATCCTAAATTTGCCGTCAAAATATTGCTTAATTATATATTTGGATCTCGTATAAAAATTTAGTTGAGTTTATACTAAATTTTAGTAGTACATTGAGTATTTAAAATTTTAACATTTTTTAATTGAGTTTTTGTTGTTATTTTTTTATAATAATTTGTAAAAGAAGCTATAATTAGTGGATATATTTTTGTTATATTTAATTAAATTTATTCTTAAAAGCTAATTAAACTTATAATTTTAAAAAATATAATTTTAAAAATTAAAAAATATATCAAATTTTAAAATACAAAAATATAAATTATAAATTTATAAAATCATGAAATATAAAATAAAAAATATAGTTTTTAAATTTTTTTAATTTCATAATTTTATAATATAATAATTTTATATTTTTAATATGTAAGATAACTGTCATCTCATCTAGTTAATAAAAAAAGTTAACATAATAACTCAGTTAAGAAGTTTTAAAATGTTAAAAACTCAATAGACCACAAAAATTTAATAAAAAATAAATTGAAAATTTCTAAATTTATCAACTACTCAAAACTTAATTAATCCTTAAAAAAAATCACGGTTCACTAACCCAACTATGTTTTATCTTTTATTATTTATTTATTTATTTATTAGTATGTTATTAATAAATGGTATGAATATATTATTGCACCACTTTACGATTTCACTGTTGAAAATGTATAAACATGGTCAAAAGTTATAAAATATATCTATTAAAAAATATAACTAACTTTACACAAAACATGTAAAACCTCATAAAAATGATATTTATAAATGGTGATGATATAAAAACATTGAGACTCGATTATTTTAATATTTAATTATTTTATTATAAATAATTTTGTTATAAACGAGTTTTATTATTTTAAAATATATCATCTCTTTAGAAATCACTTTTCTATAATTATCTGACTTCTCTTTAGGAGTTATTCTTCTCTGTTCATCTAATTGAAGAACCGAAACCATATGCGTGATCCTAGCGGCAAGCTCTTCAATTTAGATCGATCAACTTCTCTATATGAGTAAGTTAAGTTTCGACCATGTTTCTCTGGTTCTTTCTTTCTTTTGTTGCATGTGGATCTCATTCATTTTGCATGTAACGTCTGAATCTTCTATAAAACTCTTTGTTGATCAGTGTTACTAACGGTATACCCTGATCGTATTTTTGTTGTCTATAGGTACAGATAAAGCTTCCCGAATTGTGTGAGAAGAGTAGGGTCTCTAAAGCGGTTGGTGTTCTAAAAAGCAAGGGAAGCTAGATGTACTAACTTTAAATTATGTTTGTTGTGTAAGTATGGTGCTTGTATGTATGTTAAACTGATGTAATTACGATCACACTATTTATGTTAGTATAATTTCCTTTAAATGTGTATGTTTGATTATTTGATGAGGGATTTCTGATATCATGTGAATTTGATGTTATTGTTTACATGAATAGTATGTTGTGAAGTGATATTGATAGTTGGTATTGGCGGCAAGGTTTATGAAGTAATGAGTTATCAAAGCTTTTGGGTTTTGTAGTTAAAAAGGGAGGTTTTAATAAGCAAGTTTATTATATAAGGGTTGGTTCGAGAAGTCCAATATTTCAAGTTTGTGGTAGTGTTAATTGAGACTTGTTGGAGTGATGAACTATTTGGAATCTGATCTAAAGCTAAGGGGTTGTCTTTTGATAGTGTTTTGGAGGGTTTTAAGTGCAATTTAGGGGTTTTGAGTAGTGAGATTTTAAAGTAGGAGATTTGGTCTGAACTAAGGAGTTTGGGGTCTGTGTTTAAGTCATTTATGACTTGTTTTAACTTCTAGTTTGCTGATATTGATGTTATAATTAGTATATTTGAGTTTGGGTAAGTTTAGAGTAGTCAAGGTGGGTTTGAGGAGCCTGTTAGACTTGTATAAAAGGTAGAAAAGGTCATATTAGAGGTATATTTATTTTTGGTGTGATGCTGAGCACCCTCTGGATGCCTCATTCCAGTGTCTCATGGCGCTTAAGCGTCCCTTTTCCAGGTGTTGGTCGCCCTTTGTCAGGTTTTTGGGTTTTCCAATTTCAAAGTGTTCTATGATTTTTCTGATGCATTATTTTCTATCTTTTGATGTATATTTAATGGTTTCACATGGATTCTATTGTGATACATGAAGTTTAAATGTGTATGTATACGGATATTGAGTGGAAAGTTATGGAAAAGAGTTCCATGGTGAAACTTCTTATTTGTAATTCTAAGTATTGTAAGTATGAATATAGGAAATTTAGTCTTAGGATTCATCCTAACACTCTATAAGACCCGAGAAAATGTAGAGCTTATAAATAAGACATGAGTATGTTTTATTAGATGTACATGAGTTCATAAGGTGTTATGTAACTCAGTTTGTTAGAACTTTTTGATGGGCTAAGTGGTCACGTGTTCAAGTCTTAACTTGAACATAAATTTTTATATTATTTATTTATTTTGTTGATATAAGTGCAACACATGTTATTGTATGGTGGTTAAATTGTGATGTGTAGTATTTTCAATGTGATGTATTGGCTTGTTGGTTGAGATGGTTGTCTAGGATTGAATGAGAGCATCGTAAGACAAATTGTTTTTAAAGAGCAGAAATATATTTTTAAAAAAATATAGCAGAAACGTGATAATCTCTTGTTGATTGATCTTTATCGATAAAGCTATATAATTGACCAAGGTATGAGAAGCTAACATTATTCAATTAATTGTTTACATAGTTGTTAATTTAATTATGAATGTCTTGAAATATTTGTTTGACTATTAATGGTTTATTTAGGTGATTTGTGAGATTTTGAAGTTTCTATAGCATGAATATTCTTTTATTTTGAATTCATAAATGTTAGCTCTTTTTCCTGTCTATACATGAAATTCTTTTAATACCTTGAAAAGATAATTAAATGAAAGTGAAAATTGAAAACTATGGATTAGTGATTAGGTTTCCTTTTAATTATATTCATAAATAAATAAATTGAGAATTTAGGTTTCCTATTAAGTAAAATTATAAATAATTATGGATTCTCATATTTAAAGAAATTGGAACGTATGGTTGTTGTTAAGGTAGCCATGGATACATTACATCTTCGATTAATTAGGAGGGGAAATTTTAATAACAGTGGCTTAGGGTTTTCTCTTTATTACTCTTAAAAAAATGGCATTTTTTTCAATTAAAGTTGTATAACCCTAATTAGAATTTCCAATTGTTGGTTTCTCTCAAAAATTTTGTTTAAAATTTCTTTCTCCAATCTATTCTCTTTTATTTTTCTCGCGAGCAAACCCATAAACTTCAAGCTTCTTTCTTATCTCCATTCTCGTTGACAACCAACCTTGGAGAAAACATCCATGACTTGCACAAAGGAAGTGGCTTCGTGGTGGTGAAGATGGCGACCGGCGATGGCGCGGGGGCGTGTTGGCCGTTCTTGTTCTTCTCCTCCCCTCCATTCTAGTTCACGACGCAAGAAGGGAGGCTTCCTTCCCTTCCTCCTTTTATGTTTCACTTTGCAGAGGGAGAGGGCTTTTACGTTTTGCGACGAGGGTCTCTGTTTGATGGAGTTTAACATCATTTTAGAGTGAAATTATTTAACATCCTTTTCTGGTTAATTATTTTTATTTTGAATTGTTTTTGGAGTTTAACATCATTTTAGAGTGAAATTATTTAAATTTGAATTATAAAAAAATTGTAATTTTTTTGGATTTTAAAAAAATGTAATTAAATGAGTCAGTGAGTCAACCCGTTTAAACCGCCAACCCGTGGTGGGCCGAACTAGGTTCAAATTTTTTATGACTCGCTAATAAATGAGTAGGGTTGGGTTGGCTCACTAAGTGGCCAACCCGTGATGAGCTGGGATGGGTGGTCCGTTTTGACAGCACTAAGTATAGGAGTGTGACAGATTCTTTCATGATGGGGTTCATGGATTGATGATGTTCATGATGAGGACGGGGATAGTCCTGATGAAAGTACATGTGTTGATGATTCGTGATAATGATGAGTTTGGAGATAGTATTGATAAAGATAACATTGATGGTATGATTATGGTATAAATGATGATGATGTTGGCGACGATCATGATGTAGGAATTATTAAGTTAGTAAAAATAGCATTGTAAATTAATGTCCGTTATTAAGTTGTGCTTGCTTGTTATGTATTATTGTGTTATTATTAGTCGTGCTATAGTATCTTACCCATATTTGTTTATGTTGTGGTTGTGTGTGTGTTTTGTGATGATTGTATGACCCAGATGCATGATAGATACGTGATAATGGGGAAACAACTTTGCTTATTTAAAGTTTTTGAGTTATGCATTTTAGAAATAATGTAAATGGACTAATTTCATTTCTTGGTTGTTTTAGTAATTTCAGAAGTTTGTAATTATACTATATTTTTGGTAGAGTTATAACGTTGTTTTAATTCCGCACATTTAAAATATCAAAATTTTAATTAGTACTGCTTTTCGTGTTAAGATATTTTTGATTTACTTTACTTTAAATACGATTCGTGACACCCTCAAACTAAGGCATTACACACTCTAATGGTCATTCATTCTCACATAAAGAGGGTGAGGCATGTGGTGAGAGTAGCATGAGGTCTTGGTGTGGGGACTTTATCTTGGCCTAAGGTGTTGGTTAATTGACTAACCTTGTGTGGTAGGTTGGGGTAGGCCATAGCTCAACATTCATACTATATTCGGATGGTACATTATAGGTCTTGATATGTTTAAGATGTATGGATTGTTTTATGATAAATATGATTCATGTGTGAAATATTAATGTATATTATGATTTGTTTTGTATCAATAGTTTATCCTTGTTTTTGTGTTGTAAGTTGTGTCTTGTCTTCTCTTTTTGCAATGATCACTTAAACAATCTAAGCTTAGAAATATGTCTTTTCAGTTGCTCTAGTGAGAAGTAAGGGTGAAAGAGAGGCGTAGTTAAATGGATCTATAAAAATATATTTCTTCTTGTGGTAGGTTTGTTTTATATAGTTGCTCTATTAGCATTTATGTATTGTTTCATTTTGATAATTTTTATACTATTAAAATGGAATGCTAGATAGCATACATAACATATGTGTACAACAATTACTAAAGATAAATATACAAGGTTATTAAAACTTTAATTTCATATTTAATAATTTATAAATTATTAATTATATGTTGAATTAAGATTTGTTTAATAATTAAAATTTTAAATTTAGTAACAAAACTATTAATTATTGTATTAAGTATTAATGTTGAAGTTTTCAATATTATACAAATATTTTTTAAATATCAAGAAGTGTTAAGATCGGATATATGTTAGATCAATAAAAAGTTAGTAAAAATAAGAGTGAACCAACATAGAAATTTTCTACAAATATATAAACAAAGTGTCAGATCTAAATAAAATATATTTATAAATTTGACAAAGTTCGTTTTTTTTTAATTTAAGAAAAAAATCAAATATTTTTAAGATTACCTTAATTTGTATATTTAATTAAATATAACGAGACTTAAAGGAAGTTTTGAAGTTTCATGTCTGGAACTCAAATTTAGTTTCATTTCTTTGTTTTGAAGTCTTTTGGCAACTTTCTTGATTAACTGTGACTCTCTTTTATCCTTTTTCTCAGGGATTTTCGTTATCGGCTGTGACACTGATTGCAATATGTAGTCATTGCAATTGCAAAAGTTGTTTGAGGAAGTTCTAATCAATACGATCCAGTTTATATACATCAGTTCTTGTGCTTCACCGTGCTATGAAGTTGATGATCTCTGGAAGTTACGATCTTTCACGCATCAATTACATGCTAATTCATGAGGTTAATAAGACGAGAAATCAATCAAATTATGCCAAGAAAAAGAGAGACAAAGTACAATTACAATAAACGATTCTACCTTGTACCACATATCAGATTAGATGCACTTGTTCAATACTTGGCTTGTCTTAGTACCTCCAAATGTTCGGGTTCTTGCCTATTATTTGATCTCATACATTACATGAAGAAGCTTAAACACAGGAAAACCGAAAATAAATGCCAAGAATTTCTTATTTATCAAACAGAATACTTAGAAAAAGGGGCTGACCTAAGCTAACAACTTATCTTATATTTGCTGAATTCATTAGGCAAGGATCAGTCTTTTTCACAAGTTTTTGCTAGACAATTACTCTTTCTTCATCCAACTATTATTACTCTTTATCAGCATCAACCTTTGGAGGGGGTTCGTCATTTTTAATATCAGCTGATTCTGATGGGTCATTTTTAATATCAGTTGATTCTGATGGACCATCTTCAGTAGGCTTGGAAGATTCAGCATCACGGGGTGTTGATTCTGGCGGTTCAGTGACTGGATCTTTCGGTTTAACAGTTCCAACTTTTACATACTTGCCCATAAACTTGTATTCCCAGTCTTGCAAGGCCTCAAGCTCAAAAGGGCCAAGCCCAGAGATATCTCCTGTTAGATCTTTCTCCTCAAAAGACATTTTTGCCAAAGCTCTGCTAGCATCCTTCCCAGCAAATAGAGCATACGGTCCATTGGGTCCATAAAACATCCTGGTGGATTTCAAAAGAAAAATCAATATAATATTCTTCATAGCTCTACCAATAAAATCAGGTATGCTTTGGATTTTCTTTTACCATAATACCATTTTTTGTTTTGACTAACAAAAGATATACGTAGGAAAAAGTTTGTAGGTGACTCCTTTACGTAGAGTTTGAATGGCAGTTCTTGTGGAATTCAAGCCCTTTCTAACCAATCATCCAAGCAAAAAACACAGTAGTATCCAACACGTCATCCAAATAGAAAATTGGCCCAATTTCCCTGTATTTGTTCAGGACAAAAGGAAAGGGAAAGGGATGAAAAACGAGTTGTGAATCTTCTAATCCAGATTAACCTACTTCCTAGATTACCCTTTTTTCCGGATTGTTGCATCACTCTATTGAAACCTAATATTCCTCCTTTAGTTTAACAGCTGTGGTTCATTTACATCTAAATTTTTATTTGACTCTAGGTCAAGAATCTTAATTTACTTTCATAGCTTAAACAGTTTAATTTCTAAAACATGTGGTTGGGATAGTTTTGGTATTTCAGCTTTTCAATGATCAAAACTTATTTTATCATCTTTAACACTCCTCTTTTTAATTTTCTTAGTCCTATACTAAAACCCTCAAATCTTATTTTCTGTTTAAGTAGTTCTGAATATATGATTAATTTGAGATATGAAATAGTTATAAAAGTTGAAGTTAAAAAATTTTGTGGAAATGTAATCAAATTTGAAGGAAGTTGGATGTGAAATTACGGTTTGCAGAAGAAAATTTCTACTGTTTTATTCTGGGTGGAGTTTAGTATTTTTGTTAGTGAATTTTCGGTGAAATAAGGTTTAAGACTTTACTGGGTTCAACTGTGATGGATGAGTAGAGAAGGAAAATTAGAATTTCAAGCATGAAAGGAATTGCCAAAGGGAAGTTATTTAAGGACACAATTTCACACTAAAGACTTGAGAAACTTTTATGGCAATTAGAACAGACTAAATGGAGCAGAAAAAAAATAAAGCAAACAACTTAATGATAACTAGCGTGATCAGAATTAAATGAAAATTGACAAACAAGACGCAACAAACAAGACGCAACAAACAAGACGCATATGTTGTCCCTCCCTGTCACACCCACCTAGTCCTCAATCAGAAACTTTGACAAATCAAACTGAAAAAATTGAAATTTTAGCTTATAGAACGAGTTAGATGTATCAAGTTACATAATTTGATAAATCAGTACTTCTATCAGGCCTAGGAACCCAAAAATCGTAATTTCCTGATGAAACTCAATATGTACACGTTCACTATTTCTAGAGACAGAAACACTACAGTGAAAAATATGATTGATAACCCTTGACATAGTAACAACCTTGATCAATATTTTCAGACCACTTAAAACTAAGGAACATATGAATACTATAATTTTGTAAGTTCCAGTTAAGATGCATGAAAACTACAGTTAAAGTCGTTGGAAGATAAACACTGCATAGACAAAAAGACAGACAACTTTCTCAACAAACTGACAAAGTGAAAAACGGTGAGTAAAATGATATGGGATGGAACAGAAAAAAGTTACCATTATAATGATAGGATATTTTTTTGCTGGAACAAAATTAATACTAGATGAAACGGAACCGAATACATTCCATCAGATTTTAAACAACCCAATGAATGGAACCAAGTATCATTCAATTCAGTTCTTCTTTACTCAATTTCATCCATTTCCTTCAATATACACATACCCACCAACTAGCAGTGTTGGGAGGCGGAAAACTTGAAATGAATGTCACTTTACATTTAGTGCATATTTGACTTTCAGTTGAGAAAGATGGAAAATTTGACAAAGTTACTTTTTCTCAAGGTCATAACTCGGGTCAAATGTCATTTTCAATCGACAATACTTTTTCCATCCACCCACTTTTCCTCCTAATAAAACGCAGATCCTTAGGCTAGGTTAACAGAAGTGTCGACCAAAAGTTGAAAAGTGAAGGCTCAACAACGTGTTTAATACAATATTATTCAAATCCATACACATTCCCAATATTCAACCCTCCCATTTCCCACCTTCCAACTCCTACCAAGCATAACGTGAGATTTCAAAACAGAGCAGACTCGTATCCTCCCCGTTTGCAACCAAAATTTACCATACAAAATGACAACAAATATAGATAACGGCATCATTATAAATAACAGCAAGTTATAGTAGACAACAGCAAGTTTTAGTTGTTAACTCACTCCTCTCCATAAAACAGAATCAAGACCTCCAAGTACAAAATAGAAACTAAAAAATCACATAATTCTTCAAACTGTCAACACGAACACCATTCCGCTAATGTGCACAAAAGAAATACACCCAAAGCATACCAAAAAGGGGAACAATTTTTCACAAAAGTAATCCAAACAAAAAAGAAAGAAAACCCTTGAAACTCGTACTTCTCTAACAAAAACTTACATACAATTTGCTCAGGTATGTTTGACGGTGTTCTCAAATTGGAAGTACAGTTTTACCTTGGTAAAGTCTTTTAAATTGTTGACATGAGCAAAAACAAACTCAAATTGTCACTAGAAAGCAACACTAGAAGCCTCTACAATCTATATTGACATATAATTTCAGACGTTTATTACGCCAATTATTAAGACAAACACAAATTTTAACAAAAAATGAAACAAAACTATAAAAGCATAAGTAGAACTGCATGTAAGTTTTGTCCATTCCTGAAATGCACATCTAAGAAAGAAATAAAAAACCCAGAACACAAAAATGCCTCCGTTGACCAAACAAGCAAAAACCCATAACCCCAAAAGACAGGAAACAAAAAAAGGGTAAAAATCGAAAACAAAAATATTACTAAAGGGATCTTTGTGTTAAGCTGAGTGGGGGTCATCAGTCAATATTAACCAAACAAACCATAACCAAGAATCCAAAATCACAAAAAACAAAAAAGGGCAAAAATAAAATAAATAAATAAACAAAAAAGTGATCTTTCATCCCTGTACCTGCTTTGCGAAACATCATAGATCTGACCCTTGATAGCCATGAGGAGGGGCTTCTCGGTGTCAGAGCCGTCGTAGGCCTTGAGTTCCTCCTCGGTGACCTCGCCGATCTGAACGGGAGGTCGCAGAGGCTCCATCTGGGGCTCGAAGTCGCGGGGGGCTTCGTGGCGGTGGTCGGAGGAGGGGAAGAGGCCCGTAATTACATAGTAGATGGCGAGAATGAGGGCGAGGAGGGTGAAGAAAGTGGGCGGAGAAAGGCCGGTGTAGACAATTATGGCTTCCTTCAATGTCTCCCATAGTTGCAGAGCCATCTTCTGTGGTTGCTGCTGCAGCTGCACACTGTGTGTATAAGTGTTGGTGTGAGGGAGAATAAATAGGAAGAGAGAGAGAGAGAGAGAGAAAGGATGAGATTTTGAAGATGCAGACCGAGTGACTGCAGTATTCTACTCACTGTCAATTGTCCTTCCCCCTCACTGTTTTTCATGTTTTTCTTTTGATAATTCTTTCACAAACAATAATTATTCCAATATTATTTTACAATTAATAAAAATAATCATATAAATATTACTGTTAATCAATCACAAAATAATATTAAAATATTATAAAAAAAAATTCTGAAAGTATCATTATCTATTTCTTTTATTTCTGTTATGAAAAGTGTGTAATAATTTATAAGAATTGTTTTCATTTTTAAGAAAAACCAGAATCTTCTTACCAATCACTTTTCAATACTTTAGTGAGAAAGTTAATCCAAAAGTAAGGTAAGGGTACATGGATGGATAATGATTCACAGATAACATTTTTTTTACAATTTAAATATTATTGATTTTATGATTGGTATAATTATTAACTGTGAATAGAAATAATTTTGGATTAATAACAAAATAACAGTAGATATTCAAATATTATAAAAATTATCTTGTTTAAGTATTATTAAGATAATATTCTCTAAAAAATATTAATTATATTCATAAGATTAATATAAAATTTTATGTCTATTAAAATAATAAAAATATAATAACATGATAATAAAATAATAATTAATTTACCAATTATCGATATCTAATTATAATGTCAAATTTAATTATAATATAAAAATATAGTCTAAATAAACATAAATTGAACCGTTTTATAATAAAAAGATTTAAAAAAATTTATTAGATAGTGTTTTTTTAATATGTTTACTAAATCGAAGAAAAAATTACAAATTTATTTTTAAAAATATCATTCCATGCAGAGTTATTTTTAAAAAAGAAAATAGAAATAAACACTTTTCCTAATTTCATATTTCTAAAAAAAAATCTCCTTTTGTCAAATACTTCCTTACAATACATTTAAAATAAATATCTATACTACTATATAAAAAGATATATTATTTCATATACCTTTAAAATAAATATTTATACTAAAAAATATACCATTTAATCTCTTACTTTAGAATAGGTAGTATAATAAGTATATATGTATTGCTTTTAAATACAATAAAAAGAATTTGATTTTAGTATTAAAATTGTAATTGTATTTTGTGAGTTATTTATGAAAAAAAAATCATTATTAGTAATTTTTCAATTGTTAAATAAAAATTTATA
Source organism: Vigna reflexopilosa (assembly GCA_027742785.1). Lineage (NCBI taxonomy): Eukaryota > Viridiplantae > Streptophyta > Magnoliopsida > Fabales > Fabaceae > Vigna > Vigna reflexopilosa. The sequence goes on along the minus strand of CM050928.1, from coordinate 26,783,880 downwards.
TTTATCTTTATGATGTTGATATTAAATGTGGATTAAGTGGCCGGATTTTAATCTCAAATAAGTAAAAGAATATAATTTATAAGTGAAAGTGATTATTAAATGAATATTTTTTTTTATATTTATAAGATTAGAATGGAAGGTAGATATTTGTTCTTATTAAAATAATACTCACTTGGACATAATAATAATTCTATAATAAATAGTATGTAAATATGATATAAATAGGATAAATTAGACTACTTTATTATGAAAAAATTTAAAAGGTCTTATTACACTGTAATATCTAATATATCAATTAAATCGAATAATAACTATTAACAATACATGATATATGAAATATAAATATAATTATCTAAACATAACAATAAATTAAAATTTATATATAAAATTTTTAATCCCAAAACAATGTATAAAACATGTTCTCAAATACATGAAAATGAAAACACATAACTACTGTATTATTATATATCAGTATTATCTTCATCCAAGGTTTGTTCTAGAGACATGTCATAATCCTCTGCTCAAACCTACCAGATAACCATTGTCACAGAAAATCAACACATCCAATCAAACAATTAACAATAGAAAAAAATGGTGAGCTAATAATAAAAAGAACAAATAATTATTACGCATTAAGATTCACATTATACATTTCATTTCATTCAAAAGAAACCAAACATCCTAATCATGTTATTGACCTAGGTAAACTCATTCGGATAGATGTATTGATGTCAGACCATGACAAGTTTAACGCTTGTGGTGGTGAAACAGCTGCCCAAAGCTACCACACAAGGTTAATCCATCTACCATGGACAAAGAACATCAATCCACAGACTAGGATCTCCTACTACTTCTCACCAGATAATCCCCTTCGTTATTTGAGATGGAGCAATTATTGGAGCGCCAGGATAACTTCCAAGGTTGAGTCCCTACATCAATACATCACTCACTTGAAACAAACATTAAGAATTTCATCCTAGAAATTCTTTCCAAACCGAATGAAGTTCAATCAAACTATTCATATGATCATATCATTTAAAATCACATTTATGAGCAATTGACATATTATTCCATCATTAAAAGCCAAACATAAAAGAGAAGAGAATTCAAAATATCTACAACAACTCGAACTCACTCGCCCAACGAGCACAAACAATTCACCCAACGAGAGCCCAAACAGAGGGCTTCCCAAGCCTAGCCTTGCTACATAATTATGCAACACGAAAACTGCACAAATAACACTTGTAGATCATCCATGACCTATTTTAACCATTTTTACCAACTTTTAACACTCATAAATCGAATTCTAAGCTATTATAGACCTAAACAAATGTGTATAACATGTTTACAACCAATTATTAGTTGTTTACAACAAGATATCAACTCAAAAATAACTAAATCCTCATCTTAGAGACCAAAATTCAATTCCAAAAGTTCTAGCTCATTTTTGACCAAGTAATGACTTTAACAAGTAAAAAATAACTTACCAATACTCTCCTAAACTTCCATTTTGACACAGAACCTCTAATTTGCAATCTCATTATCCAAAACCTCTAAAATACACCAAAAATCCATTTCAAGACACCATCAATTATTTACTTTACATTCCTAAACCATTTCTTTACACTTTCATCACTCAAACAAGTTTCAAATAACAACAAAACAGTTTCTAAAACTCCATCTCTTCATGTAGACCATTATTTCACCAAGTCACTTATTGAAACCTCATTTTTAGACCAAAATTGTCTTGCAAACTAACTTAACCTCCTCTTTCTCATCTTCTTAATCCAATATCATTACTAACTTTACAAGTACAACCAAATCACAATCAAGATTCATTCTAACCAGATTCATCACAGTAACAAGCAATCAATTAACTATTTAAAACCATTCCAATTACAATATACACATTAGCATGCAAAATTCTAGTTTAACCAAATTCAACACAATCTAACTAAACTCGTGAATTTGAAATAGCAATAACAAAAGGTTATTATCTCTCCTTACCTTAAAGAGAACTACATAGCTCTAAGAATGCCCTATAATTGCTTCAAATGTAAGGAACTTCTAGAAACGTCTATGTTTCGATATAAAATTTGTAGGACCGAGAGACTGACCTGGCGGACGCGGCTTTGTCGCAATCTGATGCCTGGATTTACTTGATCGCTCGCTCTTCCTAGTTCTTGACTGCTCACTTTCATTCAAGCTTGACCGTTTGGCAGACTTCAACCTTTGACCGAGGGGGGAGGTACCTGCAATGACACTCCGACGCTCAAGTTAGGTGTGTGGTAGAAGAACATCGGTTCTTAATTAACTGTTTCTGGGTAACAATGAAGAGCATATTGAAACGAGAGTATAGTGTATGTGGAACGTACCTCGCTTGTGGCCCTGATTCCTTATTTATAATTTGTCTTATGGACCTTACACTAACATGAGTCCAATAAAATATAAACAGAATAAATATAAAAACAATCTTACCTAAGAATCCGGTCTTATATATTTGGTTAGATATTCTTCATATCTTTAGTCAGATACTCTCGAATTATTTTATCCTTGCTTGGACTTCTAGCCCAATTATGCAAACGTTGGCCCAATCGCGACTCAGCTTCCTTTAGCTTTGTTTTATTCTGCGTTGACTTTGACTAGACCGATCGGTTTCTGTTTGTGACCGTTCGGCTATAATATCATACCGTACATACAATCCCCAAAATTGAAATCAAAGCGAGCCCTTAAGACCATTGACCAACATGGAACTATTATAAAAAAATAATAATTGCAAAAGAAATGTTAGTTTTAAATGTTGGCCAACAATTTTTATTTTCTCATTAACGTTATAAGTGCACAATTTTTATTTTCTTATTCAAGTTCATAAGTGCCAACAATTTTTATTATTCATTATTGTGGCAATGAGTTTTGACAAAGTTTTTACTTTATAAATAGAGCATTTCTTGCATTTAAAAAAAAACATAACAAAAGGAAACTTTATTCCTCAAACTATCTTTTTAGTTTCTTTTTAGAGTTCATTGCTAGTTCTGAGATCCTCAAAAATTTCTGAAAAGTTCTTGTTGTATATTGGAAGACTTGTGCAATTCACTACAGATAAGTTCCCAAAGATAGTGATCTACATGTCTCAAATTTTTTTTTTTGTGATTTTGTCAACTTTTCTATAACAAGAACAAGAAAAGGAAGGTGGATGAGACATGCGTCGCATCTGAACTAAAGATTTTAGTAACAGAACATCAAAAGAAAAAAAGAAGCACAAACTTACTTGTTTATAGAAGAAAGAAGTAGAAATTTGAAGAAAAATATTTAAAGATATGATTAGTGTTAATGAGACGAGTTTAAAAAATTATATTTATATTATTTAATTATTTTAAAATTTTTCATTATTTTAAAACACTTATCAACTCTAATACTTTATTTTGTAGGTTCTTACATTAACAATATTAATTATTAAGTCATTATATATTTAATCAGATTAATAAAATTAATTAAATTAAAATTTATATGTTAAAATTAATTTTATTTTTACTATATTAAAAATAAAATATATACTGAACTATTTATCTTTTCTTTTAATTAGATAATTTTAATTTTTTATTTAATAAAATAAACAGTTAAATAATTTTTCTTATTTTAATTATATTTTTTTAAATAGTGACTATGTGGTTTTTTAATATTATGTTCACAAAATTATATATATTAATTTTTTTTAATCTTTTGGTTAATTACTTCTAAAAATTATAAAATTGTATATATTTTAATGTAGTGATGACTTTTACGTGGTTTGGACATAGAGAAAATATATTTAAGAGTGGGAGAAAGCATGATATGATGATGGTAAAGAACATAGACATGAAAGTCAACTTAGTTATTTTTTGAATTTCAAAATCTTAAATGACTACTAAACCCTTCCTTTGTTTTCCCTCTCGTTGAAAAAGTTTCTTCCCTCTCACCAACGTTCAGTCTCGCTCTCCATTGCAATGGGCGTGAAGAACTTGTGGGACCTGCTGGAATCGTGCAAGAAAAGGGTTCCCCTTCACCATCTACAGTGTGTTCAATTTCCTCAAAACTCCGTTTTTTTCCCTCTGAACGGTGTTCGCCGTTGACGCCGATCTTTGTTTTGTTGGTCAGGAACAAGAGGGTGTGCGTAGACCTCTCGTGCTGGATGGTGCAGCTTCACAGCGTGAGCAAGTCCCACGCTTGCGTAAAGGAGAAAGTGTATCTTAAAGGGCTCTTTCACCGACTCCGAGCACTCATTGCGCTCAATTGCAGCCTCGTCTTCGTCACAGGTTTATCAATTTTTGTAATTTCAGAGTTGGGGGGTTTCGTTTTTTGAAGGGTAAAACACCATTTAGTATTTGAAATATACACTATCACTTACTGAAAGTAACAATTTTGAGAAAAATGTCCAAATTTTTTTTAATCACTTTAGCTCAAAATTTGAAAAAAAAACTTTGATTTAAGTAATAATATTAACATGTTTATGTTAAACTTGCCGGGCAAGTTCTTGAGCTTAAAAACTTAAGTGGCATCTTGGAGTTATTATGGATTTTCTTAGTTTCAACGACCAATGTGACGAAGATTTACACATTTGGCAACCAAATAGTGCGATATCCTCATTTTTTTTTTCTTTTAATTAAAGTATGTTGAAAGAGGTGGGTGTTCTGTGACTGTGGAACTGAATATTTGAATGTGTTTGCATTTACATTATTCATGCATATTTCTTCCCAATGACTAAGCTTTGATGTCTGGTAGATGGATCAATTCCTGCCATAAAATTATCAACCTATAGGCGTCGTTTAAATGTTGGAAAGGAGGTTGGTGGACCTCTCATCTTTCTTTTCTGATGTAGTTTCCCTTATATAATTTATACATTTCCATACTTTTACGTATTGTTTATACTTTTCTAACTCTCTTTGCACTAACTTTAGTTAGTTTATAATAATAATGCAGGTAGCACAAAACGAAACAAAGCTACAGAAAGTGACTTCGTTACAGAGAAATATGGGGTCTGAGTTTTCTTGCATGATTAGAGAGGCTAAAATGTTGGGGATGGCTCTTGGAATTTCTTGTTTGAATGGGTAATATACAATAGAATTGATGTTAAGGTTCAGTGTTATGTTTTAATGGATGCTCTCATATTGTGTCTGGTAAACGTTAGTATTAAATATATTTTACTTAAATTCAATAAAAACTGAACATTAATTTATTATTTTATAATAGTAATAATAGTTCAAGAAGAAAGCCTTTTGCTTTTACTGTGTTGATTGGTCAATGTCAATTGAACTAATAAGTTTTCCTTTAATTTAGTGCTGGTATATATGAGGGCACTGATTCATTAAAAGAGAAACAAGGTGCTGAATATTTTTTATGGTAGGCAATGTGCTTGAATAAAAATTTGAAAATGTGCTTGATGTCTTCTCGTAGCGGCTCTAAGCAGTCTAGGCTCATGTTTATAAATGAATGTTTCTGCTCTCTGTTTTTCATTTAATAGTTGATTGAAAAATTGCACTGCTGGATAATAGAGAAGTTGCTGCTCAGTTGAACTAATATTATCTTGATCTTTTTTATATTCAGGATTGAAGAAGCTGAAGCTCAATGTGCTTTGTTGAATTTTGAATCATTATGTGTAAGCACTGGTGTATACTTATCTATCTTCATATTCTTTTTCTGTCCACATTGTAATTTTTGATTTAATTAGATGCTTATGCTATTGCTTTCAGCTAACCTATAATCATTGTTGTCTGTGATTCATAATAATTATGGTAGGATGGATGTTTTAGTCTAGATTCAGACATATTCCTTTTTGGTGCAAGGACAGTGTATAGGGATATCTGCCTTGGTGAGTAGGTCATCTTGTTTTATTACTGGTGAATTTTTTGTATTAATTATGTTTTCATATGATTAATGAGTAGTCATTTCTTGATGTTTTAGGAGACGGTGGATATGTTGTTTGTTATGAGATGTCAGATATCGAAAGAAAACTTGGACTTGGAAGGGACTCATTGGTAACTGATCATTGAATTTTCAACATGCTTATGAACCACAATGTTTACTTGTTCTTTTTCTTATTTTGTTTTTTGATAGATGATCTTTCTTTGTCCACTGTTCAATACAATTGAGTTAGATTTTATGCATGTGAAGGTCCACACAAGAAAAATAGGTCCACTTACAATACTCAAAATATATCTTATGGTTAACACCATCAAGGGAACGGTAATTGAAAAGCCTCTTAAAACTGAGGTTACCCTGTGAAGCATATTTGGCATTCAATTGTTTGAATTGGAAATTTGGAAATGGTTGCTAGTGCCTCATGTTGAATATAGAATTTTCACATGCTGTTTTGGGATTATTTTTGTTGTGTTTACTCCTACCCCTCTCTTCCTTACACGTTTTGATGATCTAATAATAAAACTAGTGACATTTGTCTTATTCAATAAGTGTAAGAATGACAATCCTATCTCTCTCTCTCTCTCTCTCTCTTTATATATATATATATATATATATATATACACACACAGAGAGAGAGAGACACATATATATAGATATATCGATAGATAGATAAATATGTTTCTTCAAGGATATTGTGTTATTTTCTGATGACTGAGTTGTGATCTTCAGATTGCTCTCTCCTTGCTTCTTGGCAGTGACTACTATCAAGGAGTTCATGGTCTGGGTCCAGTAAGTCTTAAAATCTGCCTTTCAAGAGTTTACCTTTTCTTATTTTCACCCTTTGTTGTATAACAGAGCTCGAAGTTACATGTGTTTACATATGCCTATGCTTATGCTTAATTTTTTTGATGGCTGTAGGAGTCGGCTTGTCAGATAGTCAAATCAATTGGGGACAAAGATGTTCTTAAAAAAATTGCTTCTGAAGGACTTGGATGGGTGAAGAAAAGAAGAGGTATACCTTCTAATATGTCGCATTCTAATTTGATAATCTTAGTCTTAATGTTATACAATTGTTACTTGAAAAAAGGTTTTTTTGCAATAAATTTAGTTGTAATTATTTTTAACGTAACTCAAAATTGATATTATATGTATACTTTCCAGAGAATTAGAGACATTATGTGTACTAGTTATGTGATAGTGCACTTAATATTTTGACAAAGAAGAGAGATTTTGTTTGCATGTTATTAATTGTAAATAATATATGTAAACTTTAAAGTTCAGAATTATTGACTAGTAAAGTGTCCGGTTGTGTTATAGTGTGCATATTAGTTTGACAGTTTGGTTTTCAAATTTGATATCTTGGATATGTTTATGTGAAATGACCATGTCGTTTGTCCTCCGACTTGTATTACTCAAGTGGTAAACTTTATTAAACTATCCATGATCATAAGCCAACTATTTGAAAAACTTAAACTATTGAATGGACATGGTTTGATATTTTTGTAAATTGCACGCCCTTTCCTTTCCACTAGCAAAATCTTTTGGGTTGAAGCCCTGGATAAGGTAGATGACCACCTACCATGTCATGAACCAATTATCCCTCACTTTTGATAGTTTAAGACAAATATTATTGAACGAGTTTCTTATTTATTGCTATATTGTTCCCTAAAATACTGGACACTGATGCTAGACAGTGGAAAGTTTATGATTCAATGGATAAAAAAATTCAAAATTAAGGGTTCTTTGAGAGAATTATGAGATTTAAATACTAATATAGGGTATGCAGGAAAAGGGTCGGTATGCAAGGAAAAGAACCAGGATTAAAGGATCACACAATGGCTATTAGGGCCTGTTTTGTGTTTGATAGGGGTTTATAAAAACTTCAGGTAAGGAATTGTTTGGGATTTGATAGAGTGAATATTTAAAGGCTGTGTGGTTACAAATCTGAGAAGAAGATGAAAGGACAAAAATATCATAAGAATAACTCCCTGAAAGCAATTTTTTCATTTACTGCCTAGTTCCTAGTTCGTCATAGCTGGAAAATGACTTATATAGCACTTAAAATGGGAACCATACAAGGTTAAATTACCATTGTCTGATAACATAAGTAAAGTTCTGAATAACAAAAGTACCATAATAAATATAAACAAGTTAAAGTAGAGTAGTAAAATAACTTGATATCTGAATAAGATATTAGCTAAATTAGTATATTATACAAAACCTAAATTAACACTAACTGTTTACTGTCCATATAAATGTAAATTGTAAAGGAATAGGACGCTACAGTTAGGCCTAATATAGTATAGATTATAAACCATGTGATGTAATGTATATACCCAGTACCTATGTGCTTATTTTATGTTGTCTAGAATGCATTGTCTTGTCTGCATCAACTTGTATACAAAGATGACTTTCAATCATTTGTCAAATGGAGGATTTGCCATTTAACTTTGGATCTCGGTTTCTATCTTTTGTATATACAGGAGGCAAGAACGATTTTGGGCTGGATGATAACATTTTAGAAGTAATTAATGCTTATATGAAGCCAAAATGTCACTCAGCAGATTCAGATACTGTGCTCAAGTAGGTCTACCTTTTTTAGTGGATTGTTTGCAACTCCTAAAGATTGATTCTCTGTACAGATTGAAATATATCCAGTAAACAAACCAATCAGGGAATGTGAAAACGTAGACAATTGACCTGGGATTTTTAGTGCATCTCATACTTCTTCTGTTATGATTCTTAGAATTAATTATTCAACAGGTATAAGCATCAATTTCTGAAAACTGAAATGAAGTTCATTTGAAACAGTTACGAATATCAAGCAATCAAATTTTTGTGATTCTTAAATGGAGTTTTTTTTTATGTAATCTGAAAATTAGATCTGGAGTATAAATTGTATAACAATTTATAGTTTACATAAAATGTTTTATTCATCTCTATGTAGGGCTTTTGCTCAATATACGTTTCAACGTACTAAACTCCAGCAGCTATGTGCTGAATTCTTTCTGTGGCCTTCGGAGAAAACAGGTTCTCCATCTACTTTGACAATTATTCTTATAGATCTCCAATTCATATCTACAATTGAATGATTAATAATGGTAAAACTTCTTAACATCTTATTTTTTTTGTGGTTTGGGTTTACAGTCAAGTGTTTGTTCTTCATGTAATGAATAGGGTTAACATTTAATCCTTACATTTAACCTGAAATTCCTAGACATTTGGAAATATAAAACTTGAGCTGTGCTTTATCTGGACTGGACGTTTGGAAGTTACCTTTGATGCTGATTGCCATTTCATTAAATAGATGGGTATATCCTTCCAAGTATAGCTGAAAGAGATTTACGACGATTTGCCAATTTGCGTTTAACTTCATCTAAAGTTGGACTGGACCTTCCTTTACATGAGGTACTACTAGCCCTTTGCACTTCCAAATTAATATTTCATTACTGTGTGAGTTCATATGAAGATCTAAAAGTTTAAACATTATTTTAAACTTAAATAGCAACTGCTCATGCTTAGAATATACATTTCCTAATATGATGGCCAGTCATAGTTCAATAAAGATTTTTAGTGGGTCCGCATGGACTATGCTATGTATGAATGATTTTTTCTGTTTCATAGGAGATCTTGGTCCTTTATTTATAGTTCTTGCAATAACTGATCTGAAATTAGGTGTACCTATATCACTCACGCTTATGTTTGCATTACGTTTCAATAATGCTTGCTTTCTTGGTTTTGGATTAAACCTCTACTCCCCTAATTCAGTCTTTGGTTTAGGTTAACTCTTATATATAAGTTTAACTTAGGCCCATCAATCAATCTCTCATAGTAAACCTCTAAGTGGAATCTATTAAGCTGAAATCATATGGGGCCTTGCATTAGGCTCAAAATTCCTTTTAACACTCTAAAAGGGTAGTGACACATTGAAGATATTGGGCTTTTGTTAGCTTGTCTGGCCTCTTTTCAATAGTAAGAAGCCAAGTTCAAAGAATCAAAATAGGAAGGAGAACTTGGTCTTTGAATAACTCTAAAGAAGAAGCATGACATAAAAATAAACAGGAATTCTTGTAGGATATCCATCTCGTTCACATTCATTCATTTGAATGTGTTTCATAACCTGCCGTTGTGTCGCTTTTAAGGTAACAAACCAACATGTGCTTCTCTCTCTCAATTGGTAATGGCATTGGCTATTGGACATCTGTGCATAAATCACTTGAAAAAATGGGTCCATTCCTTTGCTAAATATTTAATCAGTTGTTCAATCCTTTTTCAAGAAAAAGATGCTCTTCTGATGCAGAATTGCTTGGTAGAGTGGTTGGCAAAATTCGACTCTTTTTATAAATATAGAAGGCGACTAGTAACTTTTTATTCATGTAGTGAGAAAAATCTTCTTTTCTTCATGTCCTACATTATTTAGATTTAGTTCAATCATGAGTTTAAGGTTTGTAATAGATGTTGCCTTTACTAGATAAACAATCTCAAATTGACTTTTTTATTTAAGTAGATAAGTGAAAAAATTGTTTTTTTAAGTCAGTTGTCCCTAGCATCTTATTTTACAATTAGAAGTCTAAGGTATCAATCATTTAGCTCACAAAATTGATATATATATATATATATATATATATATATATATATTTGTATAAAGAGAAGAGATGCCTTTTGCTTTATCTTTTACGCCAAATTTATAATGTATTAGTAAGGATCTCTCCCTTACCTATTTTGAGGGTTGACAATTGTTTGTCTAGCTCAACCCCTACTAAGCTTTTCAGTAGACATCAATAAATTAGATTAGTATAAATTCCCACTTATCCATGTAAATGTAAAAACTTCTTCCCCTAAAAATGCAATTTCAACTCAGCCAGAGAATCAAAGAGCAGATGGTATGTTTTTCTATCCATTCTTATTGTTGGATTGAAATTCAAATCCAACTTCATGCGAACAAAGGTTAAAAACAATATATAGAATCTAATCAATCCTTCTACATTACATAATCAACCACATATGAGTATCCTAGAGAATGAAATTTAAAAGCATTTTGTTATGTTAACTACATTAACAAAATTTCGAAAAAGAAATAAGTCAAAGGATATGCCTCCGGACTACATTTCTAGTGCTAGGGAATCTTGCCATTTGTCACCTAATTCGATGGCAGACACAATTTTGTCAAGTTCTAAAAACATTACTTTTCTATAGATGAAGACTATCGTGTTTGTTTAATGAAAAGTTGGTAGACTCTGGCTACCTTGCAAAGCAAACAAAATCTCTCCAAATCACACTACTTGTATGTACACTAGCTTACTTGCAAAAGATTTGATATTTGATGGCAATAGCATCGTGACATTCAATTCTCAAAAACACCATAGTATATAAAAGTAAGTTAAATTGAAAGGTAATTACAACTAAATTCATAATTACTCAAAATTCATAGGCTAAATATAGTTTCATCCTAAAAGACATCATAAACTCCCTAAATATTATTAGCACGAGATGATTCTATTGTACTTAAAAGAGACTCGGGCTCATTTGCATCACCACCTTACTGAAATGATAAAACAAAAATATTAAAAGTAGTAAGGATTACCTATAATTAAAGTATAGTATAATGCTTCAACTATATTACTAACTTACTTGAGATTGGCGATCAAAAGAATGAGGTCAATTCATCAAGAATCTTTCCTTCTTTTATTATTATGTATGCTTTAAGTGCACTCAAGGTTGTTTGAACTTGAGATTCTAAATTGTTGTACTTCTGTTGCCATTGATTAGAAAATCATGATGGGACAGTGGTATGTGAAGCAAGACTTGGATCTAAAAGTCGAAGTCTTGTATTTCTAAATGAATTAGTAGGAGCTGCTCCCTAACCCATGTATCGTACTCTCTCAGAATGCTCCGAGCCTAACATTTTACTAACAACATCATTAGGAGAAACCTCTTATACATTAGTAGTACTTTGAGTCAAACTCACTTCAATTTGTTCCTATAGGCATATAACTAAAACTCTAAATATTGAAGAAAAATGTTTGAAAATATAATAATATTATAGTACAACTAACCGCTATATCTCTTGTCGCGTCATTTACAAATGATCCATCCTTTCTTTTATGAGTTTCAATGTATAGCTTTCCACGATTAGGCAGCTGTTCAGTTTTCACAAACTAAATAAAAAGAGAAGTTAAAGTAAATAGTAAACTTTAAAAATTTGTAAAAGCTGTCATGTTTACTAATATCCCTACCATCTCATGCCTTTTTCATGAGAAAGGTTTAGAACCACCCGTATAAGGAGTTAGTTGCTTGTTGCGATTTTTTTTATTTTTTTTACACATCTCCTATGAGAGAAACAATTGTAAGTTAATATATCAATAAAATAAATTAAGTACACAAACAATTCACATAATTCAAAATAATGAAAATTGTACCAATGTTTTTTGTTTTAGACGATAAGTAACAAAATGAGCCCATTGAGTTCTTTCTATACCAGTTGGCACATTACTTATGATTTGATCTTTGGTTTTCGTTGGATCATAAAACTATTCCACAAATTCTGTTTATGTGCATCCCACTTTCTACCAAGAGTTAATTTGCAATACCTTTGTGCATTAGGTTCAACAATCCTAAAACAAAATCGAGGCTTTTGAAAAAAGAAAACATAGTTAGTGTTTTAACATTTATAAGAAAATGTAACATTTCAAAAGATAAAAAGTCATACATACATAATGATATATATACCTTCAATATTTCCTTAAAGTATTCCAAAAAGTAAGTGTTAGGCATGCGCCTGTTTTCCCAGACCACCTTTCAAAATTAATTAGAAACAAATTGTCTTCAGTTGCCAATATACCACAATATTCTGCAAGCACGCCTTGTCCTTCACCAAAGAGGCATCTCTATCTCATCAAACTCCACAATAATGCGTTTCCCAAAAGCTAAGTTATTTACTTCTTTGACCTTGACCTTAATTTTTTTGATAACTCCTTCTAAGTCTTTAACAATAAAACAACTTAGTCAATCATAATTACAATTTTAAAAAATATGCATTCAGAAAAAATAAATGACATATACCTATTGCATAACAGTCCAATACGATCAAGATTGACGTTCAACTTGTTGTGTGGATGTGTCAGTTTGTTTTGTGTTTTCAGTGGGTAACGAGGATTCACATCCAACATGTGTGGATGTTTCTGTTTGGACGTGAATCCTCATTACTCACTGTGAAATACACAACAAACTTAAACATTCACACATGTTGATTGTGAATCCTCATTACCCACTCCAAACAGAACAAACTTACGCATCCAAACAACAAGTTGGACGTCAATCTTTATTGTATTGGACTGTTGATGCAATAGGTATATGTCATATTTATTTTTTCTGAATGTATATTTTTTTAATTGTAGTTATGGTTGACGAAGTTGTTTTATTGTTAAAGACTTAGAATGAGTTATCAAGAAAATTAAGGTCAAAGTCAAAGAAGTAAATAACTTACTTTCTAGGGAACACATCATTGTTGAGTTTGATGAGATAGGCATGCCTATTGGTGAAGGACAAGGCGTGCTTGCAGGATATTGTGGTATATTGGCAACTAATGACAATTTGTTTCCAATTAACTTTGAAAGGTGGTATGGGAAAATAGGCATCTCTAACACTTACTTTTCGGAATACTTTAAGGAAATGTTGCAGGTATATATATCATTATGTATGTATGACTTTTTATATTTTGAAATGTTACATTTTCTTATAAATGTTAACACGCTAACTATGTTTTCTTTTTTCAAAAACCTCGATTTTGTTTTAGGATCGCTGAAGCTAATGCACAACGGTATTGCAAATTAACTTTTGGTAGAAAGTGAGCTCCACATAGGCAGAATTTGTGGAATGACTTTTATGATCCAACGAAAACCAAAGATCAAAATCATAAGTAATGTGCCAACCGATATAGAAAGAACTCAATGAGCTCATTTTGTTACTTATCGTCTAAAATCAGAAACACTGGTACAATTTTCATTATTTTTAATGGTGTGAATTATTTGTGTACTTAATTTATTTTATTAGTATATTAACTTACAATTTTTTTTCTCATAGGAGATGTGTAAAAAATATAAAGAAAATCGCAACAAGCACTAACTCCATATATGGTTGTTCTAAACCTTTCTCAAGAAAAAAAAAATGGTAGGGATATTAGTAAACATGACAACTTTTACTACTTTTAAGGTTTACTATTTATTTTAACTTCTTTTTTTTTTATTTAGTTTGTGGAAACTAGATAACTGCCTAGTCGTGAAAAGCTATACATTGAAACTCATAAAGGAAAGGATGAATCTTTTGTAAATGACGCGGCAAAAGATATAACGGTCCGTTCTACTATAATATTATATTTTCAAATATTTTTCTTCAATATTTAGAGTTCTAACTAAAAATCGTTATATGTCTATAGGAATAAATTGAAGTGGGTTTGACTCAAAGTACTACTAATGAATAAGAGGTTTCTGCTACTTCGGTTGTTGGTAAAGTGTTAGGCCCAGAGCATTCTGGGAGAATACGATGCATGGGTTTGAAAACAGCTCCTACTAACTCATTTAGAAATAGACTTTTGGACGTAAATCTTGCTTCACATACCACTGTTCCATCATCATCTTCTAATCAGTGACAACAGAAGTACAACAATTTAGAATATCAAGTTCAAACAACCTTGGGTGCACTTAAAACATACATGATAATGAAAGAAGGAAAGATTCCTGATGAATTGACCTCATTCTTTGATCGCCAACCTCAAGTAAGTTACTAATATAGTTGAAGTATTGTGCTTGATATACTTTAATTATAGACAATCCTTACTACTTTTAATATTTTTGTTTTATCATTTCATGAAGGTGGTGATGCAAATGAGCCCAAGTCTCCTTTGGGTACAATAGGATCATCTCGTGCTAGCAACATTTAGAGAGGTTATGATGTCTTTTAGGATGAAACTATATTTAGCCTATGGATTTTGAGTAATTATGAATTTAGTTGTAATTATGTTTCAATTTAACTTACTTTTATATACTATGATGTTTTTGAGAATTGAATGGTTTAATGATATATAATTTAATACTTTGATAAAAGAAGTTTGTCATGCTTTTTTGTCTTCATTACAGTATTTGAATTTTGTTACAAATAAATATTGTTGACAAAAATATAAGCATTTCAATGGTCACATTGTCATGTAAGACAAGCAAAATATAGTAGTAAACTCACAAACTAGGTAATACAAATGAGGTGATTTAAAACCTTTAAATTATAATTGTCAAATTGAACAGGGTAATCCAAATTTTTTTGAGAAAAACGGGGTTAATCTTTGCATTAAAGTAGTTTAAAATAAAAGAGGTTTCAAACCTCTACAAAATAATAGTCTTTTGGTTAAAACTCTCTAGACATCCCCAATATAAATAGGATACCAGGAGTCATTAAAAACCTCCTCATATTAATAGCTACGACTCTAATCGCGGGGTTTAAAAAATCTCTATAAATTAATTTGTGGAGGGTAGAAACCTCTGCAAAAAGGAAAATAAACCTCAGTTAAATAACAGTTTTTTTGTAGTGCCCCTTTTTACTTGTTCATTATTTAAAGATCAAAACAATCCATTTGATTAAGCAATGTAAGTATGCAACAGATTTTCTATTTTGTTATTCTAGCAACAATCGTTTATTTATTGCACTCAGTGTTTCATCACTAGGCTTGTGTATTATGTTTCAGGGGAGGAAATGGACGTATGTACTGTTTCAGTGATAAAGTTAGATTGGAAACACGAAAATTAAAACCATTTCGTTAGGATGAGTAGACTTGCTTAGGAAAGCAGAATATATTAATTGTATAAAAATATAATTAATTATCTTTTAATGTAATTAGTTTTTTAATATATATTTTATATTAAAATAAATAAAATCAATTATTTAAATTTAATATTTTTAATATATTTTTTTTATTTTGAAGTATAATATTTTTATAATAATTGTATCATCCATATTAATTAAACCATTCATATTTTTTTTTTGTTTCCTTTTACTTTTCACTTTTTCTTTAATCCAAACATTCTGACTTTTACCTTTCTTCCTAAATCCATTCATTTTCACTTCCTTCAATTCATTATTCAATCCGAACTTAAGCTAAATTGTCTCCAGGCTCCTTTTTTTCTGAACCAGGATATGTATATCCATGAATCTAATGTATATCCTACCACAGATCCCTGTAAAGTGTCCTGTCTCAGAAATCATCAAGAGCAGAAGAGTGCATGGGAGAGAATGCTATGAGGTTTCTTGGGAAGGAATGGATGGACTAGAAACTTCAATAGTACCTGCAGATCTTATAGAAAGGTAATGCTATGATATTTATCTTATTCTTATCAAATTTATGTTTTGCTTGCTTGCAACTTGAGCTGTGTCTTTTGAACATTCAAATTCAACTTGGCTGGTGTGTATTTCTTTAGGGTGTCTTTCATTATTGTTTTACTATTAACCGTTCACAGTGCCTGCCGTGAGAAGATTTTGGAGTTTGAGGAAAGAAAAGCTCAACGGAAGAAACAAAATAATCAGAAAAGAAGACCAAAGAAAAAGGAAACTAATTCATCTCTTGCTGAGCTTGATCTAAAGCTTCAGAATTTGTTGCTTGATAATAGTTTGAGAGATCAAGACAACTTCAATGCCTCTGATTCTTCAGAAAGGGTATCAAGGATTGCAACTCCTATGGCTGATGAAGCTGATCTTAATACAGAAGACTTGCTGCATCTATCACATGACATAGAACACACTGGGTTGATTCAGAATACTAGCAACTTATATATTACCAATAAGGAAGTTTCCACTACAGGTAAAAATGAGATCATAGATCTTCTGAGCCCTTCCCCACCAAAAAAATTCAATATTTTCTCAAAATCTCTGCAACCAAGTGACCAAAATATCGAAGTGATTAATTTGAGTGATTCAGAAAATGACATGTCTGTTGAACACAAGCAGAAAGCCAAGGAACTGAGATTGTTCTTAGCTAGTATTAGGAATGAAATTCATTGAATAGCAACATAGATGTAACATAAAAGTATGTTTTGTCAGTGTTGTTGACAAGAAGAGCAATAATAGTTTATAAGCTCAGTTCTCATCTTTCAATTCGATTTAATGAAATTGAGTTAGATTGTAAGTAGGAATGAAAAAAATAGGTATTGTCTAACTTGTTAATCCATGGGGTCACAAATGAATGCAGGGACTTCTTTTATTTTTATATTATATGTATTAAATATTAAAATGTTGAATTAAAATTAAAATACAAAACTGTCTTTTAAAATACTTTAATTACTTTTTTTGTTTGTTTGAAGGATTTAAATATATAATAAATTATAATTTAATCAATAAAATTATAAGTTGTAGTTAATGTTTAGAAATTATTTACAAAATATATTTATATATTAAGCCATGCAACCTTTTTTTTTAAATTCATTTTCTAAAATAAGATGGCACAAATTTAAATGTAAATAAAGCTAAGACGTAGGATCGAGAAAAGTTGTTAATTTATTAATATCATATTTTAATTATGTAATTAGTTTAATTCTGTTCTTGAATCAATTCAACACTCTTCTTTCATAGCTTATTTTTTAGACTTCAATCACATAAGAATTTAAATATGCTTGCGATTTCCGGTGACTCGGTTTTGGTCTGAGTGTTTAAAAAGAAAATAAATTTCTTTTACATTTTTAATAACATTTGAATAAGAAATTAAAATATGATATATTATGAGAATTTTTATTCAAAATAATATAATTTAAGTTTTATAAAAACTAAAAAATTGAAAATTTCCGTGGACTACAAGTTAGCTTTCATTAGATAAAATTGTGTTGTGATTAGAAGTTTTCATTCAATGAAAATTCATAATATATATAATTACTAATAAATGTCATTCACTTCAAGTTTGATATACAATGTTTTGTTAGGAAGAAGATGACTTTGCAATAAAACTAAAAAAGCGGAGACAAATGTTAATAAAAAGGTTATTGTTGAAGAGTAACTATACTTATAAATAAGCAAACTAAAACCTTAATATATAAAAGGGTTAAATATGTATTTCGTCCCTTAAGTATCACACGATTTTGGTTTTAGTCCATACTCAAAACTTCGATGATTTTTAGTCCTCATAGTTTTGAAATTCTTACTTTTCGTCCTTAAAATTGGACGGCGTTATCTTTTAGTATATGTGACAAACGACGAGGTTTCGTTCAATGCCAGCTTCCATCTTCACTGTCTGCCACGTTGGTTGTTTAAGTTTTGAAATAAGATTAAGTATGTTAACTGTGGATTTGGTTGAAGCTCACTTCGTCATCTCTTATAAATGACATTTTAAGAGGGAAGCTGGGTTCTTCTTCGTGAAGTTGGGTTGTTCTTCGTGAATGCAGTTGGGGCAAAGAAAGCAGAGGAGGTACATTTGAAGGTTGGAGTTTGTCTTCTTGAAGGTAAGTTGATAGGTTTTGTCTTGCTCTTCTTCGTGTGAATATAAGGATTGGAGTTATAGGGTTTGGGTCGGCACGAAAGCTGATGAAGGGATTTCTTTGTTGTAGTGAAATGAAAGGTGACAGTGGTTGGACACGAAGGTCAATTGGTTCGGAAAAGTCGCAAAGCTGTGGATCATCTTCACGGTTTCCATCTAAATTGTGTGGTTGTGGTGAAACATTGTTGCTTTTGAAGGCAACTACTATGAAGAACAAAGGAAGATTGTTTTATAGATGTAGAAATTGGACAGTAAGTGATTAAATGTTTTAGTTCATGTGCTGAATTTTGTATTAATGGTGTGTTATTTTGATTGCAGAGTAATTCAAGTTATAATTACTTTGAATGACATGATGAAGGTGTTTCTGAAATTGAAAGAAGCATTGAAAGAAAACGTGAAGAACTTGAAATGTGTTTTGAAAATGAAAAACTTGTACTGGATCTAAGGAAGAAGAACGACAAGCTGAAAAGGAAATTAGAACAAGAGAAGAAAGTTGGGAAAATGATGTTGTTGTTGTTTGTTTTGTCATGGGCGTTAACAATGGAAGCGTAATCTGAATCTGCAATCTGCATCTGCATTCTGGTTTTTGTTCTAAAAAATGTATCATGACTACTTTGTTGAAAACATGACCAATTTATATCATATATAAAGGGTCAGTAAACCAAAATTGAATGTCAATAACTAAAACCTAAAGTGAGTTCTACATCTAATATAGATATAAAGTGTCTTTGACACATAGTTGACAGTGATAACATAACTAGTTCAAAAAATATATCAACTCACTTTATGGAGATCCCAGACCCCATTGACACTGATAACATAATCAAATTTTATTCTCAAGTAATAAATTTCTTACAACATAATAGTCTAGGTATGCATTCTACTAAAAAGAGCTTAAGAGATGATCATCCCAAGAGAAAGGTTGGATATAACTGATATTGCCAGATAACAAAGTTGGAATAAAAACAAGTTAACTTGGCATAATGCAAAGTTGGAATACAACAAGAAGCAGGATACAATATGAAGTGGTCCCATATTAAATAAGATAAGTGGCCCCTTAAAGCTAGTACCACTAACAAAAAATATTGTAATAACAGTACTAAAGTGGTCCCTTACAATTACATATGATGGAGTATGTTAAAAGCAGCCATTGTTCCCACTACTATTGTTCCCTAAGTAGGTGACAGTGACTTACAAAATATATTAAAATAAGAACATGGCTACAGTAAATCTTTAACTTATACTAGCTTAGGACCCTAGATGTTGTGAACCCAGTAGTCGTGAGGATGTTCTTCTTCCACCTTGGTGACATGATGCAGGTCCTGCTCCACTGCCACTTGCTCTATGTTGTGATGTTGTATGAGGTCCTCGTACTTGAGAAGTCACCCTTCTTGTTGTTCCTCCACCTTGTGACGTTGGTGGAGTTGTTTGTGCTTCAGAACCTCCTGCAGTGGAAGTTGCCCTTGTGCTGCCAGATCCTCCTGCACTTGAAGTGGCTCTTGTGTTATGTAAATGGAAGTAAGCGACATTGCAATTATCATAGTGTATTATGAATGTGAAATAAGTGAAGTTGTAAAAGAGTGATTTTGTACCTTTTTTTTTTCCCTTTTACAGGTTCGTACATTATGACCAAATTCATTGTAGCTGCTACATTTCATAAGAACATTCTTCTTTGACAATTTTGTATGACTCACATATTCATCAGCCTCCCTTCTTCTTAGTTTTTTAGGCCTCCCAGGGGGTGTTTTATAAATTGGAGGCAGTAGTGCACCAGATTCAGAAGTAGACCACATTTGTTGTCCATTGATTGGAACAATTTCACGGCCATAACAAGTTTCATAAACCTTTTTCTTGTAATAAGGATGTACATAGTCTTCAGGACTTTCTAGTTTGTAATTTATGGCAGCCACATCATGCCTGCAATGTATTCCAACCAAATCCCAAAAGTAACAACTACATGAATGGTTACTTAGGTCAACTACAAACTTATCCATTGTAAACCCATGAGTTACTTCAAATTTTGCAGCCCCTGCCCAAGTTGGAATCCAATTTCCACTCTTCTCTACTTCCCTATCAAGCCTTTTTCGTGGTTTAGGCATCACAACTCCTGTATATGTCTTTCCTTTTTCTCTAAGTGTTGCAAACCTCCTCATAATGTAAGTTATAATCCATTCCATCATAGTTATGATAGGTTTGTCTCTAGCTAGTAAAATTGTGCTATTAAATGACTCTGACAAATTATTTATCAAGACATTGCATCTAGGATAACTACTGAATGCATGTTTACACCAAAACTTAGTTGGAATAGCTAGCAACCAATTGTAAGCATCAATGTTAACATTCTTCAACTCACCCATTTTCCTTTCCCAGTCCCGTTGAAATGTGGCCTTGGCAGTCCCCATCATAAGATTTCTAATCAGTACTCCTCCACCAAATTTTTTCTTATAATTGTTATACAAGTGCCTTAAGCACAATCTCTGTTCCACTCCATCACCAACCAAAGAATCCAAAGCAATTTGCTTGGCTTTTCCAGCTTTCCAAGCAGTTATTCCAACGTTGAATGACTTCTTAATGTCATCAATGATTTGGTTGACTGTCATGTTAGCCACATTTACAAACCTGTCTACTAATACTTGTGCAATCCAGTTTACATTTGCACTTTTGTTTCCAAAAGCTCTTCCACAATTGTGTCGTCCAACCAAGATTTTGACCCTAAATGTTTGCTTCCCTCCTACCTTGCTAGCCATAATAACAAAACCACATTTGTTTTCACAAACTGTCCTTACTTTGTTTAGATCATTCTTGACAAACTTAACCTCTTTTCCATTTAATACACTATGCTCCATTAGTGCATTTTTAAACTCCTTTAATGAACAAAACTCCATCCCCAATTCAAATCTGAAGTTCTTGTTCATATCATCTTGTCTATACTTTTTAAACTTTGCCTTTTTCAACCTCACATCCTCATCACTATCTACATTTGAATCCAATTCATCACTATTTTATTCTTCATTGATGTCATAATCTCCAACTTCTTCATTTATTATAAATGAACATTCCTCAACATTGCCCCTTCTAGTCACACGTTTCTTCTTCTTCTTCATTGTATTCCACCACTCCAAGACTGGATTAATGTTTCTACGAACTTGGTCCACCCTAGCATTCTCAACACCAAACCCATCATCATCATTAGCCATTTTTTCTTCCTCAATGTCATCCAAACATTCTTCAGCTGAAGCTTCTACAAACCCCTCAACCACATTCCCCCCTTCCTCTTCTTCACGAACATAATCATGGTCATCACCACCATCACAGTCTTGGTCTTCCTTACCCATTACATCCTCTTCTTGTTCATCACCACCATCATACTCTTCCCTTTCCTCACCATCATCACACTCTTCCTCACCCATTTCAACCTCTTCCTGTTCATCACCACCATCACCCACTTCCTCCATGTCCTCTATGTTTCCTTCTTCTGCCACTTCACCACAACTAAGAAAGTGAACTTCCACTGCCTCACTAGGAACATGTTGAACATAGATTTCTACCTCTTCCTTATTCTCCTCTGCATAGTTAGCCAAGTACAGTGCTTCCATGTCATCACTCAATAATATGAGATTATTCATCAGCCTTTGTTTCGACCCCTTCCACCATAGTTTGAAGTTTGCATCATACTTAAATTCTTTAACTATTCCAATAGCTTCAAAATATGACCAACGATCAAGATCAATTCCTTTGATCACGTGTATCTCTCCTCCAACATACTGTAGCCCCTTATTAGTAACAAACTTCCCCATGTGATGCAAACAAATGTCGAAAACCATTTCTAGACCTACATTCAGACATCAACACTTTACGTCTTGGTTTGGAACAAGCATAACAAAAACAAAAACAATAGCTTACCTTGATTGCTTGTCTTTGACACCCACCATTTCTTTCACGAGCACTGCAAGGAACAGCGCAAGGACACCACAACGACCACCGCAACGACCACCTTGATAGAATGCTTCCATTGGAAGGTTTGGAGTACAATGCTTAGAGTAAAAAGCTTCGAGTAAAACAATTTTTCCCCAATTGAAAAATAAACTTTGCCCAATTAAGAACCCTAATTGTTGTTAATCTGATTTCAATCAACACACGTGACAATCACTAAAAACAAAACCAACGTGGCAGACAGTGAAGATGGAAGCTAGCATTGAACGAAACCTCACCATTTGCCACATATACTAAAAGATAACGATGTCCACTTTTAAAGACGAAAGTAAGAGTTTCAAAACTATGAGAACTAAAAACTTTTGAAGTTTCGAATAGGAACTAAAATTAAAATCGTGTGATACTTAAAGGAGGAAATATTTAACCCTATATAAAAAGTATTACCGAAAAAGTTATGCATAATCTATGCTGACTCGAAGTACTTTAATGAAAAGAAAGATTAAAAATAGAGTGTATAATGTTATGGAATACAATTGGAAGCTGTGGAAATTAGAGGTGACAAATAATTAGATGCTAGAACTGAGTCATTCGGATGAAGAAAAAACTGTCATGTATATTAGGTTTATTTTTTAAAGTATCTTTTAATAAATTTAATAACAGTAATAAATACATGCAAAAGATCGTGATGTTTAATTACTTATTAGAATCTAAAATAAATGAATACTAATATTATGTGTTATTTTCTGGTTATAGAAATGTAATTTAAGACAATTAAATCTTTTGTATTTTTTTTTTCAAATGAAAGTATATAAACACTGTGTGTAAGACTAAATTTCAGAAAGTTTCTTATGCTCAAATTCAATATTTTATTTTATTTTACTTTTTAAATTATGTCAGAGTTAGAAATATTTAATATAATTTAAAAATAAATGAATAAATAAATTATCCTATAATTTATAATATTTTATGGACTATTAATTTTATGAATAAATGTTAGTTATGGATTAACAATTTTAACTTTATTACGAATTATGTTTATATTATTTAACAAAATTTATTATAATTTACTCATTTTATTCTCTTATGTTTATAAATATTACCCTTTTGTATAAAGGAAAGACACAACAAAAGAATAGTTTATATAAAATTGTTTTAGTTTCTATTTTATATTATCTTTTCAAAATTTTGATGTTCATAAAATTCAGAAATCCATTATTATATTCGATGAATTTGACTATATTATATTTTAGAAGAGAAACATGTAATATTTTGTCTTCTTTTATATGAAGATTTTCTTTATAAGGATAAGATTTTGTGTGTATCAATCTAGACTTTTGTCTAATTTTTTTCTCATCTACAATTTCTTTTAATATTTTTATATTTTATTATAAAAATTGTCTGACTTTATCAATTTCATATTTATCTTTCATTATTATTTTATTATTCTTTATTTGATTTTTTTCCAACAGAATAAATCACAATCATATTTGTATTGAGAATTCGAAAAAATATACATGTTTTTTACAAAACTCACATTTTTAAGTCATGCACTCAAATAATGTAATTCGAAAACAAATTGATGTCATTAATAAAAATTTCTAAACCTCATACACCCTATTTATCATTTTCCTTATTTCACAACAATTCTTTGTAATGCAAGTAGTATGTTGGTACTTGGATACGGGGTGTTCTAACCACATGACAGGAAGGACATAGTGGTTGGTGAATCTTGATCCAAGTATGAGAAGCAGTGTGAGATTCGCAGATGATAGCACGATTACAGCGAAAGAAATTGGTAGTGTCTGAATCGCGAACAAAAATGGCAGAGTTGCATATATGGATGATGTGTTGTATGTCCCAACAATGAGGAGCAACTTATTGAGTCTTGGAAAACTTCTAGAGAAAGGCTACACCATGTCAATGTATCAGAATTTCATAGAGGTATTTGACGAAAGACAGCAGTTGGTGCTCAAGGCTGTTCTTGTCAGGAACAGGACCTTTAAGGTAAATTTGAATGTTATTGTCGTTTAGTGTCTAGCTGCGACTAATACTAGATAGGTGGAAGAAGAAGAGAAGATCTAGAAAAGATGAGCATAGGCATGGTAAAAGGAGAAACAAACGTCGAAAGAAGAGACGAAGGAAACAAGAGAGTGGAAACAGCCCCGATGGTGAGAACTGTGGTGCTCAACTGAAATATCAGAAGAAAAGGGAGACAGTCTGATGTGATCAACCTTGAAAAGCTTGGAGTTAAATTTCTAGGGAGTTTAGTTTTAGATGGGTGTGTTGTGAATAAAACTAAACTCTAACGACTTTAATGGTAAAATGACAGTCAACCACTCTTGTACCTGGTATACATATATACCTTACTTTGATTAATTAAAATAATTGTCGTTCTTCTCTCACTCTCGTGTTACCCACACTCTACATAATCTCTTCACTCTATTCTCTATATCACCTGCTCACACACCACGTTGCGCTAACAATATCTTCATTTGTAGTATTAATAATTTTATTTATAATACTTGTCATTTAGCTAAACGAAGCAAACTTGTTTTTCGTGGCAGTGAATTTCATGAATATAGTTTTGATCTTATATATGTAAATATATGAGGATTTTGCCATGTTTTTATAAATGGAATTAGATATTTCTTAACTGGATCATTATTGTAAAATCCTAGAAAATGGTATTTTAGAAGTGGTGGTAGTCTACAAATAGTGAGATTCGATTATTTTAATGTTAAATGCTTTTATTATAAATAGTTTGTTATAAATGAGTTTGATTATTTTAAAACGTACCATCTCTTTATTATAAACCACTTTTCTAGAGTTCTCTACCTTCTATCTAAGAGTTTTAACTCCTGAGTAATCTTTTTGACGACCTAATCAACCACATCAACGAGATCTACGTTTCTACTCGATCAGTTTCTTTAATAAAGCAAGTAAGTTTCGATTCCTTTTTCCCCTTCCATTCCCAAATCTGTTTTAAAGGAACAAAAGAAAAAGAATGACATCGACGCTCTGAATAACTTCCTGAGAGGAGACCAGACATGCGACCACGCATAACGAACTTGAAAGAGGAAAAAGAGCGACCTTGAAGCTCTGAATCATTGTCTAGGAGGAGACGAGACGTGTCACACGCATGACAAAAAAAAGGACTAAATCCACAACTTCAAAAGGTGCTAAGAGCGTATAGGAACTTGGATGAAGGCATTGTTGACGACACGGTGGTCGCTTGACCGAGACAACCAAAACCATGTGATTGTCGATGAAAACTGTAACTCAAATAATGGTAACGGTAGACAACGATATCACCGACAACTATAAACAACACTGTTGGCGGGTTAGTAGCAGAGGCAACAATTTTTTTTTTTCAAAAAAACCTTAGCCTCTAGATACGATATTGAATATAATGTAAAGTATGTGTAATATTTATCGTTAATATACACATATATAAACTAAACTCAAAATAAAACCAAAAAATAAAAATAAACTAAAAATAAGATATAAAAATAATATATCTACCATTTATAAAATCAATTTTGCGAAAAACAAAATTTCAATATGCAAAAAGCTAAGATAAACCAAGTGGAATATAAGGAATTTGGAATTCAACATATAAAAAAGAAAAAGATGAAAGCATTATTCCGCTTTGAACTACATCATTAGGCAAAGAAATTGTAGCTGTACTCATCTTTAAATTTATTTTTATAAGATTGCAAAAAGGTTCACATCCATCCCATGATAGCCTATGAGATTACATATAACTCTTTTCATTTATTATTATTAGATATATTATCTTTATTTTATATTTATCTTCTATTTTTATCTTTTATCTTTAGTTAGTTTGTTATTATTTTTTATTTGTATTTTGGGCCTAGCTCATATCTCTTCTATTATAAATTGAGAACTATATGTGTGTATTTAACACAAGGAAGATTAATCTTATACATACTTTTTCATTATATTTAACATGGTATCAGTTCTGGTGCCTCTACGTCCGCGTTTGACTTGTCCATATATGTTTTATATGCTTTTTGGAAAAGATGATTTGTTGTTAGTTTATTTATAGCCTTGGTGGCTCTCCAAGAATTACCTCTTTATCCACTGGGGGCATTCCTCAAGGGCAATTTGCAAGAAGAGATTTACATGGAGCAACCTCCCAAATTTGTTGCTTATGTGGAGTCTTTTGGATTAGTATTTCGTCTTCTATGTCGTCTTGCAAATCATTAGCAATTTGGTGTCTCTCAAGTGCAGAAACACATATTTTCACTAAGTCTTGATGCTTGGTACATATGTATGTATCAGCTTGAGAGAGAGTGTTAGATATATTATCTTTATTTTATATTTATCTTTCATCTTTATCTTTTATCTTTAGTTAGTTTATTATTATTTATTATTTGTATTTTGGACTTAGCCCATATTTCTTCTATTATAAATAGAGAACTCTATGTGTATTTAAGTTTAATATTGAAAGGTGAAAGTAAAAAAAAAAGAATAAGTAAATATCAAATGAATCAAGTTTTGTTGAAGAGGTTAGTTTTGCCTATGGGTTCTTATTAATATAATAATCAAAAATTGTGTCAATATTTTGAATATTCAAAATAATTAATATTTTTATTTTTATTTTTATTTTAAAATTTTAAATTTTACGTATTTAAATTAAATAATCATAAAATATTTTGACTCTATGAGGAAAGGTATAAATGAGATGAAAAGAGTTGGAAAAAATTGGATATGAAAGTAGGATTTGAAGAATAAAAAATAGAATTTGAAATAGAAAAAAAATGCAAAATTGATGAATCATGCAAAGAGATAATTTCATGTGAAAACTCACCAATACAAAATTGAATGTGTTTTCGTCCTACTTAGAAGACATATATTAAAACAATTTATATTAAAATTTGTCAAATTTGTTTTGAACGAGTATATGTTAATCTTGGAAAGATGGTCTAGTGACAGAAATATAAATGATTCATTCTAGTATCTCTTAAATAAAATATATTTTCTGAAATATTAGTATTTCACTTTTAGTAGGTTAAAATTGAAAAGAAATTTATTGATAAAATTAAATAGTTTATAAGAAAAAAAAAAGTATAAAACATTTGCAAATTAATTTTTTAGATTTTCGTTAAACATATGTGTTAAATATCTTTGGAAGAAATCACAAATAACAAGATATCAACCGCCATTATCAAATGTACGCAACACTTCTCATGGACTTCTCAGAAAGGTTGAAAACATAAAAATTTGGAAATAAAGTTTGAAAAAAAAAATCAATATATGCAAAAAAACAAATATGAATAAAAATGTAAAAAAATAAATTACTTTATTTACATTCTATTTATTAAGATTCTAAAAGAAATCAAAATGTTAGTTAAAATAATATTACTAAAACAATAATATGGAAGAAAATTCTTAAAGAATTTTTTTTAATTTACATTTAAATTGGAAATATTTCTTAAATAAAAAAATCTTTAATAATGTAAAAATGTATTGTTCCGATTGAAAAATTTGAGAAAAATTACTATAACTCTAATTAAAGAGGAGAATTTGGTCTATGATATTATAAATCAAAATCAGAAAAATTTCGGCTCTTCTATATTTAAGGAAAAACAAAAATAATAAATTTAGAAAACAAATATTTATTATCGTTTCTCTGTCTAAAAAAATAACTCTTTTATTAATTCATAGGAATAAACACAAAATTGATAAAAATACTAAAAAAAATTAATTTTAATAATAAATATTTTGATAAATACACTAAAAAAACAAAGATAACAGAAAACAAAGAAAAAAGAATTTTAATTTGAATAATATAAAGAAAATTTGGAATAAGATAAATTTTTATGGTAGTTCGGTTTATTTCCTATTAAATAAAATAAAAAAGTTTTTTAATAAACTAATAAAAATATATTTTTCAACCTTTAAAAAAACAAAAAAAAAAAATTATCACATGAATAAAATTATCACTCCTTATTAAAATAATAATTAAAATATTATTTTAAATATTTCAAATATTCAAAATAATTAAAAATTTTATTTTTATTTTGATAATTTAAAATTTTATATATTTAAATTAAATAATCATAAAATAAAGATAAATTTTTTGACTTGATATAAATTAGATAAAAAGAATAGAAGAAAATTGGATATGAAATTAGGATTTAAAAAATACAAATTAGAATTTGAAATAGAAAAAAATGCAAAAGTGGTGAATAATAATGTAAAGAGACAATGAAAATTGCATGTGTTTTCCTACCATTGTCATACACCTTGTGAAAATTTTAGCTCATCATGCTCATACTTAAAAGACATATATTAAAACAATTTATATTAAAATTTGTCAAATTTGTTTTCAACGAGTAATTATGTAGGTTAATCTTGGAACGATGGTCTAAGTGGCAAAATAATAGATTTTCTAAAATATGAGTATTTCACTTTTAATAGATTAAAATTGAAAATAATTTTATTGATAAAATTAAATAGTTTATAAGAAAAAAAAGTATAAAACATTTTTTTAGATCTTTGTTTACTATCTTTAGAAGAGATCACAAATGTAAACTCAGTTTTTTTTCCCTTAACCTTCCAAAGGTTTAATACAGAAAATTCAATTTAACAATAAATATCATTCAACCTTAAATCTATACATAAACTTTAAATCTATATTATTATCGGTTATAAAAAAAAAGTAATATTTCCACTTACTCTTATTCATAAGAAAATATTAAAAAAATATAACTTAATAAATCGTATTTACTAACAAGAATCCTTTGAAATGAAACTAAAAACTAAAAAAGATGTTCAAATAATACTTGAAAGGCAAATTCTCCAAAATACAACACCAGTTTTTGTGAGAATAAATTAGATTAAAAAAGAAACACAAAACTAACTAAAAGCAGATATATGTAACATCTAATTCATCTGTTTATAACATCAACTCTAACTAATGGAGAGTTCTTATGTAAATACTGTAACATCGAGTTTACAGCTTCATCACTGTATATATCCTTTATCACTTTTAATGACTCTAACTTTGGAAAAAAAGCAATTTGAGTTTCCACTAAATTATGCTTTAAAAACATAAACAAATGTAACACCTCTAAAAGAAATGTAACTGCAGCATCAGGGAGAGTTAGTTCTTTTACATTAGAAAACTGCTTCAACCAAGATCCAACTTTAATATTTTCTAATGAAAGATTGCAGAAATAACTTTGACCCGTCATAGTTAGAAAACTAAGAATTGGAGTCGAAAGAAAAAATTTGTAAGGTTTTCTGTTCATATGGTGCAGACTAAGGATAGAAAGATTAGAATTAGATATCAACAGTTCTTTAGTGTCAAATCTGCATAAAGAACAATCTTTAAGGATCAAAGTATGCAGCAAGTTATAACATGAAAAAGGGTCTGCATAATCACCGTAACTTGCACCGAAACAAAGATTCTCAAGGTGCAACACTTTTAACACAGGCAAAAGGAGAGAGTTTGGAAATTTCAACACAGGACGAAAAAAGTGCTTATGGGTAAGATGAAGATAAACCAAAGATGAACATGGGAGTTTAAAGGAAGGAAATTTAGAATCTAACATATAGAAACAAAAATGCAGTGTCATTTGCTGAACATCATGCAATGCACCATATGTGATGATCCTGTTCAGCTTCTTGATCTGAGAGAAACGGTATAGAACAATATCAACTCTAGAGAAAGGAATTGAACCATCTCGACGAGAAAGAAATTGAGACACAAATTTGTTAAAATCAATGACTCTTCTAAATTTGGACTTAATAGAAAAACTAGTCATACTCTTCCAAAGCTCTTTCCATTGTTTTGACAAGACACAAGTCTGCACTGCATCCCTTGCGTCCATGGATTCCAGTATGTCGAACAGAATGCTTAAAGGTAAGTCACTGATTTTGTCTATTGACTCTTCCTTCTTCGCCACTAACATCTGCATAACCTAATACAAAATACAAGTAGTTTAGGTTAAAAAATATATTTTGATGACAATATAGTACTAAATTGGTTACACTATGACATTATCATAGAATGAGTTGGTTATTGAAATAGCAACAAACATGATTATGAATATAAAATTAGAAAATACCATGAATAGTGTGATACATCTGGATTAGAAAACCACAGTACCCACCTATAAGCAAAAAAGTTGAAGAAGAAAACTTGAAGAAAGAAGGAAGGATGGGAAACAATGCAAATTGGAGCAAATAATCAAGAGTGTGTGTACAAATACGAAAAGATTAGCATTCAAGAAGTTCGTGGATCCAATATTGAACAAGTTCATAGATCCAAGTAAATCTTGCTTAAAAAAACTGAATAAACAAAAGTTTTAAAGAAGAAATCCAACAAATTAATATAATTAAAAATTTGTTTTTTACATTTAAAAATATTTTTTATTTAAATAACAAAAAAATATGATATTACCATAAAAAATCGAGTGATAGAGCTAAATATTATTTTTTCTTTTTTATGACATTATTTTTAAAAAATCTAATGTGATTCGTTTTCCTCTAATTAATATTAATTATTAATACGTAACAAAGTTGTAGTAAAATGAGCAAATAAAAAAACATAGAAGATACCATTAAAACAAAAACAAAAAAAATAACTGAGTTTATATGAGTAGTGTTGATCACTTTGGTCACTTTTTGAAACATACACATAAATGTTGCACATTAGAAAACACAAATAACAACTTTTTTTTTAACATATGACGTTCTCTTATGTTTTCTCAAAAAAAAAAAAAGTTTAGAAAAGGCATTCTTTCAAATAACTAAAAGAGAAAATAAACCTATTTTGAGACGTCATGTAAGACTTCAAATTAGTTTTTTAAAAGTAAAAGTAAAAAACTTTTTTTCACTTCCGGTGAGAAGCCAAAATCTTCCCATTTTAGTCTTCCTGTTTTCTAAATTCTTTTATAAGAGATCTATAACTATTCTATTCTTTTATTTATCTTTCATTGTTAGGTTTACATTGGTCTTTTATTTATCTATTGGTTTCAATTCTAGTTTTTTTTTTCAATTGTTTTTATTATTTGCAAAAAATAAAATAAATTTAAATATGAACTTATAAATAGCACAAAATCTTAAATAAAGAATTTATATCTCTCGATATATTTAAAAATAATTTAAAAATAATGTAATCATAGAAAATATTCTTTCTTTTCTTAAACAAACCCTCTAGTATTTATTTTATTACCCGATTTAGAATATGATTTGTTATGAGATAAAATAATAACTTTTTTAAATAATTTATCTAAATCTATAATTTAAATAAATAATGGATTAAACTTTTAAATGGTTGACGTTAGAATATATTATCTTTGTCTTTTTTATATTTTTTATCTTTATTTAGTTTTATATTATTTTTTATTTCTATTTTGGACTTAGTCCATATTTCTCTTATTATAAATTGAGGATTTATCACAAGAAAGATTAATCTATATATAATTTTCCACTATATTGAATATGATATAAGAGTCACATTATTTTGAAAAAAAAAAGTTTTGTTGTCTCTATCACTATATACAATTTTTATGGTCTGGGTTAAACGACTATCATACGCTCAATTTAGAGCAGGTCCTTCTTGTTCCTCTTTCCGGTGCCTTAGATTAGACAATTTTAAATTTTTAAGGTTTCTCTCTTGTTCATCTATGACTTTTTCCGCTGCTGTCTCTTTTAACCTCCCTTTTGTCATTGCATTTGACACATCCATATATGTTTTTTTCTCATGTGGCAAAGATGGGTTTTGTTAGTTTATTTGTAATCATGATTCTTCAACAATTACCTCTTTATCCACTAGATATCAACCATGCATTCCTTAACGATTTCCAAGAAAAGATCTACATGGAACAACCTTCCATATTTGTCTCTCAATGAGACTCTTTTGAGTTTGTATTTCATTTTCTATCTTCTACATTGGACTGATTAGATTTATATAATAAACTAGAGTAACTAAGTTCGTCATTATAATCTAATTAGTTTACTTTGACCAACAATCTACTTATAAGACATATATTAAAACAATTTATTTCAAATGCTTTTAGTGTATAAGTATTTATTTTTATTATTCTTTATATTATAATGTATTTATTTATTATTTTAATTTTTTTTTCCTATTTTTATGTAACTTTAATTTTATTAAGAAATTATTATCGTACTATTTAGTAGGTGAGTATTTTGTTTAATTAATATGTAAATAAAATAAAAACTAGCATGGCATACATAAAAAAATATTTAAAATTAGAAATCAACTAAACGAAATCAGAAAATTTAAATTTAAAAATAAATGAAAATTGATTTAATTAATACTCATTAAATAAACTCATTTAAATAAAATTATTTATTCAAATAAAAAAAAGTATATGCATCTTTTAAAAAATAAATAGAAAAATAGTTTTTTAAACACCAAATTAGTTTTTTAAAAATAAAAGACGTTTTTTATTTATTTCCGGTGAGAAGCCAAACCACAATCTTCGCATTTCAGTCTTATTGCCCTCAACATCCCATTCAAATTTCACTTTTTCTTTTAGAAGCAACCTTTGGAGTCACTGCGGTGAGCTTTCACTCTATTTGGTCAAATTCGTGAGTAGTAAGTTCCATTTTACGTCCTCTTCTAAAGTTAAAACTGAAATTTTCGTTTTCTTTGATTTTCGGTATTGCACATGCTCCTTTTTCGCTCTTATTTTATTAGTTTTATAATACTAAAATTAGATATTATATGTGATAAGGTACTTTTCTGACACAAGGACATCTTTCTATATTAAAGTAGATTACATATCTTATTAATTGCGTCCATAAATAATTTCAATTAATAATTAATAATTTAATTAGGATATAAAATTAAAATTGAAAATATTTTATTTCCAACTAAAAATAATAATTAAGTAATAAAATAATTGGTAATAATAGTTTTAATTTAATTTTAGAAAAAATAAAATAAAAATCGAATTAATAAGTATGTATTAATTATAATTTCATTCAAATAAAACTAGATTAAAAGATTAAAACTAACTTATATATTACCAAATATTAATTATGCTCACAATAATGATTTCAATTAATAATTAATAGTTTAATCATGAAATAAATAACAATAGTAAAATATAGTTAAAATTTCCAACCAAAAGAAAATAATTAAGTAATAAAATAAATTGCAATAATAATTTTAATTTGATTTTAGAAAATAAAATATAATAAAAAACAGAATTAATAGGTACGCATTTAATAATTTTTTCATTCAAATAAAACTATATTAAAACTAATTTCCCGGATTAAATATAATTTATATAGTACTAGGTATTAATTTTATTATTGATAATAAATCAATTAATAGTTAATAATATAAGGAGGAAGTAAAATAAAAATCGTAAACAAAATTAATATTACCAAAATTAAATAATAAAATAAATTGTGATAAAAAATTTAATTTAATTTTAGAAAAAATAATAAAATTGAAAATTATAGGTATTTATTTAATAATAATTTCATTCAAATAAAAATGAATTCAAACTAATTTTTTGTTATAGATTAAAACTAACTTATATATATTACGAAATACAAATTATACTAATAAATTATACTAATAATAAGAATTTCAATTAATAATTAATAGTTTAATCAGAAAATAAAATAAAAATAATATATATTGTTTCTGAAGTATAGGTCGAGGATTGGCTTCTTTAACTCTATTTGCACTCCAATTTTTCACGGTCCCATTTTTTTTCTACTATTACTCTAAAATCAATCGGTGTATTCATGGTTGACATGTAGAAGACATTTATACTTAAGTTCAAAGATGGTAATGGATCGGGTTGAGTACGGATAATGTTTATTTACAATCTGACTCATCGGATAAAATTGTATCCGTTACTCGATCCGTTACTCGTCGGGTGCATTTAAAAAATACTCGCAGATATTTTAAAATCCGTAGGTACTCGCGAATACCCACAAATATATATATATATATATATATATATATATATTTAAAATAAAATTATAAAAAAATATATAAATTAAATTAAATTATATATAAATTAAAATTAAATTTAACCTAATAAAATATAATTTTATTTTATTTTTAATTAAATTTAATTAAAAAATATATAAATTATTTTTTATTATTTTTTGCGGGTAACGGGTACCCGCGGGTCAGATAGTATACTATCCGTACCTGACCTCGTTTAGAAGCGGATATTAAAATATCCGCTACCCGTTACCCGCATGTAGTAAATATTTGCAAGTAGTAACTACCCGCCATGGATTTTATCCGCAAATACCCGTGTTCACAGATTTTTTTTGCCATCCCTACTTAAGTCAAATATGTTTCTTAAAAATATTTAGAAGAATTAGGTCATAAAAAATGTCTTTTATCTCGACATTAAATCTGTATTTATAAAGCTTATGGTAACAATTAAATTAGACCAAATTAATTGACTATTAATAGTCATTTTTATTCTTGTTAACCGTCCATCAATGACCATTATCTTTCATTAACTAGCCTTTAATTATCTCAACGGTTGTCTATACTGATAGACCTATAGTAAGTTATTTGGTATCCTGTTCGGTTACCTTGGCAGACAGAATACTGTGTAGTACAAATATAGTTAATGTTTCCAACTAAAATAAAATAAAACCCCTTGATGACTTGGCTTGACATTGTGATGATTGGACTCAGACATTTGACTTATGTCGACTTGCCTCGACCCTTTAACTCAAGTTGACTAGGATCAAACATTTTACCCAAACTAATTTGACTAAAACCTTATGCTCAATTCAACTCACTTTAACCCTTTAACTTAGGTTGACTTGTCACTACTTTTGATCCAATTTTACTCTCGTCTCAACATTTGGTGTAGGTGGACTCGACTTAACCTTTAGTTTGAATGACTCGATTTAATCATTAGGTCGATTTGACTTTTGGCTCGAACTAGTTTGTCTTAATGTTCGAAATGAGTCGACTCATCTTTATCATCTTTTTAAGTTGATTAAACTCGATTTTCTGGATCGACTTATTTTGACTTTCAACCTAAATCAATTCATTTTAATTTTTTATCTAAGTTGACTTGATTCAACCTTAAATAGAGATAGACTTAATTGAATCTTCTAAATCTTAAAGAATTTTTTGTATTTAAAACTTAATTAAAATCTTGTACATATCCGAATCCAATTTACCTCTCACCCTAACTTATTTGAAAAAATGGACAATTTACCTCTCACCATAACTTATTTTAAAAAATGAACTTTAGAATTGACGCTTTTTGAGACTCCTGAGTGTGTGTGCCAATAAAATGAGAACCCATTTAAGAATGAATCAAAAGTCCACGGATCAAGCTAACACATTTAATTATTATGCACCAATCAAAATCTTTCCACTCTTATCTTTAATAATGTTTATATATAAGTTTAAACTCATCTAATTAACTATTGATTTCGATAATTAATTTCTAAGTTTCTTTATTAAATATTAATTCTTTAGATATATTTACTCGAGACCTTACATCAAAATCAACAATGATATATAGATGCTATTAATCCATAAATTAATATATTATATGCTAATTTGATATTTCAAAATATATTACAAAAATTTATAAATACATTTTGATGGATATCTTACGTTAAAATCAACAATGGATTAATATATTGTAATAATCTGATATTTGAAAATATATTAAAAGTTTATATAATATATCAAAATTTATGTATTTCAAAAACAAAAGATAAAAATAATATTTAATTACTCATTTCATTCCAATGAATAGTTTCAAATAATATCAATTAAGTCCTCATTATGATATTCATATCACAATTGACTTTTTTTCTTATTAAATATTTATGAAATTGTTTTTAAACCTAACGATATATTAGACTCTTAATCTTATAAATATATGAATTAATAAAATAATAGTTCTAAATATTTACTCTTTTTTTTAAATGAAACTTAAATTTATTTAATAAATATAATAATATTTATATGATAAATAAAAAATTATTGTCTGATTTAAAATAAAATAAAACATAAAATATAAATATTTATTTGACTTAAAAATAATAAAATTTAAAATGAAAATAATAAATTTTATTATGCAATTAAAAAGTAAAATTAAATAATTTAAATAATTAATATGTGAATTTTTTTAGTTTTTATTATTATTATAATAAAATAATTTAATATATTATTTAGTTTAATATGTTAAGAAGATAATACAAATAATAAATTTGATTAAAAATTTAATTTTAATCTGATTTAAACAATAAATTGAGAATGAATTAAATAATAAAAACATATATAAAAATTAAATTAAATAAAAATAGCACTTAACACTAACAATTACATGTAAAAATTAAAGATAAAACCTGCATAAACTAACTAAAATACAAAAAGAAATATAATATAAAAATAAAAACTATGAAAGATTAGATTTGATTAATAAAAACAAACGTCCAAAATAGATAAATATTATCATTCATATACTGTTTATTCCATATCCCATATGGATAAAGCACACATTTCACAATTTATGTATTAGCCACATTTATCAAAAGCTCAATTTGAAATCTTATTATTAAAACATATAAAAAAGAAGTCAAATTCTTTTAGCATTAGCCTGTACTTGGAATGAGTAAATAAATTTGAAAACAACGTTTGAATGTTTAAAGAACGCAATTTATTACATAAAATATTTTTATTATCATAGTAACACACTAACAGTGACATAAAGAAACATTATCGACTCAAAAGCATCATATACATAATAAAGAAACATGAAAATAAATCATCAGTGACTCAAACGTCAGACTTTCTTGCAAGAAAGAACCAGTCACATTACACAGGTAGCAGACAAACAACAATAACATAAATCTACACAAATTCACATCAGAAGATTCTTCAATTAGATGACTCCTGCAGTCTTCTTTCAGTTCCACCTTGGTGAAGATGTTCCACTTCTGTCCCATAATTCGTAGTAGAGGAATCTTTCACATGCAACCACAACAAAACGGAATATTTAACATAATACAGTAATGAGAAAGTAAAATCAGCACAAACATCATCATAATATAGAAAACCATGTTGGAGGGATTCCTCATGAAAACAAACACTAATGATCATTACCTTGTAAGGATTGGTTCTCCACTGGATTGGTAATCAATGACCCAACCATTCCCTTAAGCTTATCAACCACACCTGTTCCTGGACTCTTCACATACAGTTCTTGGTACCTTCTCTCAGTTTCTTCATCTTCACTTCCTAACCTTCTTTTCACTTCCTCTGATTCTGTTACCTTCCATACTGGTAGTATCTCTTGGTCTACTCTTCTCTCAGGGTCATCCTCTCTCTTATGCACTGCATCAGAAATCACCTTTTTCACACCCTTGTTCCCTTCCTCAGTGACCTCCACTGGCTCCTTCTTATGCAAAGTCTCTGATATCACTTCAGAGAGAGCCCTGTCTTCTGGGGTAGGCCTCAGCTTGTCCGCCAAATAGTCTCTCATAGAAACACCCTTGTCTTGTTCTACCACCACACTAGCATTTTCACCTGAAACATTTGATTTCACACCACTCTTTCCATAAACTGGACCTAGGTTCTCTGTCAGAGACTGAGCTACACTCTTCCCATATTCAGTTGGTGCAGCAGCATGATATCTTCTCTTCTCTTCATGTGCTGTTGTTGTGTCACCGAAACCGAGCTTGGAAGCTACGGTGTTTTTGGCTGAGATAGCTTTATCAGCTACTGCAGAGGTTGCTAAAGAAATTGTTGATGGCTGTTCATTGCTTGTATTTTCTTGGTAGTTCTTTGTTTGTGTTGTTTCTGTTTTGGCACCGTATCCAAGCTTTGAAGCTACTGTGTTCTTGGCTGAGGCAGCTTTATCAGCTATCGCAGAGGTGGCTGCAGAGACTGTTGATGGTTTTTCTTCGTGATGCTTTGCTTGAACTGTTTCAGTGTCAGCACCATACCCGAGCTTGGAGGCAACGGTGTTTTTGGCTGAGACAGCTGTGTCAGCTATGGCCGAGGTTGCTGAAGAGATTGCGGATGGTTTTTCTTCTTCCCGTTGAGTCGTTTCAGGACCATATCCGAGCTTTGAAACTACGGTGTTTTTGGCAGTGACAGCTTTATCAGCTATTGCAGAGGTTGCCGCAGAGATTGTTGACTGTTTTTCTTCTTCCCGACGAGTTGTTTCAGGACCATATCCGAGCTTTGAAGCTACGGTGTTTTTGGCAATGACAGCTTTATCAGCTATTGCAGAGGTTGCCGCAGAGATTGTCGATTGTTTTTCTTCTTCCCGATGAGTTGTTTCAGGACCATATCCGAGCTTTGAAGCTACGGTGTTTTTGGCAGTGACAGCTTTGTCAGCTATTGCAGAGGTTGCCGAAGAGGTTGTCGATGGCTTTTCTTCTTGGTGTGTTGTTTCAGGACCATATCCAAGCTTTGAAGCAACAGTATTCTTGGCAGTGACAGCTTTATCAGCTATTGCAGTGGTTGCTGAAGAGATTGTTGATGGTCTTTCACTGCTTGTGTTTGTTTGAGTTGTTTCGGTGTCGGTACCATAACCGAGCTTGGAAGCTACTGTGTTTTTGGCAGCGACGGCTTTATCAGCTATTGCGGCTGTAGCTAATGTGACTGTTGATGGTTCTTCGTTGCTTATGTTCTCTTGCATCTTTGCTCGAGTTGTTTCGGTGTCGGCACCATATCCGAGCTTGGAAGCTACTGTGTTTTTGGCAGCGACGGCTTTATCAGCTATTGCGGCTGTAGCTAATGTGACTGTTGATGGTTCTTCGTTGCTTATGTTCTCTTGCATCTTTGCTCGAGTTGTTTCGGTGTCGGCACCATATCCGAGCTTGGAAGCTACTGTGTTTTTGGCAGCGACGGCTTTATCAGCTATTGCGGCTGTAGCTAATGTGACTGTTGATGGTTCTTCGTTGCTTATGTTCTCTTGCATCTTTGCTCGAGTTGCTTCGGTCTCATTTCGGTGGCCATATCCAAGCTTTGAAGCTACAGCATTTTTAGCAGTGACGGCTGTATCAGCTATTGAAGCTGTTGCTGATGAGATTTTATCTGTGTAACTGCTCTCATTTGATGTTTTCTCCATTGATCCGTATTGGGATTCCTCCATATGTGTGGTGTTGTAGGCTTGTGGGGTTCTGGTTTGAGTTGAAAATTCCGGTAGAAATTGATCGTGGCTTCCAGATGAAGGATACTGGGTATTTTTCGTACCTGGACTAGATTGCTGTGGCAAGTGTCGGTCATGGATCGCGGTAGAAGGGTACTGGTCATGGTTTACAGATGAAGGGTATTGATCATGGGTTTCGGTGTACTGGGACTGAACATTAGGTTGGGTAGAGAATTCTGGTGTAAACTGAACATGTCTTCCCGTTGAAGGGTACCGATGTTTTGTTTCACCAAATTGTTGTGACAAGTGCTGGTCGTGAGTTCTGGTAGAAGAGTGTTGCATATTAGGTTCAGCAGATGCCACTGGTGTAAACTGATCATGGCTTCTTGATGAAGGGTACGGGGTTTTTGTAGCATTGAGTTGTTGAGGCAAGTGTTGGTCATGAATTTTGGTCGAAGGGTGTTGAATATTAGGTCCGGTAGAAGACACTGGTGGAAACTGATCATGGCTTCCAGATGAAGGGGAATGAGTTTTTGTAGCACTGAATTGTTGAGGCAAGTGATGGTCATGGATTTTGGTCGAAGGGTGCTGAATATTAGGTCCGGTAGAAGACACTGGTGTGAACTGATCATGGCTTCCAGATGAAGGGTATTGAGTATTTGTCGCATTGAATTGTTGAGGCAAGTGATGGTCATGGATTTTGGTCGAAGGGTGCTGAATATTAGGTCCGGTAGAAGACACTGGTGTGAACTGATCATGGCTTCCAGATGAAGGGGAATGAGTTTTTGTAGCACTGAATTGTTGAGGCAAGTGTTGGTCATGGATTTTGGTCGAAGGGTGCTGAATATTAGGTCCGGTAGAAGACACTGGTGTGAACTGATCGTGGCTTCCAGATGAAGGGTATTGAGTATTTGTCGCATTGAATTGTTGAGGCAAGTGATGGTCATGGATTTTGGTCGAAGGGTGCTGAATATTAGGTCCGGTAGAAGACACTGGTGTGAACTGATCATGGCTTCCAGATGAAGGGTATTGAGTATTTGTCGCATTGAATTGTTGAGGCAAGTGATGGTCATGGATTTGGGTCGAAGGGTGCTGAATATTAGGCCCGGTAGAAGACACTGGTGTGAACTGATCATAGCTTCTAGATGAAGGGTATTGAGTCTTTGTAGCACTGGAATGTTGTGGCAAGTGTTGGTCATGGAAATTGGTAGAAGGGTGCTGAATATTAGGTTCAGTAGATGACACTGGTGCAAACTGATCATGGCTTCCAGATGAGGGGTATTGAGTCTTTGTAGCACCGAATTGTTGTGGCAAGTGTTGGTCATGGATTTTGGTCGAAGGGTGTTGAATGTTAGGTCCGGTAGAAGACACTGGTGTAAACTGATCATGGCCTCCAGATGAAGGGTATTGAGTTTTTGTAGTATTGGATTGTTGTGGCAAGTGTTGTCCATGGAATTTGGTAGACGGGTGCTGAATATTATGTCCAGTAGATGACACCGGTGTAAACTGATCATGGCTTCCAGAAGAAGGGTATTGAGTTTTTGTAGCACTCGATTGTTGTGGCAAGTATTGGTCATGGCTTTGGGCTTCAGGGTAGTGAGTTTTGGTTGGTTTAGACAACACTGGTGAAAACTGGCCGTGGCTATTGGGGTATTTGGTTTTAACTTCACCAGAAAGTTCTGGCAAGTATTGGCCATGGCTCTGAATAGATGGGTAATTAGTTGCACTAGACAGCTCTGGTGCAATTTGGGAGTTCCTTCCAGCAGAAGAGTGGTGAGTTTCAGTAACAGTTGGAAAGAGGTTTGGTGGTTCTTGGTTTGGCTCATAAAGAATAGTCATCCTGGAGAAAGATTTCTCAACTGGGGTAATGTCAATTTCTGCTCCACCTTGACATTAAAAAAAATGGCATGACAATAGATTAGAATCAAATCAAGGCATGTGAAGATGCTTAATCTCATGGCACACAAATATAGTTCATGTTAAATCGTGGTTCAACTTACCTGCCCCAGTTGGATTTTTGACTTTGGTTTGATGATTTGGTGGAGCATATGCTTGAGGTGCTCTTCGTGGAGCATGAGGATCTTCCTCCAAATTGACCTTGGTATGCACTACTTTCTCTACCTCAATAAATGTCATAGTTGGCTCAGTGGCTCCGCTTTGATTAACTCCAGTAGTTGGAGAAACAACCACTACTCTTGGTTCCTGATGAGGTTCTCCTCCCATAACTGCTATACCTCCTAAATTAACTCCACTTCTCCCAATAGCATCGACTTTCCCTCGTGCTGCACCTCTACCAGGTGCACTGTCGTAAACTGCAGAACAATCATGTAAATCATTATCTAACCCAAGAAATCATTTTCTTCTTCATTATTTTGTTGGTACTAAATAAAATTGTTCAAAAGGTATCTATCTAGTGAGAGAGTTTCCATTACAATGATTAATTCAAATGTGCTAGAAAAGAACTTACTCGGTGCTCCGTGGACTGGGTCTACATCTTCGTCATCTTCTTCATCCAAGTCATGATCATCAGGGATATGCCGATCTTCATTGTGATATTCGTGGCCACGTTCATGGTCATGATGACCATGCTTTGTGATGGAGTCCTTAATTTTCTTGGCCTTTTGTTTTACTTTCTTCATAACCGTCTTCTTCTCATGGTCATGCTGGTTGTGTTCATCCCCATGTGCCACTACATCAAAAATTTGAAGCAAAAAGTCAAAGAAACTTCAATACAGAAGGTAATATCAAAGGTGAATCAAATCGAACTTTCAAATTCCAAATGAATTTTGTACCTCCTTGTGACCCAACATTGTGAGGATTGCGGTGATGTTGATCGTACTTGTGCCCCTGAGTTTGAACTGCTCTTGAATCCATGACTGAATATATCTTTTTTCTGGTTTCTCGGTGAGGAATGTTTCATGACAAAGGTTTATAATAACAAAGCTTTATAAAGAAGAACATGAAGCTGTGTCTTGCCACCTTTGCATGGCTGTGTCATCTCCAAACTGGAGACACGTGTGACATAACCGACACCCCTTTGTCACTTGACATGTGTAGACCAACTTTGACACGTGGCTCGTTCTCATACACCGCGAGAGGTTTTGAAGTAAGAACAAACCGTTTTTAGATAGTAGATAAATGTTACTACAATTGTGTCAGTAGAATGATGTATTTTACGTAGAACACATGACAGTACAGGAAAGTTCAAGTTGTTTCATTTCCCTTTCCGTTAATTCACTGAGGTGACACGAATGGTAGTCTCCTATACCTTGGACATGAAGCATCTGAAAGAGTCTAATACAAAAGTGAAAAATCCATAAATATTAAACTTGTGGTTATCGTTTTTTTAATATAATTTTTATGTACTGTGAGAACCATTTTTATTTAAATATTCAATTATATAAACTTAACTTACATAATCAATATATAGAATTTACATTATTATGAAAATAAATTTATATAGATATAGAGGAGATAGAAGAAATATATATATATATATAT
This sequence comes from Vigna reflexopilosa, assembly GCA_027742785.1. NCBI lineage: Eukaryota > Viridiplantae > Streptophyta > Magnoliopsida > Fabales > Fabaceae > Vigna > Vigna reflexopilosa. Next base: position 26,740,926 of record CM050928.1, on the reverse strand, counting down.
ATATATATATATATATATATATATATTTTGATTTTAAGTGATATAAATTATCTATGAAGAGACAAGTTTATTTTGAAATTTTTTAATGTAAATATCAGTAGTAATATATGTTGCATTAATAAATAAAAATATTTTTATTTAATAAAATAGAAATTAAGCAACTTTTTTTTTTAAAATAATTAATTCTTTTACTTTAAAAATTTAATCTTTGAAAAAGTATTTTTAAATTTTAATTGAAATTAGTTTTATTGAAAAAAAAATAGTTAATAAAATCCAAGTCGGTCCAACGATTTCATCTCTTAAATATAGTGAAGGCCGAAGCAGTTAGGAAGGCGCGCCAAAAATTAAAATATCCATATATCTTATTACACTTGTCACTTACATGTTCAAATATATTAATTATTAATATCTTTAAATTTATGTAATAAATTACTTAATTTCTTTTCCATTAACAATTACATTAGTCTCATGGAAAATAATGATTGATCTATAAATAAATTGTGTTACTTGGAAGAAGAAATGTATACATGATTTAAAATAATCCTTTATCAAATTGTTATAGATTAGAAATAATAAAAAGTAAATAAAGTTTAAAAATCTTGAAAATAGAGTATTAGAACAGTTAGGTGTATTAAAATAATGAGATCGATTATTTTACTTTAAAATAACTTTATAATATAAATAAAAATTTTATAAACGTGTCTCATTACTTTAAGAACATTTCATCTCTAAAACGCTATTCTCTACCGCTTCTTTATCTTCTCTCTAGAGTTTCTCACAACTGAGCTATCTGTTCGATGATCAGGAAGTGCCTAGGCGATCCTAGCGTTGAGAGCTACATTTCCTACCGATCAGTTACTTGTTTTTAGCCGGTAAGTCATTGTTCCTTTTTCTCCGTGTGTTTTTGGATTGTGATCATGCAACGGTTCTGTTTGCATGTGTTTAGTAGTTTCCCTCTTCAATTTCTAGCTCAATTTAGGTTTTAAGAGCTGTTTTCTATCACCAATTGGTCATTTGTAGGTGTTTTTAGAGTTTTCTTGCGGTGCAAGGCACAATTGGAGTCATTTTGTGAGCTGGGCAGTATACCTCTAAGGTAAGGGAAGCTAGATGTTCTTTAAAGTGTTTCCTACCACTGTGAATGACTAAAGAGTAGAGGATTGCTGAAACTGTTTGAATTATAATTGTGTTCTTGTGTTCTTGACTTATGTGAAAATGATGAATTGTCATGAATTTTGATTGTGACCTCTTGAATTGATAAATTTGATTAGTTGTGTGATGAGTTAATCTTGATGATAACAAAGAATTGACACTAGTAAAAAAAAAGCTTTTTTAACGCGCTATATACGCCTCGGTGTTACTGAAACCGAAGCGTATAAAAGCACGGTGGCAGTTTTGTAAATATTGAGTGGTTATATGCCTTGGTTATTCTTGAATCGGTGCCTATATCTGTTACTGTCTCGGGTAGAAGGACAACCGAAGCATAAAAGTCACGTCACTTCACCAATGCCAACTGCAAAATTAGGGGTTTTTTTTTTCTGACAAATCGCTATTACCTCGGTTCAACTCAGAACCAAGGCATAATACGCGTTACTGCTTCGGGTATAGGCCCAACCAAAACATAATGGGTTGCAGATTTCACTGCAAAATCAGGCCCTTAAGTTAAAATCTGCAAAATCAGGCTTTTCTCTTTCTCTCTCGCACACGATTTCTCTCATCTTTGCCTCTCCGCCTCACTATTTTTCTGGTCTGTGCCTCCCTCCACCGGTGCCTCTTCCAAGGACTCCACGATGCCTCCAATTCTCTCGCTACTGCCGCTTATTCCTCCGACAACTGACGCCACTGCATCAATTGAAATAGAGCTTGGTCGGTTGCGACATCGTGAGCCTCGTCTTCGGCGACGCCAAGTCCAACTCCATCGTCTACACCAATGCCAGATTTGTGGTCATCGTGAGCCTCGAGAATGCCCTTCACGTCTTTGTCAACGAGGAACATGCCTATTCGGCCACCATCGCGCGTTTCGCCCCCAACGGCGAGTGGGTCGCCTCCGTCGACGCCTCTGGTACCGTCGGGATCTGGGGCACACGAAATGACTTCGTTTTGAAGAAGGAGTTCAGAGTCCTCTCTAGGCGCATCGACCACCTTCAGTGGTCCCCCAACGGCCTCCGAATCGTTGCCTATGGCGAAGGCAAACTTCTAGGATCTTCTCGAAGCTTCTCGCTGTGTGTGGGTGATATTATGTTTGACTTCGTTTGATTTTGAGATCTCTTTTGTTGATGATGTTGTATATTGTGCGATGAAGGTGCGATGAAGGTGCGATGAAGCTTCTCTGTGTGTTGTGTATTGCTTTGTGGTGTATGTAGTAATTTCTGATATGTGTGTTGTTGTTCTTACTGAAACATGCTTTGAGTTCTTAGTATGCTATGAACCCCCAAAATGAAGCCTTGAGTTCTTACTATGCTTTGTGTGTTGTTGTTCTTACTAAAACAGGCTTATTGGTTGGCTGACCGTGAACAAATGATGCCTAAGCCAAAGGAGGAGCAAGAAGTGAGGAAAGTGGTGATTAGGAAGGAAAGGTTTGGGGACTCTGAGCTTGAAGGTAGCAGTGGTCAACAAGCAATGTCAAGGAGATGAGGATGGTTGTTTACCAGCTTTGGGAACACCAGCAAGATCATTCCATAGTGAATCAGTATCTTAAAGTTTCAAAAAATTAAAAAAAAAACAAGTTACTGCCTCGGTTACCTAAAAACCGAGGCATAATCCATTCCTTTTTGACTCAGTTCATAACCGAGGCATAAAACCTACCCCTTTTTACCTCGTCTGTATATGCCTCAGTTGTAGAATCGGTGCCTATAAGTAAAAGCAACCGATGTCATTTCCTCTTACTGCAGTAGTGTGAAATTCTGTGATGAGGTTTAGTTTGGTCACGAAAGTGAGATGTTGCCTTGTAGCAAGTATTTTGAGGAAGTGAGGTAGTGAATTTGTTAATCAGGAATTGGAAGTTGTTTTAGTCTGCTTGGATAGCTTAGACAAGTCATTTGGGACTTATTTGAGTCCCTAAGTGGTTCAAGATAGTGTCCAAAGTGGTAGAATTAGATTTGGGTCTCTAGGTTGAGAAATTTAGAGTTTTGAAATAGAAATTGGTTTATAAACACTTTAGATTGATGTTAGGAAGGTTTAGAATCACTTAGTCAAGTCTAATTAGGTATGTAACACGATCTAGGAGTGTTAGAACTTGGGAAAAATAGTTAGAATTGGTAATTGTAGTGTGAGTTGCATAATTCTGCAGAATTTCGTTCTGCAGATTATGTAGACTCGCTGAGTGAATGGATTCACACAGCGAGTCACCTTGGTGAGATGTTCTCTGCCAGGGCATTCGCACAACGAGTTGGTGCGTTGTGCGAATGACTGTAGAGAGTTACTCTATGCCTGGTGATTCGCATAGTGAATCTGGGCACTGTGCAACTGGTGGTGGGCTGGGAACACTGCCAAATTAATTCGAATAGCGAAGGGATGCGCTCTACGAGGGTTTAGGGAGCCTTAGTCACTTTCTGGGAGTTCTCGCATAGCGATTTAGGGACCTATGCGAGGGGTTAGGGTTTGATGCAATTAAAGGTTTATTTGCATAGCGAATTTAGTTGTTGTGCGAAGGGTTGTGCAGGGTGCGTCTCTGTTTGAGGATTCGCACAGCGAGCTGGGTCGCTGTGCGAGAAACCTCTGGGTTCGTTGTGCGAGAAGGTGCGCTGAGCGAATGGTCTAGGTTTTTCTTTATTCTTTCTCCTTTTTTTCTAAGAATGTAATGATATGTTTAGAGTTAAATTGAGAATAAAGGTGTGGTGCATATTGGTGATGTATATCTTTTAATTATAGTGTGATTGGTAACATTAATTCCATGACTCAAGGTGAGATCATTGGAAGTAATCTTTGGTTGATAAGGTTGTTGTGTGGTATAAATGTATAGAGCTTAGAAATAGTAAGTCTATTTCGACACTCTAATGATCATTCGTTCTCAAGTAGAGGGGATTAATGCAAGTGGTGAGAGTAGCGGGAGATCCTTGTCTATAGACTTAGAGTTTAGTCATAGACAGTGTAAGGACTAACCTTGTATAGGGTTGGAGAGTGTCAACTGAACTATACAAGTGCAAAGACTACAAAGAGTTCGACATTTGGATGGAGGTGATCCTGTTGCTTAGATTAGTTAAGATAAAATTGTATATAGTTTTTGAAACCAAACTAGTGGTGTATAAAATTTTAAATTCTATAGTTATTTTGGATAACTGTATAATATAATACTTTATATCATATCCAGATGACTGTATTATTTTATCATATGTGTGGCGAATCCTTCGTATAGTTATATTATAATTGTGGGATTTATATATTTATACTGTGGATGTTAAAAAATAACAAAAAGTAAATAAATTATTAAAAAAATTAAAAATATATATTTTATATTATTTATTTTCCATTTTCTTTCTAAGTTAAACAAAGTTACTTTCGGCTAATTGTTTTTCCTTTTTTTTTCTTTATTTTGTTTTACTTTCTCTGTTTATTTTTTCTTTTCTACCCAACATACGATGAAGCTTAATGAGTCACTTTTTGTTCTATTAATATATTTAGAAAAAAAATTAGACAAAAGGTATTGAAAATTAAATTTTACATTTAATATGGTTGAAGAAATCCTCCCTAGCTCACAAAAAACTAAATCATCAAGAGAAATCGAGAAATAAACACAAAAATGTCTAGGCTTATCTCAGCATCGGATCCAAAATTCGGGTCATCGGAGGCAGTCTCTCATGATTCGGTTCTAGTACCGCTCCGAAGTCCAAATATCACGTGCTATAAATACAAACTTAGCGCCAAAATTCAATTCAATTTCCCAGTCCGTCAGCACCTGTTTCAGAAGATGCGAACTCGCTTTCTCAACAACGACTACTTCGCTCTTCCTCCATCACAAACCATTCCCTTCCTCTACCTTCCTGTCCCTCGTCTCCCTCCGACAGCGCCTTCCTCCGTCCATCACCACCTCCGCTTTGATCCTCCCCTCAATCTCTCCCTCCACCTTGAACCCTTCCCCGTACAAGCTGCGCTAACTGCCTTCCTCGCTGCTGTCCTCCCACACCGAATCCGCATCCACTCTCGAGATCTCACTGCTTTGGATCCCGCGGTAAGCTTCTAGAATCGAAATTGCTTTGTGAATTTTGAGCTTGCGTTTGTTTCTTCTCGGAAAATTGTGATTCCATGTGCATTGCTTACTTCAATATGAATCTTACCATTTCTGAGAGTGCTCGTGCTTTTTTTTAATGTTTTGATTGCGTTGCAGCAAGAGGAGGAGGTTATCTTCGAAGATCGTGGCTCCGCAACTGAAATTAAATTTTCGAATGTATATTTAATTAATAAATGAGCCTTGTTTGCGGCAATTTTTGTTTATTTAGTTATATTTAGTAATATTGTTGGCAGGAGAGTAAAAGTATTGTGCTCGGTGATAAGAACGATGTTGTTTATGAGACGATCCAATTTGAGACACCTGAGCTTGACATGTTCCTGGTGAGGTGTTTCTTTCTAATTTTATGGTTATATGTGTATTATAAGATAAATTTTTCTGTTTTGAGCACTTTAACTCAACTTTTACTTTCATTTTTCTATTTCACATTCGTCTCTTCGTATTTTAAAGGAAAATGTATGTGTCACTGAGTCGGAGAGGATGCAAATGCTGTCTCAAACTCCAGAGGTTGAAAATAGCCCGGTAAAATGGTGTAATTTGTCAACAATCATGTAATCATTTGGTTTTTATTGTACATTGCGTTGTTGCTATTGGTTTGTGTATGAATATGAACTACGTAGAGTTATGGCAATTGAGTCCGTCAGTTATATTGGAATTATAACATCACTCCCTTGTTGTAAGCTTTGATTATGTGATTTCAAAGTATAAGATATTTTAATGCTTGTTACTATGTATAGTTTATACACGCAGGTTTCTTACTTATTCATTTAATTGTTGTAGTTAATTCATTCGATTAGTGGAGGAGCTAAATAGATTCTGTTTTAATTTTATCCTTGGTATGTTGATAACTTTTTGTATCATTCGGCATGGAATGTTCAAGCACAAGAATGGATTTGATCTTACCTAGGTCTTACAGTAATAGGATTAGAAGGAAATATTTCATGTCTTTTTTTAAATTCCACTGATGTATTTGTCTCCAAGCGTCATATAAAACAAGTTCTTCTGTTTTCCTTGAAGGAAATGCTCAAGAAGCCTGAACCATCAAGGCAGTACCCTTACGAGGCTCTGGAATCAGTATCTTTGGTTGAAGATGTGATTTCGGAGTACCTGATGGGGGAAAATTCATATTCTCTAGAAGATCATATTTCTGTTCAGCAACTGCCTCGCTCTGACCAAAACATATTTCTTATTTTGGAAGTGGACGAGGGAAGTTTGGTAATTCCCACTGGCATATCTTTGGTAGGAGTAGTTGACTCGTATTTTGAAAATATCAGATCTCAACATTTTGATGAGAAATGTCAATCCATAGCAGAGGGCAAGGAACTTCTGGGTTCTATGAAGCATAGCATGATGGACTTTTTTTCAGATGAATGTGAATCAAGGAAGAGCCTTGAGTTATCAGATATGTTTCCCGAAAGCGATTTTATGAATATACTGGAAACTGAACATGTTAATGGGAGTACTGACCTGCAGAGGACATCACATACTAATAGTGACTTGTTAGATAATCTTGTTACCTTCCAGGAGTTTGAGTTCCTTGATGAAGACTTAATGCAAGCCTTTGAAGCTTTCTACAAAACAAAAACATCGGATGATCTAATAACAAAGGACTGCATGTTTAAGAAAGAGTTTAATTTCAAGAGTTTTGATGAATTGATTGTTAGCAATGAGATAGCGCTAACAGATAACATGTTTAAATCACTGCCTGTACCTGTTATCTCTGATCAACAAAGGATGATAAATCTACATGACATTATTGGAGAACAAATTTCCAGCTTGAAGACCCGACCCCTCTCTGCATCTGATGGAATTTACTTAAACTGGGATCTACTTGAAGAAGATAGGTGCAATCGCAAGATTTCAAACTGGTATCAAGACATATTGGCCAAGATTGATCTGAACAACGAAGATTTTGTAGGTAAACCTTTTGATTATGGAAAATTGGTATTTGGTCTAGTTTTCTGTGATGATACCATAGATGAATGTGAAACTAAACAAGATGAAGAGTTGCAGAAGATGCTTTCTGATTGCATGCCTCTCATTGACAATCATCCTGTAGAATTTGCTTCGGGAAAAATATTAGAACATGTATCTTTTAAAAAAGGAAGTGGAGAACAATTACCTGATAAAATGGCTGAGAGGGCTTCATTGTTATTTAAATCTATGTCAGAAATCAGCAATCTTGATTATTTCTTGAACCCCAGAAAGTGACTGGTGTGGGGAATTATAATTATGCAGTAGAGTCCAATAATACTAATGTTAGTATTCCAAAAGTTTCATCCACTGATTTGAAGGTTGATACACAGTCACTAGGGTCCCATACTGTTCTGCATAGAGTTAAGTTGTCCGATAATATTGTGGCTCTGGCTGGATATTTTAAAGACAGCTATCTAGCCATTTTGAACAGAGATACAGAAATGACAAAAACACATAAATCAAATGTAGATTATTTTAAATTGCTCAGTCTTCAAAGGCAGAAGCTGTTTGAATACCATGCAAATGGAAACAATATGGCATTTATTGTATTATGTGCTATCAAACAGGCTGCTTGGTACTTGTGCTTCTATGGTCTCCATCCAGCATTCTTGTATTTAGACAAATTATGTCAAAACTTAGACTATTTGAAATCAAGGTTAGGCATCCTCAAATCTTTGATCGAAGATGAAAAGAGGAAGGTGGACAACAATGTTACTTTGGCACACCCATCATTAACAATTGTGAAGGAAATTTTCCAGTCATACATCAAACGGGATAGTTTGAAAACTTTGATTGTGGCTGAAGAAGTATTCTGGTCCTCATTGAAAAATCTTCTCATTTCCCTGGGGTTATCATTCAGTGAACAAAATGGTCCTACAAGAAATCATCCATACGCCAATACTGGGCCTGAGGGCACAGATACTAAAATGAAAGAACTCATGATTTCTGACTGCTTGTTGGTTTCACAGAGGTAAGCCTATTGTTTCAGGCTATTTTATTTATGTTCCATGCATAGAATTATTCTTTATTTTTCTTATACGTTTAGCATGTTTTCAAATTTCCTATTCTAAACGTATTGTTTCCTTTTGGAATATGGATATGGAGCAGCAAAAATCCAAAATGGTGAGTAAACAAGGGGGCATTGCTTACATTTTTTGAAGGAACCCGCTTTCCTTTCAATTTCCCAAGTTTTGTTTATCAAATAGTATATCTGATCATCACTCAGACCATTTGATGACATTTTTTTGGTCATACTTTTTCTGCTATGATTCTGAGTTAACTTTTTTATTTGATTGAAGGCATGTTTCTTCGTTGTTTCTACTCAACAAATTTGACATTATCTTGGAATATGGAGGTTCATACGCCTCATCTAGGATATCTGACATTTCCAAAAACTTGGTTGGATTGCCTCATCTTCACTTTTTGACGGTTGAATTTGATGGTCATGCCGCTCTCAAAGCACTCTGCGAAGGTGTTCAATTGCACCCAAACACTGAAATGTTATTGGTAAGTCTGATTATGATAATGTGCTTATAATCTATATTGTAGATACTGTACATCGTTGCAAATAAATTCAGAAATTATTTCTCTAAGTTCCTTATTCCATATAATTTTGTTTGCACATGTTCTATACCGTTACAGTATAATGTAAAGTATCTCATGTATTGATGTAAATAAGTACAAGCATAAATGAGTAGGGTTATATGTTAATTATGTAAATTAAGGATAAAGTTTCTGAAATTATATTTCACATCTTCTGTGCCAATCAAAACTACATAGGGAAGTGTTTTCTCTCTAAAAGAGCTATTTCATTTGAGGAAAAAATGTCTGGTGGTGTTACAGAAAAGCAAGAACCAACATTCTCACTTAATACGAATCACACAACATATTAATATATTTTGATATTTTGATTTCTTTATTACTACATTAAGAAAATGCTCAAACACAACTACATGTGTTTTCAGAATGTAGCTCTTTTATTAGCCTCACATAGACCAGGATTCTCCACAAAGTAGGGTTTGCAGTTCCTAACAAGATATCAGAGTAGCATGCTTCTTAGTTTATCCAACATACTTTAGAAGACACTAAGCAAAGGGATAAAAAAGCAAAAGAAGTAATCAACCTCAAATTCTAAGATTATTAGTACTATCCAATTTAATCTTTAAATTACAAACATTTTAGTTCCTGAAATTATTAACCGTCAGCTATGTTGGTGTTTATTTCTGAAATTTCAACTGAAATGAGCATTGTTTAGGTCACATTAGAGACTAGATTCTAAAATAATTGTTGTTGGTAGTTTGAAGGATTTAGTAATTTTGGGAACTAATTGACATAGAAATGGAAAACAATTTTTTAGTTAAAGATGACTGTAACTTCAAATTTCTGATTATAGTGATCGAAGTTGTGACTACTGATGTTGAAATGCCCTGATATTTTAATTTGTTTCACGTATCCATATTTAATTACCCTACACCAATATTCTTGGCTACTTCACCAATATATACTGAATTACCTGAATCAATTATTGTTACTCTTAGTTGTTCTTATATCGTATACCAGTTATCATGTAATCATATACAGAACTCGCAACTATTGTCTGCTAGGAAAGTGAGACTCGTCCTATTTTCAATCACAAGGAAAGTATGATGAATCAGAACGTGGAGAGACTACTGAATTTTTGTCCTGTGGAGCAAAGCTATGACAAAATATCTTCAAATGTTGCACCTGAAGCAGATAATACTGTGCCACTAATTCCTGCTTTGAAAACCGAACAAGGTCATAAGAACATGGAAGCTCTCCCTGGAACAGTTATCATCGTAAATACTCAGAATGTAGATAAGGAAATGATAATGTCTAGAAGAAGCTCTTACCAAGTGATTCTGGGAATGGAGAAAGAAGGAATTCAAGTCGTTGAACGTGATTTAAATTTGCCCGCTGATATAATATTAAGTTCTGCTATTTGCTTGGCATGGTATGATAGTGAAAACCTTGGGAAGAAAGCAACTCCAACAACTGAATCATCCTCAAGCTTGCCTTTATGTGTTGAGAATATTGCCACAGATGTCCTAACATTGCTTAGTTTTTACTTCCATGGCTGCTTTCTGGTAATTTCAAATTTTTATATTGATTACACTTGTGTGATACTTATTTATTTATTTCAACTGCCTCTGTAAAATATTGCAATGTCAAGTAGTGCTCTAGAAGTTTTGTTAGGAGTTATTTGAACAGCCTTTTCAGGGAAAGTATGTCAATCTTGGAACTCAGAACCTGGCTTTGGTTTTTCCATTTTTGAAATTTCTGGGCCCTTCGGAAGATTAATGTCTCGAAGAGTAAAAACATTCTCAAATAAACCCCTGCGGGGCCGAAAGAGAAACTAAGGAATTTAATCATAGCCATCGTTATATTGTTTTACATGCTTGTACGATATAAGCTCTTGTACAAGTTAGCAGATAAAATTAGTTTTCAGAATATGATTACATTGAGATATGAAGTACTAGTAAAAGCGTCATCATGAACGTAAATACGATTAATTAAGATATGAGAGTTGTTGTGGTGGTGAGTGTTAGTTGAGCTTGATCACTTAAGCATTGAGCTTGTTTGAATGTTATATTCTCTTTCCAGGTCTTTGAAGGAGAATTTAACTTCCTTTCAACTGTAATGGAATCCTCTGATGGACTTTATGCTGCAGCAACAAGCCTGGGAATTGATTTGCAGATATTCTTCTCTTACTCGCCTGAATTGACAAATGAAGTTATTGTAAGCTGCATTAAGACTGCTACGAATACGACAAGGGGTCTGTATCCTAAAATGCCTGACTCGGTAACTCTTGCCGAGTCTTTTCTTACGGAATTTCCTGGAATAAATCCCTTAACGGCACACTCAATACTATCTTCAGGGGTCATGCTTAATGAGTTTCTTGCGTGGTCACATGAGCAAAGGATGCATGTTTTGGAAAAGTATCACGTTCCAGAAGAAAGTATCTCTCTTTTCAGTGTTTTCTGCAGATATGGGGAACGGGAGGATTCAAAATCCATAATGACAGATTGCTCCTCTTCGGTATCTTCTGGTCTGGACTCAGATAGGTGTTGTTTATATCAAGTTCAAAATGAAAGAAAAAGAAAACATTCTATAAGTAGTCATCATATGGATGACCTGTGTTTTGATGAGTTGACGCAATTCGAGACACTAAATCCAGCAGTTGAGGCTGCCCCTGATTCCTCTACCTTGCCAAAACTTTTCAATTTTGGTATTCCAAAAAATGACGAGAGATCCAGTGAGTTTGCAAAGACAAGTTTATCCATGAGTGAGTTTTTTGATCAAAAGAAGAGCATCGGCGCGGCTACGATGCGAATCCGTTCTGGAGTCTCCTATTCACCAGGGAACTGCAAAGCTCCCCCAAAATTAGAGCAACTGAGACAACCCGGTTTATCTTTGAAAAATAAAGACTTGGCTCAAAATGAAATACTGGATACTGATTTGATGGGAAAAAGTGTGAATTGGCATAGCCTTAGTAATTCTGAGAAGCTGCATGAAGATGTTAGAGGCGAGGTGGTGGACTTGACAGATAGCCCCTTATTTGATAAAAGCTTTGACATTCCTGATTCCATGTACTTCACAAATTTGATAACAGAAACAGAGAAAGATCCTATGAGAAAGAATAAAATTGCAAGGACATTGTCATTTGATAATTGTAGTCACTCAGAAACCAACTCATCGAAAATATGGAGATCTTTAAAAGATACACAAGGAGATGTAGACGAATTCCACGAACCAGATTTTGGAGAAAATGTATTTCCTCTTGATTTGAAGTCTCATGGAAATATTGGTTTAACTCAGGCATCAGTGAGAAATTTAGAAGAAGCACCATTCAAGAAAGAATTGTCGCATTTGAGTGAAACTCCACTCTCATTTGCACGCCGGTCCGCTTGTCTATTAAAGAATTCACCCTGGACAACTGAATTTATCAATGAAGTAAAAGAAAAGAGCAAATTGCGTCAAAAATCCTTATCATCTGAGAGTTCTGGCCCTTATTTTGGGTATCCTGGGAACATGTCCAAAGCTTTTAAGAGAAGAAGTCCTTCTATAATTGATTTTTTTAAGTACCAACCTGGCAGAATATCTGGAAATGTTCCGGAACAGAAAAGACAGAAACAATCAGGACTCTCTTCAAACTCAACCAAGAAAGGAAGATATTCTACTTCATCATCCTCATGGACTCCAAAAGATAAGCGATCAACAAAGGTACGCTTATATTCTACGTTCATGTTCATTAAAGTGAAAATACGGCAAAAAGAAGAGGGATAGAAATGGGACATAATTTATCATTCATTCTTGTTCATCTTATCTTGTTTTCAATGTGCCATTGATTGCATAAAATGCGTAAATTTATATTGGTGGGTAGTTCTGAGAAGAGATAGTCTCCGTTCATTTTCAGTTATACACTGTAGGTAGATTTATACTTATTTTCTCTTCACTCTTAGTGTTACACATCAATATTTTAGGTCAAGGATTATATGTCACTGAACATACTACTACTTGATGTGTCTTGTTCTGAGGTAGAGAATCCGAGTCTGCGATAAAAGTGAGATTTTTTACTCATGAAAAAATTGCATCAGAGTTACGTCTCATCCTGTTTTAAGAATAAGAAATTAATTTTTTTATAATAATTAATTGATACTTGGAATGGCAAACCCATTCCGCTTCGTGTGTCCCTCCTATATTTGATTGACATGAATACAACTTTGCTTCTACCCTATTATTTATTCACGGACCTTCGGTCGTTGGCAGACGCTGACTTTTGGGAGGAACGGAAGTGGAGGTCAAACAAGGCTGATCTGGAGTGATAAAAAGATAAACTCATTCCAGACACAATAACCATCATCGGTGAAAAGAGTGAGGATTTAGATTATATATGACGGTGGCCTTAACCATATAAAAGGTATTTTACTTTAAAACCATGATTGCGAAGTAATTCTCAAACAACATAGGTCTCACTACTCAGGTTAATCTCCTCATACTGACAAACTTCTGATTCTGATCCTTTCTTGATGTGGCATATGTCATCTATTCTTTACTATTCTACAATGACTCAATGGACTATGGTAATGACTGACTTCTAATATCGATGAAAGTTGAAGCCAATGGTTTCCCGTGATGAAAATGGAGTTCGGGATAAGAATAGGGAGTTAGATACCGTACTGGATAATCTATGTTTGGAGCGAATGGAGATATCATATGATGATTGATGTACGATCTAAGAACCGGATTAGGGAATTTTAGTTCTAACATTATGGTTTCATTTAGTTTCACATTGTCTTACTCCTATCTAAAAAAATAAAAATTGCATTTCATATTGTTGGTGCTTCCTTTTGTATTTTTGCCAAAATTTAAAAAAAAAAAAACTCTGTAGTGTTTTTGTATGAACAAAACAACACACTTGCCTTTTTAATCATTGAAAAAATATTAAAATCGGAGCTCCAGAAAATAGCGAACAACTTTTGAAAAGCACAAGTAGCTCATCTAGATAATAGGTATTCTAAGATTCAGTAGCTGTTTTGCTCTTGATCTTTAACATTTTCAATAAAATGTTTCATCTGAGAATCATAGCCTTGTTTATCGGCTATAATGTTTGCAATACATGTAACCCAAAATTGTTCAAATAAATGATGACACGATGATAATCCATTTTCTAGATAGCCTATCTGATGCCCCAACCCATAGGCACCTTTGTGAATTCAATGAATCAATCGACCAGAAATATCGAACTAAGCTGACAGGCCAGCAAATTTAAATTGGAGGAGGTTTAAATGGTGATTATACTGAAGTGAAAGACACGGGTTAAGCTCGATTTGAATTTGACCAATACGACCATGGTGACCTGTCTATTTCATAACTCGTGTAATTCATGAATGAGTAATAACGCATGTAAAGAATTCTAGTTCTTACCACTCCTCATATTCCGTAGGGCCATAACAAGCTGTTGTCTTTCTCCCTCCACCTTTGCGAACTTAAGACTAATATCAGAATATCTTTCTTCCATTTCTTTCAGCTGAATTTCCATATATTTGTTCCTTTCCTTTAGTATTGCCACTTCATCCAACAACTCATTTGTAGGACAATCACCAGCATCATCATAATTGAAGACAATAGCCTTATTTTCCAAGCAAGTTTTCACTTCACTGTCAGTGTAAAAGAGGAATAGAAATAAATCCAGGGTTAGATGACTGTACTATAAATTAGATATCTGAGCCTGAAGCACCACTTTTCTGTTACATTGTTAATAAATGATAAGAAGGTTAATGGGTGTAACTCAAGGGGACTACGGATTCAGATGGCAGAACTAGTATTTGTCTTTTACCTTCTGTGTGAAGCTAGATGAACTTCGTTCTCAGCTGAATTGCATATGGTTCTTCCTTTTTCACACTTTCGAACAGGGGTGTTTGCATCATCCATTCCCTTTTATATTACAAATATAACAACATCCAAGTTAATGTAGATCATCAAGTCATTTACTACTAATATGTGCAAATCGAAACCAAAGTAAACTCTAATTACATGTTCTCTTTTTTTCCTCTTCTTTTTTGTCATATTAGACGCAACCACATGAATAGGAGAAGGGAATTTAGGACCAAAAGTCTGGCTAATTGGACATTTCTTTTAGCAGAGTTTTACGTTTTAAGATTTGTTTGTTTTGCTAAAATTTAAGGGATGGGATCGCAGCATAAAGATTGTAATTTGTTGTTCTTTAAAATAGTTCAAGTCTTATACAGAAAAAAAGATCGAGGAACAACACAACTCAATTTTTATTACCTACTTAACCAGGGGACAAAATTGTCTTCACAATACAAAAAAGAGAAAAAGACTGTTAATGATCCCTACTCCTTCATTTCGCCAACTCCATTTCATGCAAAATGTACCAGACAAATTGTATTGCAGTAAACTTTTCCAATTATCAATTGGCAGATAGCACATAAGTTTTAGCCTGGTGTACTGATCATCAAACAGCTAAAGTATTGCCCTATGACTTAACTACTTGTGTGGTGGTGTCCCATAATGAGTCCAACACCCATATAAATCTTCAACTTGTTGATCATGCTTTCTAATACTATTATGAACAACTGAAAAATGATATTATCATTCCCAAAGCATTAAGTATGACAAAACTGACTAATGTGTTTCTCATACAATTTTTTTCAGCATCTGTCGTGTTCGGGTCAAATGTTTGCTATGATGTATTAAAACTTTATAACATGCCCTGAAAAAGATAATTCGTTGGTTCGTCGCAAATTATAAACACTGCATAATTTCAGAATATATTTTCAATCAATCTGCTTGGTCCTATGCCTAACTAGATTACTCAATATTCTCTACTGTATAGAGTATTCGTAAGGGGGTGTTTGTGATGATAACTTGTAACATGTCCTAGTATGTGATAGTGGCACTAACTCTCTTAATTATAATTTTAGCAAAGGAGCTGGAAAATTACCATCTGCATTTCCGATCTTGACTTCTTATCGTGTTCCTTAGTGGATGAACAAGACGCAGCACTCTCGTAGTTCCATGAAGCCAAATTCATACTTTTGAACGTCGCTCCTTTGCTATTTTTGAGCCTCTTTTCCACAGCACTTAATTCTTCTACCTTCTTCTTCAGCTCTCCTTCTAGCTGAGATATTTTTTCCTTCATATTTTCTTTCTCTGTTTGTTCCACGTGCAAGTTACGTTTTAATTCATTGTGCTGGGTCTTAAAGATTTCTAATGCTGACGTTAGGTTGTCAAACCTTATCTCCTCATCATTGTTCTCTTGCATTAACATCCTAGTCATGAGCTCTGTTGGATCAGCTTTAGATAATGCATGCTCTTCTAGCATCAGTTTTCTAATTTCAATTCTGAGCAATTGAATTTGCTTTGTTAATGCCTTATCCTTTTCATCCCTTTTCCTTTGTACATCTTCAAGTTGCTTGGACTTAATCTCTAGTTCTTGAGACATCATTTCCACTTTCTTTTCTTTTGAATCTATTTGGTTCAAGAGCTGTTGAAGTTTCAATTCATTCTGATTTGTAACAAGCCTGAGCTCTTCATTACATTTCTGGAGAATTTCATCCATGAGTTTGTTCTGCTTCTGCAATTCATCAGCTTCTGCATAAGCTTCCAGGACCTTCTTTTCGTTTTCTTCTACTTTCAATGTAATTTCAGCTGAAAGACTTCGATATTCATCCTGAAAACGCTGACATGCGAGATCATTGTTGTGTCTAGTCTTTACCAATGTCTCCTCTGCTTGGATGGCCCGTTCCTCCTGTTCAAGTTTTGCACATTTCATGGCTTGGAAATCTTTTTGATAATCCTCTTCTTGTATTTTCATTTCTCTCTTCAAATCACTGACTTGATTTTCAAGTTCATTGATGTAAATCAAAGACCCTGAAAAATCATCCACCTGCTTCCCTATCTTTTCTTCTAATCTCTGTACTTGAGATTCAAGTTGTTTTATAGTTGCCAAAGAAGCTGAATATTTATTTCGTAAAGCAATTTGTTGTGCTTCTTTATGGTTTAATCTCAAAGAGATATCCAGGTTTTCTTTCTTCAGATGCTCACACTCAAAGTTGAGCTCTTTTATTTGCTCATTTAGCTCATCACGTTGCTTATAACAAATGTCTATTTCACCATTCAGTTCTGCAATTTTCTGCTTCAAGTGACCTAATTCTGTGGCATCATCATGCTCTTTAGTATTGTCCAACAATTCCTTATTCTTATGTTCCAGCATTGCTTCAAGTTCTCTAACTGCTAAAAGTAGTTCGGAGTTTGAGTTTTGTGTCTTCTGGAGTTGCAATTTAAGATTATAACTAAACTCTTTTTCATAAGCAAGCTCTTCTTTTATTGCTTCTAACTGCTTCCTCGCTTGTTCAATCTCAGTCTGTAAGGCTTTTGAATTTTTGGTCTCGTTAATGAGATTTTGCTGCGACAATAGTTGATCATATTTAGTTTTGATCATATTTCTCTCGTCTCTGAGGCTGATTATTTGCCTTGACATACTTTGTCCTCGGCTGCATTCCTTCTCCATCAGCTTCTGAAGCGATTGTAACTCTAGTTCTGATTCTTCGGCTTTCCTCTTCAGAGAAGCAATTTCACTTCTGAGGTTTTCAATGACATTATCTGAAGGCTCTTGTAATCTTTCTTGAGGATGAGTATCTTCCAGGCTGTTTCTCCAGGATTCGCCTAAACTCCTATCTGATGCTGAACCCAGTGACCCCCTATGCATTTGAGCTCTTGTTGCAATGGCCTCAATAGTTCCTTTGCACGGCATTGAATTTTGCCTCAAGGGTGGTAATAGCTTGGGGAAATCCTGCCAGAGTTACCACAGGAGTGACGCCATTAGATACTTTAAATGTCAGGGTTCCATCCCTTAAAAATATTAATAATTTCAGAAATTTTATAATATAGATTATTTATTTTCTTAATTTATCCTCGTGATCTGTTTAGGAAATTTCCAACTTTATACAATAAATATTGCTAGCTGTATAAAGTCACAGTATCATGTAGAACCTTACTTCATAAACATTACGAGAATTTTCATCTGCACTGCAAATGCTCAGTAGGTGTCTTGAGCTTCCATTTCCATAATCTTCCCCATTTCTGAAAGTACTGCAACAGGTAAATAACAAGGAGAGGAATGAAACCCTGCGACAAAAGGAAATTTATAGAGATAAATTAACTGGCTGCATGGTTCATCTTCACCTTTGATCTCTTTGTACCCCTTCCACGTTCTGAATTGTCACCTGTCTCAACATTTGTTATTTGAGGAATAATATTTGGTGTTTGTAATGTCATGGTTTTAAATAATATGGAATAAGAATGAAAAAAAAAAAAAGAGGTTTGATGAATATGAGATTTTGAAAGATGAGTAATCATGTGCATGATGAGGGACATAAGAAACCAGGTGGAGAGGGGAATAGAAGGTACCAACATGTAGGATTGCGCCTGAATTGGCAAACTTCAGAGGTAGGGACACTGTCAGTGGCTCAGTTTCTGCAGCAAAATCAGCAAAGTCAATTGAGGATTCTCCAAGAAAGCCAGATTTTGAAGATCCCTGCAAGAACCTATTATGATTAGACTTTCCAGCCAACATCTTAGTCAGGTAAAGGATAGTGTGCAATTAAATCCACTGCTTACGGTTGAAACAACAAAATGGTAGATTTTCTCTTGAAGTTTTCCTGATTTTGCGTCCCTAACAAATTTTACTGATTCAAAAATCGGATTCTCCCATGAACAGGTTCCATCCTGGACAGCAACTTTCTCTAGTTTCACCGTAGGCTTCCCAACATTATCTGGCACCAAAGCTACCTTCAGTGCAGGCTTTTTCATCTTTGGCACCTGATAAAATTATACATTGGCATGAAATTCCCAACAATATGTAAGTGTTATCAAACTTACCTGAATCTACAATGTGATGCTGTACTAATTCAAACTTTCTGGCAATATGTTTCAATTGTAACTCTGTAACTACTAGCACAAACCTCATTTTGTCATTTAGTGTTTAATGGAAAAATATTTATTTGTCTTCATGTTACCTGAGTTGCCTGAAATTGTAGTTTGAATACAGCTTTAGTCTTGTTTTTCTTGTTCCATGACTTAAACATGTTTTCCGGCTAAGAAAATATTGCTGCTCTTGTCTTGTGGATGCAAAGCGATGCTTTTATAAGAGGCACTTCATGACTCCTCACTCGGGGGATTCTGTGTAAACTTGAAATTTTGCTCTGTTTTGATATCTTTAGTTAACAACTAGAGTGAAGTAGTGGGATACACTGAAAGCAACCAGATGCTAGATGCTGTACTGATGCATGGTTAGCAAGCTAAAAAAACAAAAATGAATTTGACAACAAAAGCTTTTCCTTAAGAGACATTCTTAACCAAAGTTTAACAAAGTGCAAGAGCAAATAAATAAAGGAGCACAGATGAGACGTATGGTTTTCTTTTTGAGTTTTTACTTTGAGAATAAGTAAGGAGAAAATTTAAATGACAAATTTAACCCCGACAACTTTATTCTTTTTTTTTTTTTTTTTTTGGTATGCACCCACAGCCGACAGCAAATTTTATAAAGGAAAAGAATGAGTGTTCTAAATTTAAAATATACTACAATGATAAAATTGAAGAAATTAAAATTATGTACTTAGTTCTTGAAACTTAAATTTGTCTTCAATTATATGAAACTTTTACGTGTATCACACCAAGACCAAAAGTTGCTCGAATGGTGTCAAGATTCTACGTTTCATCAAACCCCGAGACCAACTTTCATGAGTAGAATCTGAAAAGGGTTAAATATGTTTTTAGTCCCTATATTTTGGGGTGATTTTGGGTTTAGTCCCTCTTTCAAATTAAGGTACAATTTAATCTTTCAACTTTAGAAAATTTTGGTTTTAGTCTTTTTTACCAGATTTTTTTAACTTTATTTGTTGTTTCAAGCACGTTTCATTATAGCATTTGGATTGTTTACACTGTTTGACACATTTTTGCTTCAATGTTAACTGAAAAACGCGTTTGAAACAGCAAATAAAGTTAAAAAAAAATTGGTAAAAAAGACTAAAACCAGAGTTTTTTTAAGTTGAAGGACTAAATTGTACCTTAGTTTAAAAGAGTGACTAAACCCAAAATCGCCCCATAATATAAGGACTAAAAACATATTTAACCCATATGAAAAATAAAACCATTTCGTAAGATACCCTTTAAATAAAATCATTAAAACTATTTATGGGAAGTATTTAATTTGGTAATTTATTTTCAAAACATTTTCCACATTACCTTATTCTTTAAAAAATAATTGCCATATTTTGTTTGCCTTGTCAACAACTATCTCTCTAAGGGCTTTTTGAAAGCATATTTAGCAGAAGTTCCCCTCATCACAAAATTTAATATTTTTTTTTATCTTATATTTGAATTACTTATATTTGTTATGGTAACATAAATTATAATACTATTTCATTAAAGTATTTATTTCAGTTAAATCAAAGTATTATCTTATACGAAAATTGAAACATGTGACCTAGTATGTTAAATTCTAAATCAATGAAACATTAATCATAATTGTGTTGTCTTATTAACATAAGTGTCCAGTGATACTTGTTAATATTATGAAGTGATGAAATTTACATTAAAATTCTACTAGAGGAATAGTATAATAGCTTTTGAAGAGAGGTAATTATAATACTGAATTTCCTTTGCTTAATATGTAAATTAAGGTTTGACTAATAAGATTTGTTAATCTATGGGAATGTTAAATCCATATATTTATCAAGGAGAAAGAATTAGTTCTCACTCTTTCTCATTTGAGCATTCAAAGTGTTTTAGTGTCAATTTACAATGAAAAAAGAGTCAAACATTAACTTTCATAATAGCTTAAACGTCACAGTGGCCCTTGAACTATCACATTCTTTATTGTATCAAGCTACAAATTTCCATAAACCATCACATACTTTCAAGTTTTTTATCATTTGAGTGGCCACTTTGTTTGGACGATGAGAACTATAAAGAAGAGAAAAATGTTGACATCTCTCTCATTCAAATTTTAAGTCGTGGTTTGAATAATGAGTATTATCAATTGAGCAACCAATGTGACACTAAGAGATAAAGTTGTATTTACCAGTAAAAAAATTGCATTTTTAACTTGTGTATTAAGTTTCGGTTTGTATAGAATCTAAGTATATCAAAACACAGTGACAGTCTCGTAATTTTTAAAACATTATATGCCTCGTAATTTTTATGATAATAATTATTGTTTAGACTTTGTTCCATTGACAAGTGTAATATTTAAGTAAAATATGCAAGTGTAATGTTCAAGTGAAATATGCACAAACACAAAATACAACAAATTTACAAACAATGGACAACTTAACATCCATCTTTTACAATCCATATTGAAATTAACTTTGCTCTCAATAATTCAGATTAGTTACGATCAATCAATACTTAAAATAAGTCAAAAGCAACATAGATAGAGTGCATTACTTCATCAACAAATCCACTATTTCAAATTCATAGAAATATCAAATCAATTTTAAAATACTTAACATATTTTCAACACTGATGTAAAACAATTTCATATATGTAAGTTATTAGTTCCATTACCTAAAGGTAGTTTGTTGTACAAGAAAAAAACAATTCCAATACCCAATGACTTATAAAATAAAACAATGATGGTTAAAATAACTTTCCAACAACGTTTTTTTGAATTATTGAAGTTCGACAAAAACAACGACATCTAAAATAATCATAGTTAAAAGTTTAAATGATGACGATTACTCTAAAATTTTCGTCAAAAATCATTTAAAAAAAATGAAAAGAAGATAATGTGTTACATATCACAACGAGATTAAGAATGGAAAACCTACCATAGTAGAGCAAGAAAGCATCTCCATCTAAGTGTTAATAAAGGGACATAACTTTTCCATGGGCTCACCATTTTCTTTCTTGTGAAGCTGTAAATTAGGAACAAGTAAGCAAATCTTTGAATAAATGTGAAATACCAACCATAGGTGAGGAGGAGTCTCGTGGTGAAGATTTTACGGCACGGTGCGAAAAGCTTCAGAGAAGTTTCGTGACATGATGTGGAGAGCTTCGCTAGTATAAA
Source organism: Vigna reflexopilosa (assembly GCA_027742785.1). NCBI lineage: Eukaryota > Viridiplantae > Streptophyta > Magnoliopsida > Fabales > Fabaceae > Vigna > Vigna reflexopilosa. The sequence goes on along the minus strand of CM050928.1, from coordinate 26,719,114 downwards.
AACAGTGTATAACATCACGCATTTAATATTGAATCACTCAATAGCCAACGTTAAAAATGACTAATGACATTTTTGTAAATAAATGTAATTATTAAACGTCGTTTAGAATTAGAATTGTAATTCGACGTAAAAGAATATAAAAGTCGAATGCCCCAGCGTTAGACGTTAAAAGATTAGTGAATTCAAAAAAAAAATTGAGCGGGAGATTGAAAATTCATTCACTTTATCTTAGCGCACAGTACCCTTTCTTTGCTCAAACTTTTTTCGAACGAAGTTTGACGACCATCACATGTAATCTTTCTTTCATTTGATACAAATGCATGTTAATTAACTATTTTAGGTATGATTTTCGTTTGTTTTCACCGATTTTTTTTGTGTTCTTATCCTTATAGGCGCATTCTGCTTTCTCTCTCATTGGTGGCAACACTTTATTCCGATGAACTCAAGTTAGTTTTCGTTTTCGTTTTCGTTTTGAAGAACTTATTTGTTGATAACTTGTTTGTTATTTTTTTTTGTTGAACTTGTTTCTTGTTGTTGTTTTGTTGAACTTGTTTGTTGTTATTGTTTGATTGAACTTGTTTGTTGTTTGATTGAACTTCTTTGTTGTTTGTTATTGTTCTTTGATTGATCCTATATTATTGTTCATAGTTCATGCTTTATAAAATACCAAAAACTGAAAATGGTTGTTTTTTCTGCTTTTCAAGTCTCGTAGAGCTGTAAAAAATGATCACAATTAATTAAAAAAATTTGATTAACGTCGTATATTGACAAAATTCGACGTTAAATTAACGTCGTATATTGAAAAAATTCGACATTAAATTAACATTGAATTTTTTAAATTCGACGTTAAATTAATGTCTCCTGATATGACGTCGTTCTCGAATTCGACGTGAAAGGCCAAAAATATTCGACGTTGTACGTTGTTTTTGTACTAGTGTCGAGCCTTGTGGCGGTTAACTCCTTGGCAAGTGTAAGTAGTAATCGGTAAGTTCAGATATCATTTTCTAAGAGACTCGTGCAATAGCAAATACTCACAATTAATTAATAGTCTAGACTAAAGAATATTTTCACAATTTGAGATTATGTGCAAGAAAGTAAATTTGTGCATAAATAGTAAAAGGTGAACTTTGATAGTTGAAAATGCTTCGACAGTGAAAAAGATGAGAAACAATATAAAATGATATTGTTGGGGTTAGATTTCAATGACTTCACTCTCATGCATATAAACAAAACTCCTCTCCATTAGTATACTAATGTCAACCCACACGTTTACTAAAACTAAATGCCTTGGTAGAAAGAGCCTAAGTTTCCTTATTAGGAGTCTCCCTTTAACCCATAATAAACAAACCCACTTTATGAACGAGGGTTTAAGACCACTAATGGGTCAAGTTTCATTCCTAGACACAAGCTCCATTAGGCCTCTTGATTCAGTACTAGGTTACAGAAGATATTTTTCAACACCTAATGAACCAAGTTTGAGCTATGGATGTCCAAACCAAAGCAAGCATTAAGCAAGAAAACAAGAAAACTAGCATTTAATGGCAAAGAAATACACACACACATTTGAAATGCAAGAGAGTTTAGTGGTTAAACCTACCCCTAACAAAATGCGTTTAGCTTTCCATTGTCATGAAGAGTGCAAACTTACAAAATAAAAGATGGAAGAAGATGAAGATACAAGGAGGAAGAAGAATTGTTCCCACAAGCCCTAACAGACCTCCAAGCTCTTCAAAACATGTGTGCGTTTCAAACAACCAAATATTTGTTTTCCATCGAGCAACATGAAGAGATAGAGTGCAAACTTCCACATCAGCACAAGTACCACCCAATGTAGCTTGCAAAAGTGGAAATGGCACTCGACGCTATGTCTCACCACCCATAGTTGGCCAACCCTGAAATTGGTTTAGGTTCTCTGACTTGGTGACGTCCAATGCATCTTTTCTTCTAAGATTTCACATTCTTCTTTCTTCTTGATAATGTATTTTATATCTCTTATTGGTGCTAAGTTTTGTAATTAAAATCAACTTCTCCATAGATTTTATCTTATTTAATCCTTAAGTTTATCTTATTTTTGAATTATTTTGTATTTTAGTTTTTTATGTTTGTTTACCTCTAATCTCTATTTTAAGTGTGTGAAATAAGTCAATAGGAAATAGTTCTAGTGGAGAAAAACAAACTAAAACTTAAGGAAGCATGATTGGATAAAAAATAATGATTTTTTGACAAATACCTCATGTTGAGGCCATTAGATTCGCACCTAACTCTACAAACATGAAGAAATAACTCACATGCAGGGTTATATTGCCATTGTCTTCCCCTTAGATGACCAAAAAACCACCATTGGTCGCCAGGTTGAGCCATTGGACGAACTGACTGCTCGTTGGCCCAAACTCCTAACAATAGCGGTGACTGTGAAAATGCAAGGGAAAAGAAAATGAAAGTCATACAAGAAAAAAAAGTGCATCTTTTTGTTATGAAAGTATTGCACATTCAACAACATTTTTTATATAATTATCGTCAGTTTTCCATCTCAAAAATAATTTAACGATAATTTTCTATATGACTATTATTTTCATTTTTAACAACAATTATTTAGTTAACCATCACTAAAAATATACAAAATTGTAATTTTACGATTGTGATTTTTTACTATGATGATTTGTTAAATTTTATGATTCAATTTAATGGAAAACTCTTTTATATTCTCAATTTCATATTTTTTTTTCACATATACTTTTAATTAAAATCAATTAACTTATATTCGAAATATTAATAATGATGCTCGTTTAAAGTTGTTATTTGTTTAATTTGTCTACAACTTTTCTACGAAAGACAACCAAGTGCGATAAAATAGAGAGATTCATTAAATAAAGTGTGTTATATTAATTTATTGAATTGGAAAAGGGTAAATTTAATAATGATATAGAAAATAAATATATAAAAATATATATAATTTCTTGTGGTATTATCATTTAATATAAACTTATTACTATTATTTCTAAAAGAATAATGTTTATCTTCATAATATTAGTGTAAGAAAGGGATTTGATATCGGTTATTTTAGACATTATGCTTTAGTTCAATAGCCAAAACATATCAGAATGTGGTAAGAAAAGATTGAATTTTTACTTCGATTGTAAACTGAAGCCTAAATTTTTATATCAAAACTGAAGCTTAATATCTTTTTTCTCATTATTTTGAGCTTCATCTCCCATTCATTATTTTGTTCTTCCTCTCATCATCAACATTTGTTTCCTCTATCATATTCCCAAGTCCATACAAAAAAAAATATAGGAATGAAATATACCATTTTCATTTTTACATTGAAAACCTAACTCATGTCGCAAAAATCCATATTTGCAAAATTTCAATCCAACAAAAAATTCCAATATGCAAAAATCAAAACAACCAAAAATCTCAATCAAGGTTAGCATCGGTCACCTTTGTCATTTTGAGTCTCAATGAAATACTAAACTTATAATTTAATTTTAACTTTTTTATGAAATACTAAATAAATTACTAATTATTTATTCAAATATCATTTTTGTTTTGTCAACATTATCATCCGATTAAACACTCATTGGTGCATTCACTCGCCATTACCTAATTGTTTGAACAAAACATAACACACAAACAAATAAAAAATGTTATTAAGATTTAAAAAAAAAACTTTTATTTATGATAATTTTTGTTTTTGTAAAAAAATTGGGATCATAGTCCCCTTATGAGCAAAGAAAATATCTTTTCTGGGATATTTAATAATCGTAATCGAATGTCTTACTTTTTACCACATATACAGTTTTTGAACTGTAACCTAACGTTCACTGTAGTTGTCGTAATGTACACTTCATTTTCAAAGTGAAAAATGTTAGTTGCAATTATATCGAATACCAACAATCAAATTAATTAACCTTTATACTTCTACCTAACCATCATGCATCATGCAAAATCTTATCATTTCCTTCTTCCTCTAATTTAAAAGTATATATATATATATATAAATTGTAAAGGATAATCCATGTTATTAATGATAGGATTCAAAGGTTCACATCGAAAAACTTATATCTTTCAAAATTGAGCCAAAATTAGAAAATTAAAATTTCATCTAAGATTAACCAATATTACTTATTTAGTTATAAATTATTAATCTTTTCAAAATTTCACATGCAAGGTATATTATTATGTTAGTATGTCTTATAATCTTTCTTCATTACAAATCCAAAATATAATTTATTAAAAATATTTTGATATGAAACATATGTAACCACTATTATACACATTAAAATGGTCCATAATTAATCGTAACAGTAGCCTACTACAGTTAGCATCACTGTCAAACTTTGATTTAATTGAATTTGGATCTTATCTTCATCATTTCACCAGAATCAACCACTCCCATTTTCTTTCCGTAAGAGTTTTATTTTCCTCTTTAAACCTCTATTTTTATTTTCTTACTTATCAAAACAAATTGTCTCACTTCTCCATATTCCAACCTCATTGAAAATCACATGTTCTCTAATTGCCCCACCCATGTAGTTTTACATCATGAATAATCATCACAATTGCCAACAAATTAATTACAACTTCAATTAACTTTTCAAAAAAGCAATCAAATTTTAACATGGCCAATCTATTTTTTAACACTTTTTTTCAACATATATTATAAGTCTCAGATCGATTAAAAATATAATCAATTTAAAATATACATTGACGTAAATTTTATCTTCCAAACTAATTTTATTAACTTAAATTAAATTTGAAGTTATTTTTTAACATAATATTGTAGTCCATTTTATGAGATTAAGTTAAATATAAAGTTTACCATATATATCATCTTGTATTCATTTAATTTTATTGAAAACTATCATTTTCTTGAAAGAAAAGTTTTTTGGAAAAATATTTGAAAAAAAACAAATCTTTCTAATACATTATTTTTTCTAATTTCTCAACCAATGTTCTTAGAAACTTGTTATGAGCCTAATTTAAACATTGCAGATATGTTAAAGTTGTGGTGGTAGTTCTACAATGTTCTATTAAGATTGGTTGAAAGAGAGAGCTTTAAAATGTGTTATCTTATCTTAGGTATTCAAATTTTTTTGAACAATGTTGATAAGGTGATTGAAGATGACATCTAACACACGTAAAGCTCATATGGACCAATCAATCTCGATCGTTATGAATAATGATATAAAAAACAAAGTTTATGAATAAAGTTTTTTCACAATATTAATTAAAGTTCTTCCACATGGCATTTTCTCCAACCTTTCATTTTCCTTTTTTTTAATATTTTAATTTATTACCTCATTTGTTTTTTTTTTCTTGTCAAATTTACATGTTCTTTTTTTGGCTTTTTCTATCTTAATATATGAGTATATTAAAAATAAATTATTTTTAGTGACTTATAAGAAATATATTTTATAAATAATGCCCGCTAAATACTATTTCTACAGTTCCATGAATTTTATTATTTTGAATCATATCTTTTCAAGCTTTAATGAAAATGAATATAAAAGGTTAATGATAACGTGTATGAATGATATATTATTGACTTTTAATAGTAACTCTAAATGAGTATATTAATGATATTAATTGAACAATTAAGGAATAAGAAATTATTAAAAAATACAACAAAAAAGTAGAAACATATTCACAAAATGTCATTGGTAATAGTTTTCCGTAAGAAAAGGGTTTATATTTAATTTCTTGATTAGTTAAAGAACTTGTTCTGTTAATTAGTTTTCTGCCCATCAATGAACTATCTTTATTCTTTCTCCTTTTCTTTTTAAAGTCAAGAAACTCCTTTTGTTGGTCTTTGTCTTTAATTATATATGAGACCTAACTTTTTCCCTTCAATCCTCTTAATACTTTGCATATAAATTAGGACATTTAGATTTATTTATTTATTTCTTTTAGGTGATACCTAATTTAATATATTTTCTTTCCATAACTATTCTTGAAAAATATTAATCTTTTATATTATTTATGTTCACCAAAATAAATAAAAAATAATATTCTTTTATTATTAAAATAATAGGTCAGTTTGTGTATACTTATTTTCAAACAAATATTTTTTAATAAAATAAATAGTTTTTTTTGTTTGTGTTTGTCTAATTTGTTTATTTTGAAAGTAAGTAGTGTTTAACTTATTTTAAATTTTTTTTTTCTGCTTCTTAAACAGGTAACATTTTAAAAAAATTACTTATTTAAAGCTTAACTGGAATATATTTAACTATGCAATTATTAAAACTGTTTCAAAGGTACAAAAATCTGGTTTAATATATAGAAACCGAAACAAAATTGATAATATATATATATATATATATATATATATATATATATATAATATGTGTGTCATTGTTGGGCCTGGGCCCAACCCGCTTGGCGTATGTGCTGATAATTTAACTATGTTTTCTGGTTGCTAGTAGATGCACAGTCGATTTTTTTCTCTTTTTTTTAATATTGTTCCTCAATCTTTCTTTATGACTTATAATAATCTAATGAAAATTCCTTATTTAATGTATATAAATTATATTTTTATTTTATATTTAATTATACTCTTTTAGATTTTGCGTGTGGAATCTTTACAAAAATTTATAGAGTCGTATTCTTTCAACAGTATAAATTTGATGTTACAAAACAGTAAAACTATATCGTACGATGTTGGAAAATTAGGTTAAATTTGGTAAAGTGAGAGTATGATGTTACAAAGAATATTCATGGACATCTTGAATATAATTGAATATATAGTGAAGCACAAATAATTTTATTTGTTAGAGATCCTACAACTAGGAATAAAATTAATTTAATATATATATATATATATATATATATATATAATTAATTAATTAATTAATTAATTTTGATTAGATTGAATTACACATAAACTTTTACCTATTAAAATTATTTAAAGTATATAAAATTAAAATTAATATAAATATTTAATTTAAAATAATTAAACTAAAATAACATTTATTTTAGTTATATTGAATAAAAGGCAATTCCCAGGTAACATAGTACTACTGTGATTATAAGGATTATGAATCCAAATAAGAAGAAATATACAGTATTCATGATAATCATATTTTTTTGTGTGCTTTCATAGTTATTTTCCAGTGGCAAGCATGACAAAAAGTTATTAAAAAGGTGATGTTGCTTAGTGATGTGGTGTTGTTGAGGAGGGTGAGACAGCAGAAAAGACAACAGAGGCAGCATAGAAGATTGTGATAATGGCAGTGAAGTTGACAAGAATGGCCTCAGAACCATGTTTTGGCAATCCAGAAGTCTGCATAAAAGTAAGCTTCTCCAGAAACCCTAGACAAGCAGTTGCGACAGCCAACACATACACAAAGAGTCCCATTTTCACATGCAAATGAAGTGTGCTGCTTTTCAGGGATGAATTCACTCCATGGTAGTAGATAAACATCACAAACCCAAATATCCACTGTGTTCAAAACACTATCAATAATGTTAGATAGCTTTCGAAATATGTTCATTAACCATTTACCATTTCTGTAACAAAATTTTCTCTGTTATGAGTTTTTTCGCAAATCAGAGTATAAAACATTATTAGTACAACTGTTTCTCATATTTAAATACTTGTAATAAAACTGAATTAACAGTACGTTTCATGTTCTTTAAAGGTTAATGCCGAACAAGATTGGAATGATTTACCTGAATTCCGTAGAGAACTATAACCCCAATTCCAAGCCATGAATGCAAACTGTAGAGATTCACAATTCCCATTTCATTGTGAAACTTGAAGACAGCGTAAATTCCAATTATTCCAAGTATTAGTGCCGTCGCATGCAGAACAAGGTGTATCAATTTCTTCATTTTCTTCTTAAAAGGAAGAGCTTTGTAACTTATAATTGCTGCAAGCATTTAGTGAAACAGAAATTATTACCACAATTTTCTTTTCAACGTGTTTTATTAAAATTTCCCTGATTAAATAGAGAATAAAAAAATCGTATATAGTAATAAGCAAAATAAACAATAGAAATATATAATAAGGAAAAATATTAATAAAGCATCATTGTGTGAGAGTACTTTTATTTTACCTTCACCTCCAGTAATTATTATTCCAATTAGCATAAGAACAGGATGAATCTGTATAAAAAGATGAACAAGATCAAGGGGCTTCAGTTAAGTCATAGAGCAATTAATATCACAATTTCACTATTTCACTATTGATACTACACATACACATAAAACAAGAATGAAGAGTTTAAATTATAAATATTGAAACAACATTTTTATCTATTAATTACTTTTTATATAAATATTCTATTATCTATTCATACTACTTTGCGCTTATTAATTTGTCCACTAAATAATTTTAATATATATGGACTAACCTTCCGTCTATGAAATAAATGAGACACTACACATTATTTATATATTTTTGTATTCAATTAATTGTGTTAGTTATGTTTATATTGAACCTATGACGTAATAAACAAATTAAAATTAGAGATTAAATGTAACTACTGACCATCATATTTGTTGACATTTATAACACTTTCGCATACTTGCATATTGGAGTAGTTTTTTGCATTTCATAGTTTATTAATTTAGAATAATTTTTATATATTTTATAATTATTGAGTTATAAATGACTTTGGACATGTTTAATTCAATTATATATTCATTAGAAATTATCTACTACCATAATTTTATACATTGTGGTATAAGAATTGTGTAATTCAATAAACCATGTTAATTATTTTTTTAATAAGATATTAGATGTAAAAAAATATATCAAAGTGGTAAACGTCATCAATAATGAAAAAGAGAGAGAAAAAGAATAAAAATGATATGAAATAAAAGTAAATAGATGTTTATAAATAAGTTTTTTTTTTTTTTAAGTTGACGGACTAACGAAGCATTTACTTAAAATATATAGAAAATATAAAACATATAATTAAACCAATTATTGAAGAATAGAATATTCAAATATGTAAACCCAGCATTCAACACGTGTTTTAATTAGTATAATTTAGAGAGGGCAAATTAATGGAAATAATAAAAAGATTTAGAAGTGTAAAAGGTATACAAATATTAGTAATAAGACCCAAAGTGTCCTTAAAAACAGAAAAGTGTGCTAATTTCATGATGACTATGATAAATTAACAACTTTTCATAATAATTTTTTTACAATATTTTAAAAAAGTTATAAAAAATATTTTCTTTAAAATATAAGCTCATCGTCATAGTTATAATGTAAACCGATTTATTTTTTTCTATATAATCATAAGAATGATTAACATGTTGAGTTTTTGGGTCGTTAATCCAATATTTCATTAATTAAACCACACGAATTAGGTATATATTATTTAATATGTAATTTTATATATTACATAATATAAAAATTATTTTTTAAATTATTTTCAAAAGAATTCTTAATGTAGTTTTTATGTTATCCTTAATTTTTTTCCAAAGAGTTGGATTTATCCTGTGAGTATAATACATATAGCATTTAGGAAGTACATAAATAGCATCGTATTTACTATTATCCACGTGTAGTTCCTGAGTTGGCGCCAGCCGGAAGAACTAAAACCTAGCATTTAAATATTGCATGTGGGGGTTAGAAATTTTGTATCCTATTAACTATTTCTGTATTATATAATTAATACCATAATAAATGTACTTATCTTTAAGCTATTTTGTTAAAATAGTTTTATTTATTTTTCAGAAAAACATTATTTTAAATAAGAAAAATAAATAATTGATTTGAGGATATATTAAAAGAAGAAAAAAATTAGTATTTCATTAAAAGATGAAAATACCAATTATTTTGAAACTTTTTGTATACTTAAAATTAGACTTATTTTAGAAAGAGGTAAGAATTTACGAGGGGATGATGATTTTTTTTTGGGGGGCAAAAGGGATACAATAATATCTAGCAAAATACCACAATTTTTTACTAAGATTATCTAGAATAATTACTTATAAATAAATACCACATAATAATAATAATAATAATAATAATAATAAAATTTAATTAATTAAAAAATATTTAATTTCGTAATAACGAAAATTCAAATTCAAATATTTCTTTATAATTAAGCATATCTTGATATAAAAATATTTACTTTTATTTGTTCAGCAGTATTTCATGAACAGTGATTGAATTTTTCAAAGAGGATTCGTTCACTCAATTCTCGTATTAAAGATAAGGTTATGCAGTCTTTTCAAGACTTCAAAAAGTAGTTGACGCCGTACTTTCAGAGAACCGTTCATAGTTATTACAGGGTTCAAACGGCATCATTTTTTTTTCTATCTCTGGTAATTTTTTTTATAGTTAATTAAGTAAATACACAATGAATATTTCTATTTGAATTCAAAATTAACATAAAAAAATTCTTTTTAATTTTCATTTATTAAGTATACATTTAACGAAAAATTAACATTTCAATTCTCATTCAATTGCAAGATGTATTTGTGTAACTTAAAAATAAATAATATTAACAGTCTCCCGGTTTGTTTCTACTTCAGTCATTCTTTCGCCAAAACTTACTAAAATTTGATAAAAAAAAAAATAGTATTTTAGCGTAAACTAAATTAAAAGGTTGTTGTTTTACGAACAAAACTGTAAAAATTTGACAGTAACTATGTAAGATGAAAGTTGAAAACACTGAGACAGTTGAAACAACAATGGATTGTGCAAAGAAGAGAAAATATCAGAATCAAAACATGAAATTTGAAAGTGAATTTGAAAGAGAGATAGAAGAACATACATTGAAGATGAGAGATTTGTTGGAAGAGTTCCAAGACAAGCCACCCCTGAAGTGTATGCTCCAAAGCAGAACCATGACAATAGCAGGAATTGCTAGTAAGTGAACCAGAAAAGTTAATGGAAGAACATCAACCACAGTTTTCTCTTTCTCTCTCTCTTTCTCTGAACTCATGATAGATAGATGGAGTATGAAACGTTGGAAGCACTTGAAGATTTCTTTGTATTTATTGCATGTTGTATCTAAGCCCGTGTGCTTTTGCTGTCAGGGGACACTTTTTCAGGCTTCAATCAACAATTAATTTCTCAACAAAGAATGAGTCTTCGTTTCTCCAGTATGGATTTTTATTTTTGTTTATTTTTCTTTAATAATTTGTTTTGAAGTGTTAAAACTGATAAAATATGGAATAAGGGAGGATTTTACATACGTAAGAATTACACTAATTTCTAATAATAATTATAATAACTAAATGTTATATATTCTCGGTATAATTATAGAAGTGTTTGTTTATATTTGGTTATTCACTGGATTTTTTTAATTTAAATTTTTTAATAAAAATATAAGTGTATCGTATGGCCATCACATCTTAATGTGTACCGTACGGTCTATCTTGGCACTAAGTACCATCTAGGTCATATATTCAGACATTTTTTCCAGGGCTGTTTATCTAGGTTATCCTTTAAAGTTGTTCTCTCAGTCTGTTTTCTCAGGCCGTTCACCTAGGCTATGTCCAATGATAATAACTCATTAAGCCCTTAATGCAGATTAAGGTGTGATTAGGTCGTCATTAGACCAGCGAAAGGTAAAGGTCCATCACAACTAGTATAAATAAATGTCTCAGGTATGACTTTATGATCACTATGCACATTATATGCATCACTTGCTCAGCTAACCAATCGATTATATTGCTAACTTGAGCGTCGGAGTGTCTTTAACAGATAGCTACCCACACGACTTCGACAAGAAGGAGGGAGAGCGAACATCGTAACTTGGAGAATTACTAGGGAGCCCATCAGATCATCAGGACACCTTGGAATGCTTTGAGTAAGGGACCTCAACCCCATACTCGAAACATTTTGGCGTCTACCGTGGGGTCGAGCGAGTATCCCTCATTCAAACCATAAGGAACCAATGAGTGATACTTTAAAGGACCTCAATTGCTCAAGTGTTCAGCTTCAACCGTTCGGTTATACCTTGGTATCAATTGCTCGGCCTCCCATGGCCGCAAGTACTTAGCCAAATTTGGCCTCAAGTGTTTGGCCTCAACCGTTCGGCCATACCATGGCCTCAAGTGCTCGGCCTCCCACGGTCGCACAAGTACTTAGCAAAATTTGGCCTCAAGTGTTCGACCTCCATACCTTGGCCTCAACTGCTTGGCCTCTCATGACCTCACAGGTACTTAGTCGAATTTGACCTCAACTGTTCGGTCATACCTTGGCCTCAACTACTCGGCCTCCCATGGTCGCACAATTACTTAGCCAAATTTGGCCTCAAGTGTTCGGCTTCAAGTGTTCGGTCTCAACCGTTAGGCCATACCATGGTCTCAACTACTCGGCTTCCCATGGTCTCACAAGTACTTAGCCAAATTTGGCCTCAACTTTTCGGTCTCAACCATTCAGTCATACCTTGGCCTCAAAGAAATCCTGATCGGCTTCACCCAAGGTCGGTGACCGTGGATCCTCACCGAAGGTCGACGACCGTGGATATTCACCGATGGAATCCCGATCGTCCTCATCGAAGGTCGATGATCATAGATCTTCATCATAGGAGTCCTGATTGGGCTCACCAAAATTTAATGATCGTAAATCTCCACAACATTTCACTTAACCAGAATCAATAGCCTATCCAGCTCGACCGACAAAGGCACGACCCGTTTTAGTCTTCCAACCGCTCATCTTAATCAACGAACAAAGAGGACATAAAGACAAAAGCCAACCTGAGAACCCGTCCTTATCAAGAAGGCCATGTACAGAACCCCTTCGCAGAATAACACCATGTTAGGGCTTGGGGGGCTTGTGTACAATACGGTCCACCACACTGGTGTGTATCGTACGGTCTGCCTTGGCACCAAGCACCACCCAGATCGTTCTCCTAGGGCTGTCCACCCAAGCCGTCCTCCCAAGTTGTCCTCCTAGACCGTCCACCGTCCTCCCAGGTCGTCCTCTCAAGCCGCCCACCTAGGCTATGCCCAATGGTAATGACTCATTAAGCCCTTAATGTAGATTAAAATGTGATTGGGCCATCATTAAGCCAACATTACAACTAGTATAAATAAAGGTCTCAGGTATGACTTTAGGAATACTATGCACATTATATGCATCACTTGCTCAGCTAACCGATCGGTTATTAACTTTAGCGTCAGAGTGCCTTTGACAAGTATCTACCCTACGACTTCAACAAAAAGGAAGGAGAGCGAATAATGTAACTTGACAGATTATTAGGGAGCCCATTCAGTTATCAGATCACCTTAAAATGTTTTGAGTAAAAGACCTCAATCCATACCCGAAACAATAAATTACATGTATGTGTAATGTTGCTTTGTCTTATTGTGATAAGAGTATTATATTTCTATCTTTTTTTCATGGAAATAAAAATATGGAAAACATAGTAGTAGTTTTTTTTTTTTCAAAAAAAGTTACATCCTAAAATAGATTTTAAAGGTTTGTAACATTTTCGAAAATATGTTTAATACTTATTAAATCTAACATTTCCCGTATTCACTCCACATGCAATTACCATCTATAATTTATTTTTCTTGAAAAACGTATGTTTATTTTTTATCATAATTTTAAGATTTATCTTATATTAATTTCTTTATCTAATTTATGTTTTGCATGATCGAGTTAAAAAATTACAAATAAAATAAATATAAACTTTTTATATGTTAAGTTAAAAAAAAATTTAATATCTCAGTAGGTCTCTATTTTCGCGCTGAATCTCAATTAGGTTCCTTTTTTTTCGACGTCTCAATTTGGTCCTTATTTTTTTAAAATTGAAGCAATTAGAGTCTGCCGTTAGACAAACGGTCGTTTCATTAATCTAACGTGACATTAAAATTGAATTCTGTATTAAAAATTTGGATTGCACAGGAGTAAATTCAGATTTAGAAAAGGACAAAGTTGGAAAAATCTAAAAATTTAAGCGCAGCCCCTGACCCGAATTCAATCTTCCATGGTTCCATATCTTCCACCAAGCGAGATATCAACTTAAAATTACACCAAATTATATTCAGTTCATACTTGCTTCGTACTGCTAAAAAAACCCAAAATTTCCATCATCAAATTTTCAAAAAAAGAAAATGAAAGATAAAGATTCAAAAGAAAACCAAGAAGAGCCAATTGGGGTTTAACTGAATGCAGACATTCGCGGAGACGCCACTGCGAGTCTTGAGAAGCTTGAAGCTTGGCCTCTAGGGTATCTGCCAGCATAGGAATCCCTAAGGAATGGTCGATGGTTTGTTTAATGCAATTGTCCACTTGTGGAGACAGATCCATTGACGCAAATTGATCGAACTCAACCAAAGCAAAAATTCAGAATTTGTGCCGGTGACCAGTCCTCACGACTCCGACCATGGTTTCTGTCACCATGGTTTCTGTTTTCACGCGAGGTTCTCTCTTCCCGCACCGCGCCTTCGCCCGCAAGAGGGAAGTGCTCTCGCTTTCGTGAACAACGCCGACGATTGCCGCTTGATCGTCTACTCCGAAAACATCCTAAGGAAGAACGATTTCCCTCATCAACCTCCGATTTGGCGTGGCTTGAAAGCAGGAGTTTCCCCTTTCTCTCATCCTCTTGTTCGAACTCGTGACCGTTGTCATTAGTGAGGCTGGCCGTCGTCGCCACTATCGATCACCCAAAGACGTGGCCGTTAGCAGGTCGTCACCCTTCGTGGCCGATGATTATTTCTTTCCTCCCTTAGTTTCCACACCTTGATTGTAATTGTACAATACTCCTGAGAAACTTCTGATTTTCTGCTTAGTGGGATCAATTTGGTAAATGTTTTGTATATTATTGTGGATCTTGGTTTTCTATATTTTTGTTTCGGGTGAAAATGAGTTGAGAGGAGTTTGATACAACTTAATTTTCATTCAAGTGAAAATCTTCCATAGGAGAGATGTTGGATACAATCTTAATTTTCATTCAAATGAAAGTTTTGTCACTAAAGTAAGATAATTTTCAATCCTTTGATCACTAATTTTACGTCATTAATTCATGTTAAGCTCATTAAATTTTTATTTTTTATTAACGTAATTCAAGTGTCTTCTCAATTCGATATGTATTAGGTTATTTCACTTTAAAGATTGAAAATGTCTTCTTCTCTGTGTCCTTTAACATTCGAAAGGTTGGGGTGTTTGCAAAAATACTCCAACACTGTATTTAAAAATGTACATAAGAAAACAATAAATGTTATATTGAAATGCGTAATATTTATCTCGTGAGCCATTATAGTACCTATATAGACTTTTATCTGGATAGGTCTAAATTATGTAGGTCAGGGTCTTTTCTAGGTAGTTTAGGGTTTCTAACATGGATTGCTTATCTAATCTTTAATTAACCATATTAATATTGTTTTGGGATGCATCGAGATATTTGAAGAGATCATGTTTTTTAAGTTGATAACATTGTTTTGACCTCGTATAACACACTTATTTATTTTCTGTATATAAAAAAACAATTTATATATATATATATATATATATATATTATTTTATTGTTATATTTTAAATTTCCTAAGCCAAATTTATAAATTTTGGATTCTTAATAAAAATAAAATTTGTTTAAAATAATCTACTTTTTCACAACCTGTTCCTAGTTATCTTAACTAATGCCATACAAGAATCTGTCTACGGTGAAAGCAAGTGAATGAGAAAGTACCTTAGAATATCACAAGAAAAATTGAGATGTTGTGGGGTGTAATGACCTTGGGCCAATGCAATCAGCATAGGGTATTATTTTCTGCACCCTATCAATTTTCTTCCACCACCCCATCAAAATATTTAGAAAATTTGTTCAGGATCAGAAGTGGGTGAGTGTCTTTCGGAAAATCTTTCCGAAAATGACTTAATGCGTTCTGAAAAATGAAATCCGAAATGATGAGGTACAGGAAATTATTTGAAATTTGATGGGGGTGCAGGGA
Organism: Vigna reflexopilosa; assembly: GCA_027742785.1. Lineage (NCBI taxonomy): Eukaryota > Viridiplantae > Streptophyta > Magnoliopsida > Fabales > Fabaceae > Vigna > Vigna reflexopilosa. The sequence continues at coordinate 26,703,247 of CM050928.1, read as the reverse complement.
GTAACAGTCATCACCATAATGTAGTGTGATTTAGACCTTTGTCTTTTTAGATAATAAGCACATTTTATGTAAGGTGTGTTTTCTTGTAGTTTATCTTGCTTCTACTTTCCAATCATTTTATAGTATTGTTTCCGACTTTTATATATCCATTTAATTTTTTTATCTTATACAAACATCAGGAACAAATCATTAGGAACCAAACATCAATTAAGGTTTGCACACATGTCTGCCAAATGTTTGCTTTTATAGCGGTGAATTTGTCCATGCCAGCACAACCATTTTTTGCTCTTAAAAGTTCAAACTTCAACCATTCTGGCTATATAGTTGTCCTTCAATTTAATTTGTTACTTGAGCCGTGCTTGCACTGAACATCTTATTACATGTTCAAATCATTGCTTATATATTTTTATATTTATCCATAAGCTTGCTCTTGTAACTTACTTTCAAGAGTAGTTTTGCTTTGAAGGATATCAAGTCACAAGTGGAAGCAACATTCATTCTTCGTGTTTCATTTTCTTAAATCACAAATAAAAGGTTTTTTTTTTCTTTACTCTTTCGAGAATTGAAATAGTTTAGGTTTTGCTAGCAAACCGAGGAACATGAAAACGCAAATGTACCACTAAAGAGCCTGAAGAATTTCTTTTAAATATAGTTATATTAACATAAATAAAAATTCAAAGTGCAAGAGCTTGTATTTTCTTATATATATATATATATATATATATATATATATATATATATATATATATATATATATATATATTGATGAAACCAGTGAAAATCACACAATAAAAAAAAATCTCTTCTAAAAACACACCCACATAAGAACAAAAATAAATTTTGGTTTAATATGTAACTTAATTAGCAAAACTTCAAATTCTCATATTTTTTTCTACAAAAATTAAAATTTTTTAATACAATCTTTTTTTTTTTAATTATAAATTTTTATACAATTTTTCTTACAAAAATTACAAATCTTCTATATAACCTTTTTTATAAATTTTTTTATTTATATACTCAATATAAAAATTTTAATAAATAACATAATAACAGAGAGAAAATCACTTTATATATCTCAAACCAATTTAGGAATTTCATTCTAGTCCTTCTTCTTTACTAGTAAAGGGACAACTAAAAACGGTTGTGTTTTTGATAAATATGAAAGTAATTAATCATGTAGATATGACAGAGAAATATGAACAATGTCCACGAGTTTAATAATTTCAATATTTGAGGTTAAAAGTTACCTGAAAGCATCCGTGAAGTAAAAGTACAAAAGATATATCAATTAGTGCAAAAGCTAATGATAATAGGTTTCGTTAAGAGTTAAATTATTTTCCACATTTTTCCAAAAATACATACACTTACCAAACTCCAAAAATACAAAAGGGTAGAATTTCCCTTGTTGGAACTATTATCCCACCATTTTCTTTCTTTTTCATTTCTCCAATTGGTGATATGTTGTAGTTTTGGTGGCTTAAAAGTTGCACTTGAAATGGTACTTATCTCATCTTCCCATTGTGAATGGCCCAAAATGAATCTTACCATCTCCAAACAAGATTCTCATGAAACATTGCATGTGCACTTCATAATAACAACAAAGGGTTGGAATCATAGAATAAGCAGACATTTGTTTTTTGTCTCACTGAAACAGTGTGAAAAAGGCAAGAGGGTATAGTGACAAATCTCATAGTCAATTTTACATTTTTGTTTCTTGTTTGCTCCATCCTCCTTGTTCACTTTCTTCTCATTTTTTCTTCCTTCTGTAAACTTATCACTTTCTTTGTTTTTGTGGTTTAGAAGTACACTTTTTGTCCACAAATAAACTTTCTTTTCATGATTTTATAAGAGATTGTAACAAGAAGGAAACTACTTTTAACTTCTACTCCAATTTGAAAATGATACACCAATAAGAAAATAATATCATAAAAAAGAAGTGGACTAAAAGCTGAAGCAAGTTGGCCAAAAAAATTATACAAAAATCTCTAAGAAAATAAGAAAGTAAATTTGTGATTTTTTTTTTGAGATACTATTAAACTTATTTATTTCTATTTGATCCGAGACACAATTTTATCCTTTAAATCTTAACACAGTTGAATTAAAAAAAAAAACAGTATCTCTTCTACATAATGCCGAATTCTGATAAAAACAATGTGTGTAAAATTAAAACCATACCAACTTATTTCCACATATGATGTGCTAATTTGAGAGGAGACTAATGAAAAGACAACTTTACTTCATTTTTTTTATAAGCCCAAAAATGACTTTACTTGATTTATTTAATTGAAAGTCTTGCTTATAAGTGTTTGTTAAAAAATCAAAGAAAGTTTTTACTAAAAATTATATAAAAAAATATTTTTACATGATCTAATATTTAATTATTAATTTCAGACAAACATTTATTATGAATAATGATAATAAAATGAAGAAATTTTTTTATAACAAGAATAAGTGATTGTTTATTCTCTGAGAAGTTAAAGAAAATGATGATAATTTTTCAGTAGAAGAATTATATTTCTCTGTTCCTAGCAGGTAGTGGTTGGTGTGTTCCTTCTCAAACCGTCCATTTATCTTTAATGAGAAAACGTGAAAAAGAGAGAGACGACCTTAGAAAGAAAGAAAAAAGTGCTTTTGTTGTCTTCGTATTCATTACATCAAGTAATAATGTCATTAATTTGTATTATTACTACCACATAACAATTCATTCATTTTACATAAAATTTGAGGCAATAAAATTAGTTGATGAGATACAATTAATTTATAATAGTCACATCATAGTTAATTTTTTTTTTTTACTTAGCATGTGCAATAGCATAGAATATATAGGTTATTCTTTTAAAGAGCCTACCATTTATGGAAAAGATTCAACCAATTCATTTCTTTAATCATTATTATAACAAGTTTAATATACTTTAGAATTATCAAAAATAGTAATATATTTTTTTAAAACTAACTATTTTTGCAAAAAAAAAATAATAATAATATCGATCCATTCAAATAATCACATATCCTTTAAGCATTAAGACTAAAAATAATTTAAATATATTTTTATTTTATAACCTTTTGAAATGTTTTAAAAACAAAATTGTAACAAAAATTTCAAACTTTAAAATACAATAATTAATTGTAATGATTTTAATAAATTGAAGGCCGAAACAAATATAAATATCAACATAAAAAAGAAATAGATATAAAAATAAAAGATATTATAATTCTCAATTAAGCAAAACTTATTTGTCCTTTAAATAACTAAAATAAAAGGAATTTTCAAAATAATACGTTGAAACAAACACCATGAAGTTAATTGCAATAAATCAAAAGGAAGTTCATCCTTAAAACCTACCATATCTAAGCTAGATTTGAACTCCAAATCATAGCAACATTGAAATATAAAATGTTAAAAGCTTTAATGATATTTACACAAGTTGAGCAAGAAACCAACTTAGTCGATTGAGATTGATTGTGATAGATCATTAATGACATTGTTTTTTGGGAAGCCATCATGAATTTCACTTCTAGTTTTTACAAGGTGGGCACACAAAATATTCCCTTGTGTACACGATATGAAAAAGAATCTTCAATAACTTCAATTTTTTTAAATGAAAATTTCCCTTTGAGAAAGGTAATAAAAACGGCGACTTTTATGGATGCTAGATCACGTTATGTGTTTAAATGTGGGGTAACCTTGATCAATAAGATAACACCAATAAATTATTGTTTTGTTATCATCAATCAATGGATTAATTAAGGATTGATGACCTAATAATGTTGGTTTACTTTATTGTATTTATCACTAATTTCTTTGTCAATTATGGCGTGAACTGTCGACCACTCAAAAGAGTAACCACAATTCATGGCTATTGAATTAAAGATCACTTTTCCTAACACAAAATAAAAAAAAATGAATATTTTCCTAATAGGAGGAAGTTGTTCTAATTTGACAACTTCATAATAAATTTCAATTAAGTGGATGATAAAAAATAGAACTTAGTAGTTATAGTGGTGGAAGTAGGGTGAAAATGGAGATATGTTTAGTAATGTTTTTTCAATGGTTAAAGTGAACAATTTAAATCGATTCAATTTTAGTATTATATTTTTGGAAATAGTTCTGTAATCTGACTTATTATTAAAATAATAAAAATAAAATAGAAAATTATTGTGTGAAGTGTAAATCAAACCTGCTGACATGTCAGAAAATGAAAGAAAAGTTATTTTAACTTATAGCATTGATATAAATTATTGAAAGTAATAATTAAAGTGTCATTACTAATATTTGAATGCTAAATCATTTACTAAGCAATATAGTTTGTTACTAGTCATATAATTCAATATTCATATATATATATATATATATATATATATATATATATATTTAACTTGTATATTATTCATTTAATTATTGTTTTTTTCGAATTTTGTTATGTAAAAGACATTACCAATTCACCTTTTTGCAAAAACATTTACAAATGATTTATAAGAGGTTATTAATTTAATTCCAAGCAAACATACAATAACAAAAAAGGTAGAAGTCATGGTTTCAGCAATCAATTAAATAAATACATAAAACAATACTAGTTATTGTGAGGTGAAACGATTGAATAAAAATTGAACATAAAAAGAAAAACTTTACCAAATTCCCACCATGAAAATTCTCACTCCTTAACTTTATCTATGGAAAGTGTTGGAGAAAAAAAATGATGGCATTAATGGAATGGAGAAGAGATAATTAATGAAGGGACCCACGAAGAACAGGTGGAGAATGGTTATTGAACATTTTGTTTGGTTTATCCTAATTAACTTTGGTTGCATAATTGTTAGCATATGTTGCTTTCATCGTCCACAATGGTCTCTAATATCTGTTACTGTGCCAACGCATGGTGAGGCCACATGTACCTAATTCCCAGCTAAGCTTTTGGAACTTAGAGTTAAGCAGTTACCTTCCTCCAACTATAATATCTCAACCAATCAACACCCTTCTCAATTTCTCTCTCTCTCTCTCTCCATTAAGTGTTGATTTTTCCTAAATAAGGGAAAGTGTAGTTGCACCTGTTTCTGTTTACCATTTCTGTGTGCACAGAATTCTGAGTTTCTGAGGAAAAGAATGACAGAACAGCAACCTCAAACAGCAGAGTCAGAGACAGCAGCACCAGCTGCTCCTTCACAGCCTCCAGCTGAGCCTGAAGCTGTTCCTGAGGCTCCAAAGGATGTGGCTGTGGAGAAATCTGTGATTCCAGTGCCCTCTTCTGATGACAAGCCTGATGAGTCCAAGGCTCTTGTCCTGGTTGAGAGTAAGATTTTCTTATGTTGATTCTTCTTATGTTGTCATGTTTTGGTTTGGTTGAGACTAAGATAGTGTTACGTTGATTCTTGTTATGTTATCATGTTCTGGAAGTTGGGGTTAGTTGTATTTGGTTGGTAGAAAAACTGATTGCAGAAGAAAAAATTGAAATCTGTGTTCATGGAATCTCTCTGCATATTTTTGTTTGCTTTGTTTATCTTCTTATTTTGTTTTAATCCACTAGGTTAACCAATTCTTTGAGGAGCTGTGTTTTGTTTATTCCAAAGGGTGCTTTAATTGTATTATCTTGAGAGAAAAAAATGATTCTTTTTCGTAATTGTATGAGGAAAAAAGTGTTTTTTCGTAATTGTAAGTTACATGGTTGTTCACTGCTTTAGTACTTGATTGAATATATATGCTTCTGGTAACAATATACTTGTTTTCGTTATAATTAACTTAAATAGTTATATACAATCAGTGAGAAACGGTTTTAATATATTTTTTTAATAATATTCCTAACCCCTTTTAGGAGAAAAAAAATTCTGATGTTGGATTGTTTGGTCGTTTGTTGTTACTTGTACTTGATTCCGTTTTCTGGTATTTTATCATATTCCTTTTACTGGAACTTTCTTGTTGTAGTTTTATTCAAAACAATGTTCTCGTATTGCTCTGCCTTTTTTCCATTTCTATTAGCAAGTGAAAGAGTGGTCCTTCTTTGAATCCAAGTTTTGCACATCTTAATTTGGCATAAATTTATCAAACCATTATCACTCAATTACAAGCATTTCAAAGGCTATCCAGCCTTCAATTTTGAGGCAAAAGAGAAAGCACCACTACAATATTTTTCTTGTCATTACTCTTTTTTTGTCACCTTTTGTTGTTGTTATGTTTATTATTGTTAATTTGGATATATTGGCAGAGACTCAAGAAGTTGCTGAAGAGAAACCAAGTGAGGGCTCTGTAAACAGAGGTTTGTCATGTGACATTATGACATTTAATTTCCCTTTTGTGTACCCTTTTGCATTCTGACATTACATATTATGTCATCATCTTCATTTCTCTTCAGATGCGGTGCTTGCAAGAGTTGCAACTGAGAAGAGGTTATCACTAATCAAGGCATGGGAAGAAAGTGAAAAATCAAAAGCTGAAAACAAGTAAGAATCTGCATCCCTTTTGCTTCATATTTAATGCTGTTTTTATTTAACTTGATGCTAAGAAATAATCAACTATAACATAAATGACAGATATATTTGAGGTTAACAAAGTCTAGGATATACTAATCTAAGTGAAATTATTGAACAGGGCACATAAAAATCTTTCAGCCATTTCGGCATGGGAAAACAGCAAGAAAGCTTCAGTGGAGGCAGATCTAAAGAAAAAAGAAGTGAGAATCGATTTCATTGCCAATTCTAACAAGTTTTATGTGTTCGTTTTCTTCTATTTCACATTTTCACATTCAATACTTTCTGCATTGATTGTGGCCAAAGAGAGGAACAAATTAAAGTTGATTTTTGACTTTTGCATGAGCAGGAACAATTGGAGAAGAAAAAAGCAGAATATGCAGAAAAGATAAAGAACAAAATAGCTGAAATTCACAAGGAAGCTGAAGAGAAAAGAGCAATAATTGAGGCAAAGAAAGGAGAAGATCTTCTGAAGGCAGAGGAGACAGCTGCAAAGTATAGAGCAACTGGAACAGCTCCAAAGAAACTCCTAGGCTGTTTCTAAACCTTCAAACATAAAATATTGTCCAAAACAAAAAGTGTTAATTATTATTATTATTATCATTGTGTATCTTTGACCATTAAAGTATCATGCATGAAAGTGTGAATTCCTTTAGTATATATGATGTTGATTTAGTGATGTTCATTTATTATGTGTGCAACCGACACATTGGCCTGTATATATCAACTACTCTGTGGATAAACAAATTTAATGATTCAATATCTGCATTAGTTGTTTCTTCCATCAACTCATTCACCTACTTCAGCATCTTTTAACTATTTGAATCCGCTTTATCCTTGGTCTTGGAGTCGAAGAACTAATTTTCCATATCATTAAAACCTATGTCAGAAACTTTTTATTTTTTTCAAAAGATAATTTCATATCTTAAACTTAAAAATAAAATTCTTCATAACATACTTAAAATATAAAACAATATTATTTTTACTTAAAAATTTATGACATGACTTGTGTTGATCTCGTTGTGCAAAACTTTAGTCTTTAGTCTTTAGTTACTTTACACTTTTTGATTGCTTGGTGATGGAGTTGGTTACAAATGTGGTTATTATTCGCTGAAGATGAGTTGGTTGTGCATTAATTTGTTAAAAAATATTATTCACTTAAAAATTTATATCATGAACTGTGTTTGTGCAAAACTTTAGCCTTAGGTCCTAGTTATTTGATCCTTGATCCCCACCCAATTTTGTAGCTAAGAGTTTTACCCTTTTTGGTTGTTTGGTGCTGGAGTTAGTTAAAAATGTGATCATCATTTACCTGTGCATAAAAAGGATTTAACGTCACGCGTAACGTCTTATTAACGAAAATCCAACGTTAAAAATGATCGGTGGCAGAACCGTAAATAAAATAAGCATTTAGACGTCGGCTGTAAGGGGCCTTGACGTCTAAATACCTATATACGTCAGACCCCACTCATTAGACGCCAAAGATATGTGAGAAAGTAAAAAAAATACAGTTTTTTATTGGCTTTGGACGTTCGGGGTAGGGGAGCCGACATCTAAAGCCTATTTAGACGTTGGCCCCCAACATTGATGCCAAAATGGTCTGCTATAGAAACATAAACGTCACTTTTTGACTTCATTTAGACGTATGATCCCTACACCTCGACATCTAAAGTCATTTAGACCTCGGGGCCGACGTGTAAAGTCATTTAGACCTCGGGGGCCCCTCTAGCCGACATCTAAGCTGCTACTATTACCACCCACACATGCGAACAACAGTTACGCGAACTGTTCATAATCTTCCTCCCTCACGAATTCTCTCCTCTGCCATTACATTTCAGATTCGATTTCTCCCATTTGCACCTTTAAAATTATTTTTACTTCGATTACATTACTTTTTGATGAATTATCTTCCATTGGAACCGATTAAAATGCGTTTTCGTTGCGTTTTGGTGCAGTTCTAGGTGTGTTCTTGGGCGGCGATTTTAGGGCCATATTTTGCGTGTTTTTGAACGCTTTCCCCAAAACGCTTTCCCATTCCTCCATTTCCCTCCACTGCATTTTTAATTCGTTAAGAAGGTTAGTTTTTTGTTGTTAGTTTTTGTGTATGCATGTTATTGGGTTTTGAGTATAAATGTGATTGAGTTGTTAGTTATAATATATGTTGAGATTGTTGATAAGGGAAGCATTGATTTAGTTAAACCTTAATCTCACAGTTTTCTGGTTTTTGATGATGACAACACATTATTAATAACACATGTATTGTTATGTGTTACATGTTCCATTCTTTATTATGAATGATATCTTGAAGAACATGTTTGTGTTGATTCTCATATATGTATGCATATTCACTGATTTTATACTTGATACATAATTTGTGATTGCATTACATATGCTTCTGAAAAGAAAACCACATGCACTTTGTTAAACTTATATTGTGTGGCAAAACTACAAGTTTTAAGTCGACTTCATTATGAAGTAAGTAGATTAAAACTCGTGACTTTGCATAGATTTTCTAAAACAGTGTTGTGAGTAATTTTGAAAGGAAAAGTTTTTCAAAACTGTTTTGAAGTGTTAAAGTTGACTGCATGCGTAGTGAATTCGACTTACTTAGTTATATATTTTGAAATTTTGTTAATGCTTATGTGCTATAACTGCTATATTTCAAAGTCTATACTAAAGCATTAAATGCTAGTTAACTGAATTAAATGTGTAATCAATTTAGTTGGTTTGACTGCTGCTAATTGTTTTAACTGTTATAATTGTCTGATGATAGTCGACTATATTAGTGGCAAAGTCGACTACAGGAGTGTCTGTTTCATAGAAAACTATAAATAGATGTGATTATGTAATTCACAAAGAATTTGGTTGTTCTAACATTTTCATTTGTTGTTTCAGATTGTGATCTTTGTGAAAACGCTTCAAGAACTCATCAAGAAGACGAAGAAGATCTTTCTTTAAAGAGTTTCTTTAGGAGGAAGAAAATTGTGCTTACTGTTTGATCAAATTTTGCACTACTGGTGTTCATCATATTGATCAAGACTTTATCAATCTATTGGAGATTAGATTGCCCTGTTGGGATTACAGGAAGAGAACGTGGAGTTTTGTACACTTGAGGATTGTTCAAAGTGGGTTGAAGGTTGCAGAAGATGGAATATCTTGCTGCAGATCTTTGTGTTGCTGCCTATACTTTTAGTTAGAGGGTTAGAGAGATTGTCTATATTTTGTCATGGAGGTCTCTATAGAAATCTTGTGTAAAAACCTTGACTAATATAGTGCATTGGCTTCCTGGTTGTGGAAGGACACTAGATGTAGGCATTGAGGCCGAACCAGTATAAAAACTCTGTGTTTGCTTTCTTTTTCCCTACACTCTTTACTTTAAGTTGACTTTACATTTCGCACAATCAACTTTATTTTTCCGCTGCACTTAAACTTCTTATTCCTTGCGATTCAAGAAACTTTGTATAATTTTACACTTTGCGAAAAAGATTTTAAAAAGACTCTGATTTTTGAACCACACCAATTCACCCCCCCTCTTGGTGTTGAAACTTAGCCATCCTGTTTCCAACAATATATATGAATTTTAGTTTTGGAACATATGATTATTTGATATGTGATTTTGCATTATTTGATAAAGTTTGTTGTGTTATTATGATTGACATGTTAAGTTAACTTTTTAGATTGAATTTTCGTAATATATTGTTGAGTTAATTTTGAATATATTATAAGTATGAAATCATTGAGTGAAACTTAGTTCCTGTTTGAGATTTAACACTAACGATTAATCTTTTAATTGTTTGTATTAAATTTTGAATTGTCCGATTGGACAGTTTGGGAAAATTATTTTTCATAATTTGCTTCGTTGGAGTTTATGGATAAGATTGATAAAATTTTGGTTTAGATTATTTGTGTTGTTCTCTGGATGCATATTTGATTGTGGTCATCCTTGACCACTCTCATTTAATGTATGTCGGAGACCAATGCGAAATGTTACCAAAATCTTATCAAATTTATCATGTTAGACATCTTTGCATGTGTCTTAGTAAATTATGAAAAATAATTTTTCTGAATGGGTAGGGCCTAACCTTGAGAGAGTTAAAAAAATTGAGACTGATGAAGTATCTTAGAACATACTATGGACCGAAGTTGAATGAATGAACGTCACATCAGTGAAGAATATGAAAAGGGTGTTTCAGAGTTCTTGCAATATATTGAACAAAATGCAAAGTTTGTGAACAAGACATATTTTGGAAGAGCTAATTTGTATGATTCTCTTAGAAATGATTCAGAACAACAATTGTACCCAGGATGCTCCAACTTTACACGTCTGTTTGCAACTTTAAAGTTGTTTACTTTAAAAGCAAGAATGGATGGACCGACAAAAGTTTCACAGAGTTGCTGGAGATGTTGAAGGAGATGCTTCCAGAAAATAATACTCTACCTATTCATAATTACTAGGCAAAGAAAATTTTATGTCCAATGGGTCTGAAATATCAAAAGATATATGTTTGTCCTAATGATTGTATTTTGTACATAGAGGAGTTTGTTTCACTAAAGTATTGTCCAACATGTCGTTTATCATGGTTTAAAAAGAAAATTAACAAAAACACTGGTAATGAAGGTAATGATGGTGCACCTGCTAAGGTGATGTGGTATTTTCCTATAATACCTAGGTTGAAACGTATGTTTTCTACTAGTTACGTTGATGATATACAATTTTTCTCCTTTGTTGTGCATGAAAAGAAAATATGTGATGTTGTCCATGATGATATCGAGTCCTAGAAAACTTGGAAATGACATTGATGTTTACTTGAAACCTTTAATTGATGATTTGAAAATGTTGTCGGAATAAGGGGTCAAAGTCTTCGATTCAGATGTTCAAGAAACTTTCTGTTTGCGTGCAATGTGTTTTGCACTATAAATGATTTCCCAGCATATGGAAACTTGAGCGGTTACAGTGTTAAAGGCAATTTTGCATGTCCCATTTGTGAAGAAATCACTAGTTACCTTCAATTGAAGCATGGTCAAAAGGCGATATATACAAGACATCGAAAATTCCTTACTCGTAATCACCCTTATCGTAGATTGAAAAAAGCATTTAATGGAAGTGTTGAGGATGATGTTGTGTCCAAACCCCACAATGGTGAAGAAGTGTACAACGAAGTCAAAAACATTAACATTGTCTTCATAAAAAATCACAAATATACCATTGAGAAAAACACTTGGAAGAAACGATCAATATTTTTTAATCTTCCATACTGGTGTAAACTTGATGTATGACATTGTATAGATGTGATGTACGTTGAAAAAATGTTTGTGACAATGTCATCGAAACTTTAGTAAACATAAAAGGGAAGGCCAAAGATGAAATAAAAGCACAACAATATTTGGTTGACATGGGAATCCGTTCTAAGTTACATCCACAGTTAATTGGAAGACGCACCTATCTACCCCCAGCCTGTCACACTCTTCCTAAAGAGTAAAAACAAAGTTTTTGTAAGTGTTTAAGAAGTGTGACGGTTCCACAAGGTTATTCTTCAAATATTAGTAAATTTATTTCTCTACAAGAGTTAAAGTTAGTTGATTTAAAGTCTCACAATTGTCATGTATTGATACAAAAATTGTTACAAGTTGTTATTTGAGGCATATTACCTGCTTCTATTAGAGGTATTCTGACATGTCTTAGTTTTTTCTTAATGCCATTTGCAAGAAATTTGTTGACCCTCGAGTTTTGGATGATTTGAAAAATGAAGGAATAAGACTATTGTGCGAATTGGAAATGTATTTTGCACCTTCTTTTTTTGATATCATGGTTCATTTGATTGTTCATCTAGTTATAGAAATTTGAATATATGGGTCAGTTTTCTTAAGTTGGATGTATCCTGTTGAGAGATACATGAAGATCTTAAAGGGATATCTCAAGAATCAATATCGACTAGAAGCTTCAATCATAGAGTGATACATTGCAGAAGAAGCCATTGAATTTTTTTCAAGTTATATGCCAAGTTGTGAACCAGTGGGACTTCCTAAGAGCAGACATGAAGGAAAATGTGAAGGTAAGGGTGTTCGAGGTGTGAAAATTGAAAGTGTCAGTAGAAAAGAAGTTGATCAAGTTCATTTGTATATCTTAAACAACACTATTGATGTGATTCCTTACATTTCTGAACACGTTAATGAAATAAAGTTAGCACACACAAGAATAAGTGAAAAATGGACTCTTAATGAACATATCAAAAACTTCTTACAATGATTTAAGAAAAGGATTTATGCGACTCCAAATGTTTCTGAAAGTCTATTGAGGCTAGCTTGTGGGCCGAACACAGATGTTATTACATATGGTGGGTACTATATAAACAATATTTCTTTTCAGACAAAGGTAGAAGATGACAAAAGTAGAGTTCAAAATATTGTGGTTATACTACAAGCTGAGGTTGTGCACTTTGCTAGTTCTAAAGACAAAAATCGAATCACAACATCCATGAATTATTTTGTAATAATACAAGAAATATGGGAAGTTGATTATGTTAGTTTTAGAGTCCGATTTTCAAGTGTAAATGAGTTGATATAAATTTCGATGTCATGATAGATGACTTTGGTTTCACATTGGTGGACCTTAACAAGATGAATTACACTGATGAACCATTTATTATGGCTAGTCAAGCAAGACAAATATTCTATGTAAATGGTCCAGAAAATTAAAAATGGTCAGTGGTATTGGAAGGAACAAAAATGCACAGACATGATTATGAAGATTCTCTTGATATACTTGAGACAACATCTTTTGCATCAAGACCCATTGAACACAAGGTGGATGACGTAGCCGATGACATCTACGCAATTCGGAGTGATCACAATGAAGGGATCTGGGAGAAAACAATATCTTAATAGGTTTTGTGTTATTTTTCTTTATATCCTTTAAATTTTGTTGTATTTATCATATTTGATGCAGTATTAACCTTGTATTTTTCAGGTATGTCATGCTCGAAATCAGGATCAGAAAAGAGCGGACGTGGTCGATCTGTGACACGATTGCCTGATGTGACATCCCGACACGTTGCGGCGGAGAGGATACATGTCGAGATTGACCTGAGATCAGGTCTGCCTTCATGGCACATGCTGATAAGTTTAGGAGTTATCTTGGTATGTTAGCAAAAATGCATGTTTCTATCGTTCTTGCATCTTGGGATGACGTCCTAAAAGTCGACAAGAACCTTCATGGTAGGACATTCAGGTATGTTTACATAAAATAAAATTTATATATTGTTTACTTTGTTCTTATTATGTCATTAACATGTTCTTTGTTTTCAATAACAACATTTTGATATTCCAAACACTGGTCAAATTTTGAAATAAAGTGTTATCCCATATAGCAATCAGATGGAGGGATTTCAAGACAAGGCTGATACATTTATATGTCTTTGGAGTCAGACAACATGAATCTCCTTGTGACAAGTACAAAATAACCGAGGAGGAGTGGATGCAGTTTTGTGTATCTAGAGAGTCTGGGGACTGGCAGGTTTGTTTGTTTAAACATATTTCTATAGTGAGTTAATGCATTTAATTGTGATTTTACACTTATGAATATACATGGTTTGACAAGGTAAAAGGTTAGCCGCCCAAGACAGACAAAGGCTAAATGATGCACCACACATGTTATCACGAGGTGGTTATGCATTACTTGAGAGGAAGATGAGAAAGAGTCGAGCAGAGGCCTTAGGACTTGAGTCTCCTGACCTAGAACCTACACCTGCTAGGTACGAGATGTGGAAGACTGGTCGGACTAAGTTTGATGGGAACATGACATCCTCCTTAGTTGCCTTGATCTCACAAAGAATTGTAAGTTCAAAGTTCTTTGTTATATGCAAGATGAGTTGGTTGAGCAATAGAGTTTGTCAAGGTAGGGATGACATTCTAAGAACGACCATTGGAAAGCCCGAGCACCCAGGACGTGTACGTGGAGTTGGTAGGGCGATTGGTCTTTGTGACTACTTTGACCCTACACAAAAAAACACTGAATTCATGAATCAGGAGGCATTGAGGAAGATGGATCTTTAGTGGGAGGAAAGGCTCAACCAAAGCATGAGATCTATGGAACAACGATTCATGAAGCAGCTACGAAAACAAAAAGAAATGCAAAGAGCGCTTGAAGAGAAGCTACATTCCATGACCCAAGGCACCATGAGGTTGCCCACTGAAGCTCCAACAACACCTCAAGTAAGCACAAGAGGATCATGCTCTACTGTGGACCCTACTGAGTATAGTGGTCAGTATGAGTTGTTGGTTGGTGGGGATCCCCTACGCATTGTGGCTGTCAAACGAGTACTTGAGAGAGGAGAAACTATTCATGGTGATCCCTTATTACTCTACCACGTGCATGTGATGATTGACGAATTTTTTGATCCCCAGGCTTAGGTGCCTGTACCCACTTCAGAAATTCATTTTGTGGGAGAGGCCATAGGAACATTTATAGCCTAGCCTAAAAGATTGATCATGTCACACATTGCTACACCACATGTATTATATTTCTATTATTAGTATTTCTATGTTAAATTTATAAATATTGATTGATAACTTTGAAAATGTTAGTTTCAGTTCATACGTTCTCATAAGCAGTCCATGCATGAGCCATTCATAGATGAAGATGTTGACATGGCTGAAGCAGAGGATGATCCTCTAACAAAGCTCATGACAAAATTAACCAGGTTGTCCAAAGGACTAGTAGAATTGTACTGGGATTTGAGAGTACTTGGCCTCCAATGTCATGTGCTAGTATAAATCACATTAATTGATGCACTAGAGGTCATTGGGGGAGACAAGATGTTGAATATTTCAATCCTTCAACTATGGTGCATGTAAGATAGTCAATTTTTTCTTCCATATTAATTATATTTAGATTCTTAGTTTCTAACAACTTAACTTTGTTGTTTCAGGTATATGAACACAGTCATTATGGACCAAGGTCGGTCTTTCATATATGGATTTGTTGAACCTCAGACCATTCAAACTTCTAGTAACACACTTGAGACAAAACAATATTATTTGCAAACATGGATGGTTGAGTCAAATAGAGACGTATACCTTGTGCCATACATTGATGGGTATGTGTTGCAAAATGTAAATTTTCATTAAAACTTACTTAATTAGTTTACTAATTATTTATGATTCATGATAGGTCTTACTGACAGCTGATGGTCATCATTCCCAGTCAATGCAAAATTCTATGGTTTTGTTTACTGCACAAGAGGATGAAAAAAGACTTGAAAACATTGCTTCAAGGTAAATGTTCTCTTTTTATGTTTCAAATTCCTATTGACCTTCAATTTTTATGAAGAATATAGTTATATTAATATTGCCTTGTGTTTTCAATGTAAATAGAGTTATGGGTAAACCCCGAGGTCAACTAATTCAAATCATGTATCCAAAAGTTGTAAGTCATTTATAGTTCTTATTCATTTTCTATGTTATTAAGTGATCCAAATAATTGACTATTTAGTTTGTCATTTTAGTGTAACAAACAACTAGATTCATGGGAATGTGACTACTATGTCATATCTTGGATTAAAACCATCATTTGAGCTGACATTACATATGTCTGGATTGAGGTAATGATGCTTACCTTTAATACATTACAAATCAAATTCATCTTTGAACATATGCAAACATAATGAAATTTTCTTCATTTTGCAATCCTTCAAGAATACATCTCCTATACCAGAGGGCACAATTAAAAAGATAAGACAAGAGTAGGCAACTTATCTTCTTCAGAGATGGACTTAGGACCCATGCCCATGCCTTTAGGAAGACTTTTATTGTTGTTTAACATTAATTAACTTTAGTTTAAGTTTAAGTTTAAGTTTTGATTGTTTAAGTTTTGGATTGTTTTTCAGATTGTTTATTATCTTGTTAACTTCAAACGCATAAAATATATTATATTATGATGTGCTATGATAGTTTTCTGTTTTTCAGGTGTGGTTTTATTGTAAAAATAAATTAATTTAAAAAAGACACATAGTAGACGTTGGTTATGGTTATGTCTGACGTCTATTGACGTCTGTCAATGCACTGACAGACGTTAAATGGCTTCTAGTGGCACTCCATGGTTTTTCTCGCTCAGCGCGAGCCAGTGGCGCTCAACATTGATAGACGTCAGATGGCTTATACACGACGTCTCACATGACGTTTGACGTGCTTAAACCCGACGTCTTATATGACGTCTGATGGGGAACATCCGACGTCCTTTGAAGGAGCTGATGTCTTATTGACATCACCCAATATGATGTCGGGGAGAGATTAGACACCAAAAGCCCAAAATAACATACGTTAAAAGCCTTTTCTGCAATAATTGGCTGGAAATGAGTTGGTTGTTCATTAATTTGTCAAACAATATTATTTACACTTAAAAATTCATGACATGAACTGTGTTGACCTTGCTATGCAAAACTTTAGCCTTAAATCCCAATTATTTGACTCTTGGTCCCCACCTAATTCTGCAGCAAGAGTTTTACACTTTTTGGTTGTTTGGGGATGGAGATGGTTAAAAATGTGGTTATCTTTGGCTGAGGATGAGTTGGTTGTGCATTAATTTGTCAAACAATATTATTTCCACTTAAAAATTCATGTCATGAACTGTGTTGACCTCGCTATGCAAAACTTTGGCCTTAGGTCCCTAGTTATTTGACCTTTGGGCCCCACCCTGTTGCAAGAGTTTTCACTTAGTTCACCAACCTCATCCATTGCAACATTACCTACAATACACCAAATAAGGTCTCTAAAATCAGAATAACACCCAAAAAACAGAACAACCCTAAAATGATAAAAAGAAAGTGAAAATTTTAAACCAAGTCAAAATAATTGAATAAGAACAAAGGATAACCGAAACGAACGACGAGAAGCTACAAAAGCCACGTCAATGGTGGTTTCAACCTTCAACGGTATTTCAAAACGACGACGAACGACGGTTGAAGACGAATTACGAACGACGACAGTTTGAGGTTCAGTGAATGGCAATTTCTCATTTCGATGAAAATTATCCCAAAGTGCTCTCTATCGCAGAGACTAATAAATGAAATTTTTGAATCCAAAATATAAAACCCACAAGCAACAAAAATCCTGAAATCCCTAATTCATCTCTTTTCGCATATTTTTTTAAGTTGGTCATTTAGACCAATTACAGACTAACAAAGTGGATGGAGTTAAAAAATTGTCAAAACTGAAAATAATAATATCATTATTTTTTTTATATCCATAAACCCTACTTTAGCATATTTTATAAAAATTTGGATTAATTTTATAATAACTAGTTAAGATAAATAAGTTTTAACATAATTAGCAAAATAACCCAATAATATTTATTTAATTAAATCTTTTACACCTTTAACTACAATAGTCAAATATTTATTTATTAAAAAATAATAAAAAAATAAAATAAAAAATATTAAAAATAACAAGTATAAGTAAATTACAAAAATGAATACATAACCGAAAATAAATTAAATGAATAAACAAAACCTGCATAATTAAAAATAAATATAATTGAATAAATAAATAGAAAATTAAATATGAATAAATAAATAAATAAAATCTAAAAGGTAAATTTAAAATACATCTATTTAAATAAATTTTGTAATAATTTTGTTTATATATTTAGGAGACTCTATTTTAAATCATATACTAATATTATTTTGAAAATATTAAATAAGATATTTATATATTTTATTAACACAGTAGAAATAAAATAAAATAAACAAAATTGAAACTATTAATTAAAACAGTTGTAATATCCACTAAAATTTCCACTGGCCCTAAAATTTGAAACATTTTTATTCTTGACATTTTCATGTGAATAATTTGTCTCGATTTCAGATTTTGTGATGTTCACCTATAACATCAAAATCACAATGTAATTGATCAAACCTAGGGCACTTAGCAACTCAGAAACTCACCGCAGAGACTGATCCCATAACCCCACCAGCATCTTCTATCTGGATCCAGGCGAAAATCCAGGAGCAATTCTTGTTATACCACAATTAGATGGATCAAGTTACCGTGCATGGAGTAGATCGATGAAGCGCGGCTTAATGTCCAAGAATAAGTTCGTGAATGGAGATATTCAAGAACCAGCGCATGGTGATGATTTACAAGAGATCTAGGAACGCTGCAACGTTATGGTGGTATCCTGGATCACACGCACCCTTGCTCAAAGCACTATTTACATTGACAACGCAAGGGAGCTATGGAAAGAACTTGCAAGAAAGATTTTCAAAGAGTAATCACATTCGTGTCTCTGATCTCCTCCAAGAAATTAATTCGATAAAACGGGGAGAAAGAACGGTTACAGAATACTACACAGACTCCAAGATTTTATGAGAAGAGCTGGATTTTCTTAGTCCTATTCCAGCTTGTGTTTGTCACGCGAGATGTAGCTACAATATCACCAAGTTTATTACAGACTACAAAGATTCTGAGCGCATAATGTGTTTCCTAAAAGGCCTAGCTGAAATCTACAGCACTGTTAAAACTCAAATCTTGCTTATGGAGCCATTACCAAGTATCAATCGTGTTTTTCCTTTGGTTCTCCAACAAGAAAGACAACTAAATGATAGTAATGGTACAGAGAAAGTGATGGTGAACAACGCCAGTCAAACTCGGAAGAATTACAGAAGTTGAAATACCATACAATGGAAGAGTTGTGGAAGAGGAAGAAGAAAGAACTATGGCAAGCAATGTTCGTATTGTAAAAAGATGAACCACACTGAAGACGAATGCTATTCAAAGCAAAGATACAATTACACATTAAACGCTCTGGAGAACAGAAACCGAACGGGTCACTGAAAAAGAAAAACCTCTGGAAATACAACAAATTGCTGGCATAACTCAATCAGAAAGAAATGTACATCCTGAAAAAGTTGTCAACAGCACATTCAGTGAGCACTCAACTCACCAAATTGAAAAAGGTAAAGAAGGTATAAAATCCTGAATCCTGACTGATCATGTAACTTGCTCAATGTTACTGTTCATGACTCATTATGAGATCAAACCTATACATATTAGTTTGCCCAATAACAATAAGGTTATTTCTAGACGTGTAGGGGTAGTTCAATTAACTGATCAAATTACCATACATCAGTACTATGTATACCTGAATTCACGTTAAATATTATACCTGTTCAAAGGCTTATCAATGGCCTTTACCATTTCACTAGCTGCTTGAAAAATGCTATATTTCTTGTGCATAATGATGAGACTTTTAAACATGTTGATTCTCTTGATCTCAGGCATTGTAGACTGGGACTCCCCTCAAATAAGATTCTTGAACAATTATCCAAAAATTATGATGATATATATTTTAATAGTACTAATGTTTGCGCTCTCTGTGACTTAGCAAAACAACAAAGACCCTATCCTCTTAGTTAGACTAGCAGTAATGATATTTTTTATCTTGCCAGATAGACATTTGGGGTCCTTTTAGTATGCCATCTATACATGGTCACAGGTTTTTTCTCTCTATCGTTGATGTCTATACAAGACATACGTGGGTCTATCCAATGAAAAATAAGGGTGAGACTAGAAACTTGATGAATAATTTTGTGTTAATAAAGAATCAGTTTAACAGAGGCATCTAAGGTAATAAGAACATATAATGAACAAGAGTTTTGTTCGTCTGACTTTAATCTTCTGCTCATTCAATCGTCTGACTCTTAATTTCATATTTGAATTTCTTGTGCAACCTATCGAAACACTAAGATCTTTAAAAAAAACAGAATGTTTAATGAATTTTTATTCAACTTGAAAATGTGAAACTGATAAGATATATGTCAAATATCCTATTACTAAATAGTAGACAACTAAATATTGTATTAGTTGAAATTTAAGCATTATTAAAGTTGAGGTTATTTATCTAGTTGTTATTCTTTTAATAGATAAGAAATTATAGAATCCATATATATATAAAATTATTCTTTTAAAAAATACATTAGAATTATTTTTTAAATTCTTTTATAATATTTTTATATTATTTAACTTATTTTGTGAGAGAATTATAAACGTGATAATTACTTATTTTTTTATGTTTGCTAAAACATCTAATTTTTGTGTGTGCCATATTTCATTATAAAAATTAGATGTAAATGTTTTATTATAAAAAATAGAAGTAATTAGCTTTATATTTTATTTTATTTTGTAGAGAATTCACTAGCGGAAAAAACGCTGTTTAACGTCAGTTATTTTGAGCTTTTAACGTCACATATGGAACCGAAGTCTATTTGGGTGACGTTAATTACACATCAGTTAGGATATGATCGACGTCTATGTAGACGTCAGACTATATAGGTCAGACGTCTATATTGACATCGGACTCTATAGGTCAGACGTCTAAAATGTCGCCGTATTTGATAAGATCTTTCTCCGCTTGAGGCCTCTCGAGTTGCTCCTGGCTTATGGTGATTCGAGTTTACAACTTTATATTTTACTTGAAGAGAATGGATTGTATGTTTTTTTTGTATTGGATGATTTTAATAATGTAGTGGAGGGAATTAGGAATTAGAGGAGTGCAAAATGCAAGAAATCGCCGTCCAAGAACGCTGCCGAAGGACACGAGCAAAACTGGACAAAACTCAACGAAAACACATTTTAATCGGTTGAAATGAAAGATAATTCATCAAGGAGTAATGTAATCAGAGTAAAATTAATTTTAAACGGTGCAAAAGTGAGAAAACGAACTTGAAAAATGTAGCTCGTGGAGAGAAAATGTGAGGACGATGAACAATGAGTGTGCGTAACTGCTGCCTCGTGTTCGCAGTGCTTTAATGCAGACATTTAGAAGTCGGTTCCCCCCATAACAGACGTCTACAAACGTCAGTTGACGTCTAAAAGGCTTTAGAAATAAGAATGGCGGGATTAGACGTCTATATGGAGTCAAAAAGTGACTTTTTAAATTTTTGGATTTAGGGTTTAGACGTCAGTTCCTCCCATAATAGACGTCTATAATATTTTAGACGTCGGGGCTCTCCCAACTGACGTCTATATGTCTGGCAGGTAGGTGAATAGCCATTAATTTCCGCCATATAGACGTTGGGGCCCTCCTAATTGACGTTTATATGACTGAAAGAAATGACTTTTCACCCACCTGTCAGACATATAGACGTTAGTTAGAAGGTGCCCTGACGTCTATAATATAGACGTTGAGGCCCTTCTAACTGACGTTTATATGACCAACTTATTTACGAAAATGCCACCGATCATCAATATACGTCGTGCTTATCCTTAACTGACGTCTAAGGAGTGACGTTAAATAGCGTTTTTGCATTAGTGATTGAACACTTAAAATAATAGGAAAACTTTTCCAAGATTCTCTCATTGAGTTAGAAGATCTTCATTCAACGAAAATCACATATCTACCTCGACGAGTAAGTCTCTTTTTTATCTAGCAAGACATAAGCTAATTCGACAGTGAGAAGAACATACCTAAAGTAATATTTTCCTTTTAAAAAGAGAAGAAACATAGAAAAGGCTTATTTTTTTTTCTTCTCCCATGAGCTTGGCCCCTGAAATTTTATATTACGTTATCCATCTAACCATTTAATTTTTGGTTTAATCATTTAGAACATCCCTATTTATCTAAGGTTTTCTCAATTAGGTTTTCGTTTTGTAAAATGTTTCAATTAAGTCCCTAAATATGAAAAATTGGATCAATTAAGGGTCTGCCGTTAAATTGGATGGATGGCGTTAAAATTGAGTCTGCGTGGCAGGGTGACATTATCAACTTTTACTCACGTGGCAAAGTTTAGTGTTATGAGTTGAATTTATTTTATTTACATATTTAAAATACTTAAATGTAATCAAAACCCAACGTTATTTCCAATTTTCTTTTTATTAATTTATTTTTAAAATCAGAAGCTTATTATTTTTAATTCGTTTTGTCTTATAATCAGACAGGTGTTGCTGCCCTCACCAGCCCAGTAACCCTAAGGCGGCATCCACCACCATCTCCATTGATGCGCCAGCCACCAACAACTACCATGAAATCCCAAATCTGCGAAATAAAGGAATCCAAAACGGCAAAAAAAAAAACAAAAAAAAAACAAATTCAAGAGACAATCAAGAAACCAAAAATCATTCTTTTCAAACTCAATTACAGGAATCAGATTCCAAGACATAAAATCCCAGAGATTTTCAAACTCCAAAAACCCAAAAATTTCCAGATTTGAAACAAGACGCACTCCGCTACCGCTACGAGAACGCTCTCATTGCGCCTTTGTCGCGACTGGTTCAACGAACTCGAGCCCTTCCTCCCTACGACCACCGTGCCAGAACCCAAGAAAGAGATAGGAAAAAACAGAGCCTCCAGCTTGTGAAACGAAGCAAGGCCAAAAATGATTTGAGGAATGAGAAGTTTCTAAACGAAAAGAAAGAAAGGAGAAGACGAAGGTGGGTGCTCGTGCTCCCCTAATCCGTGTGAGACGAAGAGCCTCAGTTTTTTCTGAGAGAAAGAATGAACAGAGAAGGAGAAAAACACAAAACTGGGTTTGGTTTTTCTCGCTGCCGACAGAATCTCCATAACCGACTTCGGAGACATTGGCGACGGCCGCACTCTGACACTAAAGCCTTCCGAGCGGCTGTGT
Source organism: Vigna reflexopilosa (assembly GCA_027742785.1). Classification (NCBI taxonomy): domain Eukaryota; kingdom Viridiplantae; phylum Streptophyta; class Magnoliopsida; order Fabales; family Fabaceae; genus Vigna; species Vigna reflexopilosa. The sequence continues at coordinate 26,680,172 of CM050928.1, read as the reverse complement.
ACCGCACTGAGCACCTGAGAAGGCCCGACAACACGGTGTTGTACGTGCCTCAAGGTGTGCACTTGACTGAGAGCTTCATCCTCACAAGCCACATGACGCTTTTCTCTCGCAACCTCCAATATGGTTGTGAAGGAAGAGAACCCAAAATATCACTAAAAGTTGATAATGTCACCCAGTCACGTATATCAAATTTTAACACCATCCATCCAATTTAACAGTAAGTCCTTGATTGATCCAATTTTTCACATTTAAAGTCTTAATTGAGACATTTTACAAAATAAGGACCTAATTGAGAAAACCTTATATAAATGAAGATGTTCTAAATGATTAAACCTTAATTTTTCTATGCTAAATTTATAAAATTGAATTTACATGCCTAAATGGGTAACGTAATTTGTATCAACCTAATTGATCAGGAGCAACGTCACTTTAGGTGTTAAAAATTACTTAGAGAGACCTAAAAAGAGGTGCGAAAGACTTTTTTTAATTCTACGTCTACGCAAAAATGATTTTTTTCTTTTTTTTCTGCCTTTGGAGCTAAACAATAACAACCTACAGAGACTATAACATTCTTCTTCCACACTTTTTATTTTATTTTCAAATACGTTTCGATCAACTCAGATAAATTCCTTCATTGTCTATTCTTAAGATTATGAAGTTAAATTTAGAATTCTTTACACACAAAAAAAAATGAATAAAGTGTAAAATAATTCATCATCCTATGCTTGAATTTTAAAGTTCTGCCCCCCTTATATGGGTTAGAAAATTGACGAGGAGCAACGTGATTTTAGGTGTTAAAAAAATTAGAGAGACCAAAAAAGAAGCGTGAAAAGCTTTTTTAAATTCTACGTCAACACAATATTTACCTCAAAAGTCTTTCTCATTTTGTCTGCATTTTCTTTCTTTATGGTCCTAAGAATATTTTCGGACTGAAGAATAGCAACTTACACACAGATTAATATTCTTCTGGTGGAACTAAATTCAACTGATGTTATTCACTAAAATCTTGATTAAGGGTTATAGATTGTTTGATAGTTCAAGAAGGTTTGGTGATATATATAAAATCATCGTTAAAAATCCAAATATTCTAGTTGAATATATTATATTCAATCCTAATGAACAGAGAGGCAAAGGCAGACTTTAGATGTGACATAGAGAACCTTGGCCCTCTTCCCCCTATTTTTTTTTTATATTTATATATAATCTAAACTATTTTTTTTAAAATTTTCATATTTTTTAATATAGTTTATATATTTGTCATTCCAAAAATGTTTATACTATACATTTCGAGACTCCTAAAACATTTGATGAAGATCCGTCACAGTAAAGAGTTAGTTGTTCCTAGGAGAACACAAAAATTGACAAAAAGAAAGTGATGGGAATGAAGATGAAGTGATTTTAAGCTTTCCTTTGCACCTCTAAACTTCACTTGATCTCGGTTCAAGTTCCTTCTCCAAAAACTCTTTTTGTGTAAAGCTTGACTTTTAAATATCAATTGAAAAGTAAGTTCTCATTGGTGACGAGAAAATGTTTTTCGTTTCTCTTCTCATTAAGCGAATAGTCTTCTCATTAGGTGAGTGAGTTAATATCTTGCTAAGTGAGCTAGAGAAGATTCACACTATGTGAGAGAACTTCTGGCCAAGCGAAAGATTGCTAAAAACTTTCTGCATTCTTCTTCAATCTTTCACTTTCATACAAAATAAATTGTTTAAACTTCAATTTTTCATTTAGAAACAAAAATGCAAAAAAAATAAAGGATTCTAACATGTATGAGAAACACTACAAAAGTTCTTCATGTCCAAACAACATGATCACCAAGATGCCTTGTTGGCTGAGCTACCTTGTGGGTTGAGACACCACATGCATTTTCCACTTCCACATCAAAATGGCTCGTGTTGTGTCTTCTTTATCATCAAGCTTCACTCTTTCCATCGGAGGACAACAAGTGTGCTTACCCCTTTCCGCTTTTCATCATGAAATGTTTCCATTTTTTAACAATAGTAGGAGATTTGCTAGTGATGTTGATTTTGGAGTTGAGGAAGATTTTGAAGAAGCATGGGTTTAAATTAGGTGTTAATGTGATTAATTTCTTGCTTGAAAGTCTTGGCACTATAAAACATGGTAAAGAAGCGCAAACTGTTTTTGAGAATTTGAGATATAGATTTATACCCAATTTGCAAACTTGCAGGGAGGGTGTGGAATGATATGATTAATGAGGGATTTAAGCTGGATATTGTTGCACATAATGTTATGCTTGAGGGGTTGTTGAAGGAAGAAGTCTAGTTCCAGATTGGTCGAGCTGTACACAGGCTGAGTCGCTAGACTGAACAAGTTGCACACTAGCTGAACTACCAGACTGGCTGATCTTTCGAACTGGTCGATGTGGACTATTTTTATCAAAGACTTTTTTCTTCGATAATTACTCACAAATTTTTTGCTTCTATTAAAACTGGATTTTCCCTTCGGTATGTATCGATAAATATAAATTTCTTTCGTTAAATGTTACTGACTGCACTTTTATTAGCAAATTTCAGTCCATCGAAAAAAGTTATTACTGACAGATTTTACATTTGATAGAATTTGATTGTATATAATACATGTTTTACTTTTATTGAAATACCTTTAAAATTTTGAAAATATTTGGACACCTTTTGGTCTTGATTCTTTAACAACTAAAGTAGAACATGATGTATGGTTTCAATTCTTATAAGAACCAAGAAAAAATAGGATATTTGACCTCGATTCTTAAAAGAACTGAGATCAAATATCTTTAAAATTTTGAAAATTTTTACATATTTTTCTATCTCGATTGTTGGAGAACTGAAGTAGAAAATTGTGTATGACTTCGGTTATTTATTTAAGAACTTATGCCAAATCTCCACCTATAAATAAAATAATTAAAAAAAAAATAGTGAAAATTTTAAAAATTCACGAAATAGAAAAAGAATGTGTGACTTCAATTATTTGAAACCGAAGCAAAATAGTTTCCTCTTTAAGATAAAATAATTAAAAAAATGCAGGAATTTTGAAAATTTTGCATACCTATTGACCTTAGTTGGTGGGTAACAAAAAAGAAAAGGATTCATGACTTCGTTTATTTGATAATCGAAACCAAATTTCCTTCCTCGTATAAAATAATTAAAAAAGGTGAAATTTTAAAAATTTTGAAAATTTCTTACCTTTTAGCTCGATTTTTTAATAACTGATACAAATCGGTATATAGCTTCGGTTCCGTGCAATTGGGGCTAGTAAGTTCTTAAAATTTATAAAATTATCACTATATCTTTGTATGTTTGGTTTTCTTTAAAATCAAAATATATAAAACTAATTAAAAAGACAAATATGCGCTAATGTTACAAAATTAAAAAATAAAAGAGTTCAAATCATACTACCTAAGTATGAGATTGTCTTTATTAAATTACTTTTGAAACATATAATATTTGATATTTTTTATACTTTGAATTACGCAATTCAAAAGTATTTTTTATATATATACATAGTGAGAGTTTTTATGTAGAAGTAAAATATGGAAACAATTGAGTCATACGGATCAAGAAATTTTCAAATATAGTTCTAAAGAAAAGAATTAGCTCACCTATTTTCTAGAAAAACATGTGATTTAACAAAGAGACTCAGAAGTTGCGAAGTGTTAATTTAATCAAGATGCTGAATATTGAAAACAAGTCACAGCTTTTACCCCTATAATTAAATTTTAGCAAATAATTGGTTAAAGATAAGAGGCACTATTTATATTTTTATTATATTTTCTATTTATATGTATTTTTTTTATTCTATGTATATATAGATAGATATCCATTGTTATAAATTTTTGTTTTCCTTTGTCAAATTAAGAAATCATTTCTATCAGAACGATCAATCACATAATTTAAATTGTACTAAAAAGGAGTAAAATGGAAATTTTCTTGTATGAGTATACAAACTTATAAACCTACAAATAGAAAACGCCGTTTCAAAATTGATACAGCCCTGCAAGAGTAAGTTGTGGCCCACACAACTAACAACAATGTTGACCAAAAAAAACTAGCAAAGTTTCAAAAAATTGGTTTAATCACATATATTATAAATTTATTTTAGACTGTGCTATTTTCTTTTAAGAAATATAAGGTTTTCTATTTCTTTTTTAGAATTTTATAAAAGATAAGCAACTTTTCCTAAATTCGTTTAATAAGAAATGTGACTGATAACGGTAATTCTTACCATTATCTATGGTGTAATTTTCTTATCAAATCAACTCTCTTGAAGCTTGAAACACGCTTAATCATCTCTCTAATATAACTTTGTGAATAAATTCAGCTTAGGTTACACACATCAGTTTTCATCACTAATTCCTCAAATTTTGTAGGAACTTTGTGTGCTTTGGAAGGACATTCAAACTATCAAGAGTGGAGAACCAAGGAAGAGCTAAAAAGAGAATGTTTTGAAGTCGTGTTTCTTCAAAAATGATGCCTGGGCGCCCTTCAACTTGCAGTTCTTGGTAATTCTTCACGCTTGGGCGCCCTAGAAGGGCGCTGGGCGCCCTTTGATTCGCTGTTGGAGCTTTAATGATGGCGCTTGGGCGCCCTAGAAAAGAGCGCTGGGCGCGACTTTTTGCTGACTTGGCACCCTAACCTTATAAAAGGCTCACATTAATTCTTCGAGGGTGGTATCTTCTTGGTGGCTGAAGCTCAGAAACACGATTTTGGACCTCTTGGAGCTGGTTTTGGACTGTGGGAGCTCTCCTTGCTTCCTCCTTAGGTCTCCATCTACCCCATTTTCTTCCATTGTAAGCTCAAGCTCTCCGTATCATGGAGAGCTAAGTTCTTTTTGTTGGGGAATGATGTAAACTTTACAATCCACTTGTAAATGCACTTGGTTTAAATGAAAATATGCTTCTTTCATTCCTTGCTTGTGTTTATTTCTTTGCTTAAAGCTTGTTATGACTTGATCACCCATAGCATGATGTTAGGGTTTGCTTAATATTGGAAAATGTTGTGTGAACCTTGAAATGGACTAAACACCTAAAGGAAATAGTGTCTAGGGATAGAGCTAGGACCTTTGGTTGTCTTAAACTTCTTTTCTTAATACAGGTGAACTTGTTAGGTTGTCAATGGATTGGGATTTAACAAGTGAATCTAGGCTTTCTCACCAAGGGATTGAGTTTAAGTAACTTAGTAAGTTGACAAGAGCAAGTTAATGAAGAAGAGTGATTTAGTGTATTTGCATAAGAGTGTAATAATTGAAATCATTCTCTAACATATCCATTCCATATCATCATCAATCATTTCATTTTCAAGTGTTTTAACCCTAAGAAGTTCACTTTATAATTTATGCATTATGTTTAGTTTGATTGCACAAATACACATTAAAGGAAATCATTCTTTAGCTTAAATTAGTTAATTAATTATACGATAGTAAAGTAGTAACCGAGTCTCTTGAGAAACGATATCCGATCTTATCGATTTTACTACTTGAACGATTTGGTACGCTTGCCAAAGTCTCAACAGTGACCTAATAGGATATCCTAAAATAATCTTTATATAATTAATAATTAATAAAACTTTCACGTAGGTGTTGATGATATGTGCATCCCAAAAACAATAGCAGAGACAAAATATATGTATTGCATTTTATTCTAGTAGAACTATTAGAAGAAAATACATTTAACCTTTAATGGTATGAGGAAAGAAAGAGAAGAGGATAACATCAATTAGATTATTAAAATAATACTGAAACACGAACCACTAATAATGTAAATAAGAAACACGAAAAACATAATCTTATTGGCATTTTAAGATGAAGAAAATACAAAAACATGTGTTAACACAAACATAAATGTAGACCACACATTCATACAGAGATAGATGAACGTAAAGTAAAACAACAGTGCTACATTACAAATCAACAATCACCAATATGATTGTACTTTATACCACATGATATCAAGGAAGGAAAAATATGCATACCTCCATGATCTATAAATTAACAAAGGAGCAATGACTATCCAAAATCCCACAATAAATCCAACTGTGAAGCTCACGAAGAACCAATTCACTCCATGTCCACCATTTTCTATTTCTGAGCGGTCAACATATGGAATTTGCTGGTTAGAACTGCAATTGATGGGTAGGGGTGGACCACACAAATTATTTCCAACAAAGTGTGATGCTTCAAAGCTTTGAATTTGAGTGCCTGTTGGAATTTCCCCCTCTAAATGGTTATGAGACAAATCTAAGTTGTTGAGAAAGCTCAAATTTGATATGGCTGGAGGGATTTTTCCTGATAATTGATTCCTCGATAGATCGATGGATTCTAATAATCTCATATTGCCAATACTTGGTGGAATTTGGCCAGACAATTGATTCCCAGATAAATTCAAATATATCAAACCATCAAGATATGTGATTTCTCTAGGTATCTCTCCTGATAAGTTATTATCAGAAAGATCAACATTTGTCACCAAGCCAAGAATACTATTGTACAATAAAGCCCTTCCTTTTGTCCATACGATAATACTGATTGCATTTGATCTTGTGTCATTGGTATGGATAATTAAATCTGTACTTTTGTTTTTTTGGAACATGGCAGTAAAGTTGTTTAAACAATTTGGAATATTTCCAGACAAACTATTTTGTGCAAGGTCAAAATCTTGAAGAAATATCATATTACATATGCCATTTGGAATATGACCTGAAAAATTATTTGATCGAAGACGAAGAATTTTTATATCTGGCAACTTTTCTCCAATCCATGTTGGAATAGTTCCTGAAAGATTATTTTCTCCCATATCCAAAGATATCAAATAGTTGTTCTTCTTCAAAGCAATAGGAAAAATTCCTGATAATGAGTTGTTACGGATGTTCAAAGACTCTAACCAATCTAAAGAGCCCATGGATAAAGGCATGTTCCCAACAAAAAGGTTGCTCTGTAAATTTACATTTATCAAATTTGGCCACTTTATCCAACAATCAGGAATTTTTCCCGATAAGTTATTCGAAGCAAGATTGAGATAATACAAATTAAATTTCTTAATTTTCTTGCGACATAAGAAATCGTTCATGGAAGAAAATGAATTATCTGAGAGATCTAGCCATCCAACCTGACTAGAAAAAATCGGTAACTTTCCATGCAAGTGATTTGAGCTTAGATCAACAATCTCAAATAATATTGGATTTGACAATGAATTTTCAATCTTACCATGAATATGATTATTAGAGAGGTCTAAATATTCAAGAGAATAACAAGCCTCCCAGAAGGAAGGGGGAATATAATCTAGAATCCCTGTATTAGACATCACTAATTGTTGAAGTTCATTTTGTGAGTGAGTCCATAATGGAAAATTGGGACCTAATTGCCAAGAGCTCATATCCAAACTGGTAAGTTGGAAAGTAGGATGCCAATTGCGACCCACTTTTAAAGTCAAATTGTTTCCTGATGCATAAAAATATCTCAAGCTTGTAAGATTTTCAAGATGACTTTCATTGACAACTCCTTGGAAATGATTGTCATCAATGTCAAGGTGTACCAATTTAGAGAGTGATCCAAGACTTTTAAATGGATTTCCACCAAGATGATTTGAAGACAACCTAAGAACTCTTAATGATGAAAGTTTTCCAATTGATTTTGGATGTTCACCATCAACTTTGTTGCCACAATAATCTAGTGTTAGATTGCCTGAAAGTCGATTGTATGATAAATCAAGTGTAACTAGAGAGGTCACCTTTCCCAAAGAAGATGGAATTGGACCTCCAAGTTTATTATATGATAGATCAAGTTTAACCAGAGAAACCACCTTTCCCAAAGAAGATGGAATTGGACCTCCAAGTTTATTATATGATAGATCAAGTTCAACTAGAGAGGTCACTCTTCCCAAAGAAGTTGGAATTGGACCTTCGAGTTGATTGTGTAGCATATAAAGTGTAATTAGAGAAGTCGCATTTCCTAAATCATCAGGAATAACCCCTTGTAAGTTGTTATATGATAGGTCCAAGAACTTGAGATGAGACAGAACACCAAAAAGCCAATGAGGTATAGAAGATGATAATGAATTTTCATACAAATCAAGATTTTCAAGAAGTGTGAGGTTTCTAAGACCATCAGGAATTGGACCTCCAAAGTAGTTTCCATATAAGAAAAGAGAAACAAGTTTTTTGAGTCCAAATACCCACTTTGGATTAAAAGAAATTGAAGAAGTATAATAAATAAAGGAAAGATCAAGAGTGAGGAGAGACGAAAAGTTAACAAAGGATGGTTGATTATACCAAGAGAGTGTACAATATGACAAATGTAAGTTCTTCAAAGAAGAAAGAAGTTGGAGGGTGTGAAGCAATTGAAATGATTGGGATAGGTTTGAACCTCCCAAATCAAGATATTCAAGTTTTGAAAGACTTGACAACCAATTAACATTTCTGGAAAAGAAAATTTGATTAAAATAATCACTTCGAAGATCAAGGTAGAGCAAGTCTGAGAGATTTCCAATTTGAGAGGGAATAGTTCCATTGGCAGCATAACTTAAGTCTAGTTACGCCAACCTAGAAAGATTACCAATCTGGGGAGGAATGTTGCCCATAAATCCAGAAAAAGAGAGGTCCAAATGAATTAAGTTGGTCATTGAGCCAAGAAAAGAAGGAATTGGCATACCTTTTCTAAGTGACCAAGTGTTGCCCAAGTGAAGATAACAAAGCTTGGAAAGACTTGACAGCCAATCTACATTTTCATAAAATAGAGATTCTTCATGATAATATCCTTCTCGGAGGTCGAGGTGGAGCAAGTTAGAGAGATTCCCTATCTGAGGAGGAATTCTTCCGTTGAAAGCATAAGAGAGGTCAAGGTACAACAAATTGGAGAGATTCCCTATCTGGGAAGGAATTGTTCCGTTGACAGCATAACTTAAATCAAGATAGAGCAAATTGGAGAGATTTCCAATCTGAGGAGGAATGTTCCCCATGAATCCAGCATCAGAAAGGTTGAGGTGAGTTAAGGAAGTCATTGTTGCAATGAAAGAAGGAAATGGAGTTTGAAAAAGATTGCCGCTGAGATCCAAGTAATTCAAATGCTTCATATCAACCAAACAAGGATTTATCTCTCCACTGAATGCCCTTCTATTATACTCTTTGTTTTCTTCTTCAAGTAAATACTCTTCATAAATATCATCACCTAGGATCTCATCGTAAAGAGGAGGTGGAGTGCTGAGGTGAAGCTGTGCAACGTTAGATGTGACGTTGTTGCAGAGAACTCCATACCAATGGCAACAATTGGGATTGAGAGAAGCATTCCAAGAAGAAAGTCTATTTGAAAGATCAATGAGATGATGCTTCAACTTCAACAGTGTCTCTCTCTCACTTCCAATGCATACTGTCTCTGCCTTCACACTTAGAGCAACCCAAAGATGAAGAAAGACGATAATCAAAAGGAAGGAATTCATTTTAACAAGTGTTTTTTCTTTCATTAGAAACAAGTGCTTACAGGTTATGGATACCAAATAACCTAAATATAGTGCTGCAATGCCTTTTTATGTTTACGCTATCTATCTAACTATTTTCATTTTCTATTAACATTCTTCTTCTACCTTTTTCTTTTGAAATGTGCTACAATTGACTGAGATAATTTCCTTGATTATCTACTTTTAATTGAGTGTGAAGTCAAAATTAATATCAATTACTCAACATCTTCAACACGTTTCCCCTCTTTATCAATTGCTCAAGATGGTAGTTGGATTAAGTTCAACACGTTTTATTTTATCATTCTCACTATTTTTTAATTTTGAAAAATTTCATAAAACGTAATCCATTTTACTGGTTGTAGAAAAACATCATATATGTTTTGTCTTTTTTTAATAATAAGATGTGAATTAATTTATATGGACTTCTATCACCTAATCCATTTTATGGGTTAGAAAAATGAAACTAGTTCAAAGACTCCAAAGACTTTATATTTCTTATCTTTCTAGTCATGCCCATTTTATGGGTTAGAAAATATTTATAGATCAAAAATAAATAAATCAAAAGTTTTCAAATAATCGATCTTTGAACCCATAATATGGGTTAGAAAACTACATTACACAAAAATAATGAAAACAAAACTATTTTTATTGACATACCTAAATAAGGATAAAGTATTTATCAAATAAATACATTTGATTGTATGAAATAAATAAAGATAATGTATTTAAGTAAATAGTTAAAATTTATTTAACCAATTTGTTTAATTAACAAACTCTTTATATAATTTTCAATGATTTCTTTTCCTTTATTTCCTCTGAACAAAAATAAATCTTAAAAATTAATATAGAAACCCATTTTAAGAGTGTCTCACAAATAGTCAACTTCTCAGCTAAATATTATATCAACCTATAACAAAATGTATGTGAATCTAGATTTAATTACATTGTATCTTTCTTACAGTATATTTTTATAATATTATTATTTATAATATGTATTCAATAATTTCACAAGACAGATCAAGAATAATTTAAATATATTTTCTTCTCCAATCAGTTAATCTGCTTTGAAGACAAAATTATTATAAACATTATTATTTTAATGGACTTAAGGTAAAAAAAGAATTTTTTGATATTATAATTTTTATTGATAAAATTTTATTATAATAAAAAATTATTAATATATTGAAAGTTGTAATTTTTTTTTACTCAGACCCATATATACTAAAAAGCATGACTCACAAGGTTCTTCAAGTCTTTTCATTATGGAGCAATCTAAATCTAAGTCTATTTAAGTACATCAACATATCATAACTAATCTCGACAGTTTAATATTATGATTATTATTTATCATTATGTTATTATTAACTACATTGTTATTATATTATTAAGGTAAGTATTATTTCAATAGGAACATAGAGTCATGATCCATATTGAACCTATAAATACAACCATTATTCTCCAAGGAATACTCACTTCATAATCAATCATATTCACCATATTCCTACAGATCATAAACCCTTACTAACTTGAACATTGGAAAGTCTTTTGCAGGTGAATCTCCTCATCTCAACAAAGGGTTCACTTCCAGTCATCAATGTTGATAGGAGGAGCAATCTGAAAGCTAAACCTAATCCCTTGTGTGTTTTATTTTTTATGATGACAACAACAGAAATATTTCTATATGTTTCTTGCACAACAATTGAAACGTTTTAATATGCATAGTTGCATTTACATGTTTATTAGTGCTTGAACTAATTGGTTTGCATACTTACTATGGTCATACATGTGTTTATACTTGTAGTATGCACATTCATGTTTTAAATGACAAAACTACTTGCACAATGCATATTTGTATGAAGTAATCGATTATAGTGTTTATGTAATCAATTAAGTTCATCAGATATCAGCTAATGCTTAAATTATGGCAAACTACAAGTTTTAACCGATTACATTATATGCATAATCGATTAAAACTCGTGCCTTTGCTAACACCTGTTTGCTGTGTACAGTGATGAGTTTTCAGTAGAAAAGTTTTCAAAAATGTTTAAGTGTAATATACATGAGTTTTGCAGATTTGAAGGATTCTTGAAGGATTGCTTTGGACTTTCATTGGCTAATCAATAATATGCACATTGAGGTGTTTTCTTTCCAAATCAATACTATGTTTACAATCCATAAATTGTGGTTTCTCTGTGCGTGTTACCAGGATGAGAACGTGTGGTTCTTGTATCTTTGAGAAGGGTCTCAAAGGGGTTCTGCAGAAAGAGGATTGTTCTTTCTATAGTGTGTTTGTTCCTATATTAGATTTGTGAGTTGTAGAGGAGATTACATTGAGAGTTGGTCTGTGTAAGTCTTGTTGTATTAACTCAATCTTTGTAGTGAAAGGTCTTTCAATCTCAGGTTGATTGAAAGGGACTGGATGTAAGCATTGAGATCGAATCAATATAAAAATCCCTATGTTTGTTTTCTATCCCTTGACTCTTTTACTGTATTATATTCTTTATTGTCTTGTGTGTTCAAGAAAGCTCTAAAGATTTTCCATAAGATAATAAAAGAATGTATTTTCAATAAGAACCAATTCATTCCCATTTTGGTTGGAGAAATAGGCCTAACTGTTCTTACAATTAAAAACCCTCAAACCCCTCACTAGGATCTTGCCACCTGTCTGTAGATCCGCGCTCAACGTTCTAGTAAAAACATTTGGTGCCCATCGTGGGGCCTTAGTAAAACCCTTTCCTAACCTCACATTACCATGGTCACCACTCTAAGTCAAGCACGACTTTTTTACAAGATGGAGTCCACCCAATGGCAAACTTGCAACATCAATGCAGATGCTAATCTGAGAAAACAACCAATAACGCAGACATTACAATGCCAAGCTCGAAGCCCTGCACGACCAACGATAGGTAGACCTCCACGAGCTCTAAGAACTTCAACAAAAGTTGACCAGCCTGGAGAAGAGAAACTTATCTCCTCAGTCTTAGCAACACTCCTAGGAAGAAGACCCCAACAACTCTCAAAGAAGGCATAGCCCGCTAGGTCGACGAGATTCCAGTAAAAGCTTAGACCATTCTCCTTAACAAAGTAGGTTAACTCAACACAGAATATGCTATATTTAAAAGGTAATTAAAATTTTGTAATAGGACCAAATCCACTTTCACTCTGACCTGTTTGGTTGATTGTGTCGGAAAGTGAAGCATATATTCTTTGAAAGGGGTTGTCGTCGGAAAATAGGGAGACAGTGGTTGCGGTGTCCTGCTTCGGCACGTTGTAGAAGAGAAACCATATTGAGATGCAAAGAGAAGCCATATTGAGATGCAAAGAGAAGTCATGGAGGTGCAAAGAAGTCCAGAAGCAACGGAGAAAATGAAAACCTAGAGATGAGAAGGTGAATTGAAAGTGCAGCCATGAGAATTAGGTTTTAACTAAAACTCCCAAAAAAATTTCAAGGTTTTTTAAACCGTCGAAAAAACCCTCCACTATAATCTATTATTTTTGTAATGTACCTTTCCTCAAATTCATTTACTTACTCATCTTCAAATATATTATTCAATCCAAACACTAGTTTAAAAAACTATAATCTAGATGTGAAAAAATATCATATATGTTTCGCGTTTTTTAATAATAAGATGAGTGGATTTAGAGGTAAAGTTTTTGAGAATTAGTATAGGATTTGATTGATGTGACGATTAAAAAAAATTAGTTTAATTGTTAGAAAATGAAGATTACCAAAATGCCCCTAGGTATTAAAGTAATATAAAATGATATTTGTTAATGATATATTTAATTGTAAAAATGTTTATTAAGATTAAAAAATTTAGAATAATTATTAAAAATAATTTTAAAAATTTAATTAAATTATAATTTAGTGAAATGATTTTTTTTAAAAATGTAGTATTTGTTTGCATGCACGGGAGATGATTCACTCCTCTCTACATTCTCCAGGTTTGTGTCTTTCTCCACGTCTCGTTCTCCAGGTTCATCCACTACTTTAGCAACCATGGCATGGAGCTGTTTGCAATGCCTGCCTGCAATGGTGGAATAGAGCTTCTCCAGATTAGGCTCTATGCATTCTCCACATTCCTCACAATTCAGCCGACCTCCACCTCTAGCCCAAGCTTCCCTCAAATGGAGGAAGGAACGTCACGGACCTTAATACAGCTCGTAGCACACGACACTGGAACCGGATAGCCTTCATGGAACCGAATACGGAGGTCTTGCAGAGAAGAGGGAAACGAATACGCTTCGTTGGAACCGAATACCACCTTGTGCGAGATCTGCAAGAAAATGGGTAACCGAATACGCTTCGTTTGAACCGAATACCACCTTGTGCAAGATCTGCGAGAAAATGGGTAACCGAATACTCCTAGGCTGTAACCGGATACAGTTCCTGCATGAATCATTCGAAGATCTAAAACCGCATACTCCAATTATGGAACCGAATACGCCGTTGCCAAACTTCGTCAAGAACCATTGTTCATCGTCTTCTTCAGCTTCAAACACGCAGATTCCACTTCACACATTCTTCTTCATGCCATCAACTCCTTCTTCCTCCTCGTCTACAAGGCTACAACTAAAAGACAACAATAAAATTGGACAAACCTCACCTCAGACGTTGATCTTGCTCTTCAATGGAAGAAACCGGCATTGGTCTTCGTCGTCAATGGAAGAAACTGAAAATAATACACTTCGAAGACAACCTTTGCAGAGAACTCAAGGCACCAGTATATTAACTCTGATCGCTTGCCAAACACAACAACATAACCAACACCAAGCACTTATTTAAGTTGCTCATGCTCAAAGCGCTATCAAGTTGTGATTGTGTGTGCAGGAATCTTTCCTGTTAACGCCTATGTCAAGCAACTTCCAGAGCTCAGGGAATCTCTGCAACCATGGGAAGCTTTGCTCGTGAATCTACAGTATCAGTATCAGTAAAAATATATTATTCAACTATTCTTCTTCACGCTTTTTATTTTTAGCTTCTTGGAATCGGTTCTGTGCTTTTCAGAATGGATGTTGAATGTACATGCAGGGAAATGTGTAATACAGTGAGGGTACATGTGACATTTCAGTCACAATCCCTCCAAATCTCTTCAAAGTTGTGGGTGATGAAAAACGATGCTATTCCGCAAATCCCTACAAATCATTCTTCGCAAATCCTCTCATCCGAACACGAGTGATTTCTCAATTCATCGCTCGCAAAACTGTTTGAACAGTAAATTCACCTCAAGTGAACACACCTTAAGTCGGGAGAGACGACTCAACTCAATCTTTGATTAAGAGTAAATATGCTAGATTTAAAAGGTAATTAAAGTTTAATTAAAGTTTTATAGTGAGTTCAAACGTTTTGACTCTAATCCTAAACCAATTTAAGTAGGGACTATGATGGTTGGAATTTTTCTTGGTTTACTCATTTGGTGGTCATATAAAAGAGAGCTTATTCAGTGAGTTAGGACTATCCTTTAAGATATAAGTCAAATGATATCTCTAAAATATATATTTGAAAGTTTTATCTACTTCCAAGTAAATTCTTCATGAATGTGTGACAACTTTCACAACATAAATCATTTGCAACTGTTACTTAACTCAATAACTGAACCATCTGGCTCTAGCCATGTCCTGAGAAATTGTGAAGGAATAAACTAAATGAGACATGCAACTAGTTTGCTGTGTTCTGTTTCTCAAAATAAGTGGTGATCAAGAGAGTGTGCTGATTGTGATTGTGTGTAGTTCTGAACTCCTGTTTCCTTGCAGGGAAAAGAAGAATGAGTTTCGTAAAGAAAATTCTCATATAGCATATAAATCAATGTAACAGTTCCAGGGAGAAAGAACATTGAAGACCACAAGATTTTGATTGATGTGAAGCAAATATACATGAGTATGCTTAAACAACACCGCAAAAATCACAATGAAAGGCACATTTTTCTTATCTTACTGAATTTATTTGTGTGGGGGTAGGAGTACAATTCAAACAATTAGAAGTATAACTTTACAATGATCAAATTTGTCTTGTTTTCTGTATGTCTAATTACAAATTATTCTTCCTTTTTTAGCAGCTTGTAAACTCCTTCCAGGTACTTACATAGCACGATTGATTAGGCTGAAATTGCTGCATAAATCATTACCGGGAATACAGTGAATGAAATCACTTCCATCAACTTGATTTGATGGCTTAAGCTGTGAATTGTACACCTCAGTGGTTGAACTGTGAATTAGACTATTATGATACTCTTCACCAAAGTTCCCTTCCAACAAATGCATTATAGCTTCTTGGAAAGATGAATTTTGATCAAATACATTTCCCAATACCAAAGAATCATCAGAATTCACTGAGCCTGCACCATTTACTTGATCCTCTGAAAGCCACTCAGAAAATAAGAGTTTTGGTAGGGAACTCTGACAAGCCTCTTTGGAAAAGTCATAGCTTTGTGAGAAAAAGTTATCAGAGTGTGTTGCTGTTTTTTCCATGTTTTGTAGCAATGCATAACTTGGATCTTGAGTTGCAAGTTTCTGAGGAGAGAGTGAATTTTCCACTGTGTCTGAACTTGAACTAGCATGCTCAATTTGTTTATCAGATTCCATTTCCTTAGTTTTCATCACTTTCTTCTTCAGATATGAATGCCAGTAATTCTTTATCTCATTATCAGTCCTTCCTGGCAAATGCTGTGCTATTTGAGACCACCTGACCAATATAACAACTTGTTTTCAGCAATTTCTATTAATAAAATAAAAAATTTGGTGAAAGAAATGGGAAAATGCAAAGAGAACTGCAAGAAAATTTTACCTTCATTGTGATTAATCTATAAGGTTTTGTTTTGAAGAGTTGGAACCAATTAAAGATGTCAAACATAGTTCATGTTGACTTTGTTTTATAAAATTGGGGAATGAAGCTATGACACATAAATTAATGTTATGAAGTTTATAGTAGGAAAAAATGAAAACAGTTTTTTTTTTTTTTTCAAATTGAGGTTATTTATAAATGCAGAATAAAGCAATATCGATCTTTGAAATTTTAAGATCACAATGTCCTTTAAACTATATTAAAATACCCTCCATAATTATAAAGAATAATTCCGTATCAAAACAAAACATGGGGAAAGAATACACAAACATATTTGCGTGTAAAATATTTAATAAATTGTTAATAATGTATGATGGAGACGACTATAACAATTAATATTGGAAAAAATTAATTTAAATTAAGTGAAGAGAAAAAAAATACTACAAAAACTGTCCTTCTATGTACACATTCTCTTCTCTCCCTCTTTTAAAAATTGAACTTCCTAACCATGCCAGTTCATGGTTTGACCATCCTATCCTTTTTTCCCCTTTTGATAGTATTTAAATAGAACCCAATTGCTTATAAAAAAAAAATAAATAAAAATATATAAATAGCTAGCTGGCTTATCCAATTACATTGTATAACTTAATGCCTCGAAAAAAGTTAGAAGTAAAGAAAATGTTTTCCTTGACTTGTCAATTTGCACTAATTATTAGGTAGCTAAGTTATTGTCGTTATTGTAACTATAAAATATTACAGAAGTTACTTATTTTACTTGAACGTGGCAAGTAAACTAGAAATCATTATAATTAAAAAAGAAAATGTTGATATTTTTGCTTACTTGTTGCCTAACATGTGGTGAAGAGCCATGATTGTATCTTCTTCATGTTTGCTGAAAACTCCTCTCTTCAATCCAGGTCTCAGGTAGTTAATCCATCTTAGTCGGCAACTTTTTCCATTTCTTTGCAAGCCTAGAAATTTAAGTTAAGTTAGTAAGTAAACATCAAATAAAATAAATACAAATTCACCCTTTATAAATATTGCAAAAATGAAGCATATTATAAGTTATATTGTATCTTCTTCACTCTAACCTTTTTACTGGTAAAGTCTAATGTTGACTCGAAATGCCTTTCTAATTAGTTATGAAACATAGAAGTTTGCTACTCACAAGCATGAAAAAGACATAGGTTGTCTGAATGAAGATTCTGAACTTTTATAACCACATTTCAACTCTTTTAATTTGAATTTTGATTAGACAAAGTTTTTAGAGTTGCTTCTGCTAAAGAATGTCTGAACTCTTAAACTGTTAATTCAATTCAGTAGACATACATCAACGCGGACTTTAACGTGGACTTTAATTCTGAGTCAACTCTACAAAAACCGATAATGATTCTCATATCATGTTAGAAATAGATTTTAAGTCTAACTTAATTCCACAAAATCGGTTTATAAGATGAGTTTTGCATCTACTTATATACTATGAATTGGCCTTAGTTCTAGTCGATGTGAAACTTCCATCACCAACAATCTAAAACCTTAAAACAATAAATTTATGTGCGTCTTCTTTCTTATATTTCTTATATGTTATTCAATTTTCTCATATCTAATTAATGTGAGACTCTCCCACTTGAATTTCCCAAACCTCAAACAAGTTCGACTAAGAAACCAATAAATGCTCCTTAATTTGAAAGGATCATGAATATGTTACTGATACGAGGAATAAAGGATCGGAAGGAATAAAAAAGGTCTCACCTGCCTTAATGGGGACAGAGCTCCAGCATCCATGACCATGCTTAAGGATATGGTTTCTGAGCTTATTATCTTCTTCAGGTGACCATAACCCTTTTCTGTATTTTGGTTTTGCTTTCTCCAATGGCTGCTTTTCCATTTTTCCTCTTTCTTTTTTTTTTTGTCAGAATTTGAGTTCAATGGTAAGATTGGTTTCCTTAGAGAAGATATGAACTAAAGAGAGAACAAACAGGCATAGAGAATAGAGAAGGGAAAGAATATTTGGCCTTGAAATAGTGCACAAGCAGACTGATATATATAATGCAATAGAAAGGTGTGATTGTGCAGTACATGTTCATAATTTATGGCAAAAATAAAGAGTTGAAACTTGGACAGAGAATAAACAAATATATGTAAATAAAGTATATGAAAACCCTCCATAAATGATAACTTAAAATAATATATTCTATTATATGAAACCATTTCTATTTCTACCTCAATAGAAGGTACCAAGTTGGAAATTGTTGGCTTAGTTTTGTACCATTGGTATCACTGTTTTTTGTCAAATTTTTCGGCCTCAATCATTCATCAAAATAGGTTACACCACAGTTCAAAACCCCCCAAATGCAACATGATTATTTTTTGTAAATGGCCATTTTTAAACATGTTTATTTGCAGGTACTTTCGAAGAAATCATTGTCCTGGTCATTTAATTAAACCTTCACCAGGTACTTTAATGTCTAATTTCTTTTCTTACCTAATATCAAAATCTTATTCTATGCAGAAGCCCTTATTGAAGATAGTGAAGAATCTTCAAACTTCATCTACATATTAAATTTATTTAATTAATGCGAATTTTGTCTCCTTTAAACATGGATAGGAGACTTTTTTTTTTCCTGAGCCTGAATAATTTCGAGGCTTAATTAAGTAAACATTTTCCTGCACATTCTCAATGATCTCCACCAGCGATTAACATAATATTGTATATTACAAAAGTAGTTAATTATATGGATTTTGTTTAAATAAACTTTTCTATAAACACTTATGACAGAAAAATAAAACTAAAATTAATTTTTATATAAAGTAAAATAAAAAAGTTTTAAAGAAATTTTTTTTTTTTAATTTTGAAAAACAATTTTTTTTCTCTCGTAAGTGTTTTAAACCGTTTAACTAGACCCCTTATTCATTTTTCGTTTATTTTCTTAAAGTCTTGTGAAAAAGGATTAAAGAACTTGCATGATGCATTTATAATTCATGTCTCACAATTTAGTAATAGCATGTTTGGGTGGTGGCATGTTAAAAAAAGTGTTTCATCTTACACTGAAGGTAAGAAAAAAATAGTTGTTTTTATTTTTTATTTTTGCTTAATTAATTATTTTCTTGATATTTGAGGAATTTATTGAATGTGATCTTTCAATATTTTATTTTTAATTTAATATTTATTTTAGTTAAACACACTTTTGAAAGAATTATTGTATATTAATTATTCTGAATTTCTCTAATTTATTTTTATCCTATCTCCACAGTCTTTTATGGAAACATTGAAAAAGTTCGGAATCATTAATATGTGATTACTTGTCCAACTATATCAATACCAATCTAACGAAAAAAACATTGATTTCTTTTAAATAAAAAATATCAGAAAATTAAATTAAAAAATCACATTAAATAAACTCCTCAAATATTATGATAAAAACTTATTAAACATTTTTTCATATATTTTTGTGAATAAAATCAGTTCTTTGAATTATCCAAGGACAGCATTAATAAACTGCACTAATTTGAGATGATAGGATTTTTATTTTAATCACATTTTTGGTATGGTATTGTAATATCATTGAAATTCTTGAACATGTTAATCATACAAGGAATGACAGAGATCTTGTTTTTCTTATGCATTTGCCTTGTAAGGATGTTAACAACTACATTTTTTTACCGGTGTCGGATAGTAGAATTGGATAATATATCTTCCTTAGTTTGGAAGACATGATGAAAAGAAAGAGCAAATTAGGTTAATATACTTGATGGAATATGATTAATTATAGGACTAGAAATGAACATGCAGCAGCTATGGAACATGATGGCACAAAGAAAGAGACAAGAGTATTTGGTATAAAGAAATTCCTTCATTATTTATACAAACATCAAATCAAAATATTATTACAAAGTTAATGCTGCTAAGAAAACGAGTGTTTCTCATCCATGATTGGATGATGTATGCAGGTGAAGACATAAATACCAGCTCCTTCAAATAAGTTATTACACAAGAATAATTTTATGCTAGCTAGTGATTGTCATAATGTATAGGAGAAGATTTGACTCTCCATTCATAATTGCTAGTTACATAAATGTTTATTATTATTTCATCTACAATTATTATAAGAAAATCATTAAATAATAATTAATTTAAATATCACAAATAATTCATTATTATATTAATCGATTAAGTTACACACCATTTTATAAATTATTATTTTTTATTTAAAACACTTTCTATTATTAATAAATAAATTACAATTAATTTAATAAATAAAATCTAAATTAGTTTCTTCAATATCAAGAGTTTATGTTATTACTAGAGATGGTAACGGGTCGGACACATATAATGTCTATTTGCAATTCGACTCGTCGGATAAAATCCGATCTGCTATTCACACAAATACTCGTTTAGAAAATATCCGCAGATATTTTAAAACCATGCAAAAATTAAAAAGATATATTTTATATATTTTTTTAAAATAAAATTTAAACAAAATTACAATATATATATATATATATATATATAATATAAATTAAATTAAATATAAATTAAAATTTAATTTTAATTAAATTTAACCTAATAAAATATAATTTTATTTTATTTTTAATTAAATTTATTACACATTAAAAGAAGTTAAAAATTATGATAAACTGATATTTATACAGATGAAAGGTTTTCAATATTCTGCATATATATTTCGTAGGTAAGTTATTGTGAAGTAGTAGGTTTTTGCTTTCACTTCTTTAAATAATAAGGCACGTGAGGCTTATTTTAAGAGAATTAAGACGCACGAGTTAAGAAATTTGCTATAAGTCAAATATTGATCACGATTTGTTTACGTTTTATAACACCCATTCTATTTCATAGTCTGAGGAGTTCATTGGATTTTTTTTTAATCGACATTTGTTAGTATTTGTTAGTTTATTGGATTGTGATTTGCATAATTCTAGATTTGAATTTTTGGAAATTATACGGCAAAGCAGTCGTTACAATTTATAAAAATCAATAAACTTTTCATATATGAGCCTTTGTAATCAGATAAATTATAAGAAAAAGGTTTAAATTGTCAGTAAATATAGTATTATTTACTTTTAATATACTATACCATTAATTTTGATAATCTACTATTATAAAAATAAATCAATTAGTAAGACTCAGTGTATAATTTTTTAAAAGCAATAATTATAAAAATTGGATCATTTTTAATAGGTTTAAACCATTTAGACGTCCCTATTTTTGTTAGGTATTCCCAATTTAGTCTCTTTCTTTTAAAATTTCCTAATTGAGTCTTTATAAGTGCTAATTTGAAACAATTTAGCCCCTACGGTTAAAAATTGTTAACGGTGTTAAAATTCTGCACACATGGAAAAGTGATGTGTTAAATTATTTAAACGTGGCACTCCACCATTAATCAGTGAACCAACCAGATTTTGCCACATCATCACCTTGGACATGTCATCTTCATCTTCTTCACAAAAACCCTAAACTCCCAAACCCTAGCCGCCGTCAACGACAAGCGTCGTCGCGAGCTCCTCCTCCAATCCAGAAACCATTCACGTCTCCATCAAGCCCAGTCTCCACCGAAGGAACCGCGTCGGATCGGAACGACGCAACCATCTTCCTCGCATCCGGCGACCATGGCAGCTCATCGGACCATCACAGGCCACCACGCGAGGACGTCTTCTCAATCGCAAATTGCCATCGCGCCGCTCAATCTCCACCGCAACGAACCGCCAGCCGCTCCATCATTCTCACCATCACCAGACCTACGAAACCCAAAAGCAGAGAAGAACAGAACCCACCATCACCAGCCATCAAGGTCGCGCAGCAACCACCGTACCACCTCGGCCATGGCGGTCGTTCCTCCATCAATGCACATCACCATCTTCCTCGCACATCACAAACCCAGCTCCATTCTCCATTCTCAAACCTGCGCTCAGAAAAACCAGAGGACCAATAACCAAGTAGCGAGAATCCATGACCACCATCCAAATCACCATCACCAGAGCTGCAAATCCAAACCATTTCATCCCATCAACACGCACATGCAAAGAAACGCACGAAATCGAGAATTGCGTCGTTGGCGTGGCTGGTTGCTTCCTTCATCTCCACCATCGTCTTCGCACAAGCGTCGCAGCGCCGTGACTGATGTGCGTCCATGTCGCCCACAAGCCGCGTGAAGGAGGAGGAGCAAAACCCTATTCGCAATTAGGGATCTCAGGAGCGGCGCAGGGAAAGTCCTCTCCCCAATATGAACCCTAATTTGGGAGAAAGGGGGATTCCACGTGGCAAAAAAATTGACACATCACCCTTCCATCTGTGTAGAATTTTAACACGGTTAACGATTTTTAACGGCAGGGGCTAAATTGTTTCAAATTAGCACTTATAAGGACTCAATTGGGAAACTTTAAAAGAAGGGGACCAAATTGGGAATACCTAACAAAAATAGAGACGTCTAAATGGTTTAAACCTTTTTAATATTGCAAACATAAAAAAAAAACGTCTTGATGATGTGATATTGCTACATCATAAAAATGAAATGATTCAAATAATGCATACTTTTCAAATATTTAACAATTACTTTCAATTTAACATTTATTATTATCTGTTTAACATCATACTTAAAATGCGGCTTTTTTAAAGAGCGTTTATATTCTTAGAGATTTCATAATAAAAACATTTAAGTATTTTTTATTGCAATTATAAAAAGTATTTTAATTATGTTTTTCTTAAAATAAAAATAATTGCATTAGAAGTCGTAGATGAGAAAAGACTAATTTATAATATATTTATCTATATCTATATATATATATATATATATATATAAAAGTATATACAAACTTAATTTTACAAGTCGGTTTTGTAGGTTTGAGTTAGACTTCAAATTTACTTTTTAACATAGTAAGAAAGAAAGTTACCTTAGAATCTATCAAGTAAGAGTAGGGGTAGGCAACGTGAATTATTTATTATAAAATTTTATAGATAATTATAAAATAGTTCGGAAGTATTGAATTGAGCTAAAAAATAGTTCAGAATAATTGAATTGAATTATTTTGGCTTAAACCCTTCCTTGGTCCTAATATTTGTATGAAAATTTCAGTTTGGTACTCAAGTTTCAAGCAAATAAAGTTAAAAAAATTTGGTAATAAGAACTAAAACAAGAGTTTTCTAAAGTTGAAGGACTAAATTGTACCTTAATTTAAAAATGGACTAAAACCAAAATCGCCCAAAAGTACAGGGACTAAAAATATATTTAACCCAAAAAATTTATGCCTATTTTCATATCCTTATAAGCGAAAAGTATAAAAAATTTGTTACATTCTCACCCCAACATAAGATACTTTCTCTTATACCTATTTTTCTATTCTTTTCATATCATTTAATTATTTTTTATTAAAAGATTTACGAAAGAAAAAACATGTTATAATCAAATATTTTATCTAAACAATATATTTAATGTCAAATAATAATTATACAAATTTCAAATCAGATTATCATAACATTTAGATAAAACAGTAGGCATTTGTTGGGATAAACTTAAATTTAGAGATTTATTATTTTATTAGTTTTGAGTTTGGTAATATTTGGTTTGATTTGATAGAGATCAAATACGGGATGGGTAGTTATGAGTTTTTGTTTATATAGGTAGAATATTATTTTGTGATAGAATAAGGAGATTTTATTTTTAAGTTAATTGATATTTTACATTCAGTTTTTATTATTTGTAATTGGCCCAAGGCCCTATTTGCACCTATTTAAAGGTTGCTATGGTTTAATAAAAACAATCCACAATGGATTGAAGAGTAAAAATTATTTGTGTGGGTCACTGTTTTTACTCTTCCTCCTTGTCCCACCCAACAGCATTATGTAAAGTTTTACGTAATTACAAATAAATAAAATTTTATAACACAAAAATACCTAATAATTTTGTAAATGTTAATCAAACAAACTTCATAAAAATACAAAATAATTTTATAAAGCTATAAAACCATAACAAATAGTCAAGTTTAAAAATAATTTAAATATTTCTTCCTTTAAATTATCATAAAATATCTTATTTTATATATTAATAAAAATTATAATAAATTATTTAAATAAAAGTGCATATAAAAAATGTAAACTAATAATAATTCAAATTTTAACATACATCTTTTACCTTTTGAAATTCATGATAATAAAATTAAATTATAATATTTTGGTAAATAAAATATCTTTATAGAATTATGGATGTCAAATTACATTTTTTTAGAACAAATTAAGAAATAAAAGTAATTATAAAAAAAATCATTAAAATTGTGCAAGAAACATATAGAAGCATTTATGTTGTTGTCAACATCAAAAACACACAAGGGATAGGGTTTATCTTTCATCTTGCTCTCCCTATTAACATTCTTGCTGAGTCAAAGCATTGTCATCCTTTGTGAAGATTCAAAGAAGGTAGTGATCCTTCGTGAAGCATTCGAAGGAGGTGTTCATCCCTTATGGCTTTCAGGAGAAGTGAGTCTCATCTCTTAGGGTAACAAGAGAAGTTTTCTAACCTTAAACTTGTTTATATTATTTGTTATTGTAACAGATTATTGGTTTGTGATAGTGGATCGTTAATTCTCATTTGAGATCAACAACTGGACGTAAGATCCTTGTGATCTGAATTAGTATAAAATCATTTATGTATTAAATTACAAGAGAAAATATTTAAAGGCACGATTTGTGATAAGAAACCAATTCACCTCCTCTTGGTTTGTTGTTTATGCTAACTATTTCGCTAGACCGCTTTGAGAGATTCATGGGGGAAGCAGACTTTCTCACTTTTCTTGCCTTCTTTTCTTTCAACATTATAGGTCGAAAGTGTTTAGTGGATGCTCCAGTCTTGGATGCTTGGACTGGTAGGGTTTCAATGCACTCACCAGACGTTGTTTTAATAGACGGTGAGGGTGACCTTTTATCTTCAATTGCTACTTCTTTTTTCAATCTCAGCAGCTTCTACCTTTCATAATTCCTTAGGACTTGATGATTTCTAAGATCAGATTTCGGGAAGTTTATGGTTGTGCTAAAACCCGTATCCTTTAACGATTCCTTCTTATTAACATTCATGTGAGGAAGATTCAACTAATTGTTCCTCACAGCAGCCATTCTTGTAATGTCCAAATCAGGAACTTTCACCAACTTCCTTACTTGTAACTACATTGGCGAATGTTGCTATTGTTGAAAGCTTAACCTTGAGAAGCACCTCCTACCAAGATGCTACTCCTTACAGAGTCAGGAACATTCTCAAATATCTGATGATTCAAGACCTTCTGATCAACAAGATAATTGTATACCAGAGAAGTGTAGTAGTAGTTATACACATCTTTGGTTAAGTCCTTTATGGACTGAACAAACTTAATGAAGATTATGTGTGGGAAGTTGAATGAGGTCCCACTCATCAGATGGTAAATGGCATATCTACCCATCTCTTTCACATGATCTCTTAAGCTGCACTTATGCAAGAACGTCTTTGAGAATATGTGTTGGAGAATCTTTGTCTAAGGACTTAAATCCTTGTACATAATCTCCCTTCCATTTATCTTCATCAGGACCAACCGTAGAGACTCTTCTAACAGCATCATAGACTTCTTCAAGAGTTATGGCAGCTTCTTGGTCTTGGTTTTCAGCCATGGTAGCAGAGATTGTTTCTAGATACTGAGAGGTTAGGGTTTTGGAGAGAGAAAGCTTGAGAATGAGGACTTTGGGATTTCAGAGAAAAATTTGGAAGGCACAAAGACACTTGGTTTCCTATGGCAGTTATGCTTATGAGGGGTAAAGGTTGTTTCTTAGAATTCGAACAGCCAGGGTTTTGAGGATAATCATGGTACATTTAATGAGGAT
The DNA here is from genome assembly GCA_027742785.1 of Vigna reflexopilosa. Lineage (NCBI taxonomy): Eukaryota > Viridiplantae > Streptophyta > Magnoliopsida > Fabales > Fabaceae > Vigna > Vigna reflexopilosa. Next base: position 26,654,099 of record CM050928.1, on the reverse strand, counting down.
CGTACGGTTTTGCTAACAAGGAAAATTTCAAAACTCTTTTTCTTTGCTTAGATGATCCTTAGTGGGTGATCTAGTTAGGCTTTGTGCATCAGACTTTATGAATTTATGCAGAGATGATGGACGATATTCTTAGACTATGTAAAAAAATATTATGATGTCTTCAGACGGTATGTCTGAGACCATACAATTGAATATGATATCTTTAGACGATAAGTCTTATATTACTTTAACTAAGATACTACATGAGATTAATAGAAGGAGAAATGTTTATACTTATCTTTCTATTTCTTGTTATCTTATGCTCTTCCTTGTTGTTTGTTCGCTCTCCCTTCATCTTACTCCTTAGGTTTTAGAATGTATACCTTTCTTTCTTTATGATATATAAGTATCCACTATCCTAGCGTCATGGTCGGAGGTTCTCTCCTATTATCCATTAAACCTGCAAGAGAGACAATATGGTTCTTTGGTCCAACCTTGTTAGTTTAATTTGTCATTTTCTTTTCATATTGGACTTAACATTGAAGACTTCTTCTCCTACTTTAACAAATTTAACAAACTTTTTTGAGCATGAATTATTAACAGACTTATCAAAACCTAAGCTTGTTCTATCATAAGTACTTTTGCTACCATTTATTAATATGTCTAAGCATTTGTTGCCTTCATGTGTTCTATTTAATTCCTTGAACAGAGTGTCATTTTCTTGCTTAAGTTATTTAATGCTTTAGTATTTTCGGTCATGGTAGTTATGTTTTCTTTAAGCTTTTTATTATCTAAAATAAGATTTTCATTATCTAATCTTAAAGCATTAAATTTTCCTTTAACATTGCTAACTTCTTGTTATAAAGACGTTATATTGTCTTTAGACAATGTTAAGTCAGTTTTTAGAATCTCATTTTCCTTTTACACCATTTTTTATTGCTTTCTTAATTTTTTTATATACATAGCTAACTTAGAAGAATTAAACATTAATTCATCATATGCTTCAACAACAGAGTCGAGATCATTAAACTTTAACTCATCGTTAGAGTCGTCTGATGTACTACATGTTAGATCAGCCATTAAACATAGTTTGATTTCTTTGTCTTTATATTCAGATGAGCTTGGATCTTTTGAGATGATCATTGCCTCATTTGTTTTGTCCCTTTTGTGCTATTCATATCAGCCCACATATCCTTAGCACTCTTACATTGTTGTATCTCTTCATAAACATCTTCACATAAAGCACACATTAATATGTTTTTAGCTTTGAAGTTTAGAAGATACCTTGATTTTTTATCGTCGGACCAGGAGCCTTTGGTTGTGGGCAATCCTTCTCTACTCAGAGGAATAAAGTTTTTATTTTACACAATATATAACATGTCAATATGACATGATTCAAATAATGGGATCATTCTTTGTTTCCAGATATTAAACTTTTCTCCCTTGAACAAAGGTGAACAACTGATGGCATATTATTCATTTTTCATTGCGATCTGAATCCTTTCCTTAAGTACTATTAGGAACTCACCCCTGAAGTAAGCTTTGATTTCAACTCAAAAGCACAAAAAAACAATAGAAAGGGGAGGGTGTGAATAGTATTTTCAAATCTTTTTGCAAATGATGTCTAATAGGGTTTTTAAAAGAAAACGAACAAACAAGTATATGTTCAGATGATGATGTTTCAAGAAGGTTTATAAAAGCTTTTAAAAAAGGAAAGTAATATAGCACAAATTTTATACATGTTCACTAAACCCAAGCTACATTTAATTCTCCCTTAATAAGAACTCTTAAGGGGTTTTAATAATCGTTTAAAAATATTAGCCGAGTGTTACCTCTCCAGGTTTACAACAAGTATTTTTACCACTTGTGGTTCATCTAGTCAACATGACTAGTTCGAATTTAACCACTCCTGCTTTACAACAAGTCTTTTTACCATTCCTAGTCTCAAGTATTATCACCACTTATGGTCTCAACCCTAAACAACACATCTAGACAAGTGTTTGAATTCTCTTTAAAATTTACAACACAAACAGTGTTTAGAGCAAAGATACAGATGATAACTCTCAAAAAGATGATATAAGAAATACAAGGAGTTTTATGATTTGTTTAAAATTTTCTCTCAAAAGAAGTATATCTTCAAACGATATATGAGTGTAGCAAGCTTGAGTTCACTATTATTCTTCTTATAAGTGCACAAGTTATCTTGGTATGTGGAGTTACTCAAATTCGTGAAGAGAAGGATTAAAATTGTTCAAGACAAGAGGTAGGGGAGTTAGTTATTTTATTTTTGTATGATAATGGTATGTTTTAGGAAGAAGAATCTGATAAGAGAAGTGGGCTTTTAGTAAGGAGATTTATTATGTCCACTTTTGGAGGTTTTGGTTTTCATGTTTATGCTTTCATTATTTTCTATTTTTTGAATTGTCTTCATAAAACCTCAATTTCCACCTCGTTAATCGTTGTGTTGCCCTAAAATTTTGATATATATAATTCTTAAGATATATTGATTCAATATGATTTCCTGGATTATTAATGGGATGTCTTTGTTTAGATAAATTAATTTTGTATTTCTTAGGGAACTCAACATCACCTTAGTTATGATTTTGAGTTTTCTGGATAAAAAATCATTTCCCACCTAGTGATATGTTAGATTAATTTGAATTTTTGACATATAGTTCTTAAGATATTTTGAGTCAAATTAACCGCTTATATTATTGATTGAATTTTTGTGTTAAAAGAAATTAGATTCGTATTTCATAGGGGCCTAACACCACCTTAGTTTTGTTTTTGAGAAACTCTCGGTAAAACATAATTTCCCACTTAGTTAAGATTTTTATTAACCCGAAATTTTGATATGTAATTTCTAAGATATATTGATTCATTGTAACTACAAGTATTATTAATTCGTGTTTGTATTTAGAGAAATTATTTTTGTATTTTTTAAGAAACTCAACACCACCTTATTCCTATTTCTGAGTCATTTTGGTAGAATTGGGATTTTTACCTCATTAACCATTGGATCAATCTCAAAATTTTACCATAGGTTCTCGAAATATTGTTATTTAGTTTGATCGGTTAGATCTTCAATTTTAATATTGAAATTACAACAATTTTCCACGTAATATTCCAGTAATTTCTACATTTATTCAATTGAGTTCATTCTTTTTACATTGTATTAGTAATTCAATTACATTTATTTTGAATATAAGAACATGCATTTTTTGAGTTTTGAGAAAGCATTTGGAAAAATGTTCTAAGTTATAATATTTAAAATTTGTCCTAAGTTTTGGATTGGAATGATGTTTTGAATAAACAAAGTTTTTGTTAAATTTCATATTAATAAAAATGGGATTATAAAATATTTATTATTATTCTATATATTATTGTTATTATTATTATTATAATTATTACTTTATTATTATAAAAGAAGAAGATTTGAATTTCAAATATACTAATACTTTGAATTAAGCCATGAAATAAAGAGTCCCTTCAAATAAGTTTTCATACAGTCATTACTAAGTATCACTAATTCTTATTTTAATAATTCTAAATCACTAGAAGATTTTTTTTTTTGGCTTGCACTTATATTTTAAATCATTCTCTAAACATTATAATACCATGAAAAATAGAAATTATTTTAGATCTATTATAATCAGATAAACTAACAATATATTATTAAAAAGTTATTATATACATAATTATCATTTTACTTGAATTTATTTCAAGTACTTATTAACTATGATAACAATTATAACTGTATACTATTCTAAAAGGAACATATACATTTATAGATTTTTTAAACAAATTTATATTACTGTTTTTTCGTACTTGGAGCTGTGCAGGCAGGGGTCGTTCCTGTAATTTTTGGTTTCACATTACTGCATACAGCTATTGCTGGAGCTCCATTGAACTTGAGATCAACATTAGATATCTCGACACCCTCACATGGTACACCACTGCTACAAGAAAGAATCACTCCTTCTTTAGTTGCTGAAGTTCCCTTAATATTCTTTATGGTAACTTTGCTTATCTTTATTTTTGATGGATACTGGATCGTCAAACAATAAGAAATTATATAATTAGTCTTTTAAGTCACTATTTTGTATTGCATGAAATATTTTGCAACTTAAACAATAATATCAACATGTACATAAATATATAAGAGACCGAATACCTTTTTGGTACATTGATTCCACGGACAATACTCTTGGTCTATGATGACAGGGTTACTAACATTGTCCATAGTAATATCCTCAAATCTCATGTTAGTAATTGTTATTGCTCCTGGCTCACTAGGCCAAGTCTTAATCCTCACTCCATTTTGGGTTCCTTTCAAAGTGCAACCCTTAATTGTAATACCGTCAACAGGCTCTTCTGTCGTATACTTTCCAAGGCTTCCAACACTAATACCATGACCAGGTCCACATTTCACATTTTGGACAAGAACTTGTTTACTACCATCACCTAGTGAAACACAATCATCTCCGGTGCCAATGTCTGTATTAAGAACATTCACAACTTTTGATCTTCCAATATGGATGCCATCGGTGTTGGCGCTATCACTTGGAGCAGTTACTTTAAATCCATCAAATGTGAAATTGTTGCATCCCAAAACATTAATATGAAATTGTTTGCTATCCTTGCTAGTAATGCCACGAATTATTGAATTGTTGAGGAAGTTAAAAGCAAGATTCTGTTGACATTTGATAGAATAATACAAAAATGAATGAAATCTAATTTTGATAAATGTTCATGTTGCATTTTATTTGAATATCAATAATAATATTTATTTACCATGCCAAGAAATTTGCAATTAAAGGTTTTTGAACAATCACTTTGTTTCCAAGCATAAGAACCTTGTCCATCAAAGACTCCATTACCAGACATGGTTAAGGCGTTAACATAGTCAAACCTGAGAATTTCGTTACCACCAACATCTTGTGGCTTTACCGGTGCTTTGATTATGCCATCAACGTTGAGTTCAATGGGAGCTTTGCAAGGACCTTTTAACAATACATGTGTCATTTGATAATTCCCTTTTGGAATCACAATTTTGACAGCAGATGTAGATGCACATGCTTGAGCCCAAGCACTTGTTAAAGCCTTAAGAATATGAAAATGACAAATCATTGAAGAGATTGTAGTAATAACAAAAAAAATCCTATAATTTTGGATGAAATGTGGTTTGGTTTCCATCAAACAATGTTAGTTTTTCTTTTACACAATATCAAATATTCATACCTTAGCTATATTACCATTTGGTTTTCCTCCAAATTGTGATATTTGAAGAGTAGTTGACTGAGTTAAAGGAACACTAATTGTAATAAAACTGAAAAATAATAAGATTATAGAAAACTTCATATTCTCTATTGAATTTTAATTATTCTACAATTTGAAATGTACTGAGTGAATTATTTTTCGAGAATGTTTGGAATTGATTTATAATAGTGCAACATGAATCCAAAACCATTAATCTTATTACCAATTATAACACATACGTTACTATCTAAATGTGTCTTTCCTTTTTTTAGATTTTTAATATATTTATAGGATTGAGTTATAAGTTATTAACTTTAGATCACCCATGAACAACCTATTCTTATATTCTCCCTACAAAATCTCATAGTGGAAGAAATAATTCAATTTAAGTCATGTTTTTCTTTGGTTCCATGCTCAAAATAACAAAAATTAATTTCTAACTTCTTTTTTTCTATCACGAATACTCATTTTAAAATTATTATAATTTAACATAATATAAAGTATTAATTTTAATATTTAATTTGATGAAAAATTATTAAATGTATTATTCATTATTATAATTAATTTAAATTATATTAAAATATTTATCCTTCTAATGAATAACATAAAAATTAAGAAAATAAAATATATGTGTAAATCTATGATATATATATATATATATATATATATAGTCACACCCCATTAATTCCCCTCTTTAGTAGGAAACAGGTGTCACGTTTTTTTAGTTCTCCTATGTTAGTGGGAGACAACACTAGTGCAGTTAGGGGAAACGACAGCGGTTGTTTTTGTCTTTTAACAGCGGTTCCCGAACCGCGGCATATTCAGCCGCGGTAAAAAGTCTGGGACTTTAGGCCGCGGTTGCAACCGGGGTAAAAAAGATGGGGAATATACCACGGTTCGTACCACAACCGCGGCCAAAAGTCTATTTAAAAAAAAAAAAACGAGACACTTTCTACCGCGGTTGTTACCACAACCGCGGCATATTGTCCTGCAATTTTTTAAAATAGCAGGTCTGTTTTTGTGGTATCCACTACCACAAAAACAGACCTACATATCAAATAAACATTCAAATTCATTTTCAACAGATCAAACACATGTTGAAATGTATTTTAACATTAAATAAAGTAAAAAGTCTAATAAAATACAATCTAATCAAATGCAATGTTTAAATCTAGTAACTAAAAACTATTATATAATCTAACTATATACTTTGCAGCAACTTTTTTGATGAATGATAATGGCTTCTCAGGAACTAGTGTAGTAGTCTTGAACCTCTGCACAATGAGCAGAACCATAAAGCATACCTCTCGTGCATAGAAATAACAAGAAGCTGTCAATGGCGCCTGAAATTCATAATAACTTAACTTCACCTCATCCTCTGATAAGCACAAACCTAGCATTTCAATAGCACAAAAATATCATCAGAGAAGAAAATGGAACGTACCCGGGGCAGCAGAGATGGCGCGACGGAGAGGATGGCGCGACGGCAGAGGCTGACGCGACGGTAGAGGGCGCGACGGACGGGCGAGATGGCGCGGCGACAAAGACGATCACGACGGAGATGGCGCGACAGCAAGGGAATCGCGTGGAGGCAGAGGAGAAAGCTTCAGAATCGCTTGGAGAAGATGAAACTGTTCAGTGTTTAGTATTTATTAACCTACAAAGGACTATATGCCGCGGTTCACAACTTAACCGCGACCTATCCTCATAAAAAAATAATAAAAATGACATTTTTGAAATTATTTTTGAAACTATATATCGCGGTTCCGCGGGCAACCGCGGTATATACCGTTAAATATATCAAATTTATTCAGATCAGGGAATATGTCGCGGTTGCTCTGAGAACCGCGGCATATTCCGTGACGTTTTGAATACTCAATTGTCTTCCCTGACGTTCTGACATTCCCCATCAGTCAGCCCCTGCAATAAATTGGCAGAGGAATAGGCCGCGGTTGCTCAGAGAACCGCGGCATATTCCCCTGCCAATTTATTGCAGGGGCTGACTGATGGGGTGTGTCATAATGTGGCAGGGGGAATATGCCGCGGTTGTTCAGAGAACCGCGGCGTATTCCCCTGTTATTTAACTTTTTCCTGACGTGGTGTTAAATGTGATGTTTGACTGGGGTATATGCCGCGGTTAATCTGGGAACCGCGGCATATTCCCCCTGCCAGGGGGAATATGCCGCGGTTGTTCAGTGAACCGCGAGAATATGCCGCGGTTGTTCAGAGAACCGCGGCCTATTCCCCTGTTATTTAACTTTTTTCCTGACGTGGTGTTAAATGTGATGTTTGACTGGGGTATATGCCGCGGTTAATCTGGGAACCGCGGCATATATGTTCGATTTATTTACAAAACTGCCACCGCGCACCATTATACCGCGGTTTCTGGCGAACCGTTGCATAATAAGCGCTGTATAAACACTATTTTTTACTAGTGCAAAGTGGCAGCCGCATTTAATTCCCCGCCATCGTGAACCGTGTGGCGGCAGGGAGAGGGTGAGTTTCTAGAAAATGGAAGACAAGTGGCAGGCAGAGAGTGGACCGAGCGATTTTAGTGGAAACTGTATTTAAAGTTGAAATTCGAAAATGGTACCACTTTCTGCATGCAAACACTTCGTCTTTAACCTCCAGAAACACCATTTTCTCCTCCTTCTCTCTAGAACCTCCAAACTTCTCCCTAGATTTCTAACCACTTCTTCTCCTCCGATCATCAACCTCCTTCCAGATTAATTGATCACGGTGTCAAGCTCTACAGTTTGCACCGATCAAAATTTCGTTTGGACAACTTTGGATTTTTGAAGACTTAGAAGCTTAGCTGGGATTGTAAGGTAAGGGAAGCTTATAAATTTAATTATGAGTATTTTGTATGCATGATTTTATGAGTATATGTTTGTTGAATGTATGATCTTGTTGTTGAGAATTTGCATGTTTGATCTTTGGTATGAAAATTAGTCTATAAGGTATGTAACTTAGTGGAAATACTGAATCTATAATCGAAGGGTTATTAGGACTGTTCGGTTTTTCCCTAAAAACGATCGGTCTAAATGGTATTCCATTTGTAGGAGTCGGTTTAAGGCCGATCGGTCTTGCACTATTGCATTGAAACCTAAATACCTTGTTTAATTAGTCATTCAAAACAAATCCCCTATTTTAGAACGTTCGGTCTCATACTGAATGATCAATAACTCAAGGTAATCGATCATAGATCGAGTGCTCGGCTTGAGAAAGTACTCAGTCATAAACTAAGTACTCGGTTTTATATTAATTCTTTCCTTTGAATAGCGTTCGGTTTTACACACTATGGTTATAGTTAAGTGCTCGGTCTTGAAGAGTACTCGGCCCTGGAAAAGTGCTCGGTCTTGAAGAGTACTCGGCCTTGAGAAGTGCTTAGTCATATACTAGCCTTCGGCTAATAAAGTGTTCGGTCTTAGACTAACACTTAACTTATGAAGCATTCGGTTTCAGATTCTTGAAAGTACTCTTTTTAAAATTAATATTACTTATTTTAAAGAGTGTTCGATCTTATACTGACACTTAACTTACCCACGGAGTGCTCGGTCTGATACTGGCACCCACTTTCTTGAAGAGAACTTTCGTTATTCTAAAGCATTCGGCTCAAATAATAAAGCATTCGGTATTCTTCTTTATCCGACCGTTCGGTCACTTGTGAATTTCCTTTGATGCTTGGTTTTCTTATCCTTGCTCAGTCAATTATTGGATTTCGTATGATTTTAAGAGTATTCCAGGGAGGAATACCTCATGAATTGGAAATTTATTTGGTAAAGTATGACTATGGTCAGACTCAGGTTCTGCTCTATCTTGATATTCCGTGAGTACGCCTTCTCAGGTAGAGAAGGGTAATTCATGCGTGGGAATAGCAGGAGGTCCTTTAGCCTCAGGGTATTTCTATACCGAGGTGGTTCCACTAGACTAACCTCGGGTGGCGGTCTGTTGAGTGTATCCCAGCCAGGTCCACCCGGGTGCAGAGAGCGGCGAGCTACATGGTTCATACCGTCCGGACAGTGTCTTGAGAGATTTTAGTTATAATGATGTTACCGTTCGATTTTTATATGGATATATTTGACTTATGATTTATGGTTGAGATATTGATGTATGTGATTTATGTGTACGTTTTAAAAGTATATTGAAAATGATTAATTAAATTTACATAAGCTTACCCTTATTTTCCTGTTTTATCCATGTGTCATTCGGTCTTAACCGTTCGGTTATTCTCTTCATTGCAATGATCATCCTTTGGGGTGTGAGCAAAGGGCGATCACGAAGATACCTTGGAGGATGCTCTGCAGGCCGAGCTACCTATAGACGCAATGTCGGAGAGCTGCGCGGGACCGTTCGGTCCTTAGATTAGTTTTTACTTCCGCTTAGTATAAATACCCCTTTTTGTAATACCGTGCGATCATGAAGTTTACTAAGACCGTTCGGTCTAATTCTGTAAATTGTATCAAACTTTTACGCTATTTACAGTTTAATTTTTTTTTTATGTTATTTCTCGTTCCCTTCTCTTTAATTGTCCTTTCTCCACTGTTCGTTATGATTATTCATGTTAACTCCTTAAATAAATTATAGCTATTGTTATAGATTTATTGGAACGTTTTATATATATATATATATATATATTAATATATTATATTTTAAAATAACATTATAACTACTATTATTTTTGTTATTATTGAATATTTTTTCTTCCATAAATTTAGTTTTTTTTATAGTATATTTATGACAACTCTATTGTGTAAAATCCTTCCAAACAAGCTTTTATCTTCTAAATTTTATAATATTAGTTACAGTGGCATATCTTCGACAAATATTTAGGGTGTCAAAATTAGAAAATAGATGTAAAAAATGCTTGAAGATGTTAAATATATAAAATATATTTAAATTTTATAAGGAAGTAAAAATTATATATTAAATTATATGAAAAGAAAATTGGGAATGGTTGAGGCTCCTTTCCTCAATTTCTACGATTCCCCGTTAAAGACCGGGACGGATTTCATTATCAAATGGTATTCTTTAAAGTAAAACTTCATAGATATTCTCATTCTCATTTTCACCCATAAGTAAATATTCTACCTTATTCTCAAATCCTCATAATCCACAAGTATACAATTTTGGTCTCATTCTTGTCTCACTGGTTAACAAAAATACTTCTACCTATTCTCATACCTGTTTTTTATTATTTTAATATTAATTTTTATTAAAAGATTTAAAAAAAAACATGATATTATCAAGTATTCTATCTAAATAATATATTTAATGTCAAATAATCCGAACTAAATTATAATTATATAAATTTGGTTTAATAGGTTCGGAGGTCTCTATATTTGGGGCTTTGTTTCAATCGGGTCCTCCAATTTTGGAAGTTATCAATTAGGTCCCTAATTTGGTCAATTTGATTTAATAAAAGCCTTTCCGTTAAATGCACTTGACACCGTGAAGTATTTGAACATGTAGCAAGCTGAGGCTTCCAGGTGGCACTGTTTGAGGTGTATAGGTGGATTATAACATTTTAAATAATTTTTCGAATTATAATTATAAATGACTAAACCAGAACAATGTTTCCTATGTTGGGGTCAGGTAAGTCGTGTTGCAAAAGAGGGGAAATCTGCGAAATTGGGGAAATTAGAGAAATTAGGGTTCTTGGTTGGGTTCGTGGAGCTTGTAGTACATAAGAGTGAATCCGAGCTCAACTTCGTGATATTCTAACTCTCCGTTTCGGTGTACATAAGAGTGAATCCATTTCCCTTCTTCAAACGCGTCAGTGGCAGTACACGCGCCGAGAACACTTGCCAGAAGAGAGTTATTGGGCTACACGATTGCAAAACAATTATTCTTGAGGTCATGAAAAAGCTTAATGGCCTCGTGGAAAAACCCGTTTCTAACGTAGCCGGAGACCATTGCATTGTACGACACGTCGTTTTTGTCGGGGATTGCGTCGAACACCTTCTTGGCTTCGTATACCAAGTCGTTGTTGCAGTAGCCAGTGAGGAGGCTTGTGCAGCACGCGATGTTTATGTTAGGACTTTCGTCGAACACACGGCGAGCGGCTCATGTGCAGGCGTGGTTGGAGTAGGCGGCGACGAGGGAGGTGGCGACGTAGGGATCGGCGAGGTGGCCGAGTCGGAGGATGAGGGAGTGGAGCTGTTGGATGAAGGAGAGAGAAGGGGAGGCTTTGGAGAGGAGGAGGGTGAAGGTGCAGGTGTTGGGGCGAACAGTGTCGTTTAGCATTCGGAGGAAGAGGGAGGAGGAGCGGCGGGAAAAGGCGGCGATGATGGTGTTGTAGTGGAAGAGAGTTGGGAAAGGGATGCAAGAGAAGAGGGTATGGGCATGGCGGAGATCGGCGTGGGGAGAGAGAGCGCAGAAAGCCAAGAGTTTGCTTGAGATGAAGGTGAAGCGTGCGAGGGAGGTGGTGATGGCGTAGGCGTGGATTTGCTTCATCATCCCCACCAAACAAGAACTTCCAAGAACTTTATTTCATGAGGCAATTGTTCCAAGAATAAAAAAAAGATTTTGAGGCCATTTATGAAATTATTTTTTGGAAATGATTATTGGGGTTCTGGAAGCTACAACTCGAAAAATTATTTAAAATGTTATAATCCACCTATACACCTCAAACAGTGCCACCTGGAAGCCTTAACTTGCCAAATGTTCAAATAATTCACGTCGTCAAGTGCATTTAACGGAAAGGCTTTTATTGAATCAAATTGACCAAATTAGGGACCTAATTGATCACTTCCAAAATTGGAGGACCCAATTGAAACAAACCCCCAAATATAGGGACCTCTGAACCTATTAAACCTATAAATTTCAAATCAGATTATTACATAACATTTAGATAATACCTCAAGGGCTTAATTGGTCAGACAGTTTCCAATTTTGCGGACGTGTATCTAATTGTTCCTTACTTTTAAAAAAGTTTCAATTTCATCCTAACTTTTGAAAAAATGTCTTTTTTGAAATAAAGAATAACAATATTAACTACCTTTTGATTTCAATTTATGGCTTTTTTTTAATTTTTTCTAATTTTTTTTAATTATTTTTCGATTTTCATTTTTTTTTGTTAAATTTTTTGTCCGTGTCACATGTGATTGTCAATACTAATTATTATTGTCTTGATTTCAATTTCGTCCTTATATATGTCTCTTCGATTTAAATTAATCTCATTTTTTGTTAAAATGGAACAATATGTCCCCCTCCATATTGAGACAAAATTTATTATATGTATACATGTTATACTGATATTTTTATTAAAAATAATTTTTTAACATTATTATATATTATTAATTTATATTTTGTTAATTCATGTGGTTTTTATAAGATTAAAACTAATTGACTATAGAAAAAATTAAAAAAAAAACAAGTATTTAAAACTAATATATTATTAATTCATGTGTTTTTTAAAACTAATATATTATTTAAAATATATTATTGTTGGTGGGCATGTGTCGAATTTGTTATTTATATAAATGTTATATTAATATTTAGGCTTAATTAAAATTTAGTGGGTGAAGTCATGATTAAAAAAAATGTGTTAATTATATATATATATATATTAATGTTATATGTTAAAAATTCATTTTAATAAAAATATCAGTATAATATTTATACAAATAATAAATTTGTTTCAATTTGGAAAGAGAAATTATTGCTTCATTTTGAGAAAAATTGCGACTAAATTGAATCAAAAAAACATGTATAAAGATTAAATTGAAATCAAGATAATGACATTTTACACTCATATTGACATATGGCGGTGTCCTACCACGTGACATTGACAGTACCATATGTCACACTAGAGACCTAATAGACGGCAACAAAAATTTTTACAAAAAAAAATTAAAAGAATTAAAAAAAAAAAACATATATTGACATATGGCATGTCATTAACGCTCTTAGTAATTTTTTTCAAAAAGGACCCAATTGAGGTACTTTTTTCAAAAGTTATGATGCAATTGAAACTTTTTTAAAAGTGAGGACCAACTAGACACACACTCACCAGTGGTAACTATCTAACCAATTAAACCTTATATTTAATAGATATTTTTTTATGGTACAATAAAAATGCGTATAATACTATAGTAAAATATGTATAACGCTACATTAACACTATCGTGAAATACATATAATGCTACAATAAAATACTTATTGTGTTAGATGTGGTATTGGGTATGGTGTTTAGTAAGGTGGATAGAGTTAAATTTGGGTTGCAATAAATAAGAAAAGAATGAAGAATTGAAAAATATACCACCAAGGAGAAGAGAACCACCTTTAGTTGTAAGAGGAGTCTAAGTCTCTGGAGTGCAAGAGATTCTCAAAGTGCAAAGGCTATCTTGGTCTATAAAGCTACTCATATTCGTGAAGAAAAGGATTAAAGTTGTTGAAGACAAAAGGTAGGGGGAGTTAACTCTTTTCTTTTTGTATGATAATGGTATGTTTTGGGATGAAGAATCTGAATTTATGAGATATGAGCATGTTGGGTTTTAGTAAGGAGAGTTATTCTGTCCACTTGTGGGGTTTCGGTTTTCTTGTCTAGCTTTCATTGTTTTATGTTTTTTGGATTGTCTTCATAAAATCTCAATTCCCACCTTGTTAATCGTTAGATTACCCTAAAATTTTGATATATATTTCCTAAGATATATTGATTCAATGCGAGCACTCGAATTATTAATTAGATGTCTAAGTTTAGAGAAATTAGTTTTGTATTTCTTAGAGAACTCAACACCATCTTAATTCTGTTTCTGAGTCCTCTCGGTAAAACATCAATTCCTGTCTAGTGTCCCGTTAGGATAACTTGAAATTTTGATATAAAGTTTCTAAGACATCTTGATTCAATGTGATCGCTCGGATTATTAATTGGATGTATGTGCTTAGACAAATTAGTTTCGTATTTCTTAGATAACTCAGCACCACCTTAATCCTGTTTCTAAGTCATCGCAGTAAAATTAATATTTTCGCTTCATTAACCGTTGGATCAAATTGAAATTTTTACCATGAGTTCTAGATATATTGTTATTCAGTTTGACTGGTCAAATTAATCTTAAATTTGAGGCCTATAATTAGAACAATTTTCCACATAATATTCTAGTAGCTTAGGTTGTTGATAACCTTGACCTTTATTATTTGTTTGGTGGAAAACATTTCTACAGTTACCCAATTGAGTTGATTCTTTTTGCTCTATTTTACTCATTCAATTAAATTTAATTTGAATGTAAGAACATACATTATATTGGCCAAGGTTTTGGATAAGGATTGGAGGTCTCTACAAGTGCATGACCCCTCAGATTTCGTATCAATGTTTCATACGAATGATAGAGTTTAGTTTTGTAAGGTCGTGATGGTTGAGTTTAGTATGATATGATAATATGATTATTGTTATGTCTAGTAAAAGTTTTATGCCTGCTTTATGAATGATCTTTTGCATGTTAAATTTCCCTTACTTGATTATATTTATTCAATGATTGTATAATGCGTTGTTATACGAGAGCATTTATTGATACAGATACGGTGGAAGATGCATATGTGTAAGGAGATGCTCTGGAGAATTTTCGGGAATACTTTTTGGAAAGAAATTGAAAAAAAAATGTTTTTTCTAAGTTTTAATATTTGAAATGCATCCTAAGTTTTGGATTCGAAATATGTTTTGAAATAAACAAGGTTTTCGTTAAATTTCACATTTTACCAGAATAAAAATGGAATATCACATTAATGGTATCAGGGCCATGATTTTATGGTTCTGAGGAATGAACACATTCGCTCCTATAGTGTAACTTTGTGATTTGTTGTGCATTATGTGATTGTATGGTTATTGAATACTATTTTTTTATTTTTATGAAGAAAATGACTAAGTATCTAGGTTGATTCTCAAGCTACACATTCTTTTGTGTTACATTACTTTTACAAAGGATCTTAGGATAACATAGTTGTAGTTTTGGAATGCAAGTTGAGAGTGAATCTTATTATTATTGTTGTTGATGTTGTAGTTAATATTATTATTATTACTTTATTATTATAAAAGAAAAAGATTTGAATTTAAAAGATAGTAATATTTTTAATTAAGCTATGAAATAAACAGTCCCTTCCAATAACCTTTCATACAGTCATAACTAAGTATCACTAATTCTTATTTTAATAACATAGATCAATAAAAAAGAATTCTAAATCACTACAAGAAATTATATTTTTTTGGCTTGCACTTATATTTTAAATCATTCTCTAAACATTATAATACCATGAAAAATAGAAATTATTTTAGATCTATTATAATCAGATAAACTAAACAATATATTATTAAAAAGTTATTATATACATAATTATCATTTTACTTGAATTTATTTCAAGTACTTATTAACTATGATAACAATTATAACTGTATACTATTCTAAAAGGAACATATACATTTATAGATTTTTTAAACAAATTTATATTACTGTTTTTTCGTACTTGGAGCTGTGCAGGCAGGGGTCGTTCCTGTAATTTTTGGTTTCACATTACTGCATACAGCTATTGCTGGAGCTCCATTGAACTTGAGATCAACATTAGATATCTCGACACCCTCACATGGTACACCACTGCTACAAGAAAGAATCACTCCTTCTTTAGTTGCTGAAGTTCCCTTAATATTCTTTATGGTAACTTTGCTTATCTTTATTTTTGATGGATACTGGATCGTCAAACAATAAGAAATTATATAATTAGTCTTTTAAGTCACTATTTTGTATTGCATGAAATATTTTGCAACTTAAACAATAATATCAACATGTACATAAATATATAAGAGACCGAATACCTTTTTGGTACATTGATTCCACGGACAATACTCTTGGTCTATGATGACAGGGTTACTAACATTGTCCATAGTAATATCCTCAAATCTCATGTTAGTAATTGTTATTGCTCCTGGCTCACTAGGCCAAGTCTTAATCCTCACTCCATTTTGGGTTCCTTTCAAAGTGCAACCCTTAATTGTAATACCGTCAACAGGCTCTTCTGTCGTATACTTTCCAAGGCTTCCAACACTAATACCATGACCAGGTCCACATTTCACATTTTGGACAAGAACTTGTTTACTACCATCACCTAGTGAAACACAATCATCTCCGGTGCCAATGTCTGTATTAAGAACATTCACAACTTTTGATCTTCCAATATGGATGCCATCGGTGTTGGCGCTATCACTTGGAGCAGTTACTTTAAATCCATCAAATGTGAAATTGTTGCATCCCAAAACATTAATATGAAATTGTTTGCTATCCTTGCTAGTAATGCCACGAATTATTGAATTGTTGAGGAAGTTAAAAGCAAGATTCTGTTGACATTTGATAGAATAATACAAAAATGAATGAAATCTAATTTTGATAAATGTTCATGTTGCATTTTATTTGAATATCAATAATAATATTTATTTACCATGCCAAGAAATTTGCAATTAAAGGTTTTTGAACAATCACTTTGTTTCCAAGCATAAGAACCTTGTCCATCAAAGACTCCATTACCAGACATGGTTAAGGCGTTAACATAGTCAAACCTGAGAATTTCGTTACCACCAACATCTTGTGGCTTTACCGGTGCTTTGATTATGCCATCAACGTTGAGTTCAATGGGAGCTTTGCAAGGACCTTTTAACAATACATGTGTCATTTGATAATTCCCTTTTGGAATCACAATTTTGACAGCAGATGTAGATGCACATGCTTGAGCCCAAGCACTTGTTAAAGCCTTAAGAATATGAAAATGACAAATCATTGAAGAGATTGTAGTAATAACAAAAAAAATCCTATAATTTTGGATGAAATGTGGTTTGGTTTCCATCAAACAATGTTAGTTTTTCTTTTACACAATATCAAATATTCATACCTTAGCTATATTACCATTTGGTTTTCCTCCAAATTGTGATATTTGAAGAGTAGTTGACTGAGTTAAAGGAACACTAATTGTAATAAAACTGAAAAATAATAAGATTATAGAAAACTTCATATTCTCTATTGAATTTTAATTATTCTACAATTTGAAATGTACTGAGTGAATTATTTTTCGAGAATGTTTGGAATTGATTTATAATAGTGCAACATGAATCCAAAACCATTAATCTTATTACCAATTATAACACATACGTTACTATCTAAATGTGTCTTTCCTTTTTTTAGATTTTTAATATATTTATAGGATTGAGTTATAAGTTATTAACTTTAGATCACCCATGAACAACCTATTCTTATATTCTCCCTACAAAATCTCAGAGTGGAAGAAATAATTCAATTTAAGTCATGTTTTTCTTTGGTTCCCATGATGTTTTCAATCCATGCTCAAATTAACAAAATTTAATTTCTAACTTCTTTTTTTCTATCACTAATACTCATTTTAAAATTATTATAATTTAACAAAATATAAAGTATTAATTTACATATTTAATTTGATGAAAAATTATTAAATGTATTATTCATTATTATAATTAATTTAAATTATATTAAAATATTTATCCTTCTAATGAATAATATATAAAAATTAAGAAAATAAAATATATGTGTAAATCTATCAATATATATATATATATATATATATATATATATATATATATATATATAGTGCAATATATTATATTTTAAAATAACATTATAACTACTATTATTTTTGTTATTATTGAATATTTTTTCTTCCATAAATTTAGTTTTTTTTATAGTATATTTATGACAACTCTATTGTGTAAAATCCTTCCAAACAAGCTTTTATCTTCTAAATTTTATAATATATATATATATATATATATATATATATATATATTGTGTAATATATTACATTTTAAAATAACATTATAACTACTATTGGAAACGTACGTGCGAATTTATTTATGTTATTTTTTTATGATAATAAAGTTATTATAATTATATAAAGAATGTAGTTTTTATTTTATTGTTGTTGGATTTTATTTATTCAGTTAACCATTTTTTATTCTAAATAATTATTTTAATCTAAAATAATTACATTTAAAAACTATGAAAGATGAGATAGTGAGAACATGGGCTAATTAGGGATTTAGAATCTTGGAGTTATAGATTGGAAAGATAAAAATTTTCCAGTGTAGAGTCTTTTAAAAAAAAAAAGTAAACTAAGTATGCATGTTAGAATCTTCTACCTTAATTGTATTTTGTTAGACTTCTCTCTAATTATTATACTGTATTGTGTAAGTTTTTCATAAATTGACTTTTAACCTAAATTTTAGATTCTTTCATTATTCCATGTCTACACTAAATAAACTCACCATGTCTATAGATCAAACATGTAAACACTCATTTAAAATTACATTAAATAATATTTTAACATGGTTTTTCATAATTTAACTTGAAATTGCTCCTGCACAAATATGTTTTTACAAGTTCATGTTCACGTCATTAGGAAAAATACCAGTTAATAAATTAGAAGATATGATTTTTTTTTCTTTTTTAATTAATAGAATATATTAGGCTTAATACCTCCATTGGTCCTCTTATTTGTCTGTCAATCTCATTTTGGTCCTCAAGTTTTAAATTGTCTTAATTGGGTCATAATTTTTGTAAAAATGCACACATTTTACCCTAACCGTTAAGTTGTCTCAAACGGCGTTAATTGATGCCTGGGATGAATTTTTTATTTTAGGCTTAATTCCTCTTTTGGTCCTTATTTTTGTGTGAAAATCTTAGTTCATTCCTCAAGTTTTGAACTATCTCAATTGGGTCATAATTTTTGAACTGTCGACAACGACGACATTTTTTAGTTTGAGAGGGAGAAAAGGTGTGAGTCGGGGGGTTTGAGGGTAGAGGAATGAGTGAACTGTGATCAGTGATTGGAAGGAAAAAGAAAGACTATAGCCACGTGGATTTAATGATTTTAAAACATAAAAAAATAAAAATTACAGCTCAGTTCAAAGTTAACGCCGTCTCAATACACTTAACAGTTGGGGTAAAATGTTGTAAAATGTTTGCATTTCATAAGGACTTGAGAAAAAACTTGAGGACCGAACTGAGATTTTCACACAAAAATAAGGACCAAAAGAGGAATTAAGCCTAAAATACAAAATTCATCCCAGCATCAATTAATGCCGTTTGAGACAATTTAACGGTTAGTGTAAAATATGTGCATTTTTACAAAAATTATGATCCAATTGAGACAATTTAAAACTTGAGAACCAAAATGAGATTAACAGACAAATAAGAAAACCAATGAAGATATTAAGCCAATATATTATCATGCCTAAAAGAAAGAACGAAAGAATACAAAGTTTTGAGTCATTTTATGATAATTAATTAATTGTGAGATTCATGAATTGAACATGATAATATAATGGAGATTAGTTGGCACATGTAAGCCTGATGAAATCAATAAAATTGCCCAGTGAGTGATCTTATTTTATCTTAATTATTTAAAATGGAATCAGGTATATCTTCAAATTGGAGCATTTAAAAGTGTTAGATGTAGACTTTTAATTTTTCGAAGTCCACGTAATTATAAGTAAAGACTTTGGTAGTGTTGAAATATATAAAAAAAGTCCTTCAACTTTAACTAAATTATTTTCCTTATCCCACTGTAGGAATTAAATTCGGCCACTTGTAAAAATGTAATTAACTAATTAATTTAACTTTCTCCAAAATAATATTTTATAATTAATCACCACGAGAAAGTCATCAACTTTTAAAATATTAAAATATTTTCCCATAATATCTTCAAATTAATAAAAACGAATTGGTAGACACGTGTATGGATAACTTAATAAATATATTCTACTCTAATATATTATATGGTGGAAGTTTCTAAATGAAATCATATGGCAAAAAGAAATATTATGTATTCCATTAAATAAGAACTAATCTCCAATGGGTATTTAGGTTGGTGAAAGGAACTTCAGAATCTCATCAGAGACAAACACACAGGCCAACTCAGCAGTCAACTTTACATGAAATTTAGAGCAAACTTGGTTTTCTTTTTCTAAATTTCAAAATTAAAATAGTCATTCAAAATTGAAAAAAGGTTAGCCTCTAAATAGTAATTTAAGTGATTAAAAATAATTAAAATCCGAAACTCTAGATCATAAATCTCAATTATTAAAATTAAAATAAAATACCTGTTATATCTATCGCATTGAAAAGTTTCGTATTAATTAAAAATCAAGTCAAACACAATTTAAATATTTTTTTCTTCTAATCTCGAAATCACATTTTAAAAACAAAACATAACAAAGTTTCATTAAAAATTAAACTTTAAGTTAAAAATAATATTTGCAATTTTTATACAAATTTATATATATATATATATATATATATATATATATATATATATATATGTAATTTTATATGGTTTCAATGGACAATGTAGAACTTCTAACTAAACATTACCTTTATATTACGGTTAAGTTATTTTAAAGTAGGTATAAAAAAATTTAATTTTAATGTGTTGTAAGCAAATTCATATAAAAAATCGAATATTGCTTTCAATATAAAGTATTAAAACAATAAATTTATAAGTTGTTCTAATTATGTATTAATCAAGTTATTTAATTTTATTTAATAATATTTTCAATTTATCTTAAATTTCTAACATAATATATTTAATAATCCATATATACATATAATAGTCCATATATATATGTATAATTAAAATTTTATTTGAATGTTCTTAAGTAATTTAAAAAATCCATATAAAGTTGATCCTACTAAAAAACTTTCATTAATATTTGAAGAAGTTGGTATTGGATCCAATTAATTACAGCACATTATTACTATTTTATCTGTTTTTGCACCATTCTAATACCTTCCCCACTTGTTTCTATCCTCTCAAGTTAGTTGACAATAATATATATAATATAATATTTTCTTATATGATATTATCTATTCTCTAATGTTAAATTGTTATTTTATCTTACACTGAATGTAAACATTCCATTATTTGAAAAGAACTCATATTTACTATGTAAGAATTTAACAACTCACATTCACTATTTAAGAATTTTTATTTGTTCAAGTAACGAGCAACCAAAGAGTGTCAAAAGAACATGCAAGCAAACACATTTACATTTCTAAATTGCTTTCACACTCTCCGAACAATTAATTGTTTAATTACTTTATATTTGATAATTATGATATTTACTCAGTTGGATTTGAAGAGGAAAAAAAATAAAACACAGTGCAAGAAAAAACAGAGTAAAAATAGTATATTTGTTTGACGTGAAAAATAATATGAAAATAAATAAAAAAATCATTTTCAAAAATAATAAACTAATAAATTCATAGTAACTAATTATATAATTAAATTTTTACGCGTATATTTATTATGAAAAGACACGATAGAGATAAAAATTTAACGGTAATTCATGCAATCGTGGCTTCGACTAATAAGATAATGTTCCTATTGTTATTATATTTAAAAAAGATGTTATTACAGAAATAAAATATTGCTTAACATTGTTAAGCAACGTTAACATAAAAAAAAATACATTATGCTCGAAATATAAGTATAAGTAATAAGTAATTATAATACATTTGACAGTAGCATAGTCTAGCTTTTTTTCTTAATTCGTAAGTTTTTAAATTAAGAAACTATTCGATGAGGATTTTTCTAAAAGTAAAAAGAAAAACATAATTCTATATATAAATTACTTTCTTAAAGTTACTTTTTAAATTTTAAAATTGTTAGAGTTTTGAAAATTGTGTTTTAGAATTAACAGTACATTTAAAATGATGGTACTCAATAATTTTAATATTAAAAAAATTTAAGTATATATAAAATTTTATGAACGGTTTCATTATTTAAAACATACATTTTTTCTAAAATATGTTTTGCTACAGCTCTTTTATTTTTTATTTTTATTTTTTTCACAATCTGTTCATTTTTTAAAGATCAAAAATCGTTCGAGTAATTCTTGAAGTGAATTTTTCTTTTCTGTCAATCAGTTTCTTCAATAGAGTAAGTTTGTTTATTGTTCCTGTTTTTAGTTTGTTTGTTCTTTTTTTGCATGTGACTTTTTTTAGCTCACATGTAGTGTTTAAGTTTTCCTTATTAGTCTTTGTTGGACGCCTTGAAAAGAATTTAAGTTTGTGAGTTTTAATGTTTATTGCGTTGGACGAGCTATTTGGTCGCTGGACGAGTGAACTTTCAGGCACTACTTGTTGAGCGGTTAGATATCCTCACTGAGTGAAATTACAGAGCCTGATTCCATATAGTCTCTTCTGGTATGTTTAATGTTAATGTGTGATTTTGTAAATGTTTATTTAAGAATTGTTGTACTAATCTAAGTAGGATAGATTGTGGTTTTGTTTGTGTATGCATTGACATATGAGATGTCAGTAAGGAGGTATCTTGAACTCTAATAATTATTCACACTCAAATAGAGTAGAATAAGTTATGTGGTGAGATTCGTAGAAAGTCCTTGTCACTGGACTATTTTGTCATAGGTAGAAAGGAGATTAACCTTGTAAGTAATAAGATGATAACTCATTTGTTTATAACTATGCATAGTATAAATACTATTACAAGTGCATGCCTACAACCTAATGTTAAAGGAATATATCTGGATAATTGAGTCCAGTATCAACTATTTGTGTGAATATATGTGTGATGTGTATTTTATACATGTTTATTTTATATATTTGGCATACTTTTAAATAATTTAGGGAAGTAATTTTTTTTACTAACATACCATGCAATATCAATTGTTTGTATAAATATATGTGTGACATGTTGTATTTTATATATGTTTAGTTTATATATATGACATACTTTAAATAATTTAGGAAAGTACTTTTGTTTACTAGCTTATCCTATATTCTTTTGTGTTTTGTTATTCTTTTGTGATGATCACTTTAAGAAGATGGTAAGGTAGGTGATGATGTGCCTTTGGTGAAAGATGAGGATGCGACAAAGTAATTTCACAGTTTTCTATATATGTTTTGTATAGGAGTTGTTTTTGTTTAGAAAAAATAAAATGATCTTAGATTATGTGTATATATATTATATTACAATATTTATTATGGTGGATATTGTATTAATATCATGTATGTTTTTAACTATATGTTATGTTTTATCAATTTTATAATGTTTTATTTAGTAGTTTTATATTATTAAATATGATGTTACAAAAATTACTTAACTATCACAACTTTTTTTTTCACATAATTTTATATATATATATATATATATATATATATATATATATATATAAAATGGGATGGATACAATTTTCGCTATCTCATACTCATTCTCAGATAAAAAATCATCCTCATCTTCACACTTAAATTCAACAGGTATCAAATTTTATGTGATTTCTATTCCCATTATGTAACGGGTATATACTTGTATTCATACACCTTTTCTTACTATTTCAATATTAATTAATTAATTTTTATAAAAAATAAAAAGTTAAAACAAATAAAGCATAATATTATTAAATATTGAATATTAAAAGAAGATATTATCGTTTTCTCAATACCAAATATTTTTAAAAGAATTATAATTGCATGAATTTCAAATTAGAATACTAAATAAAATGTCAAAACATTTATTAAATTTACAAATGTTAATGAAACCTAGTTGATAAAATTTAAAAATATAAAAAGAAAACAAATATTCAAATTAAAAAATATTTTAAATATCTATTTATTTCAATTTTTTAAACTCTAATGAAATTTTTTTATACACTAAATAAAAATTATAATAAATACTTTATTAAAATCAGACAAAGAAAAAATAACTAATAAGAATTGAAATTTATGATATATATTTCATTTTTTGAACTTCAATATATATGGAAAGATAATAAAAGAGATCATCACAACTACATTAAATTTGTATATTACAGTAAATAATTTTTTATATAGATAAAATTACAATTATGATAATGAGATAGAAAACAATAATAAATATATAAAAAATATAAAAATAGTATTCTATATTATTAAAATAAACAAAAATATTTTCAAAAATTATTAAACGTGTGACTTAAAAATATTTGACAAACAATCAAATGAAATCTCACGATATATAAATATATATATATATATATATATATATATATATATAATTAAGAGTATGATAAAATGAAAAATATCTTAAAAATATAAGAGAATTTTTCAAATATCAACGTAATTTTTCAAATTAACAAAAATTGTTTTAGCAAAAGAAAATAATTTTTAAAATCAAACAAAAATTAATAATACAAAAATTAATAAAATAACTTTTTTTATATTACCTAATAAATGAAAAGTTTATGCTATCAAATATTTAATTTAAAATTCAAATATTTTTATATGAGAAAATATATAATAAATAAAAATATTAAAAAAACAAAAATATTCATATATAAAACATAAATAATATTTAATGCAAATAAATTATTTAAATATAATTATACAAATATTATAATAAGAGAAGAAACATTTTAAAGATGTTAATGAATTTTATAACAAGCTAAATAATTAGAAGAAATAAAAAAATATAAAGTAATATATATATATATATATATATATATATATATTAATTTGATTTCTAGAAGCGGCATATTGAGTGTCACATCACACGTCGCAGATTAAATAACAAAATCAAACTTAAAAATATACAATGGATTCCAATAAGTTAGAAGTCAGGCGTAAAAGTAAAATATAAGTAATAATAATAAAGTTTTAAACATTAATTTAGTTAATAATTTGGAAAATATAATTTATTTTTTAATATTAAAATCTAGGATATTTTATGTTTAGTTAGTTCGCATTGCAAAATGAAACAAAAAAAGATACGAAAAGAAAAGGAATTCAAGCTTATTTAGTTGAAATAAAAAGAAAAGAAAGCGCGCAAAATAAAAAAAAAATCACAAACTTTTTTGAATCAATATAGATATGAGATTACATTCACTTCATAATTAAATATGTTGTAAGAAATTTTTTTAAAAATCATTGTTTTAATTAGTAATAAATAATAACATTAATTCTATTATTTTACATCTTCTAATTCTTTCTTTTCTTTTTTTCTTCTCTATTCTCTCTGTCAATCATAGATCCAGTACCTTAATAATTAAAAATTACAATGATTAATTTTAGAAAAATTATGTTTTAATAAAGAATTTATTCCAAGTACGAATATACTGGGCGACCGACACTTTCACGGTATAAATGAAAAGTATAAAAAAATATTATTTTAATTTTGTAAGAGAGAGTATTGGAATAATTGTTATGACAGTATGAATGATGATGAAATTGTATTGGAGTTGGTACTTTGTGTGATGAAAATAAGCAATAAATTAATGGTAAGCAATGATGATGGTAGGAGAAGTTCTAGCATTGCCACTGAAATGGTGTCGGTGACAGTAAGGGAAATAGTGTTGAAAATATAGAAAAGTATGAAAAATGAATACACTTAAAATTTAAAAGAATGACATAAGAATAAAAGAAAAATACGTTTAAAACTATAAGCTATAATTTAATAATTTGTTGTATGTATTATCTGGGATTTATTTAAAATTTAAATTCTTTTTAAATTTAAATATTTTTAATAAATTTAAAGTACTTTTTATTTTTTATTTTTTTATCGGAGATAACTTGATTCTTAGCTTATTATCAATTTTTCTCTATTTGTCCATTAACTTATATTGTTACACCTCATTAATTTTCTACTTTAGTGAGAAACACGTGTCAAAAGCCTCTCTAACTTTCCCATGTTAGTGAAAGACAAGATGACAGCTTCAATTAATCCCCCATCATCGTGGACTGTGCGGCAGCAGGGAAGGGAGGCTTTTGCTGAATG
The DNA here is from genome assembly GCA_027742785.1 of Vigna reflexopilosa. Classification (NCBI taxonomy): domain Eukaryota; kingdom Viridiplantae; phylum Streptophyta; class Magnoliopsida; order Fabales; family Fabaceae; genus Vigna; species Vigna reflexopilosa. The sequence continues at coordinate 26,628,086 of CM050928.1, read as the reverse complement.
TGAAATCCAAGGGGCAGCTTGAATTAATTCCCCGCTATCAAGAATCGAGGTAGCAGCAGAAAAGGTGGGAACGAGCAGATAGTGGATTACACGTGGCAGTGCATGGAGTGAGTCGCTAGAAATTGGAAGCCAAGTGGCGTGCAAGGAATGGACTGCACGATTTCTGGTGAGGCCGTATTTAAAGTTAGACTTTAAAAGATGACGCCATTTGTGCATGCAAACTCTTCATCTTTCATCTCCAGAAAACCCACCATTTTATCCTCCTTCTCTCTAAAACCCTCAACCTTCTCTCTAAAATTCTGACCACCTATTCTCCTCCGATCACCTTACTCCTTTCAGAATAATTCTTCTCGGTGCCAAGCTCTTTCACTTGCACCAATCAGATTCGCAATTGGACAACTTTGGACTTTGGGAGTCTTAAAAGTAGCGGTTGTAAAGAACTTAGGAGCTAGCTGGAATTAGAGGTAAAGGAAGCTTATAAGATTTAATTATGAAGAGTTTATATGCATGTTTGTATGAATATATGATTGTTGATTGTATGAATTGTCTGTTGAAATATGCATGTTTGTTTGATTTTTGGTATGAATTATTCTGTAAGGCTGTACAACTTAGTGAAAATATTAAAGGGTCATTAGGACCGTTCGGTTTCCCCTAAAACGACCGGTCTAGATTGTATTCCATTTGTATTGACCGACCGATCTTGTGATGCTCATATTATTGTTATCTATTTCGTTTAATTTGATTCCTTAATAAGTCAAGGAGAGAATCCTTCCCTCTCGGTTTTGGTACATTTCTATTCTAGTTAAGGATGTTCGATCATAAATCAAGCGTTCGATTTACAAAGTGTCCGGTATTTGACCGACACTTAGCTTATAAAGTATTCGTTTTCTTATTTCATTATTACTCATAAAAAGAACGTTCGGTCTTATACTGAGCGTCCGGTCATGAGAAGTACTCAATCATAGATCAAGTACTCAGTCTTATGATTACTTTTAAAATAAGCGTTCGGTCACACACCAAACGTTCGACTTTATATTAATAATGTTTATTGAGAGTACTCGGTCATAGACTAAGTACTCGGTTTGACGCTAATTATCTTTCCTTGAAAAATGTTCGGTCTTAAGAGTGCTCGGTTTCCAGAGTGCTCGGATTTCTTCTCTACTAGACTGTTCGGTCACACGTTAAAACCCTTGTTATATTCGATCTCTCATTCCGTTTTCAACCGTTCGGTCATTTGCTGAATCCCTTGAGATACTTAGCTTCTTTATCATTGTTCGGTCATATTATATTCAAATTTTCCTCAAGAAAAATAAGTAAAGTGTGAACTAGATTGTTGATGGTATGAAGCGAAAATGATGAGTTTATTATGATGATTTAAGAGTATTCCAGGGAAGAATATCTCATGATTTGAAATTGTATTGGTAAAGTATGATTGTGGCTAAGGCTCATGTTCTGACTCTATCCTGATATTTCGTTATTACGCCTTCTCAGGTAGAGAAGGGTAACTCATGCGTGGGAATGACAGGAGGTCCTTTAGTCTCAGGTATTTCTATACCGAGGTGGTTCCACTGGACTAACCTTGGGTGGCGATCTGTTGAGTGTATCCTAGCCAGGTCCACCCAGGTGCAAAGAGCGGCGAGCATACATAGTCATACCATCCAGACAGTGTCATTAGTGGTCAGTTAGAATATAAATATTTGTCGTTCAGATTGGATTGATAAACTTGGATTGTGATAACATGATTGAAATGTTGAGATATGTGATTTGTGTGTATGATTCAAATGTATGATGAACTGATTAATTAAATTTACATAAGCTTACCCTTATCTGTTTTGTCTTGTTTATGTTGTCGTTCGGTATTTGACCGTTCGGTTTGTTCTCTTCACTGCAATGATCATCCTTTTGGGTGTGAGCAGAGGGTGATCATGAGGATACCTTGGAGGATGCCCTACAATCGGAGCAACCCTTGGATGTCATGCCGGAGAGCTGTGCAGGACCGTCCGGTCCTTAGATTAGATTTTACTTTTGCTTAGTGTAGATTACCGTACGGTCTAGATACCCTCTTTTTGTATTACCGTTCGGTCTTGAGCTGTATCATGACCGTCCGGTCTTTGATTGTAAATTTGTATCAGACTTGTACTCTCTTGTAAAGTATTACTTGAATATAAAAATTTTAATATTCATCTCTATCTTAGCCTTTTCTTCTCATTGTTCTTTATTATTATTCATGTTAATTCCTTAAATAAATTATAACTTTTGTTATAAATTTATTGGGATGTTACACATATTTTAAAGGAGAACAAATAATTTAATTAAAACAAGAATAAGTAACTTGTGTGAGTGAGAAAAAAAACATAAAAATAAAAACTGTTTTTTATTTTTTAAAAAGTCAAATAATAAATAGAATCATTTAAGGGTTTTATTTTTTATGATTATATATGTTTTATAGTTATTTGAGAAGTGTGTTATTTTTGGTTTGGATACATATAAATATTAAGCTTTGTTGGAAATTTTCCATGGATTAAATATTAGGTAGATTTATATTATATAAAAAAATATAAAGTTTATTTTAAGATTAAGTTAGATCTAAAATTTAATTTTAAAAATAATATAAGGGTTATTGAAAATTTATTTTAATAAAACTTATTTTTATTAAGTTTATAGTGTTATTCACTACCGAATTACTCTCAAACTAATTATTAATATTTAATTTTATATTCAATAAATAAATAAATTTATATTATATATATATATGTTAAAAAATTTACATTAATTAAAGAAAGTTAATTTTGTAATATATAAATTTAAATTTATTTTTTAATATGAAATAATATTTAATTTAACAAAGATGATATAATAATAGTTAAATATATCAAATCGCATTTTATTTAACAGTACCATAAATTAGGTGGGAGAAAAGATCAAAGTCAAAAGGTGATTTATGGATTAATCTTAAAATAAAATATATATTGATCATTTTACGAAAAGAAAAAATGGTCAAAAACACCTTTCTTTAAGCTTGCCTCGTGGCATTTTATTAAAGGATATGGTAATACACAAACATCTCATTTTTCCTCACCTCCATCCACTACCAATAAAATAACAATTTTATGTTAAAATATTTCCTTTACTGAACACGTATTAATAATAAAACTTTTTTTTGGATGATAAAAAAATTGTATTCGACATTCAAACTAAATTTTATTTTACGGTTGAATTGAATTAATAAATAAATAAAATAGATAAATGTTCGAGTTTGAATACCAAATTAAAATTTTATGGATATCATTATTCAATTCAGACTTAATATTTATATTTTAAACTTTAAAATGATATCATTTTATTAAATTTTTATAATAAGTTATATAAAATTATAATTCATTATTATTAAAATTATAATTTTATTTCTTTTAGTTAAAAGTTTACTATATTTATATTATTAAAAAATTTAATTTAATATAAATTTGTATTCCAAAAGCCTAACCAAAATAACCCACCATCCGAACAATCTAAAGTCTAAATAATTCGATAAATTAAATTATTGAATATAAATTTTAAAATATTAAATTCGAATTATCTTTAATAAATTAAATTAAATCTTATCAAATCCCACCTACTTTTCTTTTATCTAATAGAAATATGTTCTGTTACGAAAATTGGAACTTCGTAATCATTCGTTGTATAACAGTGTACGGATGTTTCTCCGAGTATCTATTTTAGTCACAATTTAATGTATGATGATAGTTTCTCATTAATTTAATATTAATATAATATTATCATGACAATTTTATATTAACACATTTTTATATTTATTAAAACAGAGTATAAATTTAAAGTAGTTATAAAAATATAAATTTTTTATTTCTTTTACAAAAAAAAAATATTAAATAAATATAAAAATTTTAGGTATGTTAAATAATATTTTTTTAATATAAATAATCCATATACTTATTACATTAAAAATAGGGTTAAATATGTTTTTAGTTTCTATACTTTTGGACGATTTTGGTTTTAGTCCATTTTCAAACTAAGGTACAATTTAGTCTTTCAATTTTAGAAAACTTTGGTTTTAGTCTTTTTTACCAAATTTTTTTAACTTTATTTGCTGTTTCAAACGCGTTTCATTATAGCATTTGGATTGTTTACACTGTTTGACTCATTTTTGCTTCAATGTTTCATTATAGCATTTGGATTGTTTACACTGTTTGACTCATTTTTGCTTCAATGTTATAGCATTTGGATTGTTTACACTGTTTGACTCATTTTTGCTTCAATGTTTCATTATAGCATTTGGATTGTTTACACTGTTTGACTCATTTTTGCTTCAATGTTAACTGAGAAACGCGTTTGAAACAGCAAATAAAGTTAAAAAAATTTGGTAAAAAAGACTAAAACCAAAGTTTTCTAAAATTGAAAGACTAAATTGTACCTTAGTTTGAAAATGGACTAAAACCAAAATCGTCCAAAATTATAGAGACTAAAAACATATTTAACCCTTAAAAATATGATTTAAAGAGAAGTTTAAATCAAAATTGAACTACCAAAAAATATTTAAGAATACATATACATAGGATTCAACAACAGACCAACAGAATCAAAATCTTACAATGATTAATTTGTGAGATTATTGAAGAAGAAAGACAACAGCTTTCAAATGGCTAAAAGAGATATATCTAAATCAAACCAACCATGAAGAACCCTAATAAAATCCTTGCATGGGATTCTTTTCCTATATTAATTTATTAGTTAGTTTCTCTTTCAGATGAATGAGATGCTCCATGGAACAACTAGCATTTCAACAAAAGCTTTTTTGGCTTACGCATGGCTATTAAGTCATCTTCTATTAATTATTTCTCTCCATTTTCGAAACTTCGAACAAATGTCAACAGTTACCACCTTCAATATTAACAATGATTATGAACTTTTATACACAATCATTATCAAGAAATTGACCAACACTTTCTTTTTGTTTCACTTTGAATTTTATATGCCAAAATCGTACACTAACTTACACCAATAATGAAATTTAATTTCTTTTAAAAGGGGTATATTCTTTGGTTTAATGCGTATAATAACTTTATTACTACCGGCCATTAATGATAAACTTGCATATGTTTGTGTAAGCATTTTTTTAATTGAGAGTACTTTTTTTTTATATCTTAGAAGTTGAACTCCAAAATGTTCATAAAAAATTAAATAAAGATAATTTTTTTCTTCTAATTTTTTAAACAAGCTTTTACAAACATGTTAAGAATTATAATAAGTAATTATTTCATCAAATGCATTTTCTCAACTCACTTCCAATAACTTCATTGGTCACTTTTTTATTTAGTATTTCCCACCTTCTAGGGACTAGCATCTTTTTAGCATTATCACCTAATAGTTGGCTTAATCATTATTTTAATTACACATGTTATATAAATAAATTTAAAAGCTAATCAATTCAACAATCTTCACAATTTTCATTATTACTATGCAATCTTTTATATATAAAGAAAAAAAATTCGCATTTCTTTTGTTTTAAATATATGTAAATTTTATGACATTTTTTATTTCATTTATTGATATTTTTTCTAACATATATCCAATTTTAATAATATTTGACTTTTGGTTCCACTTTCATTCTATTTAAGTGTTATGAAGAATATGAAAATATTAGTAAAAATTAATACAATGAAAATTGACTTTTTTAATAAGTATATAATTAGTTTTTTTCTTTTCTTCTAGATGGGAATAGAAGCAGTATACATAAGAACTTGAATTAAAATTAACTTATTCTACTTCTTTTTAAGCATCAAATGTTCTTTGAAGAATTTTTGTTTACATTTACTTATCATTTACACATCTTAAGATTATAATAATTATCTACAGATGTACTTGTTTAGGGGTGAAAAAAGAGTTATTATAAGCAACATTAGAGAAGTCAACTCTCTCATAACCACATATAATAATTTCACATACACATACATAATATATATATATATATATATATATATATATATATAATTTTCTTTTGGTCAAGTTATAGTGTTGAGCAAATGCAATTTGGGCCTCATATTGTTTGATTGTTTTAACGGGCTTAAAATTCCAAAACCAAACCATCTCAAAGTTTTCACCCCAATCCGTTTGCCAGCTTCTTCTTGTACCTCCAAAATTTCCCGCCGCACCCACATAAAAGAAAATTCCCTTTTTGCCTTTACCGAATTATGTAATATGAAAGTTAAAAATGGCTTCCAAAGCTGAAGAAGATTATGAAAAAAAAAAAAGATAGTAAGTTTTAGTTTCACAATCCGAAAATTATTTAACATTGAGATTACACAATTTGAAAGTTACTTTTAACTTTTGGATTATGAAATTCAATTTTTTTGGTCAGGAAATAATTTCTGAATTATGCAATCCAATGATTTTTTCTCAAAATTTCCAATATGAAAGTATTTTTTACTTTCGAGTTATATTATTAAAATTGATAAAAATGGGATTTTATTATACAAGGATGTGGGAAAAAATTATCAAGGATGACAATATTGGACGAACAATGTGGGTAGGTTCACAAGAAAAAAATGTGAAATGGGCCAAGTATTTTAGTTTGTTGATCTACTTGGGCTCATCCTACATAACTGGTAGTCCATGTGGATCAACTATGGACCGGCTTGCATGGGCCAACGATGGATCCACCAACATTTGCCCCTCATAATTTGCATTAACTTAAATTCTTAAAATTCGATGGCACCAATACAACATGTTATGTGTGTTTCTCATAAATAACTTGCTTAATAGTGTTTCTGTTTTAGTCCATAAAAAAATTGCTAGTTTGCAATTTTTTCCTTAATTTGTTCAATTCAAAACCATTTCTATTTTTAATAATATTTTACCTAAAAATTAGAAATTATAAAATTCTAAATATTGTTTATTTTAAGAAATAGAGTTATAGAATTTATCATTTTACATACTATAAGAGGGAAAAAAGTTATAAACTCACATGCCAAACATTACGAAGAAGAGGTCAAAGAAATTAGTTTGCATTTCTTATGTATCATACGCCAACCGTGCTCAATTTTTACGAACCAATTAGAAGATGGGTCAAAACGAGATGAACTACTATATTGCCATTCTAAAATTTATGGAGGTAACCCATTTGATTAAGGGTTTAATTACTCTCTTATTTCCCACTTTGGAAAGTTTTAAGTTGGTACTCTCTTAATTTCTTATTTCTATTATTCTCAACTTTTGAAAAAGTGCTTAATAATAACATGCCACAAGTCACTATGTATTTTTTTTTAATATTTTGAACATTTTTTTGTTGTCTACGTGTCAGGTCTTTGGTGTGACGTATAATGGTGTTAGTGTCATTTGACAATGTTAGGTGACAAGACAATGTCACGTGTTAAATGCTGAGTGTTATTGTATTGATTTTAATTTAGTTTCTTCCTCTCTTTTTAAATTGAGATCAAATTTATTTGTATAAGTGTTATACTAATGTTTTTTTTATTAAAAGTAGTTTTTTAAAATATTACATTATGTATATTATTAACCAATGTTTTGTTAATAATATTTTTATAATAAATTTTAATATAAATATGAGTATAACATTTATACAAAGATTTAATTTAGTTTGAATTTTAATGACCAAATTTATTATCTTAACAAATGTTATTAATTAATTTGTTTTTATAAAAAAATATGAATTAATAATATATTAGTTTTAAATACTTATTTTTTTTTATAAAAGTATTTATAGTTAATTAGTTTTAATGTTATAAAAAAACATTAACAAAACCCAGATTAATAATATATAATAATATAATAGGTTAAAAGATTATTTTTATAAAAATATTTATATAACATTTATATAAATAATAAATTTAGTTTTAATTTAATAAGAAACAATTATTTTATTTTCTAAAAATTGAATCAGAGATACATTGGGCTAAATTGAAATTAGTAATACATTTGACATTGTCACCTTTATATTATGGATCTGGAATATGGACTAACAACAAAAATTTGTAAAAAAGAAAAAGAAAAAAAAACACATAATATGTTTTTAATGTTGTTCGTAATATTTTTTTAAAAGAATTAAATTGAAATACATTTTCAAGAATTGAGGGAAACACGTTTGAGAAAAAAAAAAGTTAAAAGACACCAAATTAAATTTTTTCAACTAAAATAAGGAACAAAATTTAGCCTTAATGAGGCATCCAAACTGAAAATCTGTGAAACCACTTCAAACCCATTTTTCTGTTCCAATTGTCGGGAGGACTCTTCAAGGCTTTCACCATAAAACTGGGTTACTTTTCTCAATAATTGATCTTTTGTATAGATTATAAAATATATATTACTTTAAGTTTAATTTTTACATAAAAGTATTGATACTATAATTATTAAAATTATTATTGCTCTATCTCTGAGATAATTTTATAATGACTAATTATTGTCTGTTTAGAATTCTTTTACTATTTTACTTTTAAAAGATATATAAAAAAATTAGGGAAGAAAGTTTTCAACTTCTAAATTAAATATATCAAAATGTCCTCCTTTAAAATCTAAAATATTTGTATAATAAATGATAGTAAGGTTTTGTTCACTTTGAGGTTATGTTCACTTTATAAGATTGATTTAAAGAAGAGTGAACAAATGAATTTGAAGATGAATTGATTGATGTTGTTTTTAGTGAATTTGGAGGTGAGTAGGAGTGTTTTTTCCTAAACTTCGTCTATCTTATTCTGCACATCCCAATTGACAATTTTATCCTTTTTTATTTAATAAAATGATAATTTTTCAACCATCAATAACCTTTAATTCTGCATTTTAACTCCTGCACCTCATCTTATTAGCAAAATTAAATTTAATATACTAAAATAATATTTCATACATATATTTTTTAAACAAATTTAATTTTAAAAATAAATATCAAAAATACTAAATAATATATAATATCTACAAATAAAAATTCTAAATTTAAAACAATTCAAATAAAAATTTAATTAAGTATAACAAAGTAAAATAAAGAAAAACAATCAAAAAACCCTAAACCCCAATTCCAACTACCCACAACAGCTCCAAGTGTGGCATTTGCGCTCCTAGTGCGGAGAAGACTGACCGCAGCTCCACGTGCGGCGAAGACGAATCGCAATTCCGCGTGCGACGAAGACGAATCGCAGTTCCGCATGCGGTGTAGACGAACCGCAGCTCCAAGTGCAACTTCCCATCAACCACAACCCTCTCAACCGCGCCACCCATATGCCCGATCTCTGCCGCCACCTGCTGCTCTAACATCGCCTCAATACCACGAACGCCGATCCCAGAAACAAACACCTTCATAACCCACAAAATCAGAGGACTCCACCAATACTAAACAAGCCCGTGCAGTAGAGTCATTAAATCAACTTCGACTCAATCGACACCCTCTGCTCCAACTGTAGCGACAAGAGCTGAATCTGCATCTCCACCAACGCCCTATTCTCCTCCTCCAACCCCATCACCTCTCTCCGACACCTCGCCCTCATAACCTAATCCAGAAAAATCACACCTTTAACAACATTCTAATTGCCTTCAAAACGCCGCAAAGGCGAGAGAGTTGGGGTGATGTGACAATGTGAATCAACTGAGGCGGTGATGGTGAGTACGGGGAGTGTGAATTGATGAACTTAAAAAAATGGTAAAAAATGAGAGAGGAGGAGAGGAAGGGGGAGGGGAGGAGGGAGAAGCAAAAGTAGAGAGAGAAAGAAGGGAGGTGTAGCATTTCAGACATGAAATGCGGCAAAGAGAGTATGGGAAGAAAAAGAGGTGAGGATTTTGTAAATATGAAATGTGTCAGATAATTGATAGGGATATAGTTGGAAATATAAAAGAAAAAGGAGGTGCAGGCTGAACTCGATGAGGTGCAGGAAGAATCACTCGGTGAGTAGAGTAGATTTAGAAATAATTTTTATAAAATTTAGTGTAAGATTTGACCGATGTAATAAATAAAAAAATGTTTAATTAGTAGAAATTAAAGATTATCAAAATGTCCTTAATAGTAAAAATAATATAAAATTATATTTATTAATAATATATTTATTAATAAAATAAATTTTAAATATTAAAAACCAAAAAAAATAATAAAAAATATTAAATAAAGTGAAATTATTTTTTTTAAACAACAAAAAAATAATTACAAATAAACTTCACCCACATAAACCACTATTATATAATATACACATTTGTATTATTTAATGATGTTAATTTTATAAAATTTACTACATTGTCTAAAGTTTCAAATTAAAAAATATTTAAAATAATACGACAAGAATTATCACAGAAAAAAATTTAACTAAGACAATTTAAAATAAAAAATTGTGCAGACATAAATATTTAAATGGCTAACTAAATTAAGATTTCAAAAAAGAAATTTTTTTTATCTAACCAATTTTATTGTACACTTTTATGCATAATGTATTGACTTCTCTTTTCTTAAAAATATAATTATATAAGGGTAAATTAAATATTTCAATCCAAAATCATTTCAAATATGCACAAAATAAGAAGATTGGAATTTTTAATAATCTACTAAATCATTGCTCTGTAATTCTTCTAAATCAATAAAAACAAATATAGTATATTTCGTAATTCCTTTTTCACAAATATGCTTAAATAGTATTTTTTGTGCATACTAAGTTAGTATTAGGGATTAATTTGAAAAAGAGTGAGTGTAGGGATTTGAAAAGATTGGAAAATAAAGTGTTGTTTTCTTGAAAGAATTTGGAGGTGTATGAGAATAGGTTTAAAAATAATTTTTTGAAAGTTAGTATAAAATTTAAATAATGTTTAAATTGATAAAAAATAAAAATTATTAAAATGTCCTTTACGATAAAAATAATATAAAATTATTTTTATTAATAATATATTTATTGGTAAAAAATATTATAAAGAGAACAAAAATCAAAATTATTTTTAAAATAAAATAATTATAATAGTATATTATTTTAGATTATTATTATTGTTATTATTATTATTATTTTATTATTATTATTATTAAGAAACATGAATGATTTGGACATGAATTTCTGCTTGGAGTTCATCAAGAATTTGTACTAACAATTAAAAGTGAAAGTGGAATAGAAGTAAAATTGTGAAAAAAAAAATTGGAGCATTACTAACAAAAGTTTTGTGAAAGAAGTAAAAGTGGTTTAGTCTTTGCTAAATGTACCTTGTTGTGGTTCAACAAAGATATATGCATCAAAAAAAAATATTTCGATTACAATCTTTTCAAATCGCATCTATATATGAAAGGATAAAAAAAGTAACCATTCTGCAATTTTTCACTTATTAATTGTTTAATCACTTAAATCGCATACCATTTAATCTCATAATCTATCCACACAAATTAACATAAATAATAAATTCATCGAAATACTCTTATTTATTCATTTTCACTTTAATTCCATCCTATTTCACCAAGAAACTTTTATTTCACTTTATTTTTATTTCTCCAATCTCAGGCTAAAAATGAATCTAAACCATCATTAAATTTTGAAAGATAATTAAAGCATAAAAGTATTGGTGTACGTACATTGAAGGCATGATTATGAACAGTTTAGGATCAATCAAAATCATCCATGAGTAGGAATCTGACTAATTTATTGCAGGCTGAAGTCTGCGGGAAGATTCGTTGGTCCTGATGCAACAAATATTCAGCATCTTAAAGAGATTTGACTCATTCTTTCACATCTTTTTATCATTGCAAGTACAATATCACCAGTTATTCTCAATTTACATTCACAACACAAATGTCTCTTGTCATTATATTATCTTAATTATTTTTCTTAACAACTTTTTAATGATAAATTATGTATATAATTATAAAAAAATTATAAAAAATAGTTGTTAAAAATATTTTTTTTTATAAAATTAATATTTTTACGAAAAAAAATTAAAATGGTCACACATTTTTATATTTATTTAATATATAATATAAAATAATAATAAAAACTAAAATTTTGTAACTTTAAAAAATTATTATTAAAAGAACGTACAATTTATGTGTATCAAAATATATTTTTTTAAATGAATTAAATATTTTTAGAAGAAAAAAATTGTTTAACTTAAAAGTATGAAAAATGAAATCATTTTTAGCAAAATAAACATCTTATGATGTTCAACATTAATGTTTTGTAATTTTCTTTTTGTAACAGTAGAAAGTGGTACTAGAGAATTTAAATTCTTCATCATTACATGCATAATGGCTTATATCATGATGAGGCGTTCTTACCATCTGATATAATTGTGACCCAAAATATGTAGGGTGGTACAGTTCCTTATTTAATGCTTACGACCCCTCCAGAAGAGTGTCATTCATGCTCCTAATGGTTATTTAAATAAATAAAATTATTAAGCTTTCATCGTATTTTTAAACCTTTTAATTATTTTTATTTTTTAGGGTTTTTCCAATTTAATTTTTTTTAAAGTTTTTCAATTAAGTCCTTAAAAGTGTTAAGTTGAATCAATTGAATCTTTACCGTTAAATTTAGTAAATGGTGTTAAGTTTTTACTGAAATTGACTATTGACGTAGCCAGTTTTTGAAACATGACATTCTCACGTGGAATTTGATAAAATAAAATTTAAAAAATAAAAATTCTGACCTAGGTATCTTCTTCTCCACCCAAAAACAGAGAAAGCTTAAGGTTCCCTCCCATCATATGCGACAACTATCTACCCTCGACAAGACCGGTCTGTCGCACGTCCCTGTGGTCGACCGGAAAAGTTGTCGGTGACATCACCTATTCTGGAAGCACCGCCACACACTACGACATTTCTCCCTCTACGCTCGGGATGCTAGCTCCGACACAACAAAGCATGGACGAAGACACTGTTGCTCGCCTCTCCGTTGCCGAAGGTTCTCGTCATGACGTCGTCATTGCAACACTGGTCGTCACCGAAGCGTCGCCTTCTTTCTTCTTCCTTCGTCCATACCTGCGAAGGCCAACCCTTCCTTTCCGCTGTGTCCCTTTTTTTTTTAATGTGCGAGAAGATTGGAACAGTGACTAGCAATGAAGGGTGTTGAACTTGTTTTTCTTGTGTATTATTTTTTTTTTGTAGTGGAAATAAAAGAAAAGTGTAGTGAGAGGGATGAGAATGAGGTCTTGGAGAAGACGATGGTAGAGGCTCTCTTCCCTCTCTTTTTCTTTCCCCCCAAACCTTGGGTGATAGATGTCTGATCCTTAATTTTTTTTTTTTAGATCCAAAGAAAACAAAATTCCTTTTTGATGGTGGTGTTGCAGAATCCTTTGAATTTGATTTTAATTGGTCGGTTATGTGTTACAGGGTTTGAATCAAAGGTCAAAGAATAAGGTTCCCGTGGTCGAAACTGTGATTTTGAATCTGGCTGAATTTGTATATGTGGTTGATCAAAAGGATTTTGATTTAAATATTCCTATTACAGTTTTTGGTGGTGCTGCGGAGTCCCTTCCTTTACTTAGTGTATGTCTGTCATCCACCATGTTTTAGTTGATTCTGTCGAGAGACCGGTGGTTGTTTTCGTAATCAACATTGCGTATTTGTGTTTGTTGTTTTTGTGTTCATCTTCTCTCTCTGTTGTCTCTCTGGGAAGAAGATTTCTGGGTATTATTTCTGGGTAGGATTTCTCGGTGGTGTTTGTAATGGAGGATGATTTTCTTTTTATATTTTTAATCAAACATTTTTCAAGTCAGAAAATTCCACCTAACACCCAACTTATGCCACATTTTTTAAAAATTGACACATCAACTCTTCATTTGTGCAAAAACTTAACACTGTTAACTAAATTTAACGGTAGAGATTCAATTGATTCAAATTAACACTTTTAAGGACTCAATTGGGAAACTTTAAAAGAAGAGGATCAAATTGGAAAAATTCCACAAAAATAGAGACAACTAAAGGGTTTAAAACTATTTTTAAAATTCCAGCTAATATTCCACTTTAATATTTTTTTTTGACAAATATTAAATTTTATCGATTCAATTAATGAATTATAAAATCTTATACTAAACTAGTCATTTTCCTTTTAACTTTAGATAGTTTTACAATGATCAAATCTCCAGTTTTATATGTTTGTTTTTTATTTTTACATATAATTAATTGTAATGTTCATATGAGTGAACATGTAAGGCTTATGGTTTAGTTTATTTAAAATAAAATAATTAAACATATGTGAAATTAGGATGAAATATCTAACATCCAAAAATATATTATAATACTATATAAAAGAGTCATCATAAGGATATAATAAAATAGTTATTAACTAACATATAACATATGAAGTAAAGTTTTACCATCATCTCAAAATAATCATAAAATTTAAACTTTATATATAAACATCCTACACCAAAACTATTTACAAACTAAAGTTCTGAAGATAACTACTCCGAGCATCACCTCCATCAAGAGCCTACTCTAGGGCACCTCATCCTTTTCTGCTCACATCCATAGGATGATCATAGTAAAGAGAGAAAAACAAGGAAAAACATACAACACAACACAAATAGAAGGGTAAGCTAGAAAAAAAACAAGTAATGATATGTGAATACAATTAAATTTTCAAAGAAGATAAATACACAAACATGTCAAACCCAACTAACTTTGTATTGAACCAACCCTTAACTTGACCATTCGGATTTGTATTTAACCAATCCCAACTCGCTATGTGAAAGTTCAAACAGTGGTCCAGACCCCCAACTCACTCGCTGAGCGCCCCAATTCGCTGATCGAATAAAACTCTCAGTGCTCCCAGACCTTAACCGTTTGCTCAGCGTACCTTCTCGCTGTATGAATCCTCAGACAGTGAGCCAACCTCTACAACCACTCGCTGAGCGACTCCACTTGATCAGCGAGTCTGCATAATCTACAGCACCAAAATCTACAGAATTATGCAACCTATACCAATTTTACCAATTCTAACTATTTTTCCCAACTTCTAACCCTTCCAGGTTGTGTTGTATACCTAATCCTACTTAACTAAGTGTGTCTAAACCTTTCTAACTCATTCTAAAGTGTTTCTTAAGCAATTCACTCTTCAAAACTTACAGTTCATCAATCTATGGACCCAATTCATGTTCTACCACTTTTGACATATTTTTAAGCAATTTAGTGACTCAAACAAGTCACATTTGACTTACTCAATTTGTCTAAACAGACCAATTGAGCATTTAACCTCTAATTTTCATTTTCACTACTCCATTTCCTCAAAACTAACTCTGAACCACTACAATGTGAATTTATACATAACCAACACATCTTAATACATATTTCTAACCTTTTATACACCCAATAACAGATCAATTCATAATTCAAGACAATTCAGAATATCAATTCATGAAATCACACTCAAAATCACCAATTCACACCATATTCATATACCATAAAACATCATTTCAGCTCAAATAACTCAAGGACCATCTTTCCACCAACATATACAAGAAATTACGCAAATTAAAGAATTTCCTAGCTTCCCTTACCTTAATTAAACTTGCACTGCTCAAGAATTACCCAATCGTGCCTTGCACCGCAAGAAAACTCTAGAAACACCTACAAATCACCAATTGGTGATAGGAAACAACTCTTAGAACTTAAATTGAATTAAGAATCAAGAGAAGAAGACTCTAATCACATGCAAGGACAAAATCTCCATATGATCACAAATTTAAGGAAAACCTAAAAAAGAGGAACAAAACTTACCTGCTCAAATTGAGAAATTGATTGGACATATAGGTAGGCCCCAATACCGTGATCGCCTAGGTATCTCCTGATCGTCAAACAGTGGATCAAGGAGTGAGAAAGAGTAGAGAGAAGTGAGAGAAAGCAAGAAGGATAGTGTTCTATATCTGATAGATGTATTTTAGATAATAAATCGAGCTTTAGAAAATTCTATTTATATTAGAAGATTATTTTAAAATAAAATACTCGGTCTCATTATTTTAATACACTTATATACTCTAATACTTTATTTTTTTTTAGGTTTTTACAAAATCAAAGATGAAAAAAATATCCATATGTATTTATGGAATAATTAGTATTTATAAGTTTTTATTACTCGTAACTATATAATATATCTAATTAAAATTGAGTAAGGTACTCGATTAACGAATAATAGATCTAATTAAAAATGAGTTAGTTACAAGTATAATATTATCTATGTCTATATATTTATATTTTATTATATGTAAGTTTAATTAAATTTAAATTTAAATTGATATTTAATTTAATTTATATTTTATTTAAATTTTATTTTAAAA
Source organism: Vigna reflexopilosa (assembly GCA_027742785.1). Lineage (NCBI taxonomy): Eukaryota > Viridiplantae > Streptophyta > Magnoliopsida > Fabales > Fabaceae > Vigna > Vigna reflexopilosa. The sequence goes on along the minus strand of CM050928.1, from coordinate 26,611,838 downwards.
TTTTATAAAATATCTTTTCTAAATATTCGTAAATATTTGTGAGTATTTATATTTTGAAATGTTCGTAAGATATTTTTTTAAATGTAATTTTTTTTGTTGCAGGTTAAATACGTGTAAATACTATTGTTGTTTCAGCATAAAATTGACTTAGTAGTAAAATTTAGAATGATGAGTGTAGAAGAAGTTGAGTTCAATTCATTTAATAATATTTAAGTGATATGAGATTGATGTAGGAAAAAAAAGTAAAAGAGAGTGAATTCATTTAAAGAAATTAATAAATAAGATTTGTCAATATAAGAAAATAAAATTCTAAGATTGTATTAAAATTACAAAATATACTATAATTAAAATTGAGATTAAAAATAGAGAAATTATTATCGTAAATCAAGAATTAAATTGGGCTGAAAGTGTAACTTAGTCAGAAAATAATATTATTTATTAGCTATTTCAACTACTTTTGTTATTTTCTTTATTTTAAAATATTATACAGCCCTCCTCAATTACTTTGTTTTTACTTTTATGACATATAAATTTCTTTTTCATCGTTCAGTGGTACAAATAGTTGGTTTTATTTATTGTTTATTATTTAAGTTTGAGACTTTACAAGGAAAATATTTTAATGAAAGTCTCAAAAACTGTGATAAATTTAAAACCTCAATTTATTATTTCGAAGATGATAGTTTAAATATTCCAAAGTAATAACTACCAATAACACAAAAGTCATAAGGGATGAAAAAAATATCCTAGTTTTGGTCACAGCTATTCAATGTTGCTAAGAGATCTTTCTTCGATAATATAAATCAAATGGGTACACTTTTCATCTTGAACAAAAGTATTTTTTTTTGAATAAAAATGTCATAATACAAATTTACTATGACTCAGTAAAAATTAATTCCGAGTTTCAAATCTTAAAAAAACAAAAACAAAAACTAGTATAATATGATGAGAAGGGTTCTTTAAACTTTATAAATTCTACTACATCTGTCACTGTACATTACCCTCTTTAAAAACTATTTTATTAAAATATTCTTAACTATTTTATAATATTTTAGTCGGTAAAAAAATAAAAATTATAAATTACTAAGATAAATCCACTTTATAGTTATCAGAATAAAATAAAACCATCACCACACATTAGTTAACTAAAATTTAATTTTATTATCAAATATATATTTATTAGTGCACCAACTTATGATCATAGCTTTGTTTGTTCATTAATCCTATGCAGAATTGATCTTTCTATTTGAAAAATAATTTGAAAACCATGGTTTGTGTGCTCACAAGAACACTTTTGTTGAAATGATGAATCACAAGCCATTTTGGACTTTGGTGCCATTGAGCTAAGATCAAATGACCAACAACCAATATAGGAATTTCTTGATGACCCCAAATTTCTTGGTTTCTGTTCACCAGCAGGAACAAAACACAGCATCGATATCATCACAGTCACAACCACTTGCATAAGCATAACAACAAACCAAATAAATAAATAAAATAATAAGGAACCGAATTAAAAAAATTAAATAATTTGCTCTAAGAATTTCTATTATCATGACAATTAAGAAGCCAATTACCAATTTTCCATACCTTCATTCCCCAGTCCTCTGTTTCAGAAAATAAAAGTAAAAAGAGAAGCAAAAAAGCTATTTTTCATCACCATTGGCAATTTTCTGGGCACCCTTTTATTAAAAGTTCAAAACTTTTCCATCTTAGCAATTGAAGATTGATCCATGTTTGAGAAGGATTATAAACAACAGATTTGAGAAGAAACCCACTTGATCAAAATTGAAAAGACTCTATGGACAATTTCTGCAGCATACAATTGCTTCTGAATATGGGAAAATATGCAAAACAAAGTGAAAAATAAGTAGAATTAGAAAAAGAAAAAACCCGATGATCATTGAGATTTGCTTCTATTTCTTGTCCTCCTTCTTCTCTTCTTTCTTCTCTTCCTTCTTTTCCTCTTTCTTCTCTTCCTTTTTCTCTTCCTTTTTTTCTTCCTTTTTCTCTTCCTTCTTCTCTTCTTTCTTCTCTTCTTTCTTCTCTTCTTTAGCAAGTCCAACAGATATTATATCAACTTTACCTACTTTCTTCAGCTTCTTCACTATTTTTACTGTGTCCATTTGGCCAACCACCGTCAACTTCTGCTCCTTCACATCAGCAACAATCGAATCAACCCCTATGGATCAAACCACCAAAAATCAAACAGATCAATTACTCTTTCCTCACACAACTCACACTACACATCAACATGAATTCAAGGTAGAAACTTTGGCTTTGACAAACCACCCACCATAGATATCAGCAGCTGCTTCAATAGCCTTCTGCTTGGTTTTGTCATCAGTCATAGTCCAAACCTTTAACACAACCTTCTGTTGTGGATCGAAAGAGGGGTAATAACATGCATAAGAAGAAAGAGAAAATAATATCAGTAATCACATGATTTTCTTTTCTGGGTCAGTTGAATGGATCACTCACAGAAAGAATGAAAATGCAAGAAAAGAAGCAAAAGGAATGAAAAAGGGGTATGCAGAGATGGTGAAATGAGAAGTGGTACCTGAGCCATCTGAAGAGGTGTGAAAGGAAGAGTGAGAGAAGAAGGGGTTTGGGAAAATTGAGAAGCATGTACTATATAAGGGTAAAGGTGTGAGTGAGGTTTTGGAGTTGTTTCTTTTTATTTGTGCGTGTGACTGTGGAAGTCACATCCAAGAAATGGACCCTCCAAATGCACATTTCTTGCCGCATATATGGTGCAATTCGACAGCACACAGGACAAATTTTTGAGTGTTTTAGGCATGGTGATCACATTCTCTGCCATTTGGGATTTTCTAAGTATTTTTCTTTCTTGCTTTCTTTCTCACCTTGGTATCTTTTCCTGTCAACTTTGGGAAAACGAAACTTGCATCATTGCACATTAGAACGTGTAAATGCAAATGGTGGATTGGAATTTGGAGAGAGAGGAAAAAGAGTTGCGGAAAATCAAGTTAAATTTGCCATCTTGGCCTTTTGACTGGTCCCTTGTTCTAGAAAGATTAGAGTTGCATATCACTCTCTGTTCATTCATTTATTGCTAAATGAAAGATTTATTAAATATTAAAAAACAATTTAATTAATCTTAAAAATTAAACTTTAATTCTAATCCGATTTTATAAAACTGGTTTAAAAGATAATATGTTTATTTATATGTTGTAATTCACTTTATATCTTTAGTTGAATTGAAATGTCGAATACATCTTTTAAGTTTAAGTTGAGACATGTATGTTGAGAATAAAACTAAAAATTAATGGCGGTACAGATTATATAATAAATTTAATAAATATTAAATTTTATTAAGATATATTTCAAATAATTATGATATTTTTTTAAAAAGCAATTTTTATTTTTAATTTAATCTTATAAAATTATCTATAAAATAAAATTTATATCCACTAACATGTAAAAGGATAGAAGAACCTAACATTTGAAAGGATAAGAGAAATTATGGGTCCAATTCTCTTACTAGTATTTGAGAGAGTTATAAAATTGATTTGAGAATTTTGAAAAAAAGAATAAAAATAGTTGTGGGTTCAATTTTCCACATTAATAAAAAATATTAACAATTAACAATTACGAATAAAAAATAATAATTTACAATTAATAATGTGAATATATCTTATTTGTTAAGATTTGAGATTAAAATTATATAAAAAAGACAAGGAAACTAAAAGTGAGAAGAAGGAATTAATAAAAAAAATAAACGGAGTATGTTATTAACATTATTTTAACTTGTTGGTGATTATAATTTCTTACTCAGGATACATTATCTTATATTTTTATTGTTTCTTTTTGAAGAATAATATTCCATGAAGAATAGTAAAATAATGGTCAAATGCTATGCACAATGACATAAAGTATTTGTAGACCTCGTCGTTTCTTTCTTCTTTTATTGTAGCACAAAAGTTTGAATGTTAGTTTCAGATCTTTTCTTAATGGAATACAATATCTAGCTCAGAATTTCATTACGTCTCAAATCAAAACAAAATGCAACATTAACAAGTAGGTGATGTTTTTCGATACACGACAAATATTGACATTCAAACACATGCATCGTGTAAGAAAATATAATTATTTTCTTACTAATGGCAATGGAATACCGACAGAGAATTGCCCATGAAGACAAAATATCCATTGTTGTGCATAAAATTATGATGAAGAAAAGTATTGTCACTTTGTATAAGACATAGGAATAGGTTACATACAAAATATTCTTCCTAGATTGTCTGCTCCTGTGGCATATGCTTTTCACCACATTCTTTCTTCCTTCATCTTACCTCAAACTTGTGAAAACGAAAGATGGTGTTGTTGCTGTGACAGCACTAGGACTTAATCAAACATATCCAAAACAAATTAACTAGGATATCATGGATGCTGCTGACTTAGGTAACTGATTCATGTCTTTCACAGTTAAAAAAATAACTTTAACCTAATTTTTAAATGGGAAAATGTTTTTCTAATAATTTTTTTAACAACTTTTTTACAATCGCTTATGTAGTATAACTCGTAATTGATCCATTTCAAATATATAAACCAATAAAATAGTAACACATAATTTATTGTCAAAGTTGAAATTTTATTTTTCTTTTCCTCTTCTTATTCAAGAGGCTTCCTCTTAGCTATTATTATTGTTGTTGGAGTGGATTTACTGTTGTACCATTTTTTTTCCTTTTTTCTTTGTTAATATTCAATGAAGATGAAATGGATTTCTTAAGTGTAAAGTTTAAGAGAGTAATTGAGAGGAGTTCTTTATGCTCAGCATCTCTATTTTCTACGTATTGAATTTATTTTTAATGTATATTTATTTTTTAAAAAAAGTCTTCCCTACTTTAATGAACTAACAAAATTAGGAGGAATCAAATTATGAACAATAAACAGATGCAGTTTAAAAAATAAAGAGGAAATAAATTTATTTGAATAAATATTCTTTTTAAAAATTGTATTAATTAATAATATTGAAATTATGAATGGAGACATCCTCGGATCAAGGTGGTTATAACCTATTTACACTTGTAAATATATAAATAACTTATAGCTTATTATAAGAAACATAATTGAAAAATAAAACTTTTATAATATCTACCATCCATTACTCTTAATTTAAAAAGACTTACTATACAACCAAAAATATCTATCATAACTAAAATTGGTGTTTCCATACTTTCACATAAGGAAGCATGACCCTAGAGAGTAATCTCGATCACTTTACGAAATGGAAACACTTACTTGAATTCACCTTATTATACTAAGATAAGTATACGAATTTCTCTGCCTCCATAGAGTTTATGTGACAACATACCATAATATTTCTCATTCTATTTTATTGAATGGAACTTATCAACCTTTTCCAATATTGCAACCGTTTATTTGAGTGATTACTGTTTTTAACACAGTAATCATTACTTTGTTAGTTGTTAGGTTTTCGGTTTTGTTGGTTGTTAGATTTGGGAACTCTATAAATAGAGATTCCTGTTCTCTTTTCTTTTGTAACAACAATACACAGTACAAAATATACAAAGCTTTTGAGTTTTCTTTTTCCAGAAATCGTATGAGAAAGTTCTTCTACTAACCTTTGATCTGAACACCCCTCGTTCTTCTCTTCCTTTTGTACGGTTTCCTTTCTTCTTTCTCCACCATTGATGGCGTCTCCATGCTCTGGTGCTGCAGCTTCGTGGAGAAGCTTCTCGTGAAGGCTGTTCTGCTTTCTGGAAGCAGAAAGTTGTCCTCTAGGTTAAAAGCCATTGGGCTTTCTTTTATTTTTCGCATTGGGCCGGTTTTCTTCATCCATAACATTCTTCATATAAAAGATTTTATTTTTTGTGGTTTTATTGATGAACAATAACAAATATATTAAAATGAGACTAATAAACTATTACCAAATATAGAATTGATGAAAAAAAAGATTTGTTACTTCAATCGAGATACAAGGAAAATGACTCATTATATTCAATGGAAGGTTTTAAGAGACTTATGATTCGTCTTAAAATTTCGTTATCAATTCTATGATAGTAATCAATATTTCGATCCTAAATTCTTCGAACGACATCATTATGATCAATCATCATACATTCGAAATATTATTTGTTTTGAAATATGTGTTTCGTCACAATTTTATCCTAAAAAAATATCACGAGAGATAAAAAAAATATTTAAATTATCTTAAATATTGACTCTTAAATAATATACTTAACACGAACTATTGTCAAAGATTAAATTTTTCACACTATTATGATTACACACCCTATTCTCCCTCGTTGTGAAACTTAAGCCTGGGTATCCTTCTTTTCAATTCCATCAATGGACCTACAAAAAGTGGGAACACACACATATAGCATTACAATGTGTCGTTTTCCACCGGCCCTTATGTACCCTGTTTATTGTCGATCCATTATCATGACTAAATTAGGATTCTGTAAATACCAAGCCATGATGTTTTTTACAAACCCTTTTGTGAAGACTTATGAAGGTGAAAATCTTTAAAGCACGAAGTCGTAAACCATGTATGCTAGCAACACTTTCTATCTATGCACAAAACCTTTTGTATCCAATGTCTATTAGTAACCCTTTAAAATACATTTTCCCTCATTTTTCTATAAGGCAGCGACAACCAACTTTATCAATTATATATACACAATAATAAAATAAAAAAATCGTCACTACTACCTTATCTAGAAACTAATGATATTACAAGGAGGAGGTTTATCGGAGAGATACAAACACCAATGAAATATAAGCCCAATCATATAAAAGATTGACACCACTCTCTACCCAAAACCTTAAGGCAATGAGTTAACGGGTCTTTCATTTTTATATAGTGTTCTATTTTCTCATTTTTATCCAATGTGAAACTTGGACTCACACTTGCATTCCCAACATTATATATATACATTTCACAAGAATATTGCAGTAGACTGAGAAGACCTCAACTTATGTGAGAAGTGTTGGGTACAAACAAAGTCCCACATAAGAAAAAATAAGAGATGAACATGTGTTTATATACACATAAGATACTTCCATTGATAAGAGGTTTTTTGGAGTGGTACTAAAAGCAAATCCATGAGGGCATGGCCCAAAGTGGACAATATCTTACTAATGTAGAGACTTATGTTGTGATTAAAAGATAAGATTAATTTAAAATCTAAATTTTGTTTTAACTCTTTTGAACTAAAAGGTATATAGTTAAAAGTAAGTGTGTGGTTTGGTACAAACACTAATCCGAATAACAAAACAATTGTTGTTAAATTCTTATTGGTGATCCAGGTTCGTATTCTTGTACGTGATAACATAATATTCTCTTATAATAATCAACCACATACATCATCATACCTCATTACATTTGTTATTTGTTATTATTACATTTGTTATTTGTTATTATTATGTATTCAAAGTAACTAAAATGTATTTATGTTCTATTGTCATAAAAAGAGAAAAAAAAATTGATGACTTACAGTTTTATTAGTGGTTTCACATAGGATACATGTTCTACTTCTCACTTATATTCTCCTATTATATAAATTATTGTGTGACCACTTTATTTATTAATTCTTTAAATAGAAGGTTGAGCTAGTGATAATGCTTTAGTTTTTCAAAACACTGTCATATATAAAACTAACTTGAAGTTGTTTTTGTTTTTTAAGATTTTGTAAGTTGATTTTATGGTATATTTTGGTGTTTATCATTCCTCATAGCGTCTCATTTTCTCTTTCTCTATATAAATTTGTCTCATCTAACTCTTTCAATAAGTTGGTGACCATAATTTTCTCTCACTCAAATTGCTCTTTTCTTGACAACGATCAATGTTATTGGTTTCCATTCTAATATAATTAAATTCACCTAAGGTTTCTTCTTTTTAAGATTGGGTTTGCATAACCTCAAATATGTCTTCTTTAATGACATTTCACCAATTTATTTATCTTCCTGAAAGCTTATTTTATTTTCTTTATTATGCTCTAATTTATAGCATCATTAAATTAATTATTTTTTCGTCCACATCATGTTCTCATACTTTGAGTCTAGAATCTTTTTTTCATAAATGAGTATCATCTTTGTTAAATAATGAGAATCATCGTTCAAACCAAGTATTGAGATTGCAATATAGAGAGAAAAAACAAGAAAACAAAAAATAGTTTGTGTATTATTTCACTTCTACATCATGCAGATGCAAATATTTATACATCAAGATTATAATAGAATTAGTTATAAATCTATCTAATCTATCAGTTAACATATATTAAATCCTAACAAGATATTAAATTCTAACAAGATATTAAATCTTAACATATATTAAATCCTAACAAGATATTAAACAATCTTCCGTTTTTCCAATAAAGTTATATTGAATAATTTTAAATCCTTTACTCCAACTCCACCATCTTTCTTAGTTTTGTATCTATTTATTCCTATTTCACCTATGCAATTTTCTTTCCCTTTTAATCTTATCTCCATAAAAAGTCTTTATGTATTCTTGTAATTGATGTTGTTTTTTCATGTAGATATATGAACTCCTAATTATTATGAACTATACTATAAGGTTGTACAATCGATCTTACATGATTTGATTGACTTAGCTTATTTAACTTGCACAATGAGATAATTGACATCGTCTTGTAACAATCTCTTCCATAATAATTTTTTCACTGAAAATCAAATTTATAACTAAACTCCAATATCAATTATTAGATAATACGTTTATTATTAAGTCAAAACCTATAACTAATAACAAAATAACAATGTATCAATTTATCAAACTATTTTATTAATACGTTTATTAATTCTAGCCTTCTACGCATCAATTTATCAAGGTAAATTAACAATGTTCCTCCACCAAATAGAACTCTCTTTATTTTCTACCTCCCAATTAAATTTCTCAAATATGAAATGAGTTTCCCACACTACTCACCATATTGAGATATTCCTTTAACGAGTTCTTCTCCCACATTAATTCCATTGAATTACTCTTTATTTAGTAATGCGTATCACCTTGTTTTAATCTTCCAAATATCTTTTTTGTTCATAATCTTGTCAAACTACGGTTAAACACTAAAATAATATAATATTATAAAGATTTTTTTATTGCCAACTATTATTATATATGATAAAATTATTAAACGTTTATAGCATATATTTCCTTTAAAAATAAAGGTAAAATAATTTGAAATTGATTGCAACTACAAAATTCTCACGCACTGTAAAAAAATAAAATGAAAGTGATTACATACTCACAAAAGAGATTCTTTTCTTTCTGCCAAACTCACTCCATTGATATCTTATCAAACACCAACAATTTAGGCAGTGGTGATGCTAGGACAATGGAGGGTGAAGTGGTTGAATAATTATGGCAAATTCAAATTCAATTTTTGAAAGTGAAAATTACAGTTAGTGGGTCAAGTTTGGTTGGCCAAATATTGTAAAGCACATATCCTTCAAAATGTTTCTTTTCTAAATCAAGAATCTCAAGTTCAAAGGTGTTAAGCGATTTTATACAAGACCTCTCTCATGGCCTGCATGAAATAGTAGAAATTTAATGAAGATCCTTCAATATCTCCACTTACTTTTTCAGATTGGAGAGTATTTTCCATTAGATATTTTTCCAACATGGTTACACAAATTCAAAACATGCATTTGCATTATTATAATAATTTTTAAATTTTAATGCAAGTTTTCATGTTAATTATTTAATAACTTTTCACATCTTTGCGTTGGTAATATGTATTGTTCGTCTGTCTTATGCATTTGTCTTTATAAAATTTGGTTAAAACTTACCTTAATGCATTCTGAATTTAATTTAAATATATTGACTGTATTAACAAGATTAACTGATAATATAAAAAATTTTATAAATGAAAATTAAGCTTACACATTTATGTATTTTATCCTTTTTCTTATTTCTTATACAGGAAAAAAAATTCTAAGTCCGTTGAATATTAATATCAGTTATCATAGATTCAAATACAGTTCGTGTTAGAATCTTGTTATCAATTTTATACAAGGAGTCAATATTTTAATCTCAAATCCGTCGAATAACATAATTAGAATCAATCACGAGGTATTATTCGTTTTGGAATCTAAAATTCAATCACAGTTTTGTTTTTAAAAAAAAAATCTTAGAAAATAAAAAAAATATATTTAAATTACCTTCAACTACAACTTTTAAGTGATATGAAAGGATATGATAGAAACAAATCTTCTTTATGCATTCATACATATCATACATAGTACTTTTGTTCTTGATTGTTATGTTTGTATATGCACACAAAATTTATAGTTTGACTACATTTGATCTCAATAAAGAAATATTTAGTTACTTATGGATAATAACAAACCAAGTTTATAGTTAGAAAAAGGAGGGGAAGAAAGACATGTAATGGTTTCTCTTCGTCATCCAAAAATTGTTTCTTCTTCAAGCTTTCCCCTCTTTATAGGTATCTTTCCTTCTCTGTTTTTCGTTGATTTCCCTTTAATTTTAAAAAAGATACTATATATTCTACTCTTCATAGAAGATAAATGGATTGTAATTTGCTGAGAAAAAGTGTTAGGTTAACGTGGATCCATAACAATTTCCCCCAAGTAGTATTGAGGTCCAAATAATTATATATTGCAAATTAGAGACACTTAATTACTCTGTTTTACCATTGTTACACGAGGCTTGGAAAAGTGCAATGTTTTTAAAAAAAATTGCATCTTATAAGCTTAAGATTTTCAATATCTCGACCAAGATGAAAAGATTTTGCTTTTTTTAATATATTATATTGATGTCATTTTTAGTTCATAAGTTTGAAAAGTTTATCAAAATAGTATTAGAATGTGCTTATAATTCTAAAAGTATGCCCTTTGATTTTTAAATAGCTAAACGAAAAAGTACTCACTAATATTTCAAAAAGGTATAGAAAGAAAAAGTAAAAGAAAAGGTTAAAGTGTGTATATGTGTAAGAAGGTGTTTTACTATATTTTTGCATAACCAAATTAATCACTTTTATTTTATATTTTTCATTTACAATTCGAACTTGATGTGTTCATTAGGGAAATTAATCATTTCTTATATGGATTATTTATTGTATTCAGAAGAAATTTTGGAGAAGCATTTTCTATCTTTATTTTTTTACACAAATTTTATATCTTTTAATATCAAATTAAGTAATACAATTTTCTATGTTTCTTCATACAAATTAATTAATTAACATATTTTTACTCTCTCTTTTACCATACTTCTTCACATTAATTTTTTCCATAGTCTCGTCACTGTTATATGTAAATTATACACAACATCACAAAAAAGAAATTAACCAAGAAACTCGTTGGATATCATCAAAAGGAGGCACAAGACAATACACTCAAGAAAATTGGCAAAAAAAAATAATCAACCAATAGTAAACAAACTCTAATTTACTAGGAGAAAATATGTCTCACTCTCAATTTCTTCTTTTTCTCTTGAAAGAGAAACTAACCTGAAGTGAGGAAAAAAGTATGCTTAAAACTGATCTAATTCAATTACATTATGGTGCAAGCATGAGGGTTATCATCACTGAAGAGAGAAGCAAATGCTTCATCAGATGCCACAGCAACTGAATACACTGCAGGGGTGTGGAAGAAACTGTGAACTCCATTGGTAGCTTCACTTTTGTATGCATCATAGTAATGGTTAACAATGTAACTAGGATACTTGTAAAATGAAGAAAAATGAGCATGCCCTGGAAATGGCCATGGTTCTGCCACTTTCCCTGAACGTTTGATTGCCTTCAGAACCTTCTTTTCCTCCAAGCCATAGCCCCTCACTGTTATTTTCTGTGATTCCATTTCAACTTCTACCTCATCTACTCCTGCAAATAAAAAACTCAACAACTTCAAAAACTGATACATAACACATTCTGATATGCTATACTAACTCAATCTTTTGACAGATACACTTCAGTTGATTTGACAAAAAATACAAAGTTGTGAGTATAAGTTAATAAAGCTAAATTTCAAAGCATGGTAGTTAAAAAAACGGGACTAACTCAATTATACATATGGTGCTTGATGACCCATGTAAAAGTCACTTTGTAGTACTTTTTGCTTGCTTTTGGGTATGCTTATTTTCATGCTGAATGAGAGCTCATAATGTCATGTTTCTCATGAGTTCACTTTTCATGAACATAAAAATGTGATTCATTTTTGCTCACCAACAAAAGCGAAAAGCTGTACACTTTAAGACATCATTTATCCATGTAACAGAATACACATTATAAGAAGTAATGGAACAACAACTAAAGATGTATATTTGCATATAACTTGCAGGCTTTCACCTCAAAATAATTAACATTAATGAACTAGTAATTACAATAATGTGAAGGCTATAGAACTGGTTTTGTTTTCATTTGTAATGACAACTAACGTTGTTTGGTTAAGGTGTGACAGAGAGGCAACCTAATTTGTTAGATTGGAAAACATGTCTGAAGAAATTTGGAACCCATCTGGCAACAGGAAGGTGTACATGGACCCCAGAATGGTATGGTGCACCAAATTCTTGACTTATGGTTTAACACTTAGCAAGGAAAGTGAGAAATGCACATGGAGATTTTGGAAATCAAAGCCCACATAAAATTCAAAGATAAGCAACACAACCGTTACCCTTCAATGGCCCATGTATACCAGCTCAATCAATCCATAGCCTGCAGAAAATGTACCTTTAAGTTTGAAGAGAGCTTTCTTTAGTTTTGAAGCACATCCTTCACAATCAAGATTTGGAACTCTCACCTCTATCATATTCTGCTAAGAGAAATGCTTGTCAGTACTTCTTTAATACTTTCCCAAATAATATTTAAAGCTATGTACTACAAATATCAGATGAAAAATTGCTTTCACGAAATTCCAATGCAGTAATGCAGAAAAACCAACTGTTATTTTGAGAGTAAAAGTACGAAAAAAGAAAACTTTGGCACATTAACATCCATTTGAGACATTATTTTCAGTAAAAAAACATGTCAAATGAATATAAGTGGGCCGACCCACCATTGTTCTAGAAGTATCTTTGAACTATATCTACAACTCAAATCCAATCATGCAGTAGATACATGTAAAAAACTCGTTATAGCAAATGGTTCTGCAGTGTCACACATTATAACAATCTCAGTCATAAACTCCTAATTAACTGTTCTTCAAATGCACAAACAAATGCTATGAACCAAACCATTCTAAGCTTGTGTGTATATAATCAGAAAAAGGGACTTACAGACATAGTTGCTGGTGTAGCTTAAACTGAAACAGGTGAGCCTTCTTGCAGAAAAAGGAAGAGAGCAGTGTGCTGTGTTGTGGTGTTGGATGAAAGAGATGATGGTGGTGTTAATGGGGTAACAGAAACAATGTGAAGGGTGTGTTTTAAAGAGTAATGGTGAAAAAGGATGATTGGGGTTTGAAACCCGAAAAGGTAGCAGAGTATAGTATATTCACGCGTGGGGTGAGGCAAAACAAAAGCGTGGATTCCTCTCTCTTACGCTCCCCAATTTTGAGGCACACAGTCTCACCCTGTCTCCATTGACTTGCCACCACCTATGGACCATTTGAACATCTCTCAGTGGAATCATGAAAATGGTAGACACCACCTTTTCTCTTTTCTTTCTTCGACATCTACACACCATCATTTCTACCTGCATATGTTGCAGTGCTTGTAAACTCACCACGCTGCATATGGTGGGTTACATGTAATCAATATCTATCTACAAAGATTACAATGTCCATTCTTTTCAAATAATTATGCTTTTTTTTTCTCTTTTGCCATTCTTTTTTGTAAATAAAAGAGGTGTCAAATGTAAGAATGAGGAAAATCAAGATTCATCATAGGCTAAATGATACCGTATCTTGTCGTTTTATAGGATTTTGTAATTTTGAAAAAAATAATGTTATTGTGTTTCTTATCAATATTCGGCATACTTATATGGTCCCCTTGTTCTTAAAATAGAGATGATTTACATTAATTTTTTCTTAAAACTGTTAATTATATAGTTTTAATTATTAGATTAAAGTTTCTAATTATTATATAAGTTAGATTTTGCAAAATTTTAAATCGACTAAAAAACCTTTTTAAATGATATAATTGAAACCACTAACAAAATTCAAAATTATTTTACAAATTTACAGCGCCAACAATTCCATTTCCCTATATTTAGTTGATTAACTAGTTATATTACAATAAAATCATTAAATAATAATTAATTTAAAAATAAAAAATAATTAGTTACTATATTGATTAAATTATTTATTAATATTTTAAATAATTTATATTATTAATTGATTTGTAAATCAGAGTTTAAATTAATTTCTAACTAAAACTTTAAATACTTATGTTATGAGAAAAGAAAGGATAGGAATTGTATTTCTTATTCCATAAGAAGAGAGTACAATTTTACATATATATAATTGTTTGAAACAATATATAAACGGAATATAAATATAAAAATAGAATATAAATATATGAAGATAAATGCACAGATATGAACGGAAAATAAATTAAATCCAATATCCCCCCTCAAGCTGCAGCATATATATCCTTAATGCTCAGCTTGGACAACAAAGATTGAAATTGTGCTGGATGCAAAGCTTTAGTATGAATGTCTGCAAGTTGTGCTGAAGTAGGAATGGACAGGAGCTTAATTACACCAGCTTGAACTTTATCTCTTATGAGATGACAATCAATTTCAATATGCTTTGTTCTTTCATGCATGGCTGGATTTTGTGCAATTTGTATAGCAGATTGATTGTCACAAAACAGAGAAACTGGTTGTGGTAGAGGTTGTTTCAAATCATGGAGCAAATACAGAAGCCATTGAATTTCACATGTTGTGGAAGCTAAAGCTCTATATTCTGCTTCGGTTGATGATCTAGATATAGTACCTTGCTTCTTGGATTTCCAGCTAATTAATGATGCACCATAGAACACATTAAAACCAGTCACAGACCTTCTAGTGTCAGGGCAAGCAGCCCAATCAGAATCACTAAAAGCCTTGAGAGCATGTTCTGTGTTGGAGGGAAAGAATAATCCTTGTCCTGGATTGTTCTTGATATATCTCAGGATTCTTATTGCTGCTGCATAGTGATCTTCCAAAGGATTGGAAAGAAATTGACTGAGAGTACTAACAGCGAAACATAAATCTGGTCTTGTGTTGGTTAGATATAGTAACCTGCCAAGAAGTCTTCTATAGGCCTGCACATCTGAATAGGGTTTCCCTTCTGTCTTGGAAAATTTTGTGCCTGGCTGTATAGGAGTAGAAACAGGTTGACACCCCAACAATCCTGCATCTTCTAGTAACTCTAGAGCATACTTCCTTTGTGACAAATTAATGCCCTGTTGAGATCTTGCAATTTCTAAGCCCAGAAAATACTTGAGTTGGCCTAAGTCTTTAATCTTGAACTTTGCATTCAATAGAGCCTTCACAGTTTGGATTTCCTGGATGTCATCACCTGCCAAAACTATATCATCTACATAAACAAGTAAGATGGTAATATGAGCAGAATCACTTTTGACAAAAAGTGAATAATCTGATTTTGATTGTGTGTAGCCCAAAGAAAGTAAAGTAGTTGTCAACTTGTAATTCCATTGTCTAGAGGCTTGTTTGAGTCCATATAAAGACTTCAACAACTTGCAAACTTGTCCTGGTTTTTCAGATTTATAACCAAGAGGAAGAGACATGTATACTTCTTCATCTAGATCCCCATGTAAAAAGGCATTAGTTACATCTAGTTGATGTAAATACCAATGTTTGGAAGCTGCTAAAGCTAGAACCAATCTTACTGTTGTGAGTTTGACAACAGGTGAAAAAGTCTCAAAGTAATCTAAACCTTGTTGTTGTGTGTAGCCTTTGGCTACAAGCCTTGCCTTGTATCGTTCAATACTCCCATCAGCATGCCTCTTTATTTTGTATACCCATTTACATCCGATAGGTTGCTTTCCATTAGGTAGATCAGTCAAAACCCAAGTTTTGGTATTTTCTAAAGCTGCAATTTCTTGATCCATGGCATTTCTCCAACAATCATGTTTGATGGCTTGGTTATAGGTTTTAGGTTCACTAACTTGGGAAAGATTAAGGACATATGATTTATGAAGAGATGATAATGCATCATATGATAGATATGAAGAGATAGGATATAAGGTACCTGTGGATGACTGAGTGGCGGAAGAAGTAGATGACATGTTGCAATGATAGTCCTGCAGATAAGATGGTGTATGTTTTGGCCTAATTGATTTCCTTTGTGGAGTAGCAGTGACAGGTTCAACAGAAACAGGCTGAGAAGAGAAAATAACAGGGTCGGAAACAATAGAAGGAGGAGATGTAAGTGGTAAAGAGGGTTGATCAGTAACTTCTGAGAAAAGAGGTGATGGAGGTGAAATAATTTTGGTGACAAGATCCAAGGAATTTTGTGTATTAATAGGTGAGTGCTTGTCACTAGTAAGAAAAGGAAATATATTTTCATAAAATACTACATTCCTTGATAGAAAAATTTCCCTAGAATTGAAATCTAACAAAAGGTAGCCTTTCACTCCTGTTTTAAAACCCAGTAAAACACATTTTCTTGCACGAGGTTGAAATTTTGTTCTATGAGTTTGAAGAGTTGAAGCATAGCAAAGTGAGCCAAAAACTCGTAAGTAAGTAATGTCAGGTTTAACATTGTGTAACAGCTGAGATGGAGAAAAATATGTCAAAACTTTGGAAGGTAAAATATTAATGAGTTGCACAGCATAACGAACAGCAAAAGACCAGAAAATTATGGGCAAATGGGATTGAAACATTAAAGATCTAGCAACATTGAGAATGTGTTGATGTTTTCTCTCAACGACTCCATTTTGTTGAGGTGTTTCAACACATGATAATTGATGTTGTATCCCTTTTTGTCTATAAAAATCTGTCATTGCAAACTCATTACCATTATCTGATCTAACAGCTTTTACATCAATGCCAAATTGTGTTTTTATATAAGAAACAAAGCCAATAAGTTGTGATCTTGTATCTGATTTACTTGTCATTAATTTAATCCATGTGTATCTAGACATATCATCCACTATAGTTAAGAAATATTTGAAACCATCAACAGAAGAAGTACTATAGGGCCCCCAAATATCAACATGAATTAAATCAAAAGGAGCTTTTGAAACAGTAGTACTTAATTGAAAAGGTAATTTTCTTTGCTTAGAATAATGACAAGCATCACAATGCGTGTATTTTGTATTGGGTAAAGTGGCATACATGTTGCGTAATTTGGTATAACAAGAAAAAGAAGGATGCCCTAGTCTATAGTGCCAAATATCTATAGAGTTATGTCTTATTGTAGAACAAGCAATAGAATTCTCAGAAGTAATAGAAGCTGGTGAACCAAGGGGTGTGGGTACAGGAACTATCATGACATACAAGCCATCTCTTTCTTCAGCTTTGCCAATCATCTGCAGGGTTGACTTGTCCTGTATTTCACAGGAAAATTCAGAAATGTTAAGTTTACAAGATAGAGATTTAGTTAACTTTGTGACCGAAATAAGATTGACAGAAAAATTAGGAATAAACAAGACATTATATAAAGTAAGGTGTGGGCTAAGTGAAACAGTGCCAGAAAAATGAGCAAATGAAGAGTTCTTGTTGGGTAGTGATACTGTAATTGGTGAGATTCTATGATAAGAAATAAAATGAGACAAAGAATTAGATATATGATCAGTAGCACCTGTGTCTAGAATCCATTTGGAATAGATATTACCTTGAGCCTGGGAAGAAGTGGAAGCATTATGAGAGCTCACTAGATTAGTAGAATGTGGGATTGTGGGATTAGATTGAGGAAGAAGTGCCAATAAACCATGAATTTGCTCTTGAGAAAGTCCCAAAATTGCGGAATGTGACTGTGCCGGAGAATTATTATAAGAAGGAACTACTGTAGAAGAATCTGTTGTAACATTGTGGACTCTTTTGGATTTGAGATCAGGTGGTAATCCATGTATTAGAAAGCAAGTATCAATGGTGTGGTTTGTCCTGCCACAGTGAGTGCATTGTCGAGGTGCACCAAACCTTCCCCCTGAGGAACGAGCCTGAGAACCTTGATAACGAGCCTGAGAACCTTGATATGAAGATCTTCCCCGGCCATAATCATTGGCAGGAGAGGGTTTACCTCTGCCATTGAAGGTAGAAAAAGAAGGTTTAGATTGAGAAACTTGTGACGCCATGACTGGAGGTTGAGAAAGAATTCCTGATTGTAATTGTCGCTCATGTTGAATTATCATCGAAAAAATTTTGGGTAAAGAAGGCAAGGGATCCATGAGAAGGATCTGAGAGCGAACAACAGAGTAATTATCATTCAAGCCTCTAAGAAAACAAAGAACACAATCATTTTCACGATATTCCTTCATTGTCTTAGAAACAACACAACAAGAAGCAGAAGATTGGCATTCAGGAATAGGGCGAAAATTGCAAAGTTCATCCCAGAGAATCTTCATTTTAGTGTAATATGCAGTAACACTTAGATCAGATTGATGCATTGAATAAAGATCTTGATGCAATTGTGAAATTCGAACAGAATCACCTTGGGAGAAACGATCTTTGAGATCCTTCCATGCCGTAGCAGCAGAGTCAATCCAAATAATACTTGTAGCAATCTCATGAGAAACAGAATGATTGATCCAAGATAAAACTAGATTATTGCAACGCTTCCATGCTTGAACCATTGGATCTGTACCAGCTGGACAAGGAATGGAACCATCAACAAAGCCAAATTTATTCTTCATTTGTAGTGCCATAGACATCGAGCGAGCCCATCCATGATAATTGTGACCTTCAAGAATCGGGGAAACAAGCACCAATGAAGGATTCTCGTTAGGATGAATGTAATAGTCATGTGTTGTATCTTGCAACGATGCGAGAGTAACAGAGGGAGTAGCCATAAAAGGAGAAGAAAAAGGCAGAAAAGCCAAGAACGAAAGGTAGAAAATGAAGATCTGGACAGGAAAAGAATTGGTTGCGGAAGAACGTGATAAAAAACCGGCTTGTAAGGTGAGGTTTGCACCCAATTATAAACTATGAATTGGCCTTATCTCTAGTTGATGTGGGACTTCCAACACACCCCCTTCACGCCGAGGTATAGACATCTCGTGCGTGATAGTAGAAATTGGATGGTCCGATAACGGCCCGATAGCGGGTGGAATAGAAGAATAGAATGCCCACTTAGAACTCGCTAGGATAGGCTCTGACCTGGCTCTGATACCATGTTATGAGAAAAGAAAGGATAGGAATTGTATTTCTTATTCCATAAGAAGAGAGTACAATTTTACATATATATAATTGTTTGAAACAATATATAAACGGAATATAAATATAAAAATAGAATATAAATATATGAAGATAAATGCACAGATATGAACGGAAAATAAATTAAATCCAATAACTTATAGTTATTAAATTTTAAATTAGTCTTTAATTAATAATAGTATCTGTTTTAGATATTAATAACTTTGAAAAAAATAATATTTAATTTAGTAAATATAATGATTTTTTTTGTCTTTAAATTAATATTTATTTAATTAGTTTATTGTAGTGTAAGTAACTAGATTATGTAAAAAGAGTAGTTTTCAAAGTCGAAATCCTTTGACATAAGCAAAAGAAGATCTTTTAATTTTTTTTATTATTACTCAATTTTTATAATGTGACATGGGCAATCTAGGTGATATACAAATCAACATTATTTTGAACAATGAAAGTATAATATTTCATACACAACTGGTGCATGTATGAATAATCTCTTTATATTTTTTTGGTCTCTATTTAACATCTTTCAGCATTATATGTATATGCTTTAAGGGATGTAAAAGATGATATGTATGATCAACCTTTTCTTTTTTTTGAATCTTGAAAGAGTCAATCACGTACCTAAAAGATATTGGAGTTGGAGGTTGGTGCATGTAACATCACAAACTAAATTATTTGGCATAACGGTTGTAAATGCTTATAAGTTTTTTAAAAAATTTAAATTATTTTATTAGGAAAATGAAATAAATTCTTCTAATATAATTTTGAAATATTAAAACGTATTAACTTTTTAACGTCATATTTTAAAAAAATTATATTATAAAATGATTGATATATTTTTTTGTCACATGCAAAGGCACTTTCGGAATCAAAGCAGAAAAGGCAGATAACGATCTTCTGTAGTAAAGCTGGTTTCATAATATTCCTCCCAAGAGCTTCTTTGCAGAAAAGGTATAACTCTTTCAAACAAAACTTAACAAAAATATTAATGATGGAATATTGGATGACAAATATTTACATTCATTTAATATATATTATAAAAGTAAAATAGTTATAAAATATGAATTTTTGTAATTTTAAAAAAAGAATATAAAAAGTAAAAGTAAAAGAAGACAGTATATAATAAATATAAAAAATTTGGGTATCAAAATATTATTTTTCTTATCAAAATCAAATAATTAGAAAAGTGTCTAAATGTTAATCAATCGGATAGATCGGGCTGAAGTAAATGTTATATCTATTCAATAATAAATGGATCTATTTTTTTAAAATATTATTTAAGGACATATATTATATATATTGAATTTATTAGTTTCTTTATATCACGTTTAATTTTATATTTTTATCCACTATGAATTATTTTTAAGAAAAAGGTCAATAATAGATAAATTTATATAAAAAATTATAACATTGGTATTAATAAACTATAAGTATCTTCTTATAAGAAACTATATAACATTATTTTCTGTACAAAATCATAAAATACTAATTTTTCCAATTTTTTCTTTCTATATTATTTAACTTTCTTATTTTATGATATTTGGATATTATTTTTAATCAGTTATTAGGAGACGTTTACGATAAAAAAAACAAAGATAAAAATTGCCATGAAATGAATAAAATAATAAAATAATAAAAGAGGTTGTCTTTTAACAAAAATAATGCAGTACTTACATCACAAACAATCGAACTTCTTATGTTAAACATTATTGATAAAGGAAGAATGTTCTGTAACGATCCTTGTGTGCTGACAGAAAAGTTTCTCTGTAAAACCATGGTCTTGCATGTGAAGAAAGGAAGCAAGTACTTGACCTAATTTGATCTGCATAAAGAAGTGTTGAAAGCAGAGAACAGTATGTGTATTGAATGAAGGACTTAAGACCTATTTTAAAGCAAACACACTTTACAGCATAAAGTTGTGAAGTATCTTGCACAAGCTCAGCTACATTTACTCTTAGATCAAGAACAGTATCTGAGCTCAGCCAACTTGGAAAAATCTACTTTACCACTCAAACAACTCAAAAGTCTTAAACAAAAGCATAATGGATGTTACCAAAAAAAAGCCATAATGGATTAACATGTTTTATGCATCTCATTCTTTATATATTTTACATAACTTTTCTTTTATACACTTCTCATGCATGTTATGATATAATAACTTATAAGGTTATAAGTACTTGTGACCCATATTGATCAACTTAACATAATAGCTCATATAGAAAAAGGTTGTGATTTAAAAAAAAATGAAGGGTTTTCAAGTTTGGACTCATGGCTACTCCATTCAAGGTTTTTTAGAAGTATGAATTGCTGAAATGTGTACACAATGCTTATAAAAACAACACTTACCATAGTTTAGATAATTTTTTGTTAATGAGTAATTCTATTACATTGGTCAAATTAATATCAAGATTTACTGATTAGCGTTTAAGTTTTAGAAAAAAAAAATGTTGATAATTGATTATGTGATTATTTTAATAAAAAAGATATATAATAAAAGATAAATTTATAATTGAATGATATAAAAATTTATTAAGATAACAATGTTGAGGTTTGGTAAATAACGAGAATTCAAACGTGAGTCTAAATAATCAAATGAAAAAATTAAACATCTTATATAAAAAAAATCAATAAAATCATTATTTAAAGTTTTGAATTTAACTCATAATATTATATATCTACTATCACCACTATATCCTTTTTAGAGTTATCTAAAAATAGACTCATTATTAAAAGTTTCAGAGAAAAGAAGGAACTCATTACATCAATGTGTTAGAATTTTAATTATCAATTAAAGATGTTTACACTCTTGTGTAAATTCTAATTGTAATTTTTAAATTAGTTATTATAAGAATTAATAATTTTACTATATGTATGGACAATACTATATTATTAGATAACAATGTAAACAAGATCGATAGAAAATAATGTAAAAAATATTTAAATTCTCAAATCCACTTAATGTTTTTTCTTAAATGTAATTATTTAATTTTTCTCTCACAAATTTAAATTATATCAATTGAATTCTCATATTTAATGTATTTGTAAAGAAAGTAGAACGTTTGAATGCTTTGTGGATAGTGGATAAATAATTATTTCACTACATGAGTGAAAAATATTTTTTCTTTTTTCATTCTAGGCTTGATAAATGGGAGAAAATATAGAGGATAAAAATTACACAACTTATTAAAATATATTTTTTGACAATAAGTAGGATATATCTCAACTTAAAAGAATTTATTTTGCTCAACTTACTAAAATATCTTTTTTGGTGAAACAATTAGAAATTGAAATAGAGTAATGTCACTATTGTTTCATTGGAGGGATTACTAATGCTTAAACTCATGTTGGGCTTTTGGCCCAAAAAGAATAATCAAAGGCCCAATAGGAGTTACCTCATCAACATTTCTTGGACCAAAAAGGGTTATTTCAAATTACCAATCACTCTTTTATTAAAAAAAAATAAATACGATATTTCATTGGATAAGGCTTTTTCTTCTGTTATTGGTGGAACAACCTTGGAAGGTGTAACAATGGCTTCCTCTGTTACTTCCTTTTTTCGTATAAGGTAAAGATTCTTACCCTCTCTTTCTTTTCTTTGCTTCACTTATGCTACTTCCCTTTCTCACTTCGCTCTGTATTGGAACACTTTTAGTTTTACATTGCAATCTTCAATGCCGGTTATATGGTTATCAAATATTACATTTCACGGACGAAAAAAACACCCTTTACGGGATTTAGCTCCTTTATCGTAGTAGCAAGCACAGTTTTAAACTTTGAGAAATACGACTGTTCTGAACTTTCTCACTGTTTCAACATTTGAATGTGTTTTTCGTTCACTTGAATGGCTCTTAGTGCCTCAGTCTCAATTGGGCGTAAAGAACTATGTGATGGCTCAAGATATTGTGGGTCTTCAGTTCAATCTGGTCTTCAAAATGATTTGCTCGTGGGTAATGATAACAGTCATAATAATCTTGTGAATCTGTCCTTGGATCTTAATGAAGTGGTTGTTGCTTTGAGGATATTTGATGAAATGCTTCTTAGTGGTATTGTAGGTATGTGAAGAATGATGATTATGAATTTGCTATTTTACATTGCAAGCAACATGTACAGACTTGAAGAGAAGTTTAATGAGCATGCTTAGAGGGAGTTCTTGATGAAATCATTAGTTGGGAATGTAATTGTTTGTATTCATAATTTTGCTGTTAACAGAAATAATTTTGAGAGATTATTACTTGTGCCCACTTCATTGATTGCGTCATGTTCAAGTTGGATGTTGTACTTTACAGTGCTTTTGTACATTGACTACAAGGCTATCTGTTCTTGATGTTATTTTTTTTTTATATATTTATATAGTTAGTAGATACAAGTTTCACGTTTTTGTAGTATGGTTATATGTGATTTATATAGTTTATTCAAAAAGTAATAGTTATTAATTTACGTTTTATAGCAAATCGGACGTGGTTTTTGGCTTTTCAATCAGTTTCTAAGCAACCATTATATATATATATATATATATATATATATATATATATATATATACACACACATCTATGCATCACGAACTAACTCAATTTACTCTTTCGTTCTTCTTCGGCGCAGAAAAAGAGTGCATTGATTTTCAACTTTTGCAACACAGAGATACATCCAATTGGGCAAAACTCGGCGACCCAATTGAGGACTCATTCCAAAGTTTTCGTCTTTGAAACTTTCCATTTAGAAGAAGGTCAGAACTTCAAAAGGTTAAGAGTGAAGTGGCAAAGAGACATAAACAGAGACAAAGAAACAGAGAAGGAGAGAGAACAACGACAATGTAATCGCGCAGATGCAAGAGGACAGCGGATCGGGGCATTTTCGTCATTCCAATAAGGATGGAATCTGGTTGCCGGTCATAAAAGCTCTGCCGCGATCCGTGGTGGTTCTTCTCTTCCCCGTCGTGGTCATCATCGGCGTGTTGACTTACACGCGCGTGATTGACACACCAGTGAGTATTCTTCGTAATTATTATTATCACTATTGTTATCCTTTTACCTCCGACGTTGATTGGTTCAATGTGTGTGCTATTTTAACGTTATTATATGATCTTGTTTGTTTCGTATGTTACGGTTCTCTGAAAGAGAGACACGTTGGGGAATTCCTTAGGAATGGTGTGTGAATTCCCTTGGCCCGTGGCATGGATCGTTCAACAAACCACCACATGGCATTATCCTTTCTTAGTCTTTTTCCCTCCAAAACATTCTATTTAGTTAAAGATAATTTATTTAACCATCATGTATACATGTAACTTAATCAAATTCCATTAGGGCATAGGGTGGTTGCAAGATTAGCTGTTTTTAAACTTGTATTATCTTATAAAATATACTTTAAACTTAATTACAACTAGTTGAATGAGATGAGATTTATATACTATTTATATGATATGACTTCATCGTATATTTAATTCATGTTAGAAAGTAATTAAATTAAGAAAAACTCATCCTAAAAAATGGGTTAGTAAACGCGAAAGAAAAGTAGTTCAACTATTTAGGTGCAATAGAAAGTGAAATATAGATGTGGTAGGTTTAGCCCTTCTACCAAAGTAAAAATTGAACAAGGACATTGAATTTTGAAAATGGAACTTCATTAATGTATTCAGGGTCGGTCATTAATGTATTGCTGATAGAAGAATAAATGTATTAAATTTCACGTTTTGGATTCTCATACTGACCGAAAGCACAATGTTTAGTTTAGAAAACTTCTACATATCAAAGAGAATATACTAAAAAGTGTGCTAAATTTTCCCTAGAAATCATTAATGCTTTTTCTCGAAACTTCAATTTCCATGGCCTTACCAAAACAACCGCTAAGAGGGTCGGTTAACCAGACATATAGACAAAGTTCTAAAGATCGTGAGTTTTTCTCTGGGGACCACGTGTTCTTAAAACATCACTACAGACCCAAAACAGGGAACCAATTCTTGACTTTTCTTGACTTTAAGGGATCATGTGCCTTGTAATTTTGCGCCACCTGTTTCATGCACGTAAATTACCTTGGACCCATTTACCTATTTTAAGTAAGTCACTTACAATGGTACGTTTATGTTTTCCTAGTTCAACTCCCAAGGTACGTGGATAATATGTCGTTGTTCTTATTTAGAGGCTGGTTTGACTATTTTCCCGTAGGTTTTACACAACACAATTTTTTATTATTTTGCAGAATTATATATATATATATATATATATATATATATATATATATATAATTCCTCTAATAGAAAGTTGGTCTATTTGTGTTACCGATTTATCTTATATATCAGTCAATTGCATTTCTATTATTGGAAAAAACGAAAAAGATACAATAATATATTACTAATATTAATAAGAAGAATACAGAGTAAAATGTAAAGTATCAAATATATTAGAGATGACTCTTGTAAAATATATTTATTCCCTACAATTTTTCATACTTAGTGTGTCATTTTTTTATGAATATTTCATAAAAAATTACAAGAATTGCCCTACAAACACCATGTACTATTCTCTGTCTCTATGATATTATATTTTTCCTTGCTGAGAAAAAAAAATGTACTAATTCTATGGGGTGATTCACTTTTTCTTAATTTTAGCCTACACTTTCTGGAATTTCATCTACCAAATCTTCATTAAACACCACACGTACCTTCAAAGTCCCTTTCAGTGTTCAAAGAGAGACTCCATTGAACTGCAGTGTATACAACCTCACAAAAACATGCCCCACCAATCAAAACCCAATCAAAGAAGATGATCAGAGTCGTCCATCCGGTGCCACGTGTCCAGACTACTTCCGTTGGATTGAGGAGGACTTGAGACCGTGGGCCTACACAGGCATAACACAAGAGATGGTGGAGAGGGCAAAGGCAACAGCAAACTTCAAGTTGGTGATATTGAAAGGTAGGGCTTATTTGGAGACCTACCAAAAGTCCTTCCAAACAAGGGATGTCTTTACATTATGGGGCATTTTGCAGTTGTTAAGGAGGTACCCTGGAAAAGTTCCTGATTTGGAACTCATGTTTGATTGTGTGGATTGGCCTGTGGTTTTGGCTAATCAATACAGTGGTCCTGTTCCTCAGCAGCCACCACCATTGTTTCGATACTGTGGAAATGATGATACCTTGGACATTGTCTTCCCTGATTGGTCTTTTTGGGGATGGTAACACCCTTGCACTTTTTTATACTACTATAATACTATTCTTGTTATGAGGGTACATAAATTTCTGAACTTTACAAAGTAGAATTGATGGCATATTATTGTGTGTGCTTGGTGCTAGGGCTGAGGTTAATATAAAGCCATGGGAGATTTTGTTGGGAGAGTTGAAAGAAGGGAACGAGAGAATACCGTGGCTCAACAGAGAGCCTTATGCATACTGGAAAGGTAATCCATCTGTTGCAGAAACCAGAGAAGACCTCATGAAATGCAATGTTTCTCAAAATCAAGATTGGAATGCTCGTTTATATGCTCAGGTATTATTATCATTCTTCTTAGCTTTCTTTAATTACACTTATTGAAATCAAAATCACTATTATACCTTTATTATTTGAAAGAATTTGTTTCTATCTGTATTATTTTATACTTTTTTCTCTTTATTCCTTCTTGACAAATGAAAATTTCAACCCAGGATTGGAAACGAGAATCAGAAGAAGGGTTTAAGAAATCAGAATTGGCAAGCCAATGCACTCATAGGTATAACATGGAAGAGACAAATTTTAACTCCTCTTTTAGTTATTATTTTGTGTAATATTGCATTTTTGTTGTTGGACATGTTTGAATTCCTTCATGATTTGTGCAGATATAAGGTATACATTGAAGGTTCTGCTTGGTCAGTGAGTGAAAAATATGTCTTGGCATGTGACTCCACCACTCTACTTGTGAAGCCACATTACTATGATTTTTTCTCAAGAGGACTCATACCAGGGCACCACTATTGGCCCATAAAGGAAGATGACAAGTGCAGGTCCATTAAGTTTGCTGTAGATTGGGGGAACAGTCACAATCAAAGGGTAATCTTCAAGTTTTGCTTTTTTGTGCAGAATATAGGATTAATCTTTCTGAATATTTGAACACCTTCTCAATGTTTTTTTATCTGTGAAATTGATCAGGCACATCAAATTGGAAAGGCAGCAAGTGAATTCATTCAAGAAGAGTTGAAGATGGATTTTGTGTACGATTACATGTTTCATCTTCTGAATACATATGCTAAACTGTTCACATACAAACCCTCCATTAGTGGTAAGGCTACTGAGCTGTGTGTGGAGTCAATGGTTTGTGGAGCAAAAGGATTGGAAAAGAAATTTATGATGGAATCATTGGTGAAGGGTCCTGCAGACACCGACCTTTGCACGATGCCTGCCCCTTTTGATCCTCCATCTTTGTACGCACAATTACAGAGAAAGAAAAGTTCAATTCAACTAGTTGAATCAATGGAGAGAAGTTACTGGGAGAATCAAAATATAACATCTTAGTGAATATTTTTCCCATGTTCAACACTCTTTCAATATTTCCCCATCTTGGGTGGATATAAAATATGATGGGATAAAAAGGATTTGTTAATAATTTTTTTTGAATTTTATTTTATTAGTTTAGGAATAGGAATATTTAGTTTGATTTTGATAGAGATAAAATAGAGATAAATAATTTTGATTTTTTACTTATTTAGGTGTAATATTATTTTATTTTATTGATATAAGATAAAGATAGATTAAGTAGTTATTTTTATTTTGAGTGAGTTAATATTTTGTTTTTAGTTTTTATTAATTTGTATTTGGTGTAAGATTCTATTTGATTTTTTTTAAGATTGTAAAAGTTTAATAAAAATTACCGCAGGGAATTGAAGAATATTATCATAGTGTTTGTTGTGTTTATACACTTCTCATTATGTTATGATGAATAACTTATAAGGTTATAATACTTGTGATCCATATTCATCAACTTAATATAATAGCTAATATAGAAAAAGGTTGTGATTTAAAATTAAATTGGTGGAAAAAAAATGAAGGGTTTTCAAGTTCACGGCTTCTCCATTCAGGTTTTTTTATAAGTGTGTTGCTCTAATGTGTACGCAATGCTTATAAAACAACACTTAACATAGTTTAGATGATTTTTCGTTAACGAGTAATTATATTACATTGGTCAAATATCAAGATTTACTGATTAGCATTTAGGTTTCGGAAAAAAAAAAGTATATTGATAATTGATTATGTTATTATTTTAATAAAAAAGTATATGATAAAAGATAAATTTGTAATTAAATAATATATACAATTATTTTAAAATAATAATGTTGAGGTTTGATAAATAACAAGAATTTAAATATAAGTCTAAATCAAGCTTTTGATAAAAATGAAAAAATTAAACAAATTTGACTCGTAATATTTTTTATTATCACCAATCTATCCTTTTTTAGAATTGCCTAAAATAAACTCATTATTAAAAGTTTTAAAGAAAAGTAAGAACTTATCACGTTAATGTGTTAAAATTTTAATTATCAATTAAAGATGTTTACACTCTTGTGTAAATTCTAATTGTGATTTTTAAATTAGTTATTATAAACATTAATAATTTTAGGGTTAAATATGATTTTAGTCCCTCAACTATAACTTATTTTTTTTTTAGTCCCTACTCGAAACATCAATAGTTTTTAGTCCTCCTTGTTTTGAAACTCTCACTTTTAGTCCTTAAAATTGGACGGCGTTAAATACCAGTACATGTGGCAAACTCTCACTTTTAGCACACAATTAGGGTTCTTAATTTTCAATTTGGGGAAAAAATATTTACTCAGAAGCTTTTTACTCGAACCCTTTTACTCGAACATTTTACTCGAACATTTTTACTCCAAGTATTGTAAACCTTCGAGTGGAAGCATTCGTTGCGTTGCGGTGGTGGTTGCGTTGTGCTGGTCGTTGCATCAAAGACGTTGCGTCAAAGACAAGCAATCAAGGTAAGCAAGCTATTGTTTTTGTTTTTCTTTTGGATGTTCCAAAGCAAGGCGTAAAGTGTTGATTTCTGAATCTAGGTCTAGAAATGGTGTTCGACATCTGTTTGCATCACATGGGGAAGTTTCTTAATAAGGGGCTACGGTATGTTGGAGGAGAGATTCACGTGATCAAAGGAATTGATCCGGATCGTTGGTCGTATTTTGAAGCTATTGGAATAGTTAAATAATTTAAGTATGATGTAGATTTCAAACTATGGTGGAAGGGGTCGAAACAAAGGCTGATGAACAATCTTAGGTTATTGAGTGATGACATGGAAGCACTGTACTTGGCTAACTAAAACGAGGAGTATAAGGAAGAGATAGAAATGTATGTTGAACATGTTCCTAGTGAGGCAGTGGAAGTTTACTTTCTTAGTTGTGGTGAAGTAGCAAAAGAAGAAAACATAGAGGACAAGGAGGAAGTGGTTTCCAAAATGGTTGACGAAGAGTGTGATGGTGGTGATGAACAGGAAGAGATTGAAATGAGTGAGGAAGAGTGTGATGATGGTCAGGAAAGGGACTCGTATGATGGTGGTGATGAACAAGAAAAGGATGAAATGGGTGAGGAAGACCAAGATTATGATGTTGGTGATGAACAACAAGATG
This sequence comes from Vigna reflexopilosa, assembly GCA_027742785.1. Classification (NCBI taxonomy): domain Eukaryota; kingdom Viridiplantae; phylum Streptophyta; class Magnoliopsida; order Fabales; family Fabaceae; genus Vigna; species Vigna reflexopilosa. Next base: position 26,581,967 of record CM050928.1, on the reverse strand, counting down.
TTGAAGTGGGTGAGGAAGAGTGTGATGATGGTGAGGAAAGGGAAGAGTATGATGGTGGTGATGAACAAGATTATGTACATGAAGAAGAGGAAGGGGGGAATGTGGTTGAGGGGTTTGTAGAAGCTTCAGCTGAAGAATGTCTGGATGACAGTGAGGAAGACAGAATGGCTAATGATGATGATGGGTTTGTACTTAAGAATGCTAGGGTGGACCAAGTTCGTAGAGACATTAATCCAGTGTTGGAGAGGTGGAATACAATGAAGAAGAAGAAGAAATGTGTGACTAGAAGGGGCAATGTTGGGGAAGGTTCTTTTATAATAAATGAAGAAGTTGGTGTTCATGACATCAATGAAGAATACAATAGTGTTGAATTGGATTCAAATGTAGATAGTGATCAGGATGAGAGGGTGAAAAAGGAAAAGTTTAAAAAGTATAGACAAGATGATATGAGCAAGAACTTCAAATTTGAATTGGGGATGAAGTTTTGTTCCTTAAGGGAGTTTAAAAATGCAGTAATGGAGCATAATGTATTAAATGGAAAAGAGGTTAAGTTTGTCAAGAATGATTTGAATAGACCAAGGGCAGTTTGTAAAAACAAATGTGGTTTTGTTATAATGGCTAGCAAGGTAGGAGGCAAACAAACATTTAGTGTCAAAACCTTGGTTGGACGACACAATTGTGGAAGAGTTTTTGGAAACAAAAGTGCAAATGTAAACTGGATTGCACAAGTATTAATAGACCGATTTGTAAATGTGGCTAACATGACAGTCAATCAAATCATTGATGACATTAAGAAGTCATTCAGCATTGGAATAACTACTTGGAAAGCTGGAAAGGCCAAGCAAATTGCTTTGGATTCTTTGGTTGGTGATGGAGAACGGCAGTATGGTCGTCTATATGATTATTTGGGTGAATTGCTAAGAGTGAAGTATGGAACGTTTAAAATTAAAGTCAATCAACCCTAACCAAGTTTGCCACCAAGATTTGGTTCTTTTTATATGTGTTTAGAGGGTTGTAAGCAAGGTTTTTAGGAAGTTGCAACACTTAGGGAAAAAGCAACGACATATACAGGAGTTGTCATGCCTAAACCACGAAAAAGGCTTGATAGGGAAGTAGAGAAGAGTGGAAATTGGATTTCAACTTGGGCAGGGGCTGCAAAATTTGAAGTAACTCACGGGTTTACAATGGACAAGTTTGTAGTTGACCTAAGTAACCATTCATGTAGTTGTTACTTTTGGGATTTGGTTGGAATACCTTGTAGGCATGTTGTGGCTGCCATAAATTACAAACTAGAAAATCCTGAAGACTATGTACATCCTTATTACAAGAAAGAGGCTTATGTAACTTGTTATGGCCCTGAAATTGTTCCAATAATAGACAACAATTGTGGTCTACTTCTGAATCTGGTGCACTACTGCCTCCAATTTATAAAACACCCCCTGGGAGACCTAAAAACCTAAGAAGAAGGGATGCTGATGAATATGTGAGTCATGCAAAATTGTCAAAGAAGAATGTTCTTATGAAATGTAGCAGTTGTAATGAATTTGGTCATAATGTTCGAACCTGTAAAATGGGAAAGAAAAAGGTACAAAATCACTCTTTCACAACTTCACTTATTTGCACATTCATAATACAATATTATAATTGCAATGTCACTTACTTCCATTTACAGAACACAAGAGGCAGTTCAAGTGCAGGAGGATTTGGCAGCACAAGGGCAACTTCCACTGCAGGAGAATCTGAAACACAACCAGCTCCATCAATGTCACAAGGGGGAGGAAGAACAAGAAGGGTGACTTCTCAATCTGGACGACCTCATACAACATCACAACCTAGAGCAAGTGGTAGTGGAGCAGGACCTGCATCAAGTCACCAAGGTGGAAGAAGGACATCCTCACGACTATTGGGTTCACAAGATCTAGGATCCCAAGCTAGTACCAGTTGAAGATTTACTGTAGCCATGTTCTTATTTTAATGTATTTTGAAACTCACTGTCACCCACTTTAGTAATGGGAACAATGGTTGAATTTACAATCACATGTAATTGTTTGGGACCACTTTAGTCACCCACTTTTGTCATTAGTGGTACTAGGGACCACTTTTGTTATTTAATATGGGACCACTTCATCTTGTCTGGCACTATTACAATGCAATATCAGAATGTATTTAATTAAGCTTTGCATATTATATATCTTGTGTGGCACTACTGTATGCAAATTATTTGTAGATTATATAATACTTATAATATAATGCAGATTTTGGCAGGAATACTCTGCCGATAGAATTGAGATAGAAATGCAGATTATATATAATACTCTGCAGATTATATATAATGCAGATTTTGGCAGGAATAGATTGGTTGAATTGTATACTATGCCTTTGTTACATTCTTCTGGAATTATCTATGACAATTAACTTTACCTGGAAAAAAGAGGTGTTATGTGGCACATTTATATACTAGTAATAGCACGTGTTGTGTACCTTCATAAAGAGGTGGTGCAGTTTCAAAATAGTTTCTGCTAGATTGACACGTTTCTTTTGGCCTTCACAAGCTGGAAGTGTCATTTGCAGTTTCAAAATACTTTGCAGGCTCTTAATGACTTGTTTATTATGATATGAAAATAAAACACAATTCTCAAATGCTATACATTTGTTGTTCTGATATTGTATATACCATGTCTCATTTCCCAGGTTGATGATGTCTCTAAAAAGCAGCAGCGGTCATTTTGGCTTGTAATTTTTCTTTCTTTATTTTGGAATCAGCTTATTTCCTCGAACCTTTGACTACTTATCCTTGGGTTGTTCGTGATGGCACATTTTATTTCAATGATTTTTTTAGAACAAAAAACCAAATGCAGATTGCAGATGCAGAATTTGGACAAAAAAGCAAATACCTCATTTTATTGAACCATAATTCTTAATTACAATTCATCTTAAACAGAAACATAATACAAAAGAAAATTGTTAACGCCCATGACAAAAGAAACAACAACAACATCACTTTCCCAACTTTCTTCTCTTGTTCTAATTTCCTTTTCAGCTTGTCGTTCTTCTTCTAAATCCAGTACAAGTTTTTCATTCTCAAAACACATTTTAACTTCTTCACGATTTCTTTCAATGCTTCCTTCAATTTCAGAAACACCTTCATCATGCCATTCAAAGTAATTACAACTTTAATTACTTTGCAATCAAAATAAGACACCATTAATACAAAATTCAGCATAATAATTGAAACATTAAATCACTTACTGCCTAATTTCTACATCTATAAAACCATCTTCCTTTGTTCTTCACAGTAGTTGCCTTCAAAAGCAACAATGTTTCACCACAACCACATAATTTAGATGGTAACCGTGAAGATGATCCACAACTTTGGGACTTTCCCGAAGCAATTGACCTTCGTGTCCGACCACTGTCACCTTTCATTTGACTACAACAAAAAAATCCACTATAACAAAGAAATCCCTTCTTCAGCTTTCGTGCCCACCCAAACCCTATAACCCCAATCCTTATATTCACACCAAGAAGAGCAAGACAAAACCTATCAACTTACCTTTGAGAAGACGAACTCCAACCTTCAACTGTACCTCCTCTGCTTTCTTTGCCCCAGCTGCATTCACAAAGAAGAACACAACTTCACGAACAAGAACCCAACTCCCCTCTTATAATGTCATTTATAAGAGATGACAAAGTGAGCCTCAACCACTTAACATAGTTAATCTATTTTCAAAACTTAAACAACCAACGTGGCAACCAGTGAAGAGGGAAGCTAGCATTCAATGAACCTCTGCCGTTTGCCACATGTACTGGTATTTAACGCCGTCCAATTTTAAGGACTAAAAGTGAGAGTTTCAAAACAAGGAGGACTAAAAACCATTGATGTTTCGAGTAGGGACTAAAACAAAAAATGAGTGATAGTTGAGAGACTAAAATCATATTTAACCCATAATTTTACTATGGATAATACTATATTATTAGATAACAATGTAAACAAAATCGATAAAAGATGATGTAAAAATATTTAAATTCTCAAATCCACTTAATTATATTCTTAGGTTTTTTCTTAAATGTAATTATTTAATTTTTGTGTCAGAAATTTAAATTAAATCAATTGGATTCTCATATTCAATGTATTTGTAAAGAAGGTAGAATGTTTGAATGTTGTATGGATAGTGGATAAATAATTATTTCACTATATTGACAGATGAAAAATATTTTTTTTATTCATTCTAAGTTTGGTAAATGGGAGAAAATATAGAGGATAAAAATTACACAACTTAATAAAATATTTTTTTGTGAAACAAATAGAAATTGAAATAGAGTAATGTCACTATTGTTTCATTGGAGGGCTTACTTATGCTTAAACTCATGTTGGGCTTTTGGCCCAAAAAGAATAATCAAAGGCCCGATAGGAGTTACCTCGTGAACATTTCTTGCACCAAAAAGGGTTATTTCAAATTAGCAATCACTCTTTTATTAAAAATAAATATACGATATTTCATTGGATAAGGCTTTTTCTTATGTTCTTGGTGGAACAACCTTGAAAGGTGTAACAATGGCTTCCTCCTCTGTTACTTCCTCTTTTCGTATAAGGTAAAGATTCTTACCCTCTCTTTCTTTTCTTTGCTTCACTTATGCTACTTCCCTTTCTCAATTCCCTCTGTATTGGAACACTTTTAGTTTTACATTGCAATCTTCAATGTCGGTTATATGGTTATCAAATATTACATTTAACCGAAGAAAAAAACACCCTTTACGGGATTTAGCTCCTTTATCGTAGTAGCAAGCACAGTTTTAAACTTTGAGAAATACGACTGTTCTGAACTCTCTCACTGTTTCAACATTTGAATGTGTTTTTCTTTCACTTGAATGACTCTAAGTGCCTCAATCTCAGTTGGGCCCTAAAGAATTATGTGATGGCTCAAGAAATTGTGGGTCTTCAGTTCAATCTGGTCTTCAAAATGATTTGCTCGTGGGTAATGATAAGAGTCATAATAATCTTGTGAATTTGTGCTTCGATCTTAATGAAGTGGTTGTTGCTTTGAGGATATTTGATGAAATGCTTCTTAGTGGTATTGTAAGTATGTGAAAAAAAATGATTATGAATTTGTTATTTTACATTGCCAGCGACATGTACAGACATGAAGAGAAGTTTAATGAGCATGGTTAGAGGGAGTTCTTGATGAAATCATTAGTTGGGAATGTAATTGTTTGTATTCATGATTTTGCTGTTAACAGAAATAATTTTGAAAGATTATTGCTTGTGCCCACTTCATTGATTGCGTCATGTTCAAGTTGAATGTTGTACTTTACAGTGCTTTTGTACATTGACTACAAGGCTATGATGTGGGAAGTAACTTTTAAATTTTAGGGAAATGTCGAATTAAGTTGGACTTGTGTCTATTTACAGAACTCTTGTTTTTTGTTTTTCTCTATTTTTCCTAGTAATTTGTTCATGTGATTGATATAATTCTTGGCTGAGGAGAAGCTCCTTTAAATCAGTGAATGTTATATAGGATTGAGAAATCTCACTGGTTGTCTTGTCTTATTTCAGCAATTTGAAGACTGTTTTCGTGGGTGAGACAAATAAGCTCAGAGTGTCTAGTGTTCCTGGTGTTCAAGTTGGTTTCGTTAGAAAAACTGTAGAATGTAAGGAATCAAGAATTGGGAAGCAACGAATTACTGTGCCATCAAATGTTACGGTCAATTTGGAAGGACAGGATATACAAGTGAAAGGTCCTTTGGGTGAACTTGCATTAACTTATCCTCGAGAAGTGTTGGTTGAGAGGGAAGAGACTGGGACTTTAAGGGTTAGAAAGGCAGTTGAAACCCGAAGAGCCAATCAAATGCATGGGCTTTTTAGGTACTTCATTTTGCTGACCTCCTTTCTCAGTTAGGATTCGGGAGTATTAAATTTCCATTTTGTCTTGATACATGCTTATTACATTTGCACCGTTGTCTCATTATTTCAAGATTATTTTTGTAAACACACTGAGATGAAAGTGAAAAAAAAAAAAAAACTTTGCTTGCTGACTTGGAAATAGGATATTTGCTGCTAATGTCCGTTGCATAATGCACCAATGTTTGTGGCATAATGATAGTAGTAAATTTATAACCTACTGTTCGTTCGTTTGTGTAGCCTTTTGAGTAGCCATGGCAATAATTTATTTGAGCTAGATGTTAGTAGTTAGTATTGTGTTAATTACTTAGACGACAAGACTGGAAAGTAGTGATAGAATGGATGACTTGTCAATTAGGCAATGCTATTTTTAATCATGATAATTTAGTGGTTTTGTGATGATTGTATTATTTGGGAATTTTGTGATCTTGAATACATCTTTGATAACTTTTTTTTTCACGATACCATTATGTGATTCTAATTAGAATGTTGTAGGGCAAGGGTAAGCATTAATACAACAGTAAGGATGTTTATCTGATCTTGTGACCTGAATTCCATGGATTCAAATCCTGGAATGAACTCTGCACTTGATATCATTTAAAAGGAATATTCTGATTACAATATTACATGTTAATGAATTCAGAGAATATCCTGATTGTTCTTATTCTTTCCCTTTTACTACTTCCTTCTACAACAAGCAGTAACAAATAAAGTTCGGGATAAGGTTCCATTAAGTTCACATTGAAAACTCCCATTTTGATGGTTCCCATGCTCTTCCCCACAACTCCCCTCCCCTTTCTCGCCACGTTTGTAATTCAATGAAAAGCTTTTGTCATGTGCAGCTTTTCATATCTGGCGTTGAGAAACTTGATCTCACGCTCACTGCAATTAACTTTTACAATTAGCCCTTGGTAGTCAGAGATTGGTTATTTCTTACTATTGAGCTTGAGACATGGTAGTGTCGCAAAGGATTTTAGTTAGACTCTTACCTGGATTTGTGAATAATCTTCAAAGCATTCAAATTTGAGCAATACATTTTGCAGATACGCACTTTTGTTTGTTGTTGGGGGGAATTAACTGTTATTACTTGTTTTGACATAATGCTATTATTGATGTTAGTTCTCCAGTAGTGGTCATTCCATTTAAATTATGAAAGTTTTTCTTGTATGAGTAGAATCACAGTTTTAACTGGCGTAGCTTAAATATGAATCTTAGTCGTATTTCATTTGTTCATATATTCATATTTGACACATAAATGTTATAGGACGCTTACAAACAACCTGGTTGTTGGAGTATCTCAAGGTTTTGAAAAGAAGCTTCAACTTGTTGGTGTCGGTTATCGTGCTATGGTAGAAGGAAATGACGTGGTGCTGAATCTTGGATTTTCTCATCCTGTTAAGATGGAAATCCCTACTGGCCTTAAAGTGAAAGTGGAAGAAAACACCAGAATCACAGTTAGTGGGTTTGATAAATCTGAGGTTGGCCAGTTTGCTGCTTCTATTAGGAAATGGAGACCCCCAGAACCATACAAAGGAAAGGGTGTCAAATATGCTGATGAAATTGTAAGGAGAAAGGAAGGAAAAGCAGGGAAGAAGAAGTAATGGGTTTTTTTTTTTTCAATTTTCCATTTTCATTTCTCTCCTGTTATTTTCCTTCATTTGTTAGTAATGGAAATGTTATATATACCAAGAGAAATTCATATTCTTTGAGATAAGTTTGAGTCCCTTATGCTTATGATATGATATTTAATAGCATAGCAATCATGAACCGTGATTATAGCATATAATAGCTGTTGATGGATAATCTATCATGATATTCAGATTTTTTTTGTTATCTTGAGATAAATTTCAACAATAGCACTGAGAGTGGCTGTTCAAACTAATAAATGCCAACTATTGATGGAAAAAAATGGAGCGATGGTAGCTCAAAAAGCAACTACATTTGATGGGTTGCCTTTTTTTTTTGTGGCCTATACTTCCTTCCTGAATTATTTAGTTTTTTGGTAGGGTGTGCCTTCTTTTCTTTTTGGGTCAAAGGGGCACCTTTTTTAAGGATATTATAGTGGTTTATCTAGTAGTCTCTTTGAAGAAAAACAGCTACTTTTTAATTCAAGATTTATACGATTGTCTGAACAAAGTTTAAACTTTAAATGTATTAAATTAATTTTATCCACTTCTGAAGCATATGGGTCACAGGAGGATATGTTTATACTTGAAAAGTCTAATGCTACCATTCAAAATTCATTTGAAAAAATTGTTGAAACCTGCCTATTAATCCTAATCGTAGTGGGATTTGTTAAGTTTTAAATCTCTTATAAATTTAAATATTTTTAATTAAATTTTTATTGAAAGAAATTGTTTTATTCAATGTTAAAAAAATTATATTCTTTTAGTAAGTTTTAATCGTTTGATTTTGTTTGAGACTATAGGTACTTTGAATAGTTAATATTACGTGTTTCCACGTACAAAATGAAAAGAACTTAATTAAATTTTTAATTTTTAATAAATTTTGCCATTTTTAATTGAATTTCTATTAAAAAGATTTTGTTCCATAGAGTTAAAAAAAACTTATTTGCTTTCCATTGAGGTGACGTGACGCTCAAATTTTGCAACCTAAAAACACCAGAAGATATAAGATTGGTATAGTAATAAAAGTTAGAAGAGAGAGTGAAAGAGATTAAGTTGAACTTATTAATATTTATGAGATATAAGATTAATTTGAGAAGTTGTAAATTTAAAATAAAAAAAATAAAACACCTCAATAAATAACAATAAAGTTATGCAATTTTAATTATCTTTATAGAAAATAACACAATTTTATTTCATAAATTAAATACTAAACAAAAATTCAAATCAACCATGTGAAAACATGAAACAATGAAATCTAATAAAGATAGTTAGGAATTCGAAACTTCATAATTTTTAGTGTTTAAGTTTGCAGTATTTCGGCTTGAGACAGCAAAATTATATAGTCAGTCCAATAATGAGAAAGACTCAACTAATAAATATGTAAATAATTAATGAACCCTCAATAAATATTTTAAAAAATTGAATAAAAATTCAATTGAAAATAATTAAATTTATGAGTAACTTATTATTTAAATTTATGATAGTCATCACTCAAATGAATAACAAAATTTGACTGTAAAAACTCAATAAAATAGATTCTTTTAATAAAAATTCAATTAAAATATAAATTTATAAAAGACTTATTAAAACTTAACTAACTCTAATAATATTAATTTTTTAGGATTATAAAAATAATCAACTACTTTTATTTTATTAGTGAGATGTTTATAATATCATTTTTATTTATTTATTGTTATTATTATTTCATTATAACCTTATTTATTTATTTATTGTTATTATTTTTATTTTATTATTGATGTGTTTATAAACTCACTTTTATTATTTAGTTATGGTTATTATTTTATTAGTGAGGTAATCTCATTTTTATTTATTTATTATTATTATTTATCTAGTAAGATGTTTATAACTTTATTTTTATTTATTTATATTTATATTTAATTTAGTTAATGAAATGTTTATAACCTCATTTTTATTTATTATTTTGATTTTCTTATTTTAGTGGGTGATCCTAACCTCATTTTTTTTATATCTTCAATTATGTGATGGTTATAGCTATTTATCTATATTATTTGGTTTAATATTTAATAATTGTTGTAATATATATATATATATATATAATAATAATAATAATAATAATAATAATAATAATAATAATAATAATAATAATCTGATAAATGTGGTTGGTGTAAACCTAGGGAATTTAAATGAGTCGTATTAGCTCATTATCTGTATTAGCCACTACAAAATACAATATATAATTTGATTTATTGTATTTAGAGGGGTAAACCTTGAAAATTTAAATAAGTTGTATGAGCTCATTTATCTTGACTAGATGAGACAGTATTTATTCAACTATAACAAAGATAAATTAGTAAATTATAAATATTTTTTGTTATATTGATATGATATGAATTGTTTAAATTAAGTTGATGATGATAATGTTATATGTATTATAATTTAATGTTAATAGCTTACTCTTGCATTTTTTGTGGATGTGGTTTCCATTTACAATGACTGTATTATGTACACAAGTAGATATAGATATTGATGTAAGAAAAAAAGGATTTGGAAGAAGATAGAGATTTTATTTTATTTTTATCTATTGTGAATAATTGTATTAATTTTGAAGAAATTTGGATGTGTATATTGTATGGTTATAAGCTTTGTAAAAAGAAATGTGAAAAAAAAGGAATAAAAAACTAAATCCCTTTGATATGATTAAAAATACACTTATTACTTTAAATTTTAAGAAGTCAATACAATTATCATTTTAAATATTGTGGTGTTACACTTCTCATACAAAACAAGAAAACACTACAAGGAAGAGTTAGAAGTAGTTGTTTATTTATAAAAGAAATTAACTTGTAGAAAGAAAAATATATGAACAAATTATAAACAATTTAAATCAATATTGGTAAATAAAATAGAATTGACTAAACAAAATGGTAGTATGCGATACTAAAAAATTGTTATCGATATTGATATATGTACAAAGGCATACAAGTAATAAAATGAATAATTCAAGATATTGTTTTCCAATAAACATGGGTTGTTCACAAGAACTATGCTTAATTACTGGTTAACTGAAATAACTTTTAAGATAAGAAAAAATAATGAATGTTAAAATTCTAAATTTTAGGAAAAGTAAATTTTCGAACATAACTACATGGTAGAAACTTCACCACTATTAGATTTCATGCATCAAATTTATATGAAAACACTAAACAATATATTTTTAATTCATACTCTTGAATTCACATCTCTATTTAACAAGACCCAATTTCTTAGAAACAAATTTAAACCATAATGATAAAAATTCTAATCTTTTTGATGTTTTTACCACGAATCACATTAAATATTAAGTTCATATGTTTAGTCAAGGTTCTAATGTTGTGTCCAATAATCAAATACTTACAAATGTGTAATTAATAAATTATCATTTAGTTAATAACGAGAATAGGACACAAGTGTAATAAAAATGAAATATATTGAATAACAGGAATCATAAAGAGTTAAAATACATTATGTCAAACTCACATGAATAAGGGAGCTAGTCACTTCTATACATTCTAGATCAAGTTCCCTCTCTCTCTAAAAGTACTTTTTTTTTAACCATGTAAAGCTTTCTATTTACAAATATCTCAAAACACATCTCATTGGACTAATTGTAACTAATTGATACTGACTTTGTTGATATATTCTTTAATCTTTAATGATTTCTACTTATAAATACTTATCCTTTTCAAATTATTAAATAAAACTTTAATAATCTAAAAAGATAATAATCAAAATAATAATAAAAGATAAAGATACTTATCTTTCCTAAATTTATCTATGAAATTTTAATTATCTAAACAAATAATAATCAAAATACTAATAAAAGTTAAAATACTTTTCTTTTCTAAATTTATTTATAAAAATTTAAGGTTAAATCTCTCACATGATTCTTATATTTGTATAGGAATCTCAATTTGGTCCTCTTGTTTTAAGTGGTCTCAATTGGGTCCTTAATTTTAAAAATGGAATACAATTTGACCCTTTCCGTTAATACAGAATTGATGACATTACGTGTCAGTCTGTGTTTTTTTTTTAAACTTTGTCACGTGTCAAATGAGGATCTTGCCATGTGGTAGAGATATTATGACGTGACAGTGATAATGACACATGTCACTGTTAAGTGTCACGTGAAAAATCTCAATTTAATCATTTTATTTGTATTTCGTCTCATTTTAATCCTAATGTTTTTTTAAATTGGAACAATTTCATCCCTCTTCAAATTAAAATCAAATTTAACTTTTATATATATGTATAATTATATTTTCATTAAAATTGATATTTTTATTAAATAATTTTTACAATATTAAATTTATATTATATATTGAACTTTATATAAATTTATTTCAAATATTTATATTTTAATAATTTCTATACAAATATTAGAGTTGGTTTAAAAACAAAATTTAAATAAAATTCAATGTGAAATATTAATTTCAATAAGCTTAATCTTATAAAAATATTTTAACAATATTAAATTTATTTAAATTTATATTTTACACTGACCTTTATTTATATAGGTTAGATTGACCCATTTTGCCACTTCTAATTAAATGTTGTTAAAAAGATTTTTAACAAGATTAAGTTTATTTAATTTAATCTTTTACAATGAATTTTATTTAAATTTTGCTTTTAAATTCTAAATATTTTTATTTTAAATTTTTATAAAACTATTTTAAAATTTTATATTTGAATTTATAATATTGTTAGTTCAATGTAAAATATAAATTTAATGTTGTTAAAAATATTTAATAAAAATATTAATTTTAATTAAAATTGTCATAACTGTTGCAGCGAAATTCTTAGCGCAGAATAACAAACCAAGATGGTTTTTAATTCAAACGTGTGCCTTTTAAATGTCTTCTCTATTTATCTTACTATGCAAATAATAAATATAAATAAAAGAGTAAGGTTAAGAGAAATTTTCACAGATGAATTTTATACTGGTTCGGATCTTACCAATCCTACGTCCAGTCGCTTATCTCAAACCAAGATAAACAGTTCACTAATCACAAAACAATTACAAATAATAGTCAAGAAGAAAATTAATTTGTAAAAGTTTAGAAACCACCTCTCTTGATACCACAAGAGATGAATCTGCACCTCCTTTGAGTCTTCACAAAGGATGAGACACCTCCTCTGAATACTTCACGAAGGATGAAACACCTCCTCCGAATACTTCACGAAGGATGATCCTCTTCCACACACCTCCTCAGACGCACCAAGGATGAACCGGCTATTCCTACGTCACCGTAGTAGCAATTCACCAGCTCCACAGACGAGAGTTTCTTAAGCCGAACAAGAACACACAATTAACACTGATTTATGAGTTCTAAAGCACAAGGGAAGAGTTGCTGATGATGGATAAAGAGAGCCTATTTATATAGACTCAAGCAAATACTCTTCCATTCTTCGTAACTGGCCATTTTAACGCATTTAATCGATTAATATTAGTGTTAATCGATTAAAATGAATACAACGACTAGTTTTTCAAAACCCAGAAAACTCCAACGGCTAGTTTTAATCGATTATTCTTAGGATTAATCGATTAAAAAAGGTATTAATCGATTATTCCCTTTCCAATTGAGTTTTCAGCACCTTTAACATTTTAATCGATTAATACTTGATTTAATCGATTAAAATCGTGCTTTTCTGATTCTAAACAGCAAATATAAATTATGAGAGTACAAGAATCAAAACCTATTACAAGTCTAAGTCCTAAACATCAAACTATAATTATTACAAAAGCTTTTTATAACAAAAATAAGTCTTCAAAGGATCTTCATGAATCTTGATAAATCTTGACTTGATTTGGGCATCATCAAAACTTTATCTTTATCATTTTGCTAACATTCTCCCCCTTTTTGATGATGATCAAAAACTCCTTCCAATTAAAGCTTTTGGTAATAATCTGGATAAAAACACAACTCATGAAAGACAAGGGCATTAGTGAATAACAATAAGCTTTAAGATATTTTCTCCCGCTTTTTGATCATAATTAAAAAGCTGTGTTTCATGTTCTCCCCCTAAGATAATACTCCCCCTTAATAAAAGCATGTGTGCATAAAATATATTTCAAATATAAAGATCCATTTTCAAACATACATAATAGGAGATTTAAAACATACAATTTTAGGATAAAGAACTTAAAAAATATATTTTTATTGAACCATATAAGATAGGAATTTTAAAGCATAAAAAAAATATGGCTGATTTTTTAAAAAAAAAAATGCACAAAAATGCACAAAATGGATCACAATGCAATCCTAAGAGATTTATAAAATTCCTAGATCTTTTCTAATGTTACCCCTTTAGAAATGTCTCGAATTTCATAATGATAATTTGTTGAGATCTTCGTTTTGAGGATTGTCAACATTCTTCTCTTCTTTTGTTTTCTTCTCCAAGTCTTCATTATTACCTGCATCATCTGATTTAACTGACTCAAGAGGTTTTGCCTCAAGGTTTATAATTTTATCAAAGACAACATGCTAGGAATAAAATTTTCTCAATTTTTTTTCAAAAATATTTAAAATATTTTAAAAAAATCTTAAAAATTAAACATTCTCCTTTGGGTTATATAAAAAAATTGGAATCATTTTAAAACCCAAACATATCTACCACTTGGAACACCATAATGCTTAATTTTACATTTATTTGAAGTATGACCCTTTTTCATACAATAAAAGCATGATACAAAGTTTGTCTTCCTATAAGTAGTTCCTTTTTCTACCCATGTTCTACGGGTTCTGTTATTATGTTTATTTTTAATTTTAGGAACATACTTATTTTTAACAACCTTATTTTTATTATTTTTACTACATTCTCCTAAGGTTGAGTTGTTTTGTAGTTTCTTAAAATTTTCACAAGAAGCACATTCATCACTACTAATATATTTACATTTTTCAAAAACTAAAATTTTATCTTTCAAATTTTTATTCTCTTCAAGAATATTTTTAAAATTTGATTTTAAATTGTTATTTTCTTCAGAAAGAATTTCAACATTTAATTTTAAATCCTTATTTTCTTCAAAAATGGTTTCAAAATTTAATTTTAAATTTTTATTTTCTTCAAGAACATTTTCAAAATTTAATTTTAATTCTTTGAAATTCTTTTTCAATTTCTTATGAGCTTTATCTAATTTTTCAGATTCAACTATTAAAGCAGTATAAGTTTCATGCAATTCACTTTCACTAAATTGATTATAATTATCAGAATCGCTAAATGTACTTACTTGGCTTCCAGCGTCGTCGTCTGTCACTAAACAGATGTTTGCCTCTTCATCAGATTCGCTTGAATCAAAATAATTTCATTGTCATCGTCCCATACGATGTAGGCTTTCTTTTTCTTGAAGAATTTCTTTTCTTTTATTTCTTCACTCTTCTTTTGATTTGGGCAGTCCGCTTTTAAGTGTCCCCTTTCTCCGCAACCATAACATTTATAGTGTGAGGAAGATCCTTGATTTTCTTTCTTTTTGAATTTTAATCTTCCTTTGTCTTTTGATTTCATGAACCTGTTGAGCTTTTCTATCATGAGTCTCAAATTTTCTTCATCTTCTGAGTCTTCATCTTATATTATGTTCTTACTCCTTTCTACCTCAGATTTTAAGGATAGACTCTTTTTCTTTGTTTTTGCCATTGCTTCTTCTTCATCTAGTCTTCCAAGGTCAAGTTCATGCTCTCTCAACTTTCCAAATAATGCTGCCATAGTCATTGTGTTGAGATTTTGTGACTCTGAAATTGCAGTCACTTTTGGTTGCCACAACCTGTCTAAAGATTTCAAAACTTTTATATTAAGTTCATCATTTTCAAATGACTTACCTAGTCCAATGAGGTGATTGACAATGTTGGTGAAGCGTTTCTGAACATCTGAGATTGTTTCTCCTTGCTTCATCCTGAACATTTTGTATTCTTGGATCAAGGTATTCTTTCTCGCCCTCTTCACGTCATCTGTTCCTTCGTGAGTTACTCTCAACACTTCCCACATATCCTGAGCGGTTTTACAAACAGAGACCCTATAAAACTCGTCAACAGTTAGAGCAGATGCAATTATGTTCCGGGCTTTCACATCATTTTAGAATCTTTTCTTCTCTTCAGTAGTCCACTTAGTACGAGGCTTTGGTTCTTGCGAATCGTTAGTAGGAATAAGCGAACCAAATGCAATAACATCCCAAATCTCACAATCAATAGACTCAATAAATATTTGCATTCTAACCTTCCAGAATGCATAATTTTCACTTGTGAATAAAGGTGGTCTATTAATAGAAGCACCCTCTGCAAATGTTTGAGATGATCCTGCCATTTGAATAACTATCAAATCAAGCTCTTATACCATTTGTCAAAACTGCTGCATCGAAATTATTAGCGCGGAATAACAAACCAAAAGGGTTTTTAATTCAAACGTGTGCCTTTTAATTTCTTCTCTATTTATATTACTATGCAAATAATAAATATAAATAAAAGAGTAAGGTTGAGAGAAATTTTCACAGATGAATTTTATACTGGTTCGGATCTTACTGTCCAGTCGCTTATCTCAAACCAAGATAAACAGTTCACTAATAGTCACGCAGAAAATTAATTTGTAAGAGTTTAGAAACCACCTCTCTTGATACCACAAGAGATGAACCTGCACCTCCTTTGAGTCTTCACAAAGGATGAGACACCTCCTCCGAATACTTCACGAAGGATGAAACACCTCCTCCGAATACTTCACGAAGGATGATCCTCTTCCACACACCTCCTCAGACGCACCAAGGATGAACTAGCTATTCCTCCGTCACCGTAGTAGCAATTTACCAGCTCCACAGACGAGAGTTTCTCAAGCCGAACAAGAATACACAATTAACAATGATTTATGAGTTCTAAAGCACAAGGGAAGAGTTGCTGATGATGGATAAAGAGAGCCTATTTATATAGACTCAAGCAAATACTCTTTCATTCTTTGTAACTGGCCATTTTAACGCATTTAATCGATTAATATTAGTGTTAATCGATTAAAATGAGTACAACGACTAGTTTTTCAAAAACCAGAAAACTCCAACGGCTAGTTTTAATCGATTATTCTTAGGATTAATCGATTAGCTAATCGATTAAAAAATGTATTAATCGATTATTCCCTTTCCAGTTGAGTTTTCAGCACCTTTAACATTTTAATTGATTAATACTTGATTTAATCGATTAAAATCGTGCTTTTCTGATTCTGAACAACAAATATAAATTAAGAGAGTACAAGAATCAAAACCTATTACAAGTCTAAGTTCTAAAGATCAAACTATAATTATTACAAAAGCTTTTTATAACAAAAACAAGTCTTCAAAGGATCTTCATGAATCTTGATAAATCTTGACTTGATTTGGGTATCATCAAAACTTCATCTTTATCATTTTGCTAACAAAAATACCATTATACATCTATATAAAACTTAAATTTGGTCTTAATTGGAAGAGCGATCAAATTGCTCTAATTTAAAAAAAACATTAGGACTAAAATGAGACTAAATACAAATAAAAGAACTAAATTGAGATTTTTCACTTGACACTTTCTTCAACACTGACACATGACATTGTTATTGCCACATCACAACGTCTCTACCACATGGCAAGATCTTAATTTGACACGCGATAATGTTTTTTAAAAAAAAATTAAAACATAAAAGTTAAACTAAAAAAAAACCACAGAGTAACATGTGCCATTGAGTTAACATCGTCAATTCTGTATTAACGGAAATGACCAAATTACATCACATTTTCAAAATTGAAGACCCAATTACAACTACTTAAAACTAGAGGACCGAATTGAGATTCATGTACAAATATGAAAACTATTCGAGGATTTTAACCAAAATTTAATTATCTAAACAAATAATAATTAAAATACCAATAAAAGATAATAAAAAATAAAAAAATATGATAATGCCAATTATTAATTACTATTATTAAAAATGCATTTTATGTTAGTTATTTTAAACTTACTATATTTATTTCACAATCAATACAAAAAAGATACATAAATCTTTTTATTAATATATATATATATATATATATATATATATATATATTTATATGCGTATGTATATTATAGGAATAAAATAGTTTGAATATAATTTAATATAACTTTTAAGTACTTTAAGTATATAAGTGAAATTAGAAAAAAAAAATTATAGGGAAGGAGTCTAATATTTTCTATTCTTGATTTATTTATTTTTGTGATGTGTCATGAAATTTATTTTTTTAATCTTCTGTTTGGTATGTTTTGAGAACTCTAAACAAATGTATGGTTTTTAGTTATTGGATATCTATATTTATATTTATAAATATAAATAGATTCTTCCTTTTTATGAATATTTTTTTTTATCTTTATCTTTTAATAACTGATATTTTAAACCAAAATGTGTTACATTTTCATTTTATTCTTCAAATGAAATTATTTTTATTTTAAATTAAAATAATTATTTTATCCTTTAAATTATTATTTATTTAAATTCAGTAGTTCTTTTTCAAATTAAAGTAATTATTTATAATAGAAAAGACACACGTATATAGCATGTGTTTTGCATAATGTATTTTCAGTAGTATTATATAATAAAAATTTATTCATTGATTATCAAGTACTAAATAATATTTAATGTAAATGTTAGATTTGTAAGTGATTTTTTTTATGCGCGAAATGGGAGACAATTAGTACATAATAATTTAAGCCTTCAAACAAGAGGCTGATATAAATAATTAATTCATGGTGTTTCATTAAAACATTGCTCAAATGATTGTTTGATCAATTAAATAAATTTGTTTGATGTACTTTTTCAAAGGAGCTAAGAATATTGACTTAATGAATGTTCAACAATCAAACGTAACTTCATAAGCATGTGATGACATGATAAAGAAAAACATTGTGGGTCTTCTTACCCATTAATTTTAGAAAAAAAAAATCGAAACAATTTTAAAACAAGGCACGAAAAATTTAAATGGACTGTAATTACTATAAAAAAGAATTATGACGAGGAAAAGAGTAAAAAAATTGAAAATTTCAAAATTTTAAACAATTATTACATAAATTTCTTTTTTTCCTCTGTTTTTAAATTGATGAATTAAAAATTGATTAATCTTATGCAAAAATATAGTAATGCATATAATTGGTATGGTAATAGAAGTTCGTACCAATTATAATCCCATGAACATTCAAACACATTAAATATTATAAAATATTATAGTTAATCAAAGAAAATAAAAGTATGATCACTGCGATAACTCACAGATAAAACTTGTTGGAAAATTTAAATAAAAAAAATGAGAAAATTAATTCGAAATAAGAATGACAAATAAAGTTTTTCTTGTACAAGTTCTAAGAGTCAATCTTTATTTTAAGAAAAATCTCATATTAAATGGATACAAGTATAATTAAAAGTAATACTCAATTTTTTAATTAGATGTATATGTAGATATTCGTTTGGTCTCTTTGTCTTGTATTTTTATATTCAATTTCGTTTATCCTCAACCTTATTTAAATTACTAAAATATAGTAATTTACTAATTTATATACATATATATTATAATTCTCTTACTATTAATATCTTAACTCTTTTTTTCTTTTATTTCTTTTCGACACTTTTTTTTAATTGATTGGTTTGTTTTATATTCATCAAATTTACTCACATCTATAAAGTATTTTTTCTTTTATCAAAATTTTGATTACATTGCTTTTTTTTAATAATTATATTCAAATAGTTTATTATCAAATTTTAAGTCTCACGTTATGTTATTTCTATTTTATTAATATTTTTATTTATTTTTTATTTTTATATTATTAAAATGTTTGACTCTCAATTTCAAGTGTATAATGACATAAACCTTTCATTTATTAAGTAATAAGAAAAAATTATCCTTTTTATTGTTGATCTTGTTTCATTTGAAAATTTTGTTTTTTGAATCAAACAACTTTCACTATCTTTTCATGGTTTGACTAATTCAATATATAAAAAGTTTTTTTAAATCTCTAATATATTATCATACTTTTAATTATAATTTTTTTTTATTTTGTATAATTATGTTCAATTGTATATAAAATAGTTTCTAAAATATATATTTGATCATTTTTATTTCTTTTAATATTTTATTTGTTACTTTTTTATCATGTATATTTTAATAATGTTTTATATAATTATTTTTATTTTCTAACTCATTATCAGAAATCCTAAATCTAAATCCCAAACTTTGTTTTATGAAATTAAAATAAATGAAACATTTATGTCTCAATACAAATTATTATTATTATTATTATTATTATTATTATTATTAATTTAATCTTTTTCTATATGTGATTTAGTGTATTATAACTTATACCGTATAAAAAAAATTTCATTATAATTTATAGAAATGAAGTATAGAAACATTTGAAATACTTTTAAATTTGAATATTTGTTTTTTTTATAACTTTTTAAAAATATTGCTTTCATTAATATTTTCAAAACCAAAGAATGTTTTGGATGTTATGATATTTTATTGATGTATTATGTAATATTTTATATACTTATTTCACTTTTATTTCATTATTATTTCTTATTATTTCTTATTCTGATTTAAAATTTATACAAATATTTTTTTGAAATATATGACATTATTTACAGTTTTTTATATAAATATTTAATAATATAATATTTTCTTTTCCATGATTTTTTAAAATTTAATTAATTAATATTAAAATAATTAAAAGAAACTATAAGTATATATTCGAGAAAATGGTAATGAGATAAAAAGTTTATAATTATAGAGATAAAATGAATATACATTCTTACTTTAGAGACATAAATAAAATAATGAATCTCCTATTAGCATTTATAGTTGATTTTCCTTTCTTTCAACATTTGATTTCACAATTTATGCACTGGTAAATATGAGTTATCCCTAAAAAAGACTTAAATATGAGTTCAACGCTGAAGAATTTGGAGAATTCCAAGGAAGGACTAAAATATTGTGTTACAGTGACGAAGACGTTACTCCAAAGTAACATGGAAAAATTCGAGAAGTTAAGGTAAATGTTCTCTCTCCGGAGAGAAAAAGGAATAACAGATGAAGGTAAATAATAATAACAATAACTAAATTCCCAAAAACAGAAAGCATCAGACTGCAACACGTGCACTTGTTTTCCAAATTGTGGCCATCAAAGATAGATATACATAAGGACCCCTTTTCTTAGTTTGTCCCATTTCCTTTCACATTATTCATAGCAGTATATATAACAATCACTGAGACAAAAACCCACACAGCTGTGTACTCACCAGATTCATAGCCTTTTGTCCTTTCCATGTTTCATCCACATTCGATCCTCTTTCTCTCTAATCTTAAACTTTTTACACGTTTCCCTCACTTTTGATCTTCCATCTACTTACCCTCATTTCTCTGATAGAGTCTTAGATTCACATCTACTCAACTCCAATCTACACAACACAAGAAAAATCGCAGGTTTTGTTATCTTTGTCTTTGTGTCGGTTCTCATGATCTGTGTTTTGTTCCACACACACCCCACGGACTATCTGTTCTTGATGTTATTTTTCATATAAATTTAGATAGTTAGTAGCTACAAGTTTCACGTTTTTGTAGCATTGTTATATGTGATTTATATAGTTTATTCAAAAAGTAATAGTTATTAATTTACGTTTTATAGCAAATCAGACGTGGTTTTTGGCTTTTTAATCAGTTTCTAAACAATCATTTTATATATATATACACACACATCTACGCATATATATACATCTATGCATCATGAACTAACTCATTTTCTCTTTCGTTCTTCTTCTTCGGCGCAGAAAAAGAGTGCATTGATTTTCAACTTTTGCAACACAGAGATACATCCAATTAGGCAAAACTCAGCGACCCAATTGAAGACTTATTCCAAAGTTTTCGTCTTTGAAGCTTTCCATTTAGAAGAAGCTCAGAACTTCAAAAGGGTAAGAGTGAAGTGGCAAAGAGACATAAACAGAGGCAAGGAAACAGAGAAGGAGAGAGAACAGCGACACTGTAATCGCGCAGATGCAAGAGGACAGTGGATCGGGGCCTTCTCGTCATTCCAATAAGGACGGAATCTGGTTGCCGGTCATAAAATCTCTGCCGCGATCCGTGGTGGTTCTCGTCTTCCCCGTCGTGGTAATCATCGGCGTGTTGGCTTACACGCGTGAGACACAAGTGAGTATTCTTCGTAATTATTGCTATCACTATTGTTATCCTTTTACCTCCAACGTTGATTGGTTCAATGTGTGTGCTATTTTAACGTTATTATATGCTCTTGTTTGTTTCCTTTGTTACGGTTCTCTGAAATAGAGACACGTTGGGGAATTCCTTAGGAATGGTGTGTGAATTCCCTTGGCCCGTGGCATGGATCGTTCAACAAACCACCACATGGCATTGTCCTTTCTTAGTCTTTTTCCCTCCAAAACATATCAATTAACCATCATGTATACATGTAACTCAATCAAATTCCATCAGGGTAGGGTGGTCGCAAGATTAGGTGTTTTAAAACTTTTATTATCTTATAAAATATACTTTAAACTTAATTACAACTACTTGAATGAGATGAGATTTATATCCTATTTATATGATATGACTTCATCTTATATTTAATTCAAGTTGGAAAGTAATTAAAATTTTAAAAAAGTCATACTAAAAAAATGGGTTAGTAAACGTGAAAGAAAAGTAGTTCAACTATTTAGGCGCAATAGTGTGAAATACAGATGTGGTAGGTGTAGACCTTCTACCAAAGTAAAAATAAAACAAGGACATTGAATTTTGAAAAAGGATAAAGATACTTAAATAATATTTTTTTTATAATATTTGAATATCATCGTGTTGATTATAATAATGTTTATGAAAATGCAACTTCATTAATGTATTCAGGGTCGTTCATTAATGTATTGCTGATAAAAGAATTAATGTATTAAGTTTCACGTTTTGGATTCTCAGACTGACCCAAAGCACAATATTTATTTTAGAAAACTTCTACACATAAAAAAGAATATACTAAAAAGTGTGCTAAATTTCCCCTAGAAATCATTAATGCTTTTTCTCGAAACTTCAATTTCCATGGCCTTACCAAAACAACCGCCGAGAGTGTCGGTTAACCAGACATAGACAAAGTTCTAAAGATCGTGAGTTTTCCTCTCGGGACCACGTGTTCTTAAAACTTCACTACAGACCCAAAAGAGGGAACCAATTCTTGACTTTAAGGGATCACGTGCCTTGTAATTTTGCGCCACCTGTTTCATGCACGTAAAATACCTTAGACCCATAACTTTTTCGTACCCTACGTCACATAATTTACCCTATTTTAAGTAAGTCACTTACAGTGGTACGTTTACGTTTTCCTAGTTTAACTCCCAAGGTACGTGGATAATACGTCATTGTTTTTATTTAGGGACTGGTTTGACTATTTCCTTGTAAGTTTTACACAACACAATTTTTAATTATTTTGCAAAATTATATATATATATATATAATTCCTCTAATAGAAAGTTGGCCTATTTGTGTTACCGATTTATTTTATATATCACTTTGCATCTATAATATTGGAAAAAACGAAAAAGATCAAATAATATATTACTAATATTAATAAGATGTCAGAATATAGAGTGAAATGTAAAGAATCAAATATATTAGAGATGACTCTTGTTGTGAAACATATCTATTCCCTACAATTTTTCATACTTGGTGTGTCATATTTTTATGAATATTTCATAAAAATTTACAAGAATTGCCCTACAAACACCATGTACTATTCTGTCTCTATGATATTATATTTTTCTTTGCTGAGAAAAAAAATGTACTGATTCTTTGTGGTGATTCACCTTTCCTTGTCTGTAGCCTACACTTTCTGGAATTTCATCTACCAAATCTTCATTAAACACCACACGTACCTTCAAAATCCCTTTCAGTGTTCAAAGAGAGACTCCATTGAACTGCAGTGCATACAACTTCACAAGAACATGCCCCACCAATCAAAACCCAATCAAAGAGGATGATCAGAGCCGTCCATCCAGTGCCACATGTCCAGAGTACTTCCGTTGGATTGAGGAGGACCTGAGACCGTGGGCCTACACAGGCATAACACAAGAGATGGTGGAGAGGGCAAAGGCAACAGCAAACTTCAAGTTGGTGATATTGAAGGGTAGGGCTTATTTGGAGACCTACCAAAAGTCCTTCCAAACAAGGGATGTCTTTACATTATGGGGCATTTTGCAGTTGTTAAGGAGGTACCCTGGAAAAGTTCCTGATTTGGAACTCATGTTTGATTGTGTGGATTGGCCTGTGGTTTTAGCTAACCAATACAGTGGTTCTGTTTCTCAGCAGCCACCACCATTGTTTCGATACTGTGGAAATGATGATACCTTGGACATTGTCTTCCCTGATTGGTCTTTCTGGGGATGGTAACACCCTTGCACTTGTTTATACTACTATAATACTATTCTTGTTATGAGGGTACATAAATTTCTGAACTTTACAAAGTAGAATTGATGGCACATTATTGTGTACTGTGCTTGGTGCTAGGGCTGAGGTTAATATAAAGCCATGGGAGATTTTGTTGGGAGAGTTGAAAGAAGGGAACGAGAGAATACCATGGCTCAACAGAGAGCCTTATGCATACTGGAAAGGTAATCCATCTGTTGCAGAAACCAGAGAAGACCTCATGAAATGCAATGTTTCTCAAAATCAAGATTGGAATGCTCGTTTATATGCTCAGGTATTATTATCATTCTTCTTAGCTTTCTTTAATTACACTTATTGAAATCAAAATCACTATTATACCTTTATTATTTGAAAGAATTTGTTTTTATCTGTAGTATTTTATACTTTTTTCTCTTTATTCCTTCTTGACAAATGAAAATTTCAACCCAGAATTGGAAACGAGAATCAGAAGAAGGGTTTAAGAAATCAGAATTGGCAAGCCAGTGCACTCATAGGTATTACATAGAAGAGACAAATTTTTAACTCCTCTTTTAGTTATTATTTTGTTTAATATTACATTTTTGTTGTTGGACATGTTTGAATTCCTTCATGATTTGTGCAGATATAAGGTGTACATTGAAGGTTCTGCTTGGTCAGTGAGTGAGAAATATATCCTGGCATGTGACTCCACCACTCTACTTGTGAAGCCACATTACTATGATTTTTTCTCAAGAGGACTCATACCAGGGCACCACTATTGGCCCATAAAGGAAGATGACAAGTGCAGGTCCATTAAGTTTGCTGTAGATTGGGGGAACAGTCACAATCAAAGGGTAATCTTCAAGTTTTGCTTTTTCTGCAGAATATAGGATTAATCTTTCTGAATATTTGAACACCTTCTCAATGTTTTTGTTGTCTGTGAAATTGATCAGGCACATCAAATTGGAAAGGCAGCAAGTGAATTCATTCAAGAAGAGTTGAAGATGGATTTTGTGTATGATTACATGTTTCATCTTCTGAATACATATGCTAAACTGTTCACATACAAACCCTCCATTAGTGGTAATGCTACTGAACTGTGTGTGGAGTCAATGGTTTGTGGAGCAGAAGGATTGGAAAAGAAATTTATGATGGAATCATTGGTGGAGAGTCCTGCAGACACCGACCCTTGCACCATGCCTTCCCCTTTTGATCCTCCATCTTTGTACGCACAATTACAGAGAAAGAAAAGTTCAATTCAACAAATTGAATCATGGGAGAGAAGTTACTGGGAGAATCAAAACATAACATCTTAGTGATTATTTTTCCTATGTTCAACACTCTTTCAATATTTCTCCTTTTATACATCTTGGTGGATATAAGTAGAATATGACGGGATAAACTTAAATTTTAGAGATTTATTAATAATTTTGTTTGAATTTTATTTTATTAGTTTAGGTATACTAATATTTAGTTTGATTTGATTTTGATAGAGATAAAAATAGAGATAAGTAGTTTTGATTTTTTATTTATTTAGGTAAAATATTATTTTATTTTATTGATATAGATAAAGATAAATTAAGTAGTTATTTTTATTTTGAGTGAGTTAATATTTCATTTTTAGTTTCTATTATTTGTATTTGGTTTAAGACTCTATTTGTAGATATTTAAAGATTGTCAAAATTTAATGAAATTTATCACCATGAATTGAAGAATATTATCATAATGTATGTCAGGTTTATTTTTTTAACAAGTTTTGTGAGAAAGAAGACAAAAGTTGTCAACAGAACGAGTGTGTCACAATTGACGAAAAAAACTCATTAAGATAATTGATGCCTACGAATGAAGGCGTTATTAAAATCCGAAGACATTTGGGATATGGTGGAAGACAGGTACAATGAACTCGATGAAAACTAAAATCAGATGGTGGCACAAATGATCATTTTAAAGAAAACACGTGCAAGAGATGAATCAGTATTGTATTTTTTCTACAATGCAATAGATGGGTTGGTGGGATTCGAAAAAATAACGAATTTTGCATCAACAAAGGAAGTCTTGGAGATATTGGAGGTTGCGTATAAATGTGACAACCGCGTCACACAAGTTCAGATACAAGCTTTTAAAGAGGAGTTTGAACAAGTTGAAGATGAGGCCCAAAGAGCAGATAACCGAGTCCTAGTTGAATTGTGGGAAAATTTTTATTAAAAATTTTGTTTGAATCTTATTTTATTAGTTTAAATCTAGTAATATTTTGTTTGATTTTGATAGAAATAAAATAAAGATATGTAGTTTTGATTTTCTATTTATTTAGGTGAAATATTGTTTTATTTTATTGATATAAGACATATATAGATTAATTAGTTATTTTTATTTTGAATGATAATATTTTGTTTTTAGTTTTTATTATTTTTACTAGATCCTAAATCCTATTTACACCTATTTAAAGGTTGTCAAAATTTTATCATTGTAACATTTCTTTTAAGAGAATCTAGATTATATATATATATATATATATATTTATTTATTTATTTATTTATTGTATTAGACTTTAGATACACCATACCATAATAAAAAAAAAATATAAGTTTTAGATTTTTTTTTTCTTAAATTGATAAATGTTTAATGGTTAATATGTAACTTTTCTTCACATGTAAGATTTATCTCTTTCTCTATTCTACTTTTTATCGGCAAACAAACCTTATATTTTCATTATGAGTTTTAGGCTTTAACCAAAATAGTTAGTATAAACTTATTAGTTTATTTGTTAAGAATTATTGTTAGGACTTATCTTGTGAAATTATAATCCTATCTTAAAAATTTGAAAGTATAGGGTAGGGGTTAGAATTTTCAATGTTGATAAGAAATATTTTTTTTAATCTTTTGTCAAAAGTGTGAACCTTAAAAGAAATATGTGAGAAAGAAGGGTATTTAAGTCGAAATATATGCTGAAAAAGGTAGACAAAGGAAAAAATATCACTAAAAGAATGTATGAAAAAACCTCTTTTTTGCTGAAAAGAAAAAAAAAACTCAAGAAAAAGAAAGAGAAAAGGGAAAAGGAAGAAGTGAGAAAGTAAAAAAAAAATGTTAGAAAGAGTCAAAGGAGATTCTATATAAACTTGAGAGTTGACGAAGTAAGAATCCTTTCTCCTTGAGTCAACTATTGTAGAATTATATTTCACAGTCAAGTTTGTAATGACAGTTGTAAACGTACACTCCTCAAATTCTGCATAAAGTTTAACAATCTTCAATATTTTCATAGACACCATATTTGGTAGAATCTGACTGAGCTCAAAAAAGCCAAATTACAAGCCCTGCAACTGCAATTGCAACAAATCTTTCTAACAATCTCTTTCCTTTATAAGATGCACCATTCTTTGATGTGTCCGTTTCATCAGTCCCCTGGTTTCTACCATTTTCAGAACTTGCTCTAGCTGAATAACACATTATAAATAAATGCAAATTTTAATACTACACCATTAAATCCAAATCTCAACAAAGTCAAAAATAATATCCAAAAACGAATATTTCTTTGAAAGGATCACTACCAGAGGGACTGGGAGAAGGACTGGCAGAGTCACCATTGGAGTTCTGACCCTTTTGATTAAAAGCTTGGGCTTCCGGTGATTTAGGATCCAAGTGCAGAAGTGCTGATCAAATAATTTCAAACAAGAATTTTTTGAGATGAATCAAATCTCCAATATCTTTAACTTTCACAGTTGAAAAAAATCAGAAATAATAGCATCACAGAAAAAAAAAAGACACTTTTAGAAACACTTTTTCTCTTTTTCAAACATGTCATTGTCTAGTTATGAGAGAGAAAAGTGGGCAACTTTGAAATACACAAAAGAGGATTATAAATTGATAGTTAGTGTAATATGTCAATCTTTTGTTCTTTTATGGAAAATTAATGGCTTGATACTAAGCAATCAGTTTTTTGTTCAAAATATAGAAATTTAAAATTTGTTTTTGGTTTATCAGGATAAAGAGTTTCGTTCTTAGGATAAGAAGTTTAATATATTTAGGTTTTGGATTAAACTTGAGGCTATTTAGGAAAATAAATCTTAATTTTGTTCTATTTTATTTCACTAGACTCACTGTCCTACTATCTAATAATAAGGTGCATAATTACTGAATCTAAATCTATAAATATAACAATCTCACAAATATTACAAGAAGATACATTGAATATTTCTACCTTAAGCACGTGATCAGTTTTTTTCTAGAATAGTTTTCAAAATAATTGTTTTTTCTTTTGTGGAGAAAATAAGTAACAACTAGAAAATTCTTTCTCATCTTGTTTTTTACTGTATTCATCTTATTCAAGCTCTCCTTCAATCTCACTCTCTGTACCAACACCATTTTCCACTATCTGTTTGAAAAGAAAAATCAAACATACCCTTAAAACTCCTTTTTCCCTCTTAATGACATATTGTAATTAACTTATGAATGATAAAACCATTAATCATATGATATCAATTAACAAGGCTTTATGAACCATTCATTGCATAGAAAATGGAACAAGACACAGTAATTTTGTGTTCTTTAAGGAAAATGAAAGCATGTTTTGGACATACCAGGACACTGTGAGAGATTATCAGGTGTTTTGCAAAGAGAGGGGAGACCAACAGCAATTGTAATGTTAATCTTCAAGCCAAGGTCAGGATCATCCCTGTCTTTGAGAATAACGCAGATGCACTTCTTGTTGCTCTTCATGGCTTGTGTGAGACCACTGCAACAGTCTTCTGTTGGTGCTTTTGCCTCACCTCCCAAATATGGCAGACACGTTGCAACCCCTGTCAGTGATTCTGCACATTTCTGTTTCTCTTGAGCTGAGTCCCCTATTGCTTGCATAACCAACACCAATGTTATTGCTAACACTAGCATGTGTGGTGGTGCAGCTCTGGAATACATTTTTCAATTCAGATGAATGAATTAGTGAATAGAGATAGATTATATAGACTTATAGTTATAGGGTTTGGAAAAAGATTTATGATTAATATTAACAACGGGGTTATAAGTAGAAATTTTTAAGTTGTAGTGCTACATATGAAATCTCTATATCTGTGTGTCTGTGATTGAAATTTTAGACTCATACTTAGATATTTTCACCAAATGTTTTAGAAAAATATGGAAACTGGGAAGAAAAAAAATTCTATGGTTGCAATGTGAACTCAAAGAAGAGCAGCTTGTAGACTAGGATGTGAATCACTTCGAATATTGTATAAGCAAGTTGTCCACTACCAGCTTATTTTATTGTCCACTGTAATTAGGCCTTTTTGGACAATAATCACATTCCAAATTTTGACTTGTTTTTTATCTTCCAAAGTACATCTTTCCAACACTAAGAGTTGAAGCCTTTTATTTTATACTTCCTCTTTGTTATTTGTTTCTGATAGAATCTCTTAAGTGTTCACTTTGCTAATGAAAGGTGGAAGGTCCAATAAAAAATGCTGCCATCAAATTTGAAAAAGAATAACTGTGGGGAATGAAAAAAATATATGTAAGTTAGATACATACGTGATAGACCAAAACAGTGTTAAACAAAAAGTGAAAGTTTTACGTGAAAGTTAAATGATTTGACAATTACAAACAGCAAGGAACAGCTCTTGCTGGGTTGGGTTGTACAGTCTTTGTTTGAACAAGCATTTGAACTATTTATTTGGTGAAAATATTCTTTTTCGGTTTTGTGTTTATAGAAGAAACAGTGAAAATAGTTTATTTTCACTGTTCCTTGTCCCAACTTCTGAAGAAAATGAAAATAAAGTAACATCTTGAAGTTAAAAGTGAAGACATTTGTTGAAGACATTTGTTCTTCTAATATAAATCACTGGTATCTTTTTACAAGTCATCTAAAACCACAATAAAAAAGTGCTGATTAAGTTGTAGTAGTCGGAATATTGCCATTACTTTATCGACTAAAATGTGCTACAACTTGCAGTTAATGGATAAGTGGAGCTTGCACATAATTTGTCTGCATAGCTTTCACACCAGTCACCAAAAGGTGAGTTGCAGTTTATGTAGAAAAAAATCATGAAATCCATAAATGTAAATAAAAAGAAGTTCATCAAAATGGAAAAAAACACTTGAGTTAAGAGCATTATAAGTTGAAAATTTAGAATGCAAGAATTCCACTGATAAAATACTTATGCTACTTGCAATAATGGGTTGGTGAGTTTTGTGGCACCCATTACGTATGCACCACTAAGTCAATTTCTACCGCAGCATATGGAATTATGTGAGATTTTCAGATACCAAACAAACGGTTGTTGTGTATTTATATATATATATAAATCCAATATTGTACCTTGAAATTCGATTTCTTTCCACCATAATAAAAGGACAAAAGTTGAAGACCGAGTTCTTTGACGTAGAATCCAAAGTTACCAAACCAGGGCATAAATCATTGACATGAACACTGATGTCAAGTTTGTATAATTCACGGCAGTGTTCACTGTTGTCTTAATCATTGTCTTAATAACATTTCTTACAAGTTACGTGCAAGGATTTTTCGCGTAGTTCTTCATGGTTTTGTTTAAACTGGTATATAATCCATGGTTATGGTTAAAAGTCTAAGTCATCTAAAAATAAAATTAATTTATAATATATAAGTAAATTTAAACTTCACCTTATAAACCAGTTTTATAAAATTGAATAAAACTTAAAATCCACCTCATGATATCATTACCATAAGTTAGAGTTTATTCTAATGATATTTTTTGTTTATAAAATTATTATTCAACTTTCTATTGAATCCTTATCGGATTACCCAGTGATATCTAGTATCAAAGAATTGAATGCGGTTCCTTAAATCCTTTTGGATTAATAAAAATTTAAAATACGATAATCCGCATATTTTCAAAATAAACTTCAATTTTGATTGAATATCAGCACCAGAAGCACTTACATAACTTTCTCTACATTTTGCACAAAATAAACTAGTACATAGTAATGGATGCCCGGTTAGACACTTTTTAATCTTAAATTACTCATATTCTAGACATAAACATCACTACACAAGTCTGAAACCACCATTAGTGGTACAAAATTTCACTTGCAAACCCTTCTATGATTTATAGCCTTTAGTACTAAATCCCAAGCACCAGAAAACTGTGGATTCAGTTACAACTTCCTCATGGAAGTATCATATGCAACTCTATTTCTTCTCTTGATTTTGTTGACAACACTCCACTTCAAAGCAAGCATAGTAGCAGGGCTCAACATAAATTGCAGTGAGAAAGAAAAGAATGCACTGCTCAGCTTCAAGCATGGACTAGCAGACCCTTCAAACAGGCTTTCATCATGGTCTGAAGAAGAAGATTGTTGTTCATGGGCAGGGGTTCGCTGCAACAACTTCACCGGTCAGGTCATGGAACTCAATCTTAACACATCTGTGAGCTCTCCCTATAGGGAATTGAGTGGTGAGATTAGTCCTTCCCTGCTTGAACTAAAATCTTTGACTCGTTTGGACTTGAGTTCAAATTATTTTGTTCTTACTCCAATACCAAGCTTCCTAGGCTCAATGGAGAGTCTGAGATACTTGGACCTTAGCTTAAGTGGGTTCATGGGACTAATCCCTCACCAACTAGGAAATTTATCAAACCTGCAGCACCTTAATCTTGGGTACAATTATGCTCTTCAGATAGATAATCTTAATTGGATATCAAGGCTTTCTTCCTTGGAATACCTTGATTTCAGTTATGCAGACCTTCACAAAGAAGCTGATTGGCTTCAAGTACTGAGTGCACTTCCTTCTCTTTCAGAACTACACTTAGAGAATTGTCAAATTGATAACTTGGGACCACTTAAAGGAAAAACCAACTTCACATATCTCCAAGTCCTTGATCTTTCAAATAATAATATAAATCAGGAAATCCCTTCATGGCTTTCCAATCTCAGTACAACTCTTGTCCAACTTGATTTACACAGTAACTTTTTACATGGAGAAATCCCACAAATATTGTCAAGCCTTCAAAACATAAAAATTCTGGACTTGCATGGCAACCAACTCAGTGGAGCACTTCCTAATTCATTAAGTCAGCTCAAGCATCTTGAAGTTCTAGATCTCAGTAATAATACCTTTATTTGTCCACTTTCCGCATCATTTGCAAACTTATCATCCTTGAGGACTTTGAACCTGGCTCACAACCGGCTGAATGGGACCATTCCCAAGAGTTTTGGGTTCCTCCAAAAGCTGCAGATATTAAACCTTGGAGCTAATTCTCTGACTGGTGATATGCCTGTAACTCTTGGAACTCTCTCAAATTTAGTGACATTAGACCTTTCATCAAATTTGTTGGAAGGATCAGTACAGGAGATACATTTTGTAAAACTTCTGAAATTAAAGGAACTGCGTTTATCTTCAACAAACTTGTTCCTCAGTGTTAACTCTAGATGGGTTCCCCCTTTTCAGCTTCAATATGTTTTACTGAGCTCCTTTGGAATAGGGCCCAAGTTTCCAGAATGGCTGAAATGCCAGAGTTATGTCAAGGTATTGACAATGTCTAAGGCAGGTATTTCAGATTTGGTTCCAAGTTGGTTTTGGATTTGGAGTCTGCAACTTGAATTCCTGGATCTGTCAAACAATCTGTTAAGAGGAGACGTATCAAACATCTTTCTAAATGCCAGCGTCATAAACCTGAGTTCTAATTTGTTCAAGGGTACATTGCCAAGTGTGTCTGCAAATGTTGAAGTGCTGAATATTGCCAATAACTCAATTTCTGGAACAGTTTCTCACTTATTATGTGGAAAGACAAATGCTACTAACAAGTTAAGTGTGCTGGATGTCTCAAATAATGTCTTATCTGGTGATCTCGGTCAGTGTTGGGTTCATTGGCAAGCCTTGGTGCACTTGAACTTGGGTTCTAACAGTTTTTCTGGTGAAATTCCTTACTCCATTGGGTATCTGTCTCAACTTGAGTCTCTGTTGCTAAATGACAACAGCCTTTCAGAATATATTCCTTCGACCCTGCAAAATTGCTCTACAATGAAGTTTATTGACATGGGTAATAACCAACTTTCTGACACAATACCAACTTGGATGTGGGAAATGCAATATCTAATAGTTCTTCGTCTAAGATCCAATAACTTCATAGGCAGCATTACTCAAGAGATGTGTCAACTTTCTTCCCTTATAGTGCTGGATCTTGCCAATAATAGCCTGTCAGGATCCATTCCAAATTGTTTGGATAAGATGAAGACAATGGCTGGCGAAGATGACTTCTTTGCCAACCCTTTGAGTTATTCATATGGCTCTGACTTCAGTTATAACAACTACAAGGAAAGTCTTGAGTTAGTTCCCAAAGGAGATGAGTTAGAGTACAGAGACAACCTCATACTGGTGAGAATGATTGATCTTTCAAGTAATAAGCTGTCTGGAGCAATTCCACCTGAAATTTCAAAGCTATCTGCTTTGCGGTTTTTGAACTTGTCAAGAAACATTTTATCTGGAGAGATACCAAAAGACATGGGAAAAATGAAATTGCTAGAATCCCTTGATCTCTCATTAAATCACATTTCAGGTGAAATCCCTCAAAGCTTGTCTGATTTGTCTTTCCTCAGTTTCCTGAATCTATCATACAACAATTTATCTGGCAGAATTCCCACAAGCACTCAACTTCAGAGTTTTGAAACACTTAGCTACACAGGAAATCCTGAGCTCTGTGGTCCTCCTATAACAAATAATTGCACAAGCAAAGAAGGGATATCTGAGAATGCTTCTGTTAAACATGCTAACGGAAATTTCTTTGGAACATCAGAGTTTTACATAGGAATGGGAGTTGGATTTGCAGCAGGATTTTGGGGGGTTTGCAGTGTTATTTTCTTCAACAGAACTTGGAGGCATGCTTATTTTGATTTTATTGACCAGTTGAAAGATGTGATTTATGTCACCGTAGTTTTGAAGGTTAGAAGGTCACTTGCTAAATCATGAGTTTACCTTTCACCTGCTAACAAGAGAGACATTACAAGGTGATTTCTACCCATAAAAATATGAACAGGTAGGTTTACCTTGTATCAGTTCGTATGATGTTTTCTCTCTGTTTAGTCGCTTTCATTGGTAAAACAAGCTTTTTTATGTTAGGAGAACCGAAAGAGTGCATGATTTGAGTGTAAAATTTTGTTTTGAATTTACTATGTATCAATGGATGACCAAGATATATTCTTAATTACACCAAGTTTGAGACAATCTTCTGACACGGCATCGTTTAGCCACACCTACTGTATATATGGGCCATTATTGTATTCATTCCACATATCAAGGCTGATTTTCATCATCAAAAATAAATTCCAGCATATGATAGGGAAGTGTTCGTTATAAACAAACGTCAAATTCATAGTCGGAAGCTAGAAAATAAACAACGAAAGTAGAACTATAATTAATGAATTAAATATTTGTAAGAAGTGCCTTCGACTTTGTAAGAAGTATTGGTTTTAACATTACTGATTCAACTTATGCATATATACTGGGCATGGTAAACCATGCCAATTAGGTTTTGAATTATACATTCTGAGACGTTTTCGAATTGTCCATTCCGTACTCAAAATCAAAGAGGATAAAATTGAAATTTTCTCACGTATGAAATTACATGAAAAATTATAGAGGTGCGGAAAGAAATAACCTTGGTGGTATAGTCTTCTAGACACTTGGGCCTGTTTCTATTGCATTTGGGTAGACTGTGAGTGTTACTCTCTCCACCATCCCATATTCTTTCTACCCCTCTCTGAATTTTTTTAAAAGTTAAACCCTTTCAGAAGTCTCAATTTATATGAGATTTTTCCAGTTACATCCCCTTTTTTTATTTTTGTCAATTTAGTCATTTTTATTGAAAAATTAACCCAATTGAATCCTTGCCGTTAAATTAATTTAACAGTATTAAGTTTTTTATGACATGTGATGTTGACTTGGATAACTTTTGAAACGTGGACTACACAACCCTTATACGTGGCAATTTATAAAAGAAATGCTTAAACGTGGGATTTTATAAAAGTCACATTTTAAAAGCTGGGTTTCTGAAATATTTTAAAATTAGGGTTCCTATGTCATTCCATTTCAGGTGGCTCTGCACCTCTCTCTACCTCCTCACGTCAGGGGAAACCACCTACTCCGAACCGCTCGACTCACTCTACAACCTCTGCATCGAATCTGAACTATCCATAAACAATTGCTCATTCCCAATCTTCTCAATCACTGGCTTCGTCTCGTGTTCGAAATTATAAACCACCTCAGTCTCCGATTTCGATGCCCTCGTGTTGTATTTCTAATCTTTCCTTTCTTGTTGTAAATTCGACACAACACCCAATCGTCAAGCTGCACTATAACACCAAAATTAGAAACTTTTCAAACAAAGCAAATCAAAACAAAAAAATAAAACAAAGCAAATCAAATCTAAACATACCCTCAGGTTGTTATTTTTCTCTTGGAGGTTGATCGATCAACATTGGGCAGCCGATATTCGTGCATGATCCAATTGGTTTTCTCTCCTATGGGGGCTTTTCCCAAGTAAAAAACCAGAGCTTTCTTTATCCCAAGCGCCTTCGGCTTTTCGATCGGTTTATCGGTGTTGGTGGCCTTCCAATACCTACTTCCGGCGGTCCGATTCGGCCGTGAGTCATTGGGGTATTTGTGGTCCCGGGGAGAAAAAAAGTACCATTCTTTCTCGCTGTAAAAACATAAAGTATACGAAAGCCAGGTGAAATTAAACGGACCTGGAAGCTGCCATGGATAAAACTTGTACAAATCGACCTCTTTGATGATAGGAACAAAACATCTAATAAATCAAATCGACATCACAAAACTCGCATAGAACCAAAACAACAAATCTTCGCAACGAAATCGAAACGTAACCTTTGACGGTGGTATCCTATGCCTCGCAAGCGATGCTTCTGCCACGAGCAGCGGCTCTCGAGGTGGCACGAGTCGAAAAAACGGTTCCAACGGTGGCTCGGAGTCGGAGGCCAGAGTAGCGCGGTAGTGCAACAGTGTTGCGACAGGCGGTGACGGGAATTGGTGGAGAGGTGAGGGAAGGGAGTGTGGAGGAACGAGTGAGAGTTAGGGATTGGAGTTGCACGGTGGCCATGATTGCGAGAATCGCAGGTCCAGAAGAAGAATTGTGGAATCAAAAGAGTGTTGTGTTGAACTGTCGACACCTGGCCTTAGATTGGTAAGGTTGAAGATGATGAACCTTGGCATTCAATTCTTAGAATTTGTTTTTTTTTTAATTACATATTCCACGTATAAAGCAACGTAAATGTCACGTTTAAAAAACTGTCCATCCTAACATTTCATGTCATAAAAAACTTAACTCTGTTAAGTTGATTTAACGACAAGAACTTAATTGAGTCAATTTAAAAAAAAAAAAGGACTAAATTGATAAGAATGAAAAGACTAAGATGTAATTGGAAAAATCCCACATAATTGGAACTTCTGAAAGGGGTTTAACCTTTTTTAAATTCCAATCTTATCTTTTTCACTTTTATCTTTATCTATTTTACTTTTTATATTTTAAAACCCTAATCTCCTTTCACTTTTCACTCCTTACACCCTCCACTTTAACTTTTTCTCTTTCTTTTCATTTCCACATCCGTTAACCCCATTCTCCATTTCGGCCTTTTCTTCATTTTTTATTCTCTGTGTTGGTAGTGTGTTAGTGATTCGTGACGGTAGTGATTCGATTCGGTGGTTGATTCATAATGGAAATTGGATATTCGTTTGACCTTAACGGATACCAAGATCTATAAACGGATATGAACATCAGTTTCGGATTCTAACCCACTTACACCACTCACACTACAGTTCATATGGACAAAGGTAAGTGATTTGACAAAAAGTGAATCTCATCTTTTACATGTAAGACTGTACATTTGAAATTGGAGAATCCAACATAATTTTTTCATCTACTTGTGTAGGTGGACGAGCCATCAAAATATGGTGTGGTTGTGATGGAAGAGAATTTTAGTGCATTTCAAGGATTTGGGAATTTTACTACTGAGGGAACTGCTTTTGGCTTCTCAAATTCAGATCAGCAGCGGAGTGGTAGTGTGTTGTCAACTGCTGTTACCCCAAACAATTTCCAGGCAGGAGGAAATCCTTTCGGATGATCTGAAGCTTTTGTCTTCTTGCACCCTTTTTTAGTCATGCATCAATATTTTGCACCCTATACAAATATAGTTGAAGTTTCTGTCGTTTGTCGATCAAAAGGAATGAATGATGAAGGCAAAGCCTGCCTCTGGAGATAAAGGTGCTCCTGATATTATTTTTCATATTTTCTTGTATTATTTTGTAATTACATAATTTTTGTAAGGTCGTTCTATTCGTTGAGGTACGTGAAATCTCCCTGTTAAATAATTTTCAAGTTTGAGTTCTATGCCTCTCCGTTTATTGAATTATTTATACGTGATTGTGGTTGATTTTTTTTCCTTTTACATTATGCTGCATAAGTG
This sequence comes from Vigna reflexopilosa, assembly GCA_027742785.1. Taxonomy (NCBI): domain Eukaryota; kingdom Viridiplantae; phylum Streptophyta; class Magnoliopsida; order Fabales; family Fabaceae; genus Vigna; species Vigna reflexopilosa. The sequence continues at coordinate 26,544,583 of CM050928.1, read as the reverse complement.
CTACATTATCGCAGCAGTACATAATCTTAAATTTTATGCTTGATCACTTATTTAGTGAATTGGTCTATGTATAAAAAGTGACTTTGATAAAAATGAATGGGAAATAAAAATTTTCAACTCTCGTCAAGCAGAAACATGAAAATTTAATTGGGTGGGATCGACAACTCACCATCTTTCGGGTCCTTTTGAGTAGGTATTTTCTTCCATATTTTGATGGCTCGTCCACCTACACAAGTAGATCAAAAAATTATGTTGGATTCTCCAATTTCAAATGTACAGTCTCGCATGTAAAAATTGAGATTTTTTTTTTTGTCAAATCACGTACCTTGGTCCATATGAACTGTAGTGTAAGTGGATTAGAATCCAAAACGGATGTCAGTATACGTTAAAAACCAAACGGATATCCAATTTTCGTTATGCACGAACCACTATCAGATCAAACCACCTCCATCACAAACCGCTACTAATCACCAACGCACCACCAACACAGAATAAAGAATGAAGAAAAGGCAGAAATGGAGAATGATATTAAGAAAGTGAAAGTGGGGTGGGAGGGGTGAGGGAGAAAATGTGAAAGTCAAAGGGAATCAAGGTTTTAAAAAATAAAAAGTAAAATAGATAAAGGTAAAAGTAAAAAAGATAAGATTGGAACTTCAAAAACATTGGAGAGGTGTAGGAAAAAGATGGGATGGTGAATGGAGTAACCCTTTACCTATTTTCATTTTCTTGAACATGTGTGGTTCAAACTTCATTCTCTTTTTTTACGCAAATATGTTATTTAGTACAATGAAAAAAATTGTTATAAAACATGAAAATTACAGTGCATTTTCAGTTTATCAAATTTCAATGATTTCTTTATTTTTTATTTTATTTATTTATTTTTTAAAATTGAGAGTGTTAGCATTGTGTAAATCATCTTCTATTATAAAAAATAAAGCATATGAATTTAATTTGAACTACACAGTACTTTTCTTTGTTGAAAAGAATTGTAGTCATATTTAATCCGATGTTGTGATAATTGTTAAACTTAGTAGTACCTTCCAATATTACTAATGAGTTCTTTTCTATATATAAGTGAGTAGGGTCGAGAAACACATCTTTCTATTGTTATCTTCTCTTTTTTCTTCCTTTCGAATTACTTGGTCCAACTTCTTCTAGTACAAGTCGAGCGGTAGGTATATATTAAAGGCACTCCGAAACTCAAGTAAGATTTTAATCAATGAACTTAATTCTCAATTAAGTATCAAAACTCAATCAAACTAACTTTACCTTTGTAACTTACCTCCATATTTATAGATTTTACTATGGACTTTAGGCTTATATTAGCCCAATAGTGACAATGTCCACATTGGCCCAATTGTAGTCCAACACGTCCTAGGCCTAGTTAACATGCTTAATTTATAGTTTAAAATAAATAAACCGAACGGCCTGAACATATTCTGGACAGTAAAAGGTATTCATCTTCGGCGCTGCCTTATCGCACTGCCTACCGACCGGATCCTATACGATACCATACAAGTTCTATTTAGTGAATAAGCACTACAAAATTCTAAAAAGGGTTTTTCTTATAGGAAGCTGTAATATTTTTATATGATGTTTTGTTGTTTTATATGAAGTCGTATTATTTTATACATTTTCGTGGTATGTTATAGGAAGCTGTAGTAATTTTATATGATGCTTTGGTGTTGTATATGAAGTCGTATTATTTTATATGTTGTCGTGGTATTTTATAGGAAACTGTAATATTTTTATATGATGCTTTGGTATTGTATATGAAGTCGTAGTATTTTATATGGTGTCGTTGTGTTTTATAGTAAGCCATAGTATTTTTCTATGATGTGATGTTTTCCGAATGCATGGTGGTGTTAAATACTCGGTGTGCATTTTGGAAGTGTTCCTAGATAATCGGTGATGATTGCAATGTTGTGAGTCTAGGTACCATGATGTGTGTTAGTTGTAGGGACAATTACATTGTGAGTTGTGGTGGTTAAATGCATGATCTGCAATGTTGTTCTTGCATGGTGTAGTTGCAAAGTTAATTGGATTGGGTGTCAAGTGGAACATCAATTGATTGAGTTGTTATTTTCCATAAGGGTTCTTTGATAAGCCATACTAGTGGGTGATTGTGAGTCTTTTGTTTTCTTACCTACTCAATGGCAGATGACACAAGGAAGTCCTACGTTGGTGCGTAGGCCTTGTTTTGGTGAACAAGAAAGTCCCCGTTGGTGCGTGAGCCCGATTTTGGTGAATCAGAAAGTCCTACGTTGGTGAGTAGGCCCAGTTTTGGTGAATCGGAAAGTCCTACGTTGGTGCATAAGCCCGGTTTTGGTAAATCGAAAAGTCCCGCATTGGTGCATAGGCCCTATTTAGGTGAACAGGTCGTGTGTACTAGAGTACGAAAGAAAACATATGACGATAGTGATTGGGAATGGTGACATAGTTTGTCTAGGGTGGAGTTGGATTAACAATGTGTTATTGTGTTGTGAAATTGATTTAAGTAGGAGTATTATGAGCTTATACCTTAATTGATAATTGCATTATTATAATTATATCATTATTTGTGATTGAGATCATGTTAACTCACCTTGCATTTGTCGTGATGGTTTCTACATGTGTTAATCGTATTTATGCAGGAGCAGATGATATTACAAAGAATGATCTTGATGATGTTGAGGCGGTATAGAACGAGAGACGAGTGAGGAATTATTTTCAGAGATTTCAAAAGATTGTTTTTTTTTATTTAAAGAAATTATGTTGAAGAGTTTTAGTATGTTATTTCAAGTTGTAATTAGATTAATTATTATTCTCGCATGTGTTTATTTATTTTCACGATAACTTAATAGTTTAAATTTTTTACTATATTACGATGGTATTATAGTTTTATTTTCCTATATAATGAATGTTCTACTCACACGTAACATCTTAAATCAGAGTGTTACATTTTCTCTCTCTTTAGTGGCTTTCATGGGTAATACAAGCTTTTTTATGTTAGGAGAACCGAAAGAGTGCATGATTTGAGTATAAAATTTTGTTTTGAATTTACTATGATCAATGGATGACCAAGATATATTCGTACTTACACCAAGTTTGAGACAATCTTCCGACACTATATCTTTTAGCCACAACAACTATATGGACCATTATTGTCTTCTGCTATCCATAAACCAACAATGATTAGCATTATAATAGCTATCGTATTATAAAAGATAGCACATATTACGAAACAGTTAAGGCTGATTTTCATCATCAAAAATAAATTCCAGCAGATCATAGGGAAGTGTTTGTTATAGTCTTATTGCTTTGGTTTTTCAATTCAATAACAACATTCGTATTAGCATTATGATTACCGTTTCTATGATTGAGACATGCAGGAAATCCTCTAATTTCTCAGAGACCAGTATATCCTCAGCAACAGAATGAGTCTGCCATGGTCCAATGAAAAATATTGGATATATCAAATTAAACTTCACACATTACAAAAATCTTACAGGATGAGAAAAATTTTAAATGTGAAATTTTAAGAGATGCTGACCAACATTGTATAAATAATTAGAAGGTAACGAAAAATATCGGAGATTTTAAAAAGGTCTTTTTCTCAATATCTTAGAAATTGTTTGTGATTTAGAAAAGAGTGTCTTTGTAAGCATATCAATGAACAATTATCAATTTCATTACAAATAGCAAGAAAGAAAAAAAAAAGAACATAAAGATTCCTTTGTAAAGTTAGATGAACTAAGAAGTAAAACTGAATCAATTCTGACGGAGGAAACTATTTTGTAGGAAAAAGACCGAAATCAAAGCATAAAAAGAAACAATGACTTCAAATTCATCCTAGGAAACTAGAAAATTAGAAAACGAAAGTAGAAGAACTATAATTAATGAATTAAATATTTGTTCGTGAAGTGCCTTGGACTTTGTAAGAAGTATTGGTTTTAACATTACTGATTCAACTTAGAGTGTTTCTCCTTACACTATCACATGTTTCTTCCTACACCACCATATTCCACAAATATCCCTCAGTTAAAATTAAACTACCATGGTTGAAAGAATGGGAATTCTGTTAACAATGTCCATATATCCATCGATGGATATGGTTTGTGCTACAATAACAAACACTGCCACACGTCCTCTCATCAATCACGTACACTGACACATGTCGTGAAAGAATAATTTATTGAGAACCTAGTAGACCCTAATAAAAAGAAAGATAGGACCTCCTGGAACAACAAAGCTGAGGTCCATGTGGTAAATTAAAAAATGTGTAATTTTTTCTATCTAAATAGGAGCAGATCAAAAGGGTGTATATACATTAAAAAATCTGTTCACTACCAAAATTGGACGACTCCAGTATGCAAAAATATTCACAAGGAGCCAAAGCACAGGGATTGATGCAATCATCCCCTTATAATATCATAAAATGACCTCGAGAGGAAACAATATGAAAAAATTCAATTTCAAAGCCTTACCAATCTCAACATGATGATATTGAGTGTACATGTATCTCCTAGCTTTTACAGAACCTGGCTGCTCAAGCGACTTGTCATATAAACCTTTAATAATGGGACTATCAAATGGTGATGCTGCCAAAACATTTTCCATGTAAACTGATTCTAACAACTGACTCAGTTTTTTGGGAGACTGCCCTGAAATTGGTTTAATTTGTCCTCCCCTATTTAAGCAACCTGATGCCATTATTTCTAGGAAATAATCACAATTCCCAGTTTTAAGTTTTCGTACAATGTTCTATAGGTTCCGAAAACCATAACACAGAGCAAATTTCAATACTGTTTTTCCCTCAACCTCTAGAGTCACTTTCTGAAAATCTGAATTCCAGATGTTTTTAAAGGTCAAAGAATCATCCATTTGTCTTCCAAAAAGTGTTTTAGCATCATATCGGAAAATTGTTTCTACATAACCTCTAAAGCTTCCACGGACCCCATAAAGGAATCCTTCTTCATTGACATTTGTTAGCGTTTTGTCCAAAGGAGTCTCATCTAGGCTTTTAAAATCAACTTGTTTTGACTAAATCAATTCCAAAACTTCTCCTGTAGTCAATACTCAATCTACTTCTGAAATCATATTAATTCCATTCTCGTGCCCTTTAACATGGGACTCGGATTGGAAAACAAAGTCATACCTAACCTCAACCAATTTTTTATTTACTTTTTTTAACAAATATTTTTTTAAATATTAAATCAATTAAGTAAAAATATATTCTAAATATAATATAAGATAATTAAATCTAAGAAAAAAAATTAATAAACGAAAAAAAAAAATCAATAGAGAAGGTCAATGGATACGAGGATCCGTTTCTACTTCAACGAATACCCATATCCGTGTACGGATATCCAATATTCGTTCAAGGCTTCAACAAAATACAGCAAACCAAACAAACACAAATTTAACAACATGTTCACACAACACCTCAACAACAATCAAATGCATGTAAAGTATTAAAGAAGAAAAAGAAACTAGCCTGATCTCCAGCCACGAAACAGAGCAGGAAAGCTTCAAACGACTACACCTCTCCGCAAATGAATTAGCCACATCCTCAAGGAAAACACATCTATCCTCTCAGTGGATAGAAGCACTGAAAACGGAAAACAAATTACAAGAAAAGAGGAAAGGAACAAGGAAGGGAAAGAGAGAATGTGGTGTGGGGGTGGAGGAGTGAAAGAGAAAATGTTGATCTATGGTGGTGTGGGCATGGCTGAAGAGTAAAAAGGGGAGGTTAAAAGAGAATTAGGATTTACCAAAGAAAAGTTAAAAATTTAATGGTAAAGGTAAAAGTTATTTACCTAAGGGTATATTTGAAAAAAAAAATTGGGATGGTGGAAGGAGAAGAGTGTGGTGGTGGAGGGAGTAACCCTCTTCAACTTATGCATATACTCGGCATGGTAAACCATGTCACTTAGGTTTCGAATTATACATTCTGAGACGTTTTCGAATTGTCCATTCTGTACTCAAAACCAAAGAGGATAAAATTGAAATTTTCACACGTATGGGAATACATGAGAAAATTATAGAGGTGCGGGAAGAAACAACCTTGATGGTAAAGTTTTCTAGACACTTGGGCCTGATTCTATTACATTTGGGTTTGTGTAATTAGATTAGGGGGTCTCATCCTACACCTCCAAAGGTTTCATCCTGCACTTTCAAGTTCTATATTTACCCTTTGATTAATGAGGTTTTGTAAAAACTAAATGAAGTTAAATAAAGTGGTTGACCAACTTATTTAATGAACTGACCACGTTTTATAGTTACTTGTCTCTGCACCCCTTCACCTCTTTCATTTTGTGTTTTCTCATGTGTGGTCCTCATGATCTTCCATTCTCGTTGCATTGAAAGAGTTTTGAGAGACATTGAAAAAGATTTTTTGTTGGAAAAGTGTGGTAGAGGTGTTGCTGTTTTCATAGTTGGCATTGGAGCTAGGGAGAGTGATTTTGTTTAAAGTTTCTCGCGTCAAACAACTGCATTAGTCTACTTGAAAGCTTCAGGTCTTAATCGGATTTAGCAATCCGACACATACTCCTTGGATATCGAAATCCAATCAGATATCAAATCCAAAAACATGTACATCGTATGTCGAAATCCGATGAAGACCGAATCGGTTTTTGAAATCCGATTCGTGTTTGCTCGCGTTTCCAAATTTGATTCATTGTTTTCACAACTTGTGTATACAAATCCCTCCCATTTCTCTCATCCAAACCTTCTACATACAAATCCTAATACAGATCCAACCTATTTCTACATCTACAAACATGTTATAATGAAAATAAAATAAACAAAGAAGGCATGAGAATGCATCAATATTCATTAGCAACAAAGATCAACAAAGAAGAAGCTGAACAAATGCAGCAACACCAAACAACTAGAACGTGATCTCCAATAAGAAGAAGTTGATCTCGAACAAGCACAACATGATCTGTGGAGAAAGATGGAGAAAACAAAGAAGATGGGAGAAAGCTTGGTGCGAAGAAGAGAGAGCTTGAGATCCGAGAGAAAGCTGATATTTTAATGGAGAATAAGAATCTGGTCAAAAGATTTCTTCTGCTTTTATTAATAATTAATCACGTCTTAGTGAAGAACATTATATGTTTCAGAAAATTTTGAGAGTGTAGGATGAGACCCTTAAAAATGTAGGGTGAAACCCCATTAGATTATTCTTATCAAAGGAGTCCACCAAGCTCAGTGGATCGTAACAATATTGGACCGTAACATGATACATTTGATGTCTTATCCATTAGAAGTTCTATAATTTTACCAATATCATATTCATAATATAATTAAAACTTATAATTAAATAAAAAAATAATCTATTTTTAACTTAATCCCACCATCATCTTGTATAAGTTTACTTATATTTTTATAGTGATGATTGATGAAGAAACCAAATGCAGAAAAAAAAAGCAGACTTTCAGACATCTTTTTAGCTCCCTTTAATTACTTTTTAACACCTTAAATCACGTTGAGAGAAATAATATCATGTTTATTTACGAGAGATAGTGCCCCAAAACTTATAACTCAAATTTAATTATACTTAATTAGACCGATGAATATTATGTTACCTCTTCCTTTTGTGTTAGTATATTATAAATATTACTTATTATCAGCTTAAACTTAATTAAATATTTTTTATATATTTTTTGAAAGGTTTAGTGGATATGCTAAATAATTTTAAATACTCAAATGTTAAACAATTAATAAATAAATTAAATCAAATACAGTTAATTTCAATTTTATACATTAATTGCTCTTCACTTTTGTGTTAATTTCTATTTATCTTTACTTTTCCGTTTTTGGTTTATTGTATTTATTGCTTAATCCCGAGTCATCTGGAGTATATTTACCGTATATTTTGTATTGTGGTAATTGATGAAAGTAGTGAACGTGTCAAACATTTTGTCTTTCAATACCAACACAACAAAATCTGACATTGCAAAATTACGACAGACCATAAATCTACAGTTAAACAAATATTTTACGCTTCTTTCCACGTCTCTATCTCTAATTTCTAACCTATATATATAAAAAAATACAGCACTAGAAAAATCAACAACTTAAAGTGTTTCTACCAAATTTACTCTTTTTCCCTTTTCTTGACCAATTTTTCTAACCCATAGAAAGGACAGAACAACAAAGGTTAATTAAAATTACAATTTAAGGTTATGCAATTAGTGTGATTGATTTTCTAACCCATGGATTACTGTGAAAGACCAACTTTACCTATGTCTTTCCACTACTTTGCTTTTATTTATTTATTTAATTATTTTTGGATCTGATACGATTCACTGCATCACTTTTTCTATCTTGCAAAGTAAGTTAGAAAAAAACATACATCCACTTGTCCCCATTTCAAATCTTATTCATTTATTACATATATATATATATATATATATATATATATATTAATTGCATCAACAAGACTTCCACATCTAACTATCATAATGCTTCTAATTATTACATTTAGATATATTATTTTGATTTTTTTTTATTTTTTATCTTTAATCAGTTTGTTATTATTTTTTATTTGTATTTAGGTTTATCTCATATTTTTTTAATTATAAATAGAGGACCTTATATATATTCACAAGGAAGACTAATCTCATATATAGTTTTCATTATATTCAACATAGTATTAGAGCCTAAGATTTTTTGAGGACAATTTTTTTATTGTCTCTGCCACTACATCCATCACTGGTGATGGCAACGCCTTCATCAAAGCTCTTACGCACTCTCAGCGTCTTTGCTTTTTGAAGTTATGGATCTGCTCCTTTTTCCGTTGTGAGTGGCACGTCTCGCAACAATTCAGAGCGTTGAGATTGATCTTTTTCCTCTTTCAGGTTAATCGTGTGTGGTTGCACATCACGTCTCTTCTTAGGCAGCTATTCAAAGTATCGAAATTACTCTTTTTCCCTTTTCAGGTGCATTGATTGAAGAATCTTGAATTTTTAAGGTTTCTCTCTCATGTTCATCCATGGCTTCTTCTACTACTATCTCTTCTGACTTCCCTTCTATCACTATTGCTTTTGACCCATTTATATATGTTTTTTCTCTCATGCCAAACATGGCTTTCATTAGTTTATTTATAGTCTTGATGACTCTTCAACAATTACCTCTTTATCTACTGAATGTCAACAATGCATTCCTTAACGACGATTTGCAAGAAGAGATTTACATGGAGCAACTTCTCAAATTTGTTGCTCAGAGGAGTCTTTTGGATTGGTATTTCCTCTTTTATGTCGTCTTTACAAAAATCATTAACAATTTGATGTCACTCAACTGCAAAAGTAAATATTTTCATTAAATCTTTACGGGAGTTGAGAATTGATTATATTTATAACAAGCTTGGTACATACAATTTATATGCACCAACTTGAGGGAGAGTGTTATATATATTATCTTCATCTTTTATTTTAGTTAATTTGTCATTATTTCTTATTTATATTTTGAACTTAGCTTATATTTTTTCTATTATAAATAAATGACCTTTTGTGTATATTTAACATAAGGTAGATTAATTCCATATATAGTTTTTACTATATTAAATAATTACAAATAATATATACCTTTCTCTCCCAATACAATAAACATTATCACTTTTAATAATTATTTGATAATTTCTAAATTTAAGTTTATTTCTACAAATACGAAGAAGATATATTTCCTCTAGTCATAAAACATCGGTTTTAGTCTACACTTTTAGAATTTTCTGACTAAATTCTTCAATCACACATTTGATTAGAATAAAAATAAAAAAACTATTCTTCTAGGAATATGGTGTTGCAGAACGAATCTCTAGATGAGGAACTTGAACACTTTGAAGATGTTATAGAACTTGATAACTAACCCAACTCTGTATCAGATAAGCAAAAGGATAATGTTGCAGTTACAAAGAATGTCGAGGATCCCAATGGTGATGCCAGTTCTTGAGAGAGTGAAGATGATCTTCTTGCAGCTTCTGAAGATGATGATGAATTATAGGATGCGAGATTTCTGCTTGCAAAGGATAAAACTGTTCATAAGGAATAAAAAAAATCAAAATCTGTATCTAATAATGAAAGTCAAAAGTCACTGTTATCTATGGAGAAGTCTTCCCTTCGTGGAGGCTACGATCCATGACATAGAGAGCTTTCGTACTGACAATTAGTCGATTTTGCAACTAGTCATCATTTCAGATATTAATATATACAATATTTTGTTCCATTGTTTGCTCAAAGAAATTTCGTGTGGAACAACGAAAAAACCCTAAGATGATGTATTTGTTTTGGAAGATAAAATCTTCTTAGAACTCACCATTGAAAAAGGCAACATCTTTAGAGATTGTGATGCATATCTATTTGTATTTTACCTTTTATTTTCTAAATTTCATTTTCTCACTTAAACCCATATACACCAATGCTAGCCGTGTAAGTAGGTGGGAGTTAATGATGCTAGCTTCACATGCACATCCTTCAATTTTTACCATGGCCAAAACTCTTCTTTCCGGTGCCAATATTGTCTATAAATGGAAATCCATGAAATGATCTCTCCATGACAGCTTTCCTAGACAAATTTACGGAGAAAAAACCTAAGAAAAGCACATGGCATATGGTGATTCTAATATTGAACCTGCTAAGACAATAGAAAAGAACAAAATTAATAATAAACATCTTTTTTTTTTAATTTGTATTTTTGAATAATATTACTTTTTATGGTGAACAATTAGTTGTATTGAATAATGTTAACTATATATTTTATATAATAATATTTAATTTTTGTATCAAATTATTTGATTGTGTCTTTTATTATTAAAACCTCTTTTTATGATAATAATTAAAATAATTTCTATAATACAAAAAATAAAATAAAATAAAATGATTTTCAGTCACAACGGTTTTGTTAATTCCAACTAGTCTTGACAATTTTGTTAATCCCTACTAGTTACATGATTTTGGAAACCCTCGAATGTAGAGACAGTTCTAGAAACCCCTAGAAGTGGCAACAATTTTGTTAACCTCCGAAAGTAGTTGCGGTTCTTAGTAGAACTGATGCTATATATTGTATATTTTTTCTGTTATTAAAATAATCGAGAGAATAGGTTTTCGCAGTGGTAAAGATAGTGCAAATTCACAAAACCCTTTATAGTTTCTTTTCTCATATCTTCAATGCTCTCGAACAATCCTTTCTACTAATATTATTTCATTGACTCTGAATGTCGTGGTCATTGCCTCTAACGCCAATGTATTACCTTCATTTACGATGACTGAACTGTTTTTTAGCGGTCTTTCATTTGTTCGTTCGAGTTTTTTTGCATTGAGCTTTAGTTCCTTCGTTCTTTACCCATTTTTTAGCGCTTTTGATTTACTTTTGTTTCCTGAGACTAATAAGTTTTTGTATTTCAGTCCTAATAAGTTTTTGTATTTCAGTCCACGTATTGTTTTTTGTGGTGAACTTTTGGTGCATTCCAAAATACGAGTAGAGTCACCTTTCTCCATTGTTTTATGTCTTTATCGCTCCCAGGTTCCTATTTTTGTCTTAAATTTAATTTTTAATATGAGTATCTAATTTTATATTATGTTGCAGTGGCCTATTCAAAGTTTTTATGTTTGATATGTGATTAATTGTATGCTAAAATGTATTGTATTGAATTAGCCTTAGTTTTCCGTTTGAGATTCAATACAAAATTTATTTACTGTCTCCAAGTTTGTTGAAGAAATGTATGTTTTAAAAATGAATATAAAAGAAGACAATAATTGTAATTTATAGTAGTTTTGTACAAATACAGTAATTGTACAGATACAATTAGACAATCAAGCATATATTCAGATACATCTTTTGTACAGAATTCAAATATAATTTTCCATATATTTTCTACATATTATTGATTGTAGTTTTATTTAGTATCAATTTGAATACCTTTAACTGGATCATTAGACTCCCCACTACACTCACTCAATTTGTACTCCCCACTACACTCACTCAATTTGTACTCCCCACTACACTCACTCAATTTGGACTCCTCACTACACTCACTCAATTCTCTTAGAGTAGTTTGTTATAGTTGTAGTCTATGTATAGTTACAGATAAGATCAAGTGAAATTAAAGGGATGGATGTTTACAATTTTCTTCACATGGTTTTAGATCGTACAGATAGGGAAGAAGAAATTGATGCTTGTTTGGGTGAAAATATTGATGATTTGTTGGAAGAAAAAAATTTGGATTTGGAAATGTTCCCACCACATAACTCTGGTTTTGAGGCTGTCTTTGAAGATAATCATGAAGTACTAAATGATTCAACATCTAATGCTTGGTATTTAAGTTCAAATGAGACTGTCAAACAAGAAGATTCTTCTAAGTCACACAAGAAGATTCTTCTAAGTCAAATGGTTGTGAAGGTTGTTGTAAGAAAAGAAATGGCTTATATCTCTTGGATTAGCCCTTTTAAAATGATCTTTTCAAAATCTTTATGAGTTCTTTGGCTTTCTTGAAATCAATAAACAAAAAGTGATGAATCAACAACAAGAGAGAAAGAGTAGAGAAAGATCAACAAAAATAATCTATATTGGTTCGGCTAATCACAAGCCTATATCTAGTCCTCCTTCAACAACCTTAGTTGAAGGGAATCCACTATAATTGATTGAGTTTATAGAAATACAGAGATACCCCTCTCAATGCACTCCTCTCACCACTCAAAATCAATATAGTAATACAAGAGATGAATAACCTCATCTTACAACAACAAAGAATAATCACAACTTTCAACCCTTGGCAAACTCACACAAGTACACAATCACAAATTGTTTATGATAAATCTGATCTCTAAGTCACACTCCTCTAGTGCTGATCAACTTTAGCATAATTTCTTGAAAGAATCTTGATGGGTATACAACCAATGAAGCATTGATTCTCAAAGATCACTTCTTGAACGCTTTTGTAATCAAAACTCAATGAAAATGTTAATATTTGAAAATGATAACGATTTCTTGTTTTGAAACAGGTCTCAAGACGCATATATATATGACTTTTCAAATCCTTACACATTATAATGTAATCTCTTAAGATTTTTCTTCTGTTTTAATAGATTATTCTGAGCATATAATCGATTATATAAACACATAAGCCAGTTAATGATTCTTTTGACCGTTATAACAAATCATACTATAAATGCAAAGGCTTAAACAAAGAAAACTGATTTAATTGATTAGGATACTTATGTAATTAATTATTCCTATACTTAATCAAATTGTCTATCCAATTGTCATTCTAAACATTATGAAACAAATTATGGCTTGCTTTTTGTTTTAATTGGTTATATACCTTGTATAATTGACTACTATAGAACCATTTGCCCTTGTTAAGCTTACTAAGTGATCTGGTGAAATCTAACAGATTATATATTATGTTTAATCGATTATTTTAACCAGAAATGAGATATTCAATCTGTTTTAAGCATATTCATTTAACAATAATGAATTCATATATCAAGCACAAACATAATAGAGATAAAGCAATTGTTATGTCATTTGTTGTGCAAGAAACCATAAAGTCATTCTTTTGTTCATCATAAAAAACAAAGATATAAGGAGGTTAAAGCTCCCCCTATCAACAATTGTGATGGATGTAAACATAACAGGTCAGTCAAACACAAAATCTAATGATGCTTGTGAAGCATCTAATGATGGTTGTCAAGCTGCACTAAAATGTGCAGCTTGTCGAGATGCTCGCTTGCGCTTATAAGGTCGCTCCACTAAAATGTGATGCTCCATTTCTATCTATTAGCCCAATATCTATGAATAGATATTGATCAATTTCTATCTACTACCCCAATATCTAAAAGGTCAGTTGTGACAGTTAAATAAAAACCTAGATCTTGAGCACTTATATACAAACAAAGAAGGACTTAGAACTTACCTCGATGGTCCGTGAGCCAGCTAACAACTCTCCCTCGACGAAGATGCAGCAAGCACGGACCTTCGATAGCAACAATCCCTCAACAACAAAAGAAGTTATGAAAAACCGGTTTAGATTGCAATTACAATGGCTAATCTAGAATGTAGATCTATTACGAACCAATTTGAAATTGGCAGCACAAGCATCATTAGCAATCCATTAAACGAATTTCAGAGCCAAAACAAATAGGAAATATCCATTCAACACAGAGTTACCTTCATTTCCAGACGTCCATTGTGACGTAGCGGCCACCGTCACAAAGCAACCACGAATCCTCCACCACAAGAAGGCACCATGACGCAACGATCACCGTCAACCAACTTCCAGGAATCCTCCACCACCAACAGCCACCATGACGCAGCGGCCACCGTTAACCAGTAGTCAAGAATCCTCAAGCACTAATAGCCACTATGACGCAACGACCACGCTCGCGCCAGCCTCGCGCCACCATTGCGCCACCACCATCACACCACCGTAATCGGCATTCCATTGTACCGCCACTGCCACCAATCACAACTGTGTATGTAGGTGTTAGGTTATAATATTATGTACATTAGAATATGAAAACATTGATCGTTTCTGTGAAATATAAATGATTATAATTATCTATATTATTGAAAAATATATTCTGGTATGTATTTGTGATGTACGCATTTTATATATTATGTATGTCTATTTTTGTGATTTATGTGATGTAGGATGTCACAGAAACATAACCACATTTAAAAAAATACACACACTTTAGATAACGGTTGTGGTAAAAATCGAGGTAGAAAAGGGTATATCGCATCGATTCTAGCTCAAACCAAGACCTTTTCTTTAAAAAAAACTTAAAAATAAAATTGGACTTATGTCAATAATTCATTTCGGAATCGGGGTAGAATAAGGTGTATGACAGCACTTCCGATAACAATCATTTCCATAGACCCTGTCAAATTTTAAATAATTATTTAATTTTCACTATCTATGGTGGTACTGCGGCCAAGAATGACTGCCATAAAACATGAAAATTAAATAATTATTTAAAATCTGACAGGGTTTATGACAGTGGTTGCTATTGGAACCACTGACATAATTTTCTTTTCTTTTTAAATTTTTTTGTTTATTTTCTTAGTTTTCTAATAATCGAAGCAAAATTTTCAACTTTATCTTGAGTTTCGAATCGAGGTCAAAAGTCTATTCTTTTTTATTTTACCTTATTATGTCTTGGTTCTAAAATTGTTGTTATAACTCAAAAATAATTATTATAGTATCTCTTCATTTCATTTCTCTAATGTTAGGTTTATGTAAATTCTGATAATGATGTCAAAGTAAAAGAATCACGCACATTAAATTTATTATAAATATGTTGTATTTGATTTTTTTGACAGAAGTAAGATCAAAAGTTGTAGTCCTCTATTGGAAAATGTAAAACAATATTGATTTAAATTAAACTATTTGACACTCTGGTAGAAAAATACAAGAAGCCACATATAGTTATCTTGCACAAGTTATATGATGAGTAAAAATGACCTATTATGACAATGGACTGACGTCATAGTTCTGGGCGTCATAATAGTTCTGCGCATTTTATAACATAGCAAAAAAGTACGTCATAATAAATTCAGCATATTATGATGTATTTTCGATCATCTATCATAATACGTTCATTCTATTATGACAAATTTTCATTTATAAATCATAATATGGTGAATATATTATGACGAAGCTGGATCTACCTATCATAATATGTAGTGTTTTATGACGTAGATATTTTTACCAGTGATAATATCTTAAATGTAATATGACAAGTAATTTTTCACCTATCATAATATATGTTTTTCAGAATCATCTTATTATGATATACATTGTCAAGTACGTCATAAAAACTTTTTTTTGTTTAAAAAATAATTTCGTTATTACATTTGACATCTAATCAATTTACAATCAATTTCATGTATTATCATCTCATCTAATCAATTTATAATCAATATACCCTGAAATGAATATATTCGATTTAAAAAACAAAATGAAATTCATTTCATACATTAAATTGTCTAATAATATTTAATACATTATTTGTAGATAAAACTATATATTTAATCAAAATATTACATTAACCTACATATACTACTAAATAATAGCCAAGTTTCTAAAATTTTGCTAACACTTAAAATAAAAGAAGTTCACTTGATTCTAATGTTTTCTGTACTTTTTATTAGAGATGAATCATTAAAAATATACAAATAAAATAATAGAATTAAAACAATGTTGTAATGAATAATTAGATAAATATTTAGTCTGATTTTTAATACCTTATTCCAAAAGCTTTTCAATTCAAGTCAATCAATGTTTTCTTTTGTGCCTTCTTAGCTGCAAGTCATTCTTGTTATCCATTTATCATGAATTCTCTGAAGAACGTCACTCTCTGGTAGGTTTTGGATGGCTGTTGACATGTCAACTACTAGGGGAGATTCCCTTGGGATATCCTGACACAGTGCCATGTTGATACCACCGAGAACGGTAAAAAAAATTCAAAAGGACAAAATAAAATTGAAAAATTGGATCTAAGCCCAATGGATTACAATTATGAAGAAAAAGTATTTTGTTTTGGTTCGACCAATAATTTTATATGAAATAGTATATAGGATCAATTTAATCCAATTTTTTTCCAAAATACGTTACAAGAAAGAGATAATTTCGAACTTCAAGGAATTAATTATATTTTTTCTGAAAATAGAAAACCAATTCGGAAAATTTTGAATTCTAATACAAGTATTCAATTAATTCGGACTTGTTTAATCTTATATGCAACATTTAAAACATGTTCAAGTTCATCATCATATTTATCACAAGTTGAAATATGAACTAAACAAAAAGGAATATATGCATATATGTTTGTAAACAACCATCTCTCTTATTACTTAGAATGACGATCTCTTGGTGAACTCTTTACCAGCAATACTAAATTCACATCTGGTTGGTAGGAAGAGCTCCATGTATGCACGCTCATCTATTACTGCAGCAACACCACCACGACCTGTTCCATCTTTTAAGGCTTTTTCATATTCTAACATGGAGTTCAGAGGAACAAGCCTGGATCTGTCCATGTGTGGTTCCGCAGTTATATAATTTTCAGTAAATGTATCCTTCACGTGAGCACGGCGTACACCAAAATGCTTCCAATTTTATTATTAACATATCATTTAAGATAATTCTATTCTCAAAGATGAAACCATACTTCTATTCATACTATACATGCTCGAAAAGAAAAAGATGCCTAGAGAAAAAAGCAAAAAAGAGTTAATGCCAAATACACACACACATGTACATTAGAGATAACATGGAACTAATACATGTGGTAGAAAGCGAGCAGGTATTGATGCCCATTCTTGTCATCATTTATCTACCTCCTTTCTAAGTGGGAAAAAAGGCATAACTTGTTACGAAAGGAGATGAAAATGGTTTAGACACTGATAACTTGGGGGAAAGGGAAAAAAACATACAAACATATACACAGTCTGGAGAGACAGAAAGGAAAATGAAATGCCAAAACCCATTAACATTTTGAAAGAAACCCCAAATCAATGTCAGAATGGCTGCAGCGGAATGATTAGCGTAGAATAACAAATCAAGAGAGGTTTTAATATAAAAGTGTGTCTTTTAAATTCTACTCAATTTATCTTACTATGCAAATAATAATAATAAATAACAAGAGTAAGATTGAGAGAAATTTGCACAAATAATTTTTATACTGGTTCGGATCTTACCAATCCTACGTCCAGTCGTTTATCTCAAATCAAGATAAACGGTTCATTAATCACAAAATAATTACAAACTACATTCACAAAGAAACAATTTGTAAAAGTTTAGAAACCACCTCTCTTGATACCACAATAGATGAAATTGCATCTTCTTTGAATCTTCACAAAAGATGAACCACCTCCCCCGAATACTTCACGAAGGATGAAACACCTCCTCTTAATATTTCACGAAGGATGATCCTCTTCCAAACACCTCCTCAGACGCACCAAGGATGAACCGGGTATTTCTTGTCACCGTAGCAGCACTTCACTAGCTCCACAAACAAGAGTTTCTCAAGCCGAATAAGAACACACAATTCACAATGATTTCTGAGTACTAAAGCACAAGGGAAGAGTTGTTGACGATGGATAAAGAGAGCCTATTTATATACTCAAGCAAATACTCTTTCATTCTTCGTAACTGGCCATTTAACGCTTTTAATCGATTAATACAAGTGTTAATCAATTAAAATGAGTACAACGGCTTTCAAAAACCAGAAAACTCCAACGGCTATCTTTAATCGATTAATTTAAGTATTAATCGATTAACTAATCGATTAAAATAGGTAATAATCGAATATTTTCGTGTCAATTGAGTTTTCAGCACCTGTAACGTTTTAATCTATTAATACTTGATTTAATCGATTAAAACCATGCGTTTTTTATTCTGAACAACAAATATAAAGTATGAAAGTACATGAATCAAAACCTACTACAAATTTAAGTCCTAAACATTAAACTACAATTATTACAAAAGCTTTTTATAACAAAAACAAATCTTCAAAGGATCTTCATGAATCTTGATATATCTTGACTTGACTAAAATAGGTAATAATCGATTATTTCCGTGCTAGTTGAGTTTTCATCACCTGTAACGTTTTAATCGATTAATACTTGATTTAATCGATTAAAACCGTGCATTTTTTATTCTGAACAACAAATATAAAGTATGAAAGTACATGAATCAAAACCTACTACAAATTTAAGATCTAAACATTAAACTACAATTATTACAAAAGCTTTTTATAACAAAAACAAATCTTCAAAGGATCTTCATGAATCTAGATATATCTTGACTTGACTAAAATAGGTAATAATCGATTATTTCCGTATCAATTGAGCTTTCATCACCTGTAACGTTTTAATCGATTAATACTTGATTTGATCGATTAAAACCGTGCGTTTTTTTATCCTGAACAACAAATATAAAGTATGAAAGTACATGAATCAAAACCTACTACAAATCTAAGTCCTAAACATTAAACTACAATTATTACAAAAGCTTTTTATAACAAAAACAAATCTTCAAATTTTTACTACATTCTCCTAAGGTTGTGTGTTTTAGTAGTTTCTTAAAATTTTCGCAAGAAGCACATTCATCACTACTAGTAAATTTACCCTTTTCAAAAAATAAAACTTTATTTTTCAAATTTTTATTTTCTTCAAAAATATTTTCAAAATTTAATTTTAAATTTTTTAAATCTTTTTTCAATTTCTTATGAGCTTTATCTAATTTTTCAGATTCTATTATTAAAGCAGCATAAGTTTCATGTAATTCACTTTCACTATATTGACTATAATTATCAGAATCGCTAGATGTACTTACTTGGTTTCCAGCGTCGTCGTCTGCCACTAAACAAATGTTTGCCTCTTCTTCAGATTCGCTCAAATCAGATATTGTTTCGTTGTCATCGTCCTATGCGATGTAGGTGTTCTTTTTCTTGAAGAATTTCTTTTCCTTTATTTCTTCATTCTTCTTTTGATTTGGGCAGTCAGCTTTTAAGTGCCCCCTTTCTTCATAACCATAAGATTTATAGTGTGAGGAAGATCCTTGATTTTCTTTCTTTTCGAATTTTAATCTTCCTTTGTCTTTTGATTTCACGAACCTGTTGAGCTTTTTTATCATGAGTCTCAAATTTTCTTCATCTTTTGAGTCTTCATCTTCCATTTTGTTCTTGCTCCTTTCTACCTAAGATGTTAAGGCTAGACTCTTTTTCTTGGTTTTGGCTTTTGCTTCTTCTTCATCAAGTCTTCCAAGATCAAGCTCATGCTCCTTCAACTTTCCAAATAGTGTCGCCATAGTCATTGTGTTGAGGTTTTGTGACTCAGAAATTGTGATTGAATTGAGACAAAACAAAAACAGAATGACCAAATTAAGATTAAGACAATAATACCTAGTGTAACAGTCACACATGGCACTGTCACAACACAGTGTCATTGTCTTGTGATACGACGTGAGGTTGAGACCTGCCAAATTTTATTTTATAAAAAAATGAAAAAATGAAAAAAATAAAGTAAAAAATCATGAACTGATACGTATCACATATTTAATGTTATTAGTAAAATATTAATGAAAATGACTTGATTACATCAAAATTTTAAAAATAAAGAAAAAATTGACACACAAAAAAAAAATGGACCGATTTGATATTTTATTACATTTTGATGTATGAAGGGAAGAAGATGTTGAGTGGTGAGAGAATATAGAAGATTGTGAAGAGATTGACAGATATAGAAGATGAAGGTAGGAAGATTAGGAAGAAGGTGAAGGAAATGTAGGAAAAAGCTAGGAGAGTTGTGCTAGAAGGAGAAGTTAGGGTTTAAGGATTGAGAATAAAAATAATGGTAAAATTGAAGAGTTATAGAATCTACATTTTATATCGGTTATATCTTATAAAACATTTCAATTTATTATATAAATGTATTTACATTCACTTTTTATATTGATTATAATTAAAACTAATATAAAAATTTCTTTTACTTATTACAAAAGGTCACTATATTTATTTTTCATACCAATCATAACTAGAATCAATATAAATAATTTTCTTTTATTATTATAAAAATATCAATATTTCATTTTTATACATATTATAACTACAATAGGTATAAAAAGTATTATCTTATTACTTTATATATAAAATAAATTATAATTGGTATAAATAATCAATATAAAAAATATTTGTGCATTGATGAATATCTTTTAACTTTAATCCACCAACTTCCTTTTGTTAGTAATTAGTAAATCCTTCATTATTTACTAGCACACTATTTTCAATTACATTTCATAAAATTTTCCAATATTTATTTATTAACAAATGTTGTACCATATGATCTGAAAAAACTAAAGTGATCCTTATATTAAAAAAAGACAGGATATTTAAATAAATAAAAGAAAAAGTAAAACTTAATTCAATAAATTCCTTTAATACAAATTCATTTAAAAATATTTAAATTTATAAAATAATTAAAATTTAATTAAGTCACAAAATGAGAAGTTAATCACGAGTCGTGATTAGTATCACTTACATTTTGTATAATGGTAATTGATGAAAATGTGTAACGTATCAAACACTTTGTCTTTCAATCGTTACCAACACACAACAAAATCAATATAATAGAAAAATTATGACAGACCATAAAATATACAAATTTATAGAAAGGAAAGAAGAACAAAGACTAATTAAGAATTTAAAGAGTCTTTGGTATAATAATTTTTGCAATTATAGTGTGATTAATTTTCTAACCCGTGGGTTACTCTTAAAGCCAAAGTGTTTCCATTACTACCTTGCAAAGTAAGTTAGAAAGCTGAGAAGAAAACAAGCATCCACTTGTCAATAGCAATTACCCATTTCAAATCTTATTCGTTTATTTTATATATTAATCGCATCAACATGTATTAACGAATATTAATATTATTATATTATTATATAAGGAAGATTTTCTCTTTTGGTGCCAAATTTATTTTTTAAATATTCTTTTTAAATCAAAATAATTATTTTATTAATTTAATTTTTCAATATTTTTAAATTTAATCATTTTTCTCGATTTTACTATTTTTTAAATTAACCATCTATAATAAATTATTACCTTTTTAAATATATAGATATACTTATTTACAAACCAAGTTTCACGAAGGATGTTTATGGAGATTGTTAATTGCACAAAGGATGTTTCACTTATTATTTGTTACTGTATATTTCATATAGAAAATTGTATGGAATCTTGACCATTAAAAATGCTTGAATAATTATAATTTTAAAGAGTTACGTGTAATATTAATTTTAAAAAACAATTCTTCGTGGTCAATTAATTAGAAGAAATCAAGCTAAATAAAATAATATCATCAAAAGTGATTTAAGAAGTTAGTTAATTGTAAAATTATTTTGATTGAATAAAGTTAAATTTTATGAATATTGGTGTTCAAATTTTATGAATTAAAAAATTGAAATAAAGAGCATAATACTTACCAAAATGAAAATAATGAAAAGAAAAAAAAAAGAGTGGAAGAAGAATATTGTAACATAAGTAAACCAAATGACAAAAAGACAGAGACTTTTGAATGCCAACATTTTGTGTTGACGTACAATTCAAACAATCCTTTCATACAAATTGACATATTTAAAAAGAATATACAAAATATGTTACTCTTTCTCACAAGTCAATTTGATTTTATACTTTTGATGTAAAAAATTTAAATTGTTAAATAGATAGCGTATGTATTTTCCTGCTTGAGGAATGGATTTTGATGAGCTGATTATGGTTTAATAAAAAGACATTTAAGCCCAAATAAAGGGATCTTTATTTTATGGAAGTACTTAAAAGAAAGTTATGCCCAAACTCAAACTAAATAAAAGAGATCTAAAACGTTGCCTAAATTACGTTGCATATGCTCTTTTAAATTCACAGATTTATAAAGAATATACTCACAAGTCAATTTGATTTTATACATTTAGTGTAAAAAAATTTAAGTGTTAAATAGATAACCAATTTTCTAACCCGAAAAATACAGCACTAGAATTTTTCTTTTTTCCCTTTACTTGACCAAATTTTCCAATCCATATAAAGGACAGAACAACAAAGACTAATAATTCAAAGTCTCTCTGCTATAATCGCTTTTTTTTTCTTTTTATAAGATTAGTCTGATTAATTTTCTAACCCATGGATTACTATGATTTATGTTTTATAATCATATACTTTGTTTGCATATATCATCATGTTTGGTTGAGTATTGTACATTGAATTTAGATTCTGTGGTTGAATATTGTTCATAACCAAGTCAAGTTTGATTGTGGGGTAAACAATCAATATTACATTGTACTTGAATTCATCACACCTTTATCGATGAATTTATTGAAAGATATATTTTTTGATAATTGTTTACGAACAAATCTTTTGACAATTACTACGCACAAATTTTTCCGTAATTATTGATGGATATATTTTTCGATAAACAAATATATCATTCGATAATTATCGATAAATTATTTATTGATAATTTTCAATCATCAATATCAGTAGATAATAATTGCTGATGATTAATATTTATCAATAATAGTTACCGACAAAATTCAAGTCATCGGTAATTTCTAAAAAAAATAAAAATTATTTAAGGATTTTACCTATTTTCGATTGATTACTATCATTGTAATTCTAGGTTTTTTAGTGAATGTACCATATGTAAAAAAAAAATATGTCCAAAAAAAAAAATAAAAAGGAAAAATCATGTAAACCATAATCTAAAATTTAGACAAGTATTTTAAATTTTTAGGTCTCCCTCATAATTAATTTTATGTGAATAAAAACTATAATATTCCACCTAAAATAGACAAAATAATAACTTTGCCGAGCACTACGATTTGTATATTTAAGAAGAGAGTAAATTTCAATAATAATTTAACAAATTAACTTTTGGCTTTACGTACGAAATCAAGCGAAATAAAATTAGAACATTAAAAATGATTTATGAAGTTAGTTAATTGTATTTACGGAATTATATTTTTGCATTTACACGAGCGATTTATTCTTTCGTTATCTCTACAAATCAACTATTGAAATCTTAATCCAATTGCAACCAAATTGTGAAATTAGAGAGTTCAAATTGTATGAAGTGCAATCATCATAAATTTTATTATAAATAAGAACATTATACTGAGATAAATACTTGCACTCTTAAAAGAAAAAAAAAAGTAAATCCATAAAAAGAAAAAAATACGAATAGGAATGTTGATGATGAGAGGAGGAATGCTGATGTTTTGTAAGGTCTGAAAAAGAAGATAAAATATGAAAGTGATTTTGACAAGGAAATTAAAATTGATAGACAGATGCTTTTGTGAATATAAAGGGTATTTAGTATGCATAACTCTACTGGGACGAACCGGACGCTTCAGACAGACGGTTGTTAAACAATGACAAGAAGATACGGCCATGACGAACAGGTTAACAAACGTGATTAAGGTAAGATGAGATTAAGGGTTATTGGACTGTGATTAGGCTCTGATTAAGGATTTCCTAATCCAAGGCCCATAACCAACACTATAAATACAGGTCAAAGGTAAGAGATAGGCATGTTCATTAATTGCACATTTAATATAGTTCTCAGACTACTGAATGGATAATTACTGACTTTGGCATCGGAGAACCTTTGATAGGTACCTTCCCGAGCGCAACTTGGATTGGAGGAGGACGAGGCAAAGGTAAGAGACTTGAGCTGGGGGAACAGACGAAGTAAAGACCGGACGGACTTAGGAGGAAATTGTGTTGGAATTAGATGATTTGACCCTAAACCGGAACATTTTGGCACCCAAAAAATGTTCTGGGACGAACCAGACGGTTGTTAAGCAACAACAAGACCGTACGACCATGACGGACAAGTTAACAGACATGATTAAGGTAAGATGGGATTAAGGGTTATTGGGCTGTGATTGGGCCCTGATTAAGGTTTCCCTAATGTAAGAGGTAGATAGATTCATTAATTGCACATTTAATACAATTCTCATATTATCAAACAGATAATTACTGACTTTGACATTGGAGAACCTTTGACAGGTATCCTCCAGGATGGACTTGGACTTGAGGAGGACGAGGCAAAGGCCGAAAACTTGAGCTGGGGAAACGGACGGAATAAAGACCGGACAAACTTAGAAAAAAATTGTGTAAAACTTAGGTGACTCGACCCTAAACCGGAACAATAACCCATAACTACTTCTTTCTAATGAAAAAGCACTTGCTTCTTTGCTTTGTTTATAATATTAATTTTAAAAAATAATTATTGGTTCTCAATTAGTAAAAGTGAAGTTAAATAAAATAATAACATTAAATAAGGAGTCAGTAAATGCTAAATAATATTATCGTTTATTTCTTTCATACATTTTCGTATAATAGGTGATTACATGAGGAAAATCAATAATTCGATATCTAAAATAGTTTTATTTTTATGATTTATGTGTGGTGTTCTAATTTTGTAATCCATATAGTAGAGAGGACTTTAAAAGTCTTTTTTATTTCATTTTCAGCATTTCCTGGACACGATGTCATAATTTGATATTGATCATAAAACGGGTTGGACTAGTTCTATTTTTTTCTTTAGTCTCTTTAATTTTCTAACTTATAAAATGGAAGAGGAATAAGAATTCCATGTATTTAAAGAAGCCTTTCATACATTTTTTGGTCGTCTCTCATTTAATTTTAGCACCTAAATTACGTTTCTTATTGTCTATTAAATTGATAGATTTAAGAAAAAAATACAAAATATTTCACTGATTTTGACAACTCAATCAGATTTATACTAAAGAAAATTTAAATTGTTTACGAATATTGCTGGATCTGGAACTGTGTTTTCAGATTTTTAATGGCTTGAGGTTCGACACATTCGTATACTTTGGTTCTTCAGGTTCAGCACCTAAGATAATGAATTATAAATTAAATGTAATTATTTTAATATTATAATCATACAGAAGATATATTACTACTTATATGTCCATAAATGAGTGATAGAAATGTTTAACAACGTTATTCCGTTAGTTTCCATTTTTTAGGGAAATCTCATATTAATCCTCTTTTTGTATGTGTTTGAATTTAGTTGTTATTTTGGGAAATTTGATGCAATAAAATATTTTCTGTTAATAATAAAAATGTTAAAGAGATGTTATATTTCACTTTGTGGTTTTTCTAATTTTTTAATGTTTTAATATTTTAATTCTTTTTAAATGATTTTTTTATCTATATAATATAATTGAAATTTACAATTTACTCATTTTTATAATCTTAATTTGAAAAATAAATATTTCTATTGACATATTTATAAGATAATTATTTATAATTAAATGCATATGTACCTATAAAATTTCAATATCTTGATTATATCATATTTACAAAATTTGATTCAATAAAAGGAATTAGGTTAAGTCATGTTATTAGTTATATTTTTTAAGGAAAATCTCATATTATTCCATTCTTTTTTACGTGTTTTAATTTGGTTTTTATTTTAAAATTTTGATGGGATGTTTTCGGTTAATAGTACACTAATAATGTTAAAGAGATGTTATATATCAGTTTTCGGTTTTTCTAATTTTTTAAAAAATTTTATTTGATGGATGATTTGAATCTAAACTTCTTTTATCAAATGGTAGAAAGGTCATACAAATTTCTTCTTCATACGTTTTTGTCAAGCTTATGTTATTCTCAAATTTATCTATATCAACAATAATTGAAAAATAAATCTTTATATTTACATATTTTCATATAATGATTATTTATAATTCTATACATATATGTACCTACAAAATCTCAATATCTCGATTATACCATATTTATGAATTTTGATTCAATGGTATAGTATAAAATAAATTAAGTTAAATCATGTCATTTATTCCCATTTCTGTAATTCAAATTGATTTTTTGTGTGTCTCAATTTAGTTTGTGTTTTAAAAAATTTGATGTAATTAAGTTCTTTTATGTTAGTATGGTTGTAATAACCTTAAAAATGTATCATGTACAGGTTCATGATTTTTCCAATTTTTTAAATTTTATAAAACTTTTAAAAATATAAAAATATTTGTCACATCTCGTGTCAAATAATAATAATAATAATAATAATAATAATAATAATAATAATAATAATAATAATAATAGTCACAATGTCATATGTCACGTAATACTATCTGTCATTTTTATAGTTTCAATTTAATTTCTGTATTTTTATTTTGTGTAATTTCATCCAAATTTTATTTTTAAAATCAATGAATTCCATGTTCTTCAAATTAAAACTAAATTTAATTTTTATTTATCCAAACATTAAAAGTAACAAAATTATCAAACGCCTTTTCCTTAAAAAAAATATTTGTATGAAATACAATATATTATTATGTAATATATATTTGTATATTAGGATTAAAATTATTTATAAAATTGATATATTTCTTTGTATTTATGAGAAAAAAAAACCTTTTTATGTAATACAGCATATTATAATAAAGTATATATATCTTTTAAGTATTTATATATTAGGAACCTTCAATTATTATTTATTTTCTGGTATCCATAATATGTGAGGACGAAGCCTAGAAAGTTTGTGTTTGAAACTAAATCCTGTGCAAAATATTTTATTTTGAATAATAAATAGAAGATTGATTTTTAAAATTAATTGGGTTTGGATAATATATATATATATATATATATAAGCTTGAATTGAGTTAATAATGAAGAACTTCTTTTATTTACTTAGCACAAGATTTGGTATTAGAAAGCTGAAAAAGTGGAAAGTAGAAAGGTATTAAAAGAATTAACTGTGAAAATTAATTTGATTAAATATAATTTGAATCATATATATTAAATGTATGATCAGAATTTATTTGTTTCACACATTCATTTGACAGTTGTTTTTCTACAGAATAAGAAATATCTTGATAAGTTAGGCATTTGAATGAGTTGTATATTTATTATTCTTTCTACACCTTAGATTATTGCACCACATAAGATAAAAACTTTAAATGTGGTGGGTTGGCCTGACACTGATATTTGACTGAGTCACTGTTAAGTGATCAAATGGCGAAGAAAGAATGATTCAACCAATGAGTTGGATTTTTATAGGCAAAGTCTCTCAAATTTTGAATAAAGTTATTTTGATTGAATACAGTTAACAATTTATTTAAATATATGATTCTCATTTATCTCTTTCATATAAATTTCAATATAGTATATTATATGAGAAAAATCAACAACTCGATTTCTGATGCATAAGACTTTAAAAGTCTTTTGATTTCATTTTCTGCATTTCCTTCTCACCATATGCTAATTTCATAACTCATTAAATGGGTTCGACTACTTCCATTTTTTTCTTTTTATGTTATTAATGTGCTTAATATATGTGAAACAACTATAAAATAATAAATGATAAATAAGTACATTTTATTTTTTCTATTTTAAATTAAATTTTAAAATTATTAAAATACTTCGGATTTAAAGTAGGTTTCTTTTTAAACGGGGACATTTTTTAACTTAAAACTTGGAACATTTTAGTAAAATATACTAACTAAAACAAAGACCTTACCATATATATATATATATATATATATATATATATATATATATATAGATAGATATATATATATATATATTAAAAAAAGTAAAAAAAAATGTTTGAGAGCCAAATACAATTTGTTTTTCAAGAAGTCATTGTGTTTTTCACATTTCTAAGTGATTTGCATGTTTCAATATTTCATCTTTCTATTCAGCTCATACAAAAGAATTTTACAAATCATTCAATATGGAGAAAATTTGTAAATTAACAATAAATTTTTATCATAATGATTTTACATAGCTTGAAAAGTTGCTTCTTAGAGTACAAGCTCCACATTATGAACTTAACGTTCCATTTTATTCTAAATTTTAACTTTAATTAATTAAAATGGATAAGCAGAGAATTTATCTCAGATAAGTTAATTGAAACATGTTTGAAAGTCGTTGTAGATTTTTGAAAATTGGTGTTCAAATTTTATGAATTAAAATTTTTTTATGAATTAATTTTTGTATTTGTAAAGAAAAAGAGATTGAATGGTAAAATAATAGATGTGAGGTTTGTGTAAAAATTGGTTGGATGTGAAAATAATATTATCCTATTTAATGGAAAATATATTTTTGAAAATACTCAACACTTTTTCAATCGTTATTATATTTTAATTTTTCGATCGTTATTACATTTTATTTTTTTTGTGTGATTTGTGCCATATGTGAAAGATACGTCCAAACTTTTCAAAAAGAAAAATCACACTAATGTAAAATTTATACAAGTATTTTACACTTTTTTAGGTCTCCCTAATAATTAATTTCATATGAGAAAAAAAACTGTAACATTCCACTTAAAGTAGAAAAAATAATAACTTTGTCGAGCAATACGACTTATATAATGTATAAAAGAAAAAAATAATAATCTTTGTGATTTAGATATTTTGATGACTTGTATATTTTGATTTTATAAATTTAGCATAGATAATAAAATTGATAGACAAATGCTTTTGTGTATATATATATACGAAGGGT
The DNA here is from genome assembly GCA_027742785.1 of Vigna reflexopilosa. Lineage (NCBI taxonomy): Eukaryota > Viridiplantae > Streptophyta > Magnoliopsida > Fabales > Fabaceae > Vigna > Vigna reflexopilosa. Next base: position 26,515,549 of record CM050928.1, on the reverse strand, counting down.
ATTTAGTATGCATAACATATAAGTGCTTCTTTCTAATCAAAAAACACTTTCTTCCTTATATTAGCTTTTGTTTAAAAATGACTTCCTCCTTTCTCATCCTTCTGTTTCTTTATTCGCTTTCTATGTCAAGCTTTGGTGTGTGCAGAGGGACAGTGTGCATTGGAAGTGAGAGAGAAACACTGTTGAAGTTGAAGCATCATCTCATTGATCCTTCAAATAGACTTTCTTCTTGGAATGCTTCTCTCAATCCCAATTGTTGCCATTGGTATGGAGTTCTCTGCAACAACGTCACATCTAACGTTGCATGTAGAAAGTGGTACCATTTTCGAATTTCCACTTTAAATACAGTCTCTACTAAAAATCGTTCGGTCCACTCTCTGCCTGCCACTTGTCTTCCACTTTCTAGATACTCACCCTCTCCCTGTCGCCACACGGTTCACGATGGCGGGAATTAAATGCGGCTGCCACTTTGTCTCCCACTATCATGGGAGAACTCCAAAAACGTGACACCTGTTTCCCGCTAAAGAGGGGAATTAATGGGGTGTAACAAATACTATATGATTTATAAAAAAAACTTAAAATTATTCTAGAATGCGATACTATATAAGATCTTATATATTTGTAGTAACTATTCAATATCTTTTTTTTTACCAAATGTTGTACTATAGGATCTAAAAAACTGAAAGTCGTCTTTGTATTAAAAAGAAAAAACAAGATATTTAAATAAAATAAAATAAAAAGTAACACTTAATTCAATAAATTCTTTTAATATAAATAAATTAAAAATATTTAAATTTAAAAAATAATTAAAATTTAATTAAGTCATAAAATAAGAACTTAATCTCGAGTGATGTTTAGTAATTTCACCTTACATCTTATCTTGTATAGTGGTAATTGATGAAAATGTGGAACGTATCAAACACTTTGTCTTTCAATCCTTACCAACACACAACAAAATCAAACAGAGAAATGAACAACTTAAAGTGTTTGTACCGAATCTACTTTTTCCCTTTTCTTTACCAAATTTTCTAACCCATAGGAAGGACAGAAGAAAAAAGTTTAACTAAGAATTTAAAGTGTCTATAGTATAATAATTTATGCAATTAGTGTGATTAATTTTCTAACCCATAGATTACTGTGAAACATATTGGCCAATAACTTTACCTAAGTCTTTCTACTACTATGCTTTTATTTATTTATTTATTTGGATTTGATACGATTCACTGCATCATTTTTTCTACCTTGCAAAGTAAGTTAGAAAGCTCAGAAGAAAAGAAACATCCACTTTTTTATATATTAATCGCATCAACAACACTTCCACATCTGCGCATAAATACTATTATTATTATTATATTATATAAAGAAGATTTTCTCTTTTGGAGCTAAATTTAATTTTTAAATATTAGTTTTAAATATTTTTTTTAAATCAAAATAATTATTTTCACTGGTGTGTCTTCACACAAACCAAATGTATTACCTTTCTCTCTTTTGATTTCTTTCCGGTTATCCTCCTATCAAAAATCTAGTTACATCAAGTTGAAATTGAAGAAATAAGAAACATTCTAAACCAATCAAAATTCAAAATAGTTTGGGAATAATTTTGAAGTTTTAACTTGGAAAAACTATTTTAAGGAAAAAGAAGTTAGAAATATTATCTAGTACATGTTTAGGTTTATTGTGTGAATTATTATATTGTAAATTGATTCTTGTTATATACTTTAATCTTATTTATTTATATATTTCAATTATTTGAAGTTATGATTTATCTTGATAAAAAGGTAAAACTTATTTTGAATAATCTTCATGAGTTAATGGATGAAATATTAAATATTGGAATGTGTATGATCTCAATAAAACTCTTTTAGAAACTGAAATTTTTACACATAGTCTATAACACATATTTCTTCAATCTAGCCATTGTGATTGATAATTGGAGGTATGGTTAGCAAAATAACTTTTGTAATTTTGAGAGAAATTTGAAAGTAATTTTGTTTCTGTTTATTTGGATTTGTCTCAGTAAAACCCTCATTTCTACTTTATTAACCATTAGATTGACCTAAATTTTACACATGATGGTTTGTAACATATTTTTTCAACCTTATCGTCAGGATCTTTCGTTAGAGGTTTGTAATTAGAAAAGTCAGTTTTACGGTTTTAGGGAGTTGAACAAAATATTATTATATTTACTAAGTTGTTTTTGTAAAACCTCTATTTCCAGTTATTTAATCATTGGATTGAGCTGAATTTTTGAAAAATATTCCATTAAACTTAATTTTGTATTTTGACAATTTTGTTCGAGAATTAGAGATCTATAGTTAGAAAAATTATTTTTGCATTTTTTAAAGAAATCTGAATGTCACTTTGTTTTTGTTGTTTTGTATTGTCATGGTAAAACTCTATTTTCTATTTTGTTAACCGTTGGATCAAGTTGGAATTTTTATTCATAGTTTGTAACATAATTCTTTACTTTATTGATGAGATTGTAAGTCAGAGGTCTTTGGTTGGAGATATCTATCTGTTGAGACTGATATCATGCATCAGAACATTTTAAAGAGCATGTAAACATACAATAACCAAGAGAGGAGGAATGAATTGGTTCTTTTAAAATTATAATTTTCTTTCAGTAATCTTATCGAATTGTAAACAAAAGATGCAGAGATAGAGAAAATCACACAAAGGATTTTTATATTGGTTCAAATCAAAAGATTCTATGTCTAGTTGTTAATCACTATAAAAGAGTGATTAGCCTTTCACTAAAACTCAGTAATAGTTTATAGTACGGAATTAAGGATTGAGATTAGAAACCACCTCTCTTAATAGATAAGAGATGAAAGGCACTTGGAGTGAACCAGTATAAAAATATATGTACAGTTGTTGTTTACCTCTTGTCTAAACGCTTCTCTTATAAAACCTTCAGCTACATTTTTATTTCTACATACAAAAAACTTCCACAGTAACGATTTTTATTCAACTGAGGAAGTTTTTATAAACGTTGTATTGTACGTTCTGAATAACACGTTAAAAGTTATTATCATTCTTAATCATTTTCAAGGTGGAGCATTTAAGTATTCATTTGACAAATTTAAAACTCGACAAACGTGCAATATCAGAAGGGTTGCAAAAAGAATTTTTTACCCTCCATTTTCTAGTGTTTTTCAGGTACTTCAAACTATATGAATTCTTATTTGTATCGTGAATTGTTGTACTTATAGGATGAAAGTAATACTTTGATGTAATGATAGGTAATGGATATAGATGAGATTTCATGTGAGGGCTATCTTGGCTCGGCTAGTATCAGACACATGTAGAGTATGATTTCTAATGGTGAAAGCTCATGGAGATGTTTATATCATAGATATAGAAATTACCTAATCATGATATGGTTGTGATTGTGAGTTCGAAGTCTAAAACTTATAACTATAGTTCCTAAGAGGTAGAAGTGAAACATGATAGGTGTAGAATCTCCTTAATATTTTACACAAACATATTTTACACTTTTTTTTGTCTCTTTAATAATTAATTTTATGAAAAAAAGCTTTAAATAGAATTTTTTTTTTTTTAAGATAGAGATGATACATTTAGTGTGAGCTTTTAAAGTATAATTATTGCTTTTCAGTTAGAAGAAATCAACTTAAATAAGACAATAACACTAAAAGCGATTTAAGGAGTTATCTTTCAAATTTTCATCTATTTCTTTCATATATTTTAATATAATATATTACACGAGGAAAATCAATAGCTCAATCTTTAAAATAGTTTTTGTTTTTTTATCATTTATGTATATGGTGTGCTGTTTTTCCACCGAAAGTAAAACAAATGCAGACAAAAGGACAAAGACTTTTGAATGTGAACATTTTGTGGACGTAGAATTTAAACAACCTTGTCATACTTGTTTGGTCTCTGTAATTAATTTTTAGCTCCTAATGCTCCATTAAATTTATGTATTTGATTTTGAGAAGTGAATTTGATTACATAAATTTAGATTATTAGATAGATATCTTCATAACGGGTGAGAGATGGAGAAGAAAGATCAACAATTTAAAGTATTTGTTATATTTCTTTGTACTATGAAAGGCCAACTACAGTTAAATCTTTGTACTAGTTTTTATTTATTTATTTCAATCTGACGTGATTCATCCGTCTCATTGTTTTCTTTGTACGTCAACATCAATTAGTCCTACTATAACATTGTTCAATTGATTAATGTAAGTGTCAATTGATCATTAAAGGAGCACAATAATATTCTTTAATTAAGGAAGGTTTAATTATTTATTTTGTTTTTATTTTTTTGAAAAATATTAAGTTGATTGTCTAATTTTTTTTTCATATCAATTTGGTTCTATTTTTTTAGAAAGTGATTTAATTTGATATTTTCTATTAGTACCGTATAAATTATGTTAAATTCAGTATTATCTATTAATTTGTGATTTGTTTTTGAATTTTTATTAATTTCTTTTTTGAATTTTTTTTTTTTTGTAAATTTTGACTTATTTTTTACATATCACTTCAAAGACGTGTTACAGGTGACACTATTAGTATTAGGTGGAAAGTATTAATTTGATTCTTATATTTGTTTTTTATTCAATTTAGATAATTTTTCTTAAAAAAATAGAACAATATTGTATCTTTTTAAATTGGAACAACTTTTTTGTATAAATTTTATATTACTATTTTTATTAAATAAAATCACGTTAGTTAGAGTTTGAATATAAATATTAAATCTAATATGAAACGAAATATAAATCAAATAACCAAAAACAACGTGAAAAAAAAAATTAATAAGTTGAATAATCTAATATCAAACACTTTGTCTTTCAATCCCTATCAACACACAACAAAATCAAACATAGAAAAATTATGAAATTATAGTGTGATTAATTTTGTAACCCATGGATTACTGTGACAGACCAACTTTACCTAAGTCTTTCACTACTATGCTTTTATTTATTTATTTATTTATTTGGATTTGATACGATTCACTGCATCATTTTTTTCTACCTTGCAAAGTAAGTTAGAAAGAAAAGAAAACAAACATCCACTTGTCAATAGCAATTATCCATTTCAAACGTTTAAAGATATATATATATATATATATATATACACATATAAGTTAGGGTGTTTTATGATTTGTATATTTCTTCAGCTTAGAATATTCCAGCACATAAGAAAAAAACTTCAAATGTGATGGCTTGGAGTGAGTGTTAAGTGAATGGCTCAGACTGTCAAACAATGAGCTAGTTTCATAACTCAATGGGTTGGAGTACTTCCATTTTTTTTGTTATGTTTTTAGTGTGCTTAATTTTCTAATTTATAATATGGACGAGGAATAAGAAATCCATGTAAACTAAAAAAAAAAAATTAAAGTGTAGCAAACAGTCAACAAAACATTACTATAATTAAATATAACTTTTTGTTTTACATACGATAAACAAAATCAGTCCTTGATCTGTTGATTATTTAACTGAATTTTCGTAATCAAAGAGTAAAAAATATCTAAACTTTTTGGGTGCATAGAAATGTGGTGGTCATTGATATTTTATAATGTCTCATTGATAAAAATAAAACTCTAATATTCAAATATTCGTGTAAACAAATGAGACAGATAATATTTAAACTTTGGTACATTCTCAAAGAATGAAAAATATTAAACTTTTTGGCTGTCATTGATGAAGAGGAGGAATGTTGATGTTTTGTAAGGTCTGAAAAACAAGATAAAATATGAAAGTGATTTTGATTTTATAAATTTAGCATGGAAATTAAAATAGATAGGCAGATGCCTTTGTGTATATAAAGGGTATTTAGTATGCATAACCCATAACTGCTTCTTTCTGATGAAAAAACACTTTCTTCTTTGCTTTTGTTTAAAAATGACTTCCTCCTTTTTCATCCTTCTGTTTCTTTATTCGCTTTCTATGTCAAGCTTTGGTGTGTGCAGAGGGACAGTGTGCATTGGAAGTGAGAGAGAAACACTGTTGAAGTTGAAGCATCATCTCATTGATCCTTCAAATAGACTTTCTTCTTGGAATGCTTCTCTCTATCCCAATTGTTGCCATTGGTATGGAGTTCTCTGCAACAACATCACATCCCACGTTGCAGAGCTTCACCTCACCACACCATTTCCTTCTTTCTCTTTCGATGTTTATGACGAAGATGACGAAGAAGTTTATGAAGAAGAAAACAAAGAGTATAATAGAAGGGCATTCAGTGGAGAGATAAATCCTTGTTTGGTTGATTTGAAGCATTTGAATTACTTGGATTTCAGCGGCAATCTATTTTATAGGAAGCCATTTCCTTCTTTCATTGCAACAATGACTTCCTTAACTCACCTCAATCTTTCTTATACTGAATTCATGGGGAACATTCCTCCTCAGATTGGAAATCTCTCCAATTTGCTCTATCTTGATTTAAGTTTTGCTACCAACGGAACAATTCCTTTCCAGATAGGGAATCTCTCCAACTTGCTCCACCTCAAACTGCAAGGATATTATTATTATTATGAAAATGTTGATTGGCTGTCAAGTCTTTCCAAGCTTTGTTATCTTCACTTGGGCAACACTTGGTCACTTAGAAAAGGTATGCCAATTCCTTCTTTTCTTGGCTCAATGACCAACTTAGTTCACTTGGACCTCTCTGATTCTGGATTTATGGGCACCATTCCTTCCCAGATTGGTAATCTTTCCAATTTGGTGTATCTAGACTTAAGTTATGCTTCCAATGGAACTATTCCCTCTCAAATTGGAAATCTCTCCAACTTGCTTTACCTTTGTCTTCAAGGTGATTATTTTGTTGGAAATGATGATTGGTTGTCAAGTCTTTCAAAACTTGAATATCTTGATTTGGGATATGCAAACATATCCCAATCATTTGATTTTTCCCATATTCTGCAAGCTCTTCCTTCTTTGATGCACTTACAATTGTCAAGATGTACACTCCCTCAGTGTAATCAACCATCTTTTCTTAACATCTCGTCTCTCCTCACTCTTGATCTTTCCTTTACTTCTCATCTTTCTACAATTTCTTTTATTCCAAAGTGGGTATTTGAGTTGAAAAAACTTGTTTATCTTTTTTTATCTTATAACCACTTTGAAGGTCCAATTCCCGATGGTCTTCGAAACCTCACACTACTTGAAAATCTTGACTTGAAAGAAAATTCATTCTCGTTCATACCTCATTGGTTTTATAGTAGTTTTCCTAATTTAAAGATCTTAGAACTATCAGAAAACAACCTACAGGGGACTATTTCTGATGCCTTAGGAAATATGACTTCTCTGGTTACACTTGATTTGTCTTACAATCAACTTGAAGGTCCGATTCCAACTTCTTTTGGTTATCTATGCAACTTAAGGGTGATACGTTTCTCATCTCTCAAACTCAACCAACGTATTAATGAAATTTCAGATATTCTTTCTCCTTGTATTGTCCATGGACTGACAATACTCCTAGTTGAAAGTTCTCAACTCTCAGGCAATCTTCCGGTATCATTTGAAAAACTTTCATCATTGAGATACCTTTCTCTGTTCGAGAATCAACTTAGTGGAAATCCATTCGAAAGCCTTAGATCACTCTCTAAATTGTCATATCTGAATATTGGTTATAATCGTTTTGATGGAGTTGTCATGAAAAATCATCTCATTAATCTTGTGAGTTTGAGAATCCTTTATGCAGCAGGAAACAATTTGACTTTAAAAGTGGGTCCCAAATGGCATCCTAATTTCCAACTTATTGAGTTGGATATGAGTTCTTGGCAATTAGGTCCCAACTTTCCTCTATGGATCCAATCACAAGACAAACTTGATTATTTAGACATGTCTAACACGGGGATTTTAGATTCTATTCCCTATTGGTTTTGGGAAACATTTTCTCAGGCTTCTTTTCTAAATATCTCTCATAATCATATCCATGGTGAGCTTGGGACTACATTAAAGAATCCAATATTTATCCCTGTTGTTGATCTAAGTGCAAATAACTTAAGTGGCAAATTTCCCTCACTTTCAAATCGTGTGGGTTCATTGGACCTTTCAAGCAATTCATTTTCGAAACCCGTGGATGATTTTTTATGCAAAAATCACAAGAAGCCAATGAATTTAGAATTTCTCAATCTTGCATCGAATAACTTATCAGGAGAAATACCCGATTGTTGGGGCATCTGGCCATATCTAATGGATGTAAATTTACAAAGCAATAATTTTGTTGGAGAAATTCCCCAATCCATCGGTTCGTTGATAGAGCTGACGTTTTTACGCATTCGTAAAAACTTGCTTTCGGGAACATTTCCTACAATTTTGAAAAAGAATAATAAGTTGATTTTGTTGGATCTTGGAGAAAATGATTTTTCAGGAACAATTCCAAGTTGGGTTGGAGAAAGTTTTTTACATATGAAGGTTCTCATCCTTCGATCAAATAGGTTTTCTGGTCATATTCCTAAAGAAATTTGTGATATGAGACTTCTTCAAGTGTTAGACCTTGCACAAAATAATATGACTGGAAACATACCTACTTGTTTTAATAACTTGAAGGCCATGACACAGATGAACAAAAGTACAACTCCTCTTATCTATTGTTATGCTGTAAACTATACAATTAGTTATTTAGATTATACTATAGTCAGTGTTCTTCTTTGGTTGAAAGGAAGAGGAGATGAATACAAAAACTTCCTCGGGTTGGTAACAAGTATTGATTTGTCAAATAACAAATTAGTAGGAGAAATACCGAGAGAGATCACATATTTAAATGGTTTGTTATATTTGAACTTGTCTCACAACCAACTTATTGGTCACATTCCACAAAGCATAGGTAATATGGAATCATTGTTGTCCATTGATTTCTCAAGGAATAAGCTTTATGGTGAAATCCCTCCAACCATTTCAAATTTGACATTTCTAAGCATGTTAGACTTGTCTTATAATCATTTGAATGGAAAAATTCCAACAGGAACTCAGTTGCAAACCTTTGATGCCTCAAACTTTATTGGCAACAATCTTTGTGGCGCACCACTACCCATCAATTGCAACTCCAATGGCAAAAGTTATGATCACAATGATAAAGGGAGTGATAGGCATGGAGTGAACTTATTTTTTGTGGGAATGACATTTGGATTTGTGGTGGGATTTTGGATAGTAGTTGGTCCTTTGGTCATATGTAGATCATGGCGTTATGCCTATTTTCATTTCCTTGATCATATCTGGTTCAAACTTCAATATTTTTTCTAATGTCTGTATAATATCTAATGTGGCAAAAAATAAAATTATTATAAAATATGGAAGTTAATTTGGATTACTCTGTATTGCATAGTTGTTCAAATTTTCAGGTCATTTCTGTAATTTCTGTATTGTTTGATTTAGTTTGAAATGAGAGAGTGTTAAATTACTAGTGGATTTCAAAGCTAAAAAATCTACATTACCAACTTATTATAGATAAATTATAGCTAATTTTCGTCTATGAAGATCAACAAATTGTAATCTATTGTTAGGAAAATTAGACGGTGCGAAAGTTAATTTGTACCCTGTAGAACTCGTTGAAAAGAATTGAAGCAAGATATTTAATGAGTTGTTATAGATTGTTATAACAATCTATAATTTATAGATTCTTATAATTTATTTCTTAATAACAAGATTCAAAGACTACTTTCTTTCTCAATAGCATGATTCAAGTAATTTGTGAACATTTAGTTTTGGATTTTTTAACTTTATCTCTTCAATTTTTAAGTTTAGTCTATTTTATTTTAACATTTTACATATGAACAAGAAAAAAAAAATGAGACTCTAGTATAAAGGTCTAATGACACCCATCAGAACTCTATGTTGAATATGCAAAATTCTATTCTTTGTATTTTTTATATCGTTGAGCTAACTTTTCGCATATTCCTTCTTTACTGAGATGTTTGCTGAGTATTAGTTTTAGCTGCTTGTTCCAATGATATCCGTAGATGATATTTTGGAAATATTGGAATGTCTTTCTTCCTGTTGATGGTTTTGGACCTTATATTTTGTGAATGCTTTACACATTAATAATAGTTCCGTTAACAGAAAGTTGTTTCACAGCAATTGTACTTAAAATTGCTAGCAGCAAGACAAAAATAATTATTGAGATATGGCAACAATTGCTCAAAGCAAGGATGTGTGCACTTTAGAGTTAGTCGTTAGACAGGCATTATAGTTTCAGATGTACTACTTTTTGTCATTGATTGGTATTTTGGTAGTTTCAGTTTTCAAAGGTAAAAGGTAAATGTTGAATGCCATAAATAAAAGCTAATAAAAGATAAGTGATTGATGAAAGAGGCAGAGTAAAGAAAAGTAGTAATGGAAAGTAATGTTGTTAGAGAGGGGTTCCACACTCACACATACACATAAGACTCGACATTTGATAAGATATTGTCCGCTTTGGGCTAAACTTTCACGAATTTGCTTTTAGTACCACTCCAAAAGGTCTCTTAACAATGGAGGTATCTTATGTGTATATAAACTTATGTTCATCTCTTATTTTTTCTGATGTGGGACTTTGTTTCTACCCAACAACTGTTACCTATTCTTAAGGGCAATGTCATTGATAATCTTTTAACACCTATGAGCTTCTTGAAGGTAAGTAAATGGTGAAAAATATTCTCTTTTCTTTATCAAATGAAATTTGAACTAATTCAACCATTTTTTGTATGCAACCATTCTGCTAATATTTTTGTACTGCCAAATAGCTGAATTCTGCAATGATTACCTCAAGTTCTGCTAAGACTTTCAATAGTCGAATGCTCCTCATTCAACTAATTATGTAAACCGCCATTTTGACTTTATTCGCATTCAGCTGATCTTGTATTCACTCTAGTTAACTTCAGTTATACTGAATCCTCAATAGAGAACTTCTAAAAGTACATATTTTCCCATCAATTTATTTCCGAGTTAAAAGAATTCAATGTTTTAGCAGTTGATCTTTATTCGGACAGCTTCATTCAGGTCCTTATTTTCTTAGCTGAGCAATTCATCTTCATAATCAGCTTTCAGTTAATCATGAAATTGGATGCTATATTTTTTTGGTTTCCCACGTCTCACAATCCACCAAGTTAGAAATGTAGAGAAAAATGGATTGAGAAAGTACTCAATATGTATAAAAAAATCTTTCCGGTGGCAGTCTTGGGCAAAGAATCAGTAATGAAGACCTTTTTGAGAACTTTGAAGGATGCAAGATTGTTTTGCTATATCTTAGCACCTCTGCCTCGTCAAGGTTTGATCCTTCTCTTGGGATAACCGCACAATATATCTGTCAAGAGTTGACAATATATCATCAACACATATTTCAGTGAACAAAGTTGGAGATATAGTAATCCACAACTTAATTAGTCACTGATACACCAAACACTTTTCAGATTTCGACAATTAACCTTTCGGGAAATTAAAGTTAGAAGGTTACTTTCTCTAACGTGGTATTGACATGGTGGTTTCATTTGCCAAAAAGTGATCAAATCAAAATGGACTCTTCCATTAGAAGGGTTTTCTTGTACGCCACAAAATTTGTAGTTGAAAATAAAATATACAAGTTCTACAGTGTTCTCTACTTTTCACCTAATATATAGGTTTAATACATCATTTGGTTCCTTCTTTTAAAGATTTGGTTCAAAAACATCTCACCTTTGAAGAAAGTTCACTAAGGTCCCATATTTCATTAAAAATTGTTCAATATGATCCTTTTCGTAAACGTCGTTAAAATCATAACGGTATAGATGTTAGCATGGCAAAACCTCGATGAGCTGTTTACTTCGATGCTTACATGGCGCTATGAATTCATTTTAATGTTTAAATATTTAAGAAAAAAATAAAATGATGTAAAATAGGTTAAGTCAGGGTTAAAGTAAAATACCTTTATCTAAGAGTGATTTCGTCATTTATGGGTTCAGCGTTGTTGTGAAACTGGTGATGGCTGCTGATTTCTTGAATGTGTAAGTGGAACATCGTACGTACGTGAGGTAAGTGGTCTCAATATAAGCCTAATTAGTTGATGTTCTTGTTGTTTTATTTGGGGGTTAAGGTTTAATTTAATTTTTTGTTAAATATACGTATTTTGTTCGATTGACGATGATTTTGAGGGTATAAATTTGTCGTTTAAATATTTTCTGTTGAATTTGGGGATATAAATTTGGGGATTAGGGTTTAATTTGGTTTTGTGTTAAATATACGTATTTTGTTCGATTGACGATGATTTTGGGGGTATAAATTTGTTGTTTAAATATTTTATGTTGAATTTGGGGGTTAGGGTTTAATTTGATTTTGTTGTTTATCCTTTTCTGCAACTTTTGGATTAAAATTTCCAGATCACAAATCCTCCTCCTTTGTCCGACAATTTCATCATCTCTTTCCTCATTATTTTCTTCAGTACACTATTGAAAAAGTTACAGTACATGTCTCTTGAAGATCCACCCTGTTATGCACCAAATAAGCCACCAAAATTGATTCTACAACCATTGTGCTAAAAAAAGTGAACAACTTGAACGAACCCTAACTTGAACGAACCCTAACTCACTTCACTTCACTCATTTATAACTCACTTCATTTCTATCCCACCCCTTTTATTACTCATAATAACTTCAACTTTAAACATTTCCGTCAACTCACTTCACTTCACAAAGCCACGTAACCATCCAAGTAAACAACTCATCGAGGTTTCGCCACGCTAGCATCTGCACCGTTATGATTTTAACGGCATCTACGAAAAGAACCATATTGAACATTTTTTAATGTAATATGAGACCTTATTGAACTTTTTTCAAAAGTGGGATGATTTTGAACCAAACTCCAAAAGAAGAGACCAAATGATGTATTAAACCTAATATATAAAGAGAATGAACTAAACCTCGTGTCATGATACAGATAGTTTATACCTACTTCCTTCCTGATATAACTGCCAAATTAAAACCTAATTAACATCACTGTCACTTTCTTGACGTACAAACCACAACTCTAGTAGTTTGTTGGAAATGATGACTGGTTGTCAAGTCTTTCAAAACTTGAATATCTTGATTTGGAAGGTGCAAACTTATCCTAATCATTTGATTTTCCGGACATTCTGCAAGCTCTTCCTTCTTTGAAAGATAAAAATCATAGTAAACCAGAAATGTAAAATCTACACATTCATTTTATACAAATAACTTTTTAAAACAATTGATAATGAAAACGAAATGTGCATAAAAGAATTAACAAATATCCTTATAAGTTAGGTATTTGTATGAGTTGTATATATTTATTATTCTGTCCTACACGTCATACAGCTTAGATTATAAGATAAAATCTTGAAATGTGATGGGTTGGCCTAACAATGATATTTAAGTGAGTGACTCTTAAGTGAATGGCTCACTACTACATAGTATAAGTTCTAACTCGTATATTAGATTTTGGTTTTGACGAAATTGAAGTATAAAAAGATATGGTGACATTTTTGTAATTTTTGTATACATATAAATCTCAATTAAAAAATATCGAAATCATACTCTCCGTTTAGCTTTGTGTAAAAAATAATTGAAGCCTAACAGTGTGTCACATAAGCACAAATTTAAACTTTTTAATTGAGTACACACTAAACATAGTCTATGACTTCAGTTCTCCTCAGAATCAATGTCATAGGATCCTGAGATTCTCTTTGCAAAAAGATATGTTAGACTTTTCAAATTCTGAACTAGTCTATGACTTCAATTTTTTTCAAAATCGTTGTCATGGGGTTCTGACTTTGCATCTTGTAGAGTGAACTCTAATTTGTTTAGATTCTAAAGCGCTTCTATGGCCTTAGTTGTTAAGAGAACTAGTGTTGTAGTTCTCTTATGCTTCGGTTTGGCGAAGACCCTAGGCCAAAAGTGTGAACTAAATGCCAAAAATGGCCCCAAAAATTTTATATTTAAATATTTCAGCATGCTTTTGGTGTCAGTTATTAGTAGAACCAATGCCATATACTATTTATTTCTTCAGTTAGTAAACTAACCAACACAATATGTCTTCGCAATGGTAAAAAAAAGAGCAAATTCACATACCTATTTATAGTTTCTTCTTCCATTTTCTTTGTTGCTAGCTAACCCTTCCTCACTATTAATACTATTCCATTGACTTTGAACGTCATTGTCATTGCCAACATTGATGTGGTCTGAACCCCTCCTTAGTGATCTTTCATTCTTAAACACATTTCTCCATGATAAGCATTGGTTCCTTCGTTCTTTACCTTTTTTTTTACGTTTTTTAGTTAGTTTTAGTTCATGTGACTAATATGTTTTTTGTATTTGTGTCTAAGTATTTTTTTTTTTGTGGAGGACTTTTGTTCCGTTCCAAACCACGAGTAGTTGCAATGTTATCTATTGTTGTTCGTCTTTCATGCTTCCTGGTTTCTATTTTTTAGTTTTAAATTTACTTTTTAATATGAGCATATAATTTTATATAATAATTCTATATAATTTTGCAATAGGTTATTATTTTTTGTATGTTTGATATGTCATTAATTATATGCTTAAATAAATTATTATATTGAATTAGTCTTAGTTTTTCATTTGAAATTTAATATAAAAATTATTTACTGTCTCCAAATTTTTAAAAAAATTTAAATAATTATTTAAAATCTGATAGATCTGTAATAGTGATTACTTTTGGAAATACTGTCAAAAATCCAAAAATTATTTTATTTATTTTTGTTTGGTTTACTGTTTCAGTTTTCTTATAAACCAAGCAAAACCTTCAACTTTTTACTTCAGTTCTTAATTGAGGTCAAAACCTCTCTGCTTTTTTTACTTCGTTTTAATATGTTTTAATTGGCACATTACTGTTTATATTTTAAAATAATTATTGTCGTATTTCTTCGTTGCATTAATTACTCAAAAAGAATGAGTCAACCAATTTTTTATAGTCAAGGTCTCTCAAATTTGAATACAGTTATTTTGATTGAATAAAGTTAACAACTTATTTAAATATATGATTCTCATTTATTTCTTTCATACATTTTCATACGAGAAAATTCAACAACTCGTTTTCTAATAGATTTGACTTTAAAAGTCTTTTGATTTGATTTTCTGCATTTCCTTCTCATGTGCTAATTTCATAACTCATAAAATGGGTTGGATTATTTCCATTTTGATTTTCTTCTTATGTTATTAATGTCTTTAATTTTCTAACTCATGAAATGAACGAGGGGTAAGAAATCCATGTAAACTAAAAACACAATTAAAGCGTAGAAAAGAATAAATAAAATATTCTTATAAATAAATATAATTTTTGGTATCTTTTTTAAGTATATGATAAACTTAATTAGTATAATTAAATATTCTTGTTTTTTTTTAATTTTAAACTTAATTAAAATAGATAATCAGGGAATTTATTTCTGTTAATTGAAACATGTTCAAAATTTAACATTGGTGTTCAAAATTTATGAATAAAAAGAAAGTGTGGAAGAAGAATGTCAAGCTCTATCCAACTATTATTGGAATATTCTACCGTAAATAAAATAAAAATGCAATCAGAAAGAGAAAGACCTTTGAATATGAATATTCTGTTGAGGTAGAATATAAACAAACCTTTCATAATTTCTTAAGTCTCCCTAATTAATATTTAGCACCTAAATTACGTTGCTCCTGGTCAATTAAATTGATGTATTTGAAAATAAGAGACGAAATAAATGTTACCGATTTTGACATTTTCATAAATTTAGTTTAGAAAATATAAATTGTTAGATATTTTCCTCTAATTTAAGAATTTTGAGTAATTTGTAATATCCTACTTATTCCTTCATTCATAATTATTAACCGACAATAAACAATATAAATACATACATATATACAGTATATTTGCCGTCCTCCCCCATAAGTATTATCTAATTTGATAATCAAAATGATTAATATAAATATAATGTATGTTTAATGCGTATATTTTTTTTTTGAAAAAAATTATAAATATTACATTAGTGAGATTTTAGCATTTATATATTTTAATCTTTCATACTTATTTATATTTGAAGTCTCATGTATGGTTTTTACCATTATCTACGAGATTTCTTATAAAGATATCTACCTGATTTTTTCTCTATGTATAAAATTTGAACATATATAATGTAGATTCCAAAACATCATAAAGAAAATGAAAAATAAACTTATCTAAATAATAAATTTTATAAAAATTTAAATAATTTTTGTACTAACTATTTAAGATAATTAAGTTTTATTATCAATATATAACATCTTATCAGTCATACAATTATAATTATTTGTTAAAACTCTTTGAACATGATTTAAATTTAATTTCAAGAATACTCATTCATACACCTCTCATAAATTTATCTCCATATTTGTAGTTGTGTGAGGTTTATTTCTATGAAAGACTAAGTTTAAGTCTTTGAAATACTTTGTTTTTATTTCTTTCTTTCGATCTTACTTCATTCATCTGCGTTATTTTTATTTGTTTCAGAGAGCAATCCAGTTCCGTGAATTGAAGAGAGTTCAAAAAGAATTTAACAAAATTTTAAGATGAGACAATAATTTAAATTTTGTAATCACATCTTAGCTTCCTGCTATTGTATTTTCCAAAAAAAAAAATATATATTCAATTTTAAGATTTTAATTTATCCAATCATTAAAAACACTCTAAAAAAAATTTAAATAACAACTAATTTTAAAAACAAAAAATAATTATTCGGTAACTAATTTAGATAACAATTTATAAACTTAAAATTATTACTATCTAAAATAATATTTATATATTATAAATAAAAATATATAATTAATTTGTGAATTAGATTCTATATTAATCATTAATATTAGTTATTACGCTTTTAGCTAAAAAAATCGTATTTTATTGATTCTCTATGTTTTATAAATTACATTATTTTTGTTAAAAATACTTACATTTTACTTTAACATGCATTTCATTTTATTATACACATCAATAATAAATTATTATATCAATTTTATAATTTAATACAAACAAATTCATATTCACATATTATTGGCTAATCTTAATATACACATTTCTCTAATTTCATATGTCTCTATACCTTTCGATTATCTATGTCTTTTAAGCTAGCTAAATTTGCATATGCCTTTTACAAATTTTGACATCAATTTTTTTTTATATATACAAAATTATATTTCACAATATACCTATATTTTATTTTAAAAGCGGTCTTTCCACATGCATTTCATTTTAATACAATGTAACTAAAAATTCTAATTATAAATTTTAATTATATAACAATATTATTTTAGTACACATCAGTGATAAATTATTATCACAATTTTATAATTTAATACAAACATATTCATACTCAAATGCATAATTCCAAACAAAATAAAATGTACGTATGCATTAATAATTAATCAATGTCTAGATAGTTGATCAAAAGAGGGGGACGTGAATCATTTATAACATATCAAATATTTTCCACTTCTTTTTAGGTTTCTCTCTATTAATTCAAACAACCCTTTCATACTTTTAAATTGACAGATTTGAAAAGAATATAGAAAAAAATGTTACTCTTTCTGACAAGTCAATTTGATTTTATACTTTTAGTATAAAAATATTAATTGGTAAATATATAGCGTATGTATTTTTCCTACGTGTTAAAATTGATAGACAGATGCTTTTGTGTATATATAGGGTATTTAGTATGCATAACACATAACTGCTTCTTTTTAATGAAAAAACACTTTCTTCTTTGCTTTTGTTTAAAAATGACTTCCTTCTTTTTCATCCTTCTGTTTCTTTATTCGCTTTCTATGTCAAGCTTTGGTGTGTGCAGAGAGACAGTGTGCATTGGAAGTGAGAGAGAAACACTGTTGAAGTTGAAGCATCATTTCATTGATCCTTCAAATAGACTTTCTTCTTGGAATGCTTCTCTCAATCCCAATTGTTGCCATTGGTATGGAGTTCTCTGCAACAACGTCACATCTCACATTGTAGGTGATGATATTTATGTAGAGAATTTACTTGAAGAAGCATACAAAGAGTATAATAGAAGGGCATTCAGTGGAGACATAAATCCTTGTTTGGTTGATTTGAAGCATTTGAATTATTTGGATTTCAGCGGCAATTTTTTTTTTATAGGAAGCCAATTCCTTCTTTCATTGCAACAATGACTTCCTTAACTCATCTCAATCTTTCTTATACCAAATTCATGGGAAACATTCCTCCTGAGATTGGAAATCTCTCCAATTTGCTCTATCTTGATTTAAGTGATGCTGCCAACGGAACAATTCCTTCCCAGATAGGGAATCTCTCCAATTTGTTGTACCTTGACCTCTCTTATGCTTTCAACGGAAGAATTCCTCCTCAGATAGGGAATCTCTCTAACTTGCTCCACCTCGACCTCCGAGAAGGATATTATCATGAAGAATCTCTATTTTATGAAAATGTTGATTGGCTGTCAAGTCTTTCCAAGCTTTGTTATCTTCACTTGAGCTTCATTTATTCACTTGGAGGAGGTATGCCAATTCCTTCTTTTCTTGGCTCAATGACCAACTTAATTCATTTGGACCTCTCTTTTTCTGGATTTATGGGCAACATTCCTCCCCAGATTGGTAATCTTTCCAATTTGGCTTATCTAGATTTAAGTTATGCTGCCAATGGAATTATTCCCTCTCAAATTGGAAATCTCTCCAACTTGCTTTACCTTGGTCTTCCAGGTGATTATTTTGTTGGAAATGATGATTGGTTGTCAAGTCTTTCAAAACTTGAATATCTTGATTTAGGAGATGCAAACCTATCTCAATCATTTGATTTTCCTTACATTGTGCAAGCTCTTCCTTCTTTGATGCACCTACAATTGTTAGGATGTACACTCCCTCGGTATAATCGGCCATCTTTTCTTAATATCTCGTCTCTCGTCACTCTTGATCTTTCCTTTACTTCTCATCTTCCTACAATTTCTTTTATTCCAAAGTGGGTATTTGAGTTGAAAAAACTTGTTTATCTTTCTTTATCTGGAAATTACTTTGATGGTACAATTCCAGATGGTCTTCGAAACCTCACACTACTTGAAAATCTTAATTTGAATGAAAATTCATTCTCATCTTCAATACCTACTTGGTTTTACAATAGTCTTCCTCATCTAAAGTTCTTGGGCCTATCAAGAAACAACTTACAAGGAACTATTTCTGATGCCTTAGGAAATATCACTTCTCTGGTTACACTTGATTTGTCTTACAATCAACTTGAAGGCCCGATTCCAACTTCTTTTAGTTATCTATGCAACTTAAGGATGATACGTTTCTCATATCTCAAACTCAACCAACATATTAATGAAATTTTAGATATTCTTTCTCCTTGTATTGTCCATGGACTGACAATACTCCGAGTTGAAAGTTCTCAACTCTCAGGCAATCTTCCGGTATCATTTGAAAAACTT
Organism: Vigna reflexopilosa; assembly: GCA_027742785.1. Lineage (NCBI taxonomy): Eukaryota > Viridiplantae > Streptophyta > Magnoliopsida > Fabales > Fabaceae > Vigna > Vigna reflexopilosa. Next base: position 26,496,202 of record CM050928.1, on the reverse strand, counting down.
TCATCATTGAGAAATCTTTATTTGTCCAATAATCAACTCAGTGGAAATCCATTTGAGAGTCTTAGATCACTCTCTAAATTGTCATATCTGAATATTGGTTATAATCGTTTTGAAGGAACTGTCATGGAAAATCATCTCATTAATCTTGTGAGTTTGAGTATCCTTTATGCATCAGGAAACAATTTGACTTTAAAAGTGGGTCCCAATTGGCATCCTACTTTCCAACTTTTTGGGTTGGATATGAGCTCTTGGCCATTAGGTTCCAACTTTCCTTCATGGATTCAGTCACAACACAAACTTGACTATTTAGCGATGTCTAAGACGGGGATTTCAGATTCTATTCCCTATTGGTTTTGGAAAGCATTTTCTCAGGCTTCTTTTCTAAACCTCTCTAATAATCATATCCATGGTGAGCTTTGGACTACATTAAAGAATCCAATATCCATCCCCACAGTTGATCTAAGTGTAAATAACTTACGTGGAAAACTTCCCTCACTTTCAAATCGTGTGGGGTTTTTGGACCTTTCAAGCAATTCATTCTCCAAATCCATGGATGATTTTTTATGCAAAAATCAAGAGAAGCCAATGAATTTAGAATTTCTCAATCTTGCATCGAATAACTTATCAGGAGAAATGCCTGATTGTTGGTACATTTGGCCATATCTACTGGATGTGAATTTACAAAACAATAGTTTTATTGGGAAAATTCCCCAATCCATTGGTTCGTTGACAGAGCTAAAGTTTTTACAAATCCGTAAAAACTTTCTTTCGGGAACATTTCCTACAATTTTGAAAAAGAATAATAAGTTGATTTTGTTGGATCTTGGAGAAAATAATTTTTCAAAAACAATACCAACATGGGTTGGAGAAAGTTTTTTAGATATGAAGGTTCTTATCCTTCGATCAAATAGATTTTCGGGTCATATTCCTAATAAAATATGTGATATGAGTCTTCTTCAAGTGTTAGACCTTGCACAAAATAATTTGACTGGATATGTACCTACTTGTATTAACAGCTTGAAGGCCATGACACAGAGGCACAAAAGTACATATCCTCTTATCCATTGTTTTGCTACGAAAGCTACATCTAGATACTCAGAGGATACTATAGTAAGTGTTCTTCTTTGGTTGAAAGGAAGAGGAGATGAATACAAAAACTTTCTCGGGTTGGTAACAAGTATTGATTTGTCAAATAACAAATTAGTTGGAGAAATACCAAGAGAGATCACAGATTTAAATGGTTTGTTATTTTTAAACTTGTCTCACAACCAACTTAGTGGTCACATTCCACAAAACATTGGTAATATGGGATCATTGTTGTCCATTGATTTCTCAAGAAATAAACTTTGTGGTGAAATCCCTCCAACCATTACAAATTTGAGCTTTCTAAGCATGCTAGACTTGTCTTATAATCATTTGAATGGAAAAATTCCAACAGGAACTCAGTTGCAAACCTTTGTTGCCTCAAACTTTATTGGCAACAATCTTTGTGGCGCACCACTACCCATCAATTGCAACTCTAATGGCAAAAGTTATGATCACAATGATAAAGGGAGTGATAGGCATGGAGTGAACTTATTTTTTGTGGGAATGACATTTGGATTTGTGGTGGGATTTTGGATAGTAGTTGGTCCTTTGGTCATTTGTAGATCATGGCGTTATGCCAAATTCATTTCCTTGATCATGTGTGGTTCAAACTTCAATATTTTTTCTAATGTCAGTACAATATCTAATGTGGTGAAAAATAAAGTTATTATAAAACATGGACGTTAATTTGAATTACTTTGTATTGCATAGTTGATAAAATTTTCAGGACATTGTTGTATTGTTTGATTTATTATCAAATATGAGAGTGTTATTTAAATTACTATTGGATTTCAAAGCTATAGAATTTACATTTTCAACTTATTATAGATAAATTCTAGCTAATTTAATCTGTGAAGATCAACAAATTGTAATATATTGTTAGAAAAATTAGACGGTGCGAACTTAATTTGAACAATGTAGAACTCTTGTTGAAAAGAATTGAAGCAACATATTTAATGAGTTGCTTGACTTTTAGATACTCAAAGGCATTGTATTCAAATTTATAGATGGTTATAATTTATTTCTCAATAGCAAGATTCGAAGGCATTATAAAAGACTACTTTCTTTCTCAATAGCAAAGATTCGATCATTTTATGAACATTTAGTTTTGGATGTAGCATTTTTAACTTTATCTCTTCCATTTTTAAATTTAGTCTATTTTATTTTATCATTTTACATATGAACAAGAAAAAAAATTTGACTCTGGTAAGGTCTAATGACACCCATCTAAACTCTATGTTGAATATGCAAAATTCTCTTCTCTGCATTTGATAGACTCTTGATCAAAGACTTGTGAGGGTATAATATTCCTTCTTTGATGAGATGTCTGCTGAGTATTGAAGCACACCTTATATTCTTAAGTACTATTGGATTGGTCAAAAGAAATTACTAAAACTCAACACCAATTTTATATTATTATTTTCTCTTATTTAATACTAGTTGAAAAAACATGTGAGTTTCTGTGTATTTCATATTAGAGACAGTGTTCATCTTTTTCTTTCATGCTAAATTTTATGCAAAGGTAAGTTCCAAGCTTATCTACATGAGATTGGAGTTAGAAGAGTATTTGAGATAAAATTATCTTCAATGTCCCTGCTCACCTTTTGTGAAAATGTCAATTTTGTTTCAACTTGGACATTAGAATTATGAAAAATATGAATTTTCATACAGGATATTCTTCAAGTGTTCACAAGAATTAATAAAAATTGATCAAGCATTCAATGTCACTCTTCTCAACATCATTTCAGCTCTTTTTCTAGATTTGATGCAACTGGATTCAACCAACGGCATTACTACATTAGTTACACCTTGGCCTTTTGAAAGTATCAGGGGTTTTGACTTCGCACATTTTCTGTCTGTGTCTGCAACATATCTCTCCTTTTTGTGATATTATTTTTTTCAAAAGTGACCATTTTGGGAATCTAATTTCAAGAACCATAAAAGACAAGTGTTTTGGAATAAATTTCTAGAACGTATTTAACACATTCCAAAATCGATATATCTTAGCACTTCTGCCTCGTCAAGGTTTGATCCTTCTCTTGGGATAACCGCACAATATATCTGTGAAGAGTTCACAATATATCATCAACACAAATTTCAGTGAACAAAGTTGGAGATATAGTTAGTCATTGATACATCCAAACACTTTTCAGATTTTGTAACGTGGTATTGACATGGTGGTTTCATTTGCCAAAAGGTGATCAAATAAAAATGGACTCTTCGAATTTGTAGAGAGTATAAAAGTTAAAAAAGGATGAATGAGACATAGACATGTTATGTGCAGACTGTGTTTAGGAGAATATCAAAGAAAGGAAAAAATAACAGAGGAAGTAAAGTAAAATTCTCATTATTGAAACTGATGTATAAGCAACGTATATAAAGAGACTCTCAGACAAAATAGAAAAGTAGTTAACAGTAGTTATAGTTTGACTTTACAAAAATACTTCAACACTCCCCTCTTAAAGTAAAACTACTACAAGATATAATTTTCAAACTATCTCTAAGCATCATGAATCTGGGTTCACGAAGGGCCTTGGTAAAAATATCAGCAATCTGATCTTCCGTGGAACAATGCACCAATTCCAGCTTTCCTTTATTAACCTGCTCTCTCAAATAATGGAACCTTGTCTCTATATGTTTACTTCTCCCATGTGAGATGGGATTTTTAGACACATTAATGGCAGACCTGTTATCAATTAGAAGACGAATGGGCTTGCAGCAATCAACCATCAGCTCGTCCAACACGGTTTCAATCCAAGCACATTGACATGCAGTCTCTGATGACGCTATATACTCTGCTTCGCATGATGAGAGAGCTACAACACTTTCCTTCTTTGAGCACCAACTAAATGATGCTCCCATGTATTTGAGTATGTAGCCAAACGTACTTTTCCTGTCAAGCAGATCTCCACACCAGTCCGAATCGCTCCAGGCTTCTAATGTTCCTTTCATACCGTCAAACTTCTTTGGGTAGAAGACTCCATTGTCTGTTGTACCCTTTAGGTATCGTAATATATGTTTAGCATTGGCAAGATGTGACTTTCTGGGGTCCCCCATGAACCTGCTGACCAACCCAACACCATAACATATATCCGGTCTACTATTACACACATACCTGAGAGATCCTACAATCTGTTTGAACAGAGTGGCATCAACCTTCTCATCATCATCTTGGAAAGACAGTTTGGTGTTGGCAATCACCGGTATAATAGCATTGTTACAGTCTTCCATTCCAAATCGCTTCAATATTTCACTGACATATCTGCTCTGATGAATAAGCATTCCATCAGATGTGCGAAGAAACTCCAGCCCGAGGAAATATCCTAGATTGCCAAGGTCTGTCATGTCAAAATCTCCTTACATCTTTGTTTTAAATTCTAATATAGCTTCCGTGGAGTTGCTTGTAATGAGTAAATCATCTACATAGAGGCAAACCAACAAAACACCTATGATTTCATCTTCTTTCACGTAGATTCCGAACTCAACAGTACACTTGTGGAATCCAGAATTGATCAGCCAAGGATCAATGTGTGTATTCCAGGCATGGGGTGCCTGCCGCAACAATACAAAGCTTTGTTTAGCTTATAAACTTTTCATTCTTCACCAACTTTTTCGAACCCAGGTGGTTGAGTAACATAAACTTCTTCCTGAAGTGGTCCATTCAAGAACGCAGACTTCACATCCATTTGGCATATATTCCATCCTTTCAGATTTGCAACAGCAGCCACAAGCCTCACAGTCTCCAACCTTGCAACTGGTGCGAAAACTTCAGTGAAATCAACTCCTGGTCTTTGCAGAAACCCCTTTGCAACCAATCTCGCTTTCAATTTAGCTACACTCCCGTCTGGCTTATACTTTGTCTTAAACACCCATTTGACCTCGATAGCTTGTTTCTGTCGAGGCAACTCCATTATTTCCCATGTTCCATTCTTTTCAATAGCTCTCAGTTCTTCTTTCATAGCTTCTCTCCAATCTTCCATTTTAATTGCTTGGTCCCACGTTAAAGCTTCTACGTTAGCCAGCAATGCATGATGAACCAAATCTCCAGTTTCATTAATTTCATTATCCATGAACACCTCGTGGTCAGCTAGTCTTGTTGAAGGAAATCTGGTCCTGCGAGATCTTCTATTATTCACCTCTAGATCAACTGTGACGTCTTTGGCTTTCTCAGATTTTTCAGATTTTTTGTCTTCAAGCAAACTAGACACTACACCTTAACTATTGGCCTCTATGTCTGCCCAATTGAATGTCGCCGTCTCATCCACCAAGACGTCTCTACTAATCACTATCTCCTTCTTTTCTGGGTTGTATAATCTGTATGCTCCAGTGGGATGGAAACCTACCAGTATATAGATTTCACTCTTGTCAGAAAGCTTTTTTCTCTTCTCATCTGGCATATGTTTGAAACACACAGATCCAAAAATCTTCAAATTTGTTGCCGATGGTTTGAAGCCGGTCCATGCCTCTTCTGGGGTGCAGTCTGTAAGAGCCTTCGTGGGACATCTGTTTAACAAATAAACTGTTGTGGTGACCGCCTCTCCCCACAAGCTATGCGGCAGATTCTTTCCTTTGAGCAGACACCTCGTCATTTCAACAAGAGTTCTATTTCTTCGTTCTGCCAAGCCATTATGTTGAGGCGTGTATGGTGTTATAACCTCATGTATAATCCCCTTCTCAACGCAAAATCTGTTCATCTCCCCAGAGTTGAACTCTCCGCCTCCATCTGTTCTAAAAATCTTCATCCGCATGCCAGATTGACACTTAACCAATGCACAGAATTTTACAAAATATGAGAAAACTTCTTTTTTCTCTTTTAACAGATAAACCCAAGACTTTCTAGTCCATTCATCAACAAATAACAGAAAGTATTTATTACCTCCGAGTGTAGTAACTTCAAATGGACCACAAACATCTGCATGCACGACCTCCAGAGACTATTTGGCACGTTTGGGTGCAGTGTTTTTAAACCTCGTTCTAGTCTGTTTTCCCAAAGTACATCCCTCACATATCTTTTCAGGAATTGTTATCACTGGCACACCCTTGACAAGCTCTTTGCTGTTTAAAAGACTCAAACTCTTGAAGTTTAAGTGTCTGAACCTATAGTGCCACTTCCAGCTTTCATCCTCGATATTCATAGACGACAAGCATTGTATGACGGATGCACTCAAATTTACCTTGAACGTTCTATTCTTGGCAAGAGGGGCCTTTATCACCAAGCGTTTCTTTTTGTCAAAGACTTCTATTGAATTCTCGTACATTGACATAGTATAGCCTTTTTCAAGAATTTGTCCCAGGCTTAACAGGCTGCTCTTCATTGTGGGAACAAACAACACTTCATCCATGTAAGTAGTCTCTCCATTCTTGCATGTGAGTAAAACTTTGCCAACGCTTTCTGCCATTACTGTGCTATCGTCCGCAAACCTTATCTTGCTCTTCTTCCTCGGATCGAGTTCAACCAACAACTCTCTTCTTCCAGTCATATGGTTTGAGCAACCGGAGTCTAAGTACCAACATTGATCTGTGTTTGAGTGATCTTTGTGATTATCTGATAGCATAACTCGTTTGTTTTTTATGCCCTCCACTGCATGACGCTTTTCATTTGCGTGTGACACTAACTCAGCAAAGATTTTACACGTACCTTTTTGGTAACACCTGTCTTCCATCATCAACGTGTCTGTTTGACAAGTCGTAACATCACCGTTTCCACAACACATGTCCTTCATCAATCCTTCACTGCCATTTCTTCCATTCTTTTCGACAGCACCTATCAACACTACATGTTCTGATTCAGACTCATAATCGTCCTGTGCCAAGTTTGCCGCATCATCATTCTTGTGTTTCTTGGCAGACTCATTATACCAGCATTCAGCAGAATAATGGCCATATTTCTTACACGTATAACATTGAATGTTTCTTTTATCAGAACCCTTTCTTCCTCTTCCTCTTGAATTTCCACTACCTCTGTTGCTTCCTTCTTTTAGTTCGTCTACATTTCCTTCATTATTCTAATCTGCTAAATTCGAGTTTCTTCCTCCATTACGACCACCTCTACCACGTGATCTTCCTCTTCCTCTACCACGATTCTTGAGACTCTACTTCGATCTTGCTTGTAGGGCTTGACTCGTTGCCTGCGACGATGCTTTCTCTGCGTTCTTTCTTTCCAACAATCGCTGCTCATGCACAACAAGCGAGTTCTGCAGCTCCTCAATTTTAAGCATCTCCAGATCCTTACACTCCTCAATGATTATCACAATATGATCATACTGTGGCGTCAGCGTGCGTAGAATTTTTCCGATTACTTTCCTGTCTTTGACAACCTTTCCGCAAGCTCTCATATCATTGATGAGAGCTTGTATTCTTCCCATATACTCCATCATTGTTTCGTCTTCACCCATACCAAGAAGTTTATACTGTCGTTGGAGAGACTGCAGACATATCTTCTTCACTTTGCCCATATTTCCATACCCTTCTTGAAGGATGTCCCATACTTCTTTCGCGGTTGCAGCTTTCGAGACCTTTTGAAACATGGCTAGAGAGATACATTGATGAAGCAACATCCTTGCCTTACAGTCAAGGCAGCGATTCTCCTTATACAACTTCTTTACCACCTCTGAGTCACCTTTCAAGGGTTCTTAGAGCCCTTTCTTCACCACTTCGTCCACCTCTTGAAATCCTAAGATGGCCTCCATCTTGACGCACCAATCGTCGAAGTCTTTCCCGTCAAAGATTGGAAGGTTGTTGTGTATCAATCTCGTCATCGTGCCGCTCTTTGATCGTTACCCAAGACTGTACCAAATGCTCTGAATACCACTGTTATGTGCAGACTGTGTTTAGGAGAATATCAGAGAAAGGAAAAAATAACAGAGGAAGTAAAGTGAAATTCTCATTATTGAAACTGATGTATAAGCAACGTATATAAAGAGACTCTCAGACAGAACAGAAAAGTAGTTAACAGTAGTTATAGTTTGACTTTACAAAAATAATTCAACAAGACACACCTTTTCACCGTACTTGGCATCAGGCGCTTCGAAAGCAACTGCTTGTGCAATGTTCGGATGTCAAAGAAGAACTACATCAACTTCAATTGGTGATATCTTTTCGCCTAAAATTAAAAAACCCTTCTAATCACTTAACATGTATCACTGAGTTTATTAAATTTTCTGAAAATGAAAACTCTGAAATGAACTCTGTTTCTTTTTCTCTTTCTGACGCTAAATAAATGAAAATAAAATATACAACTTCGGTAGTGTTCTTGATAGCAACCGGGCATGACAGAGAAAGAAGAATAACAGGACATCAGAAAGAGAGAATGAATGCAGAGGGAAATTCTTTCTATTTTCTGTGTTGCCCTTTTTCCCTACAAAACAGTGCTATATATGCACTCAACAACAAACTTGCAGTAACATATTATTTGCAAATAAAATAAATATTAGGAATATTTGCTATATATTCTTCCTAACAGTTTTCCCCTTTTTACGTGAAGATGTTATGATAAAATCTTTGAGGTAGTTTGGCTGGCGTGGAATTCTTTTGGTATTTTCCTCACGGTCTTCTTTTGGAGCAACCGCTTGATTCTGTCCCACAATGGGGCTTGTATTTGAAATGGCCATTGGGCCTATAGCTGCATCAATTAGTATGGGTCCTGCACTCCTTACATCCCTTCCCTGGTTAAGAAGCACCTTGTCCTCAAGGTAAAATTGTTGGTGGACCTGAGACCAAGATTCCCAACTTGCTACTTCCAATGGCAAGCCCTTTCATTGGATCAGTACTTGAATATCGGGTGTAGGGGAATCGGTATTGCTCTTCCAATCCACAATTGCGACTGGTTCCAGAATTGGTTGATGATCCTCAATGTTAGGTGGAAGGGATAGAGGAGATGATGGTAGTGGCCCCTTGTGAGGACGGAGGAGACTCACATGGAATACGTTGTGAATTTTGGCAGAAGGTGGTAAATCTACTTCGTATGCAACTTCACCAATCTTCTTGGTAATTTGAAAGGGACCGAAAAAACGTTTCATAAGCTTTGTAGTGGTTACACCAGTAACTATTGATTGCCGACGAGGCCTTAGTCAGAGATACACCCAATCACCTACTGCAAATTTTAAATCCCTACGATGTTTATTTGGCCAATTCTTCATTTGTAACTGGGCTTTTTTGAGGTTAGCAACTAATTTCTGAAGTATGGCAGTCCGAGTGGATAGCTCGGATTGAGCAACTGCATTGGTTGTGTCTTCAGAAAGCAAGGGAGGGATTAAAGGAGGTTTGCAATCGAACATCACTTCAAAAGGAGTGAAACCGGTGGAAGCATTGACGGAGGTATTGAAACTCCATTCATCCCACGAGAGAAATTTACCCCAAAGGAAAGGCTTGTGATGCACAAATGATTGAAGATACTGTTGCAATACCTTGTTAGTCACCTTTGTCTACCCATCGGATTGGGGGTGGTATGCAGTGGACATTTGCAGCTTGGTGCCACTGAGTCTGAAAAGATCTCTCCAAAATTGGCTCAAGAATATCGGGTCACGGTCGGAGATAAGGCTTCGAGGTAATCCATGATGTTTACAGACTATGTAAACAAATAATTGGGCTACGTTTGTAGCAGTGAAGGACTTGGGAAGCATACCGAAGTGAGCCCCTTTGAAAATCTATCCACAACCACGAGAATCGTAGAGAAATTCTTATAAGGAGGAAGGCCAATGATGAAGTCAAGTGACAAATCCTCCCAGCAGTGTGATGGAGGAGGAATCGGTTGGAGCAAACCCACAGGGCGTTGAGTAGGCAACTTTGTTTGTTGAAAAATTGTGCATTGCTCGACAAATTGCTTGACATCTTTGCGAATGTCGTGCCAATAAAAGGAGGATAAAATCTTGCTCAATGTACGGGAGATGCCCGTGTGGCCTGCTAAAGGAGTGCAATGAAATTCATGCAGGAGAAATGGTATGTAGGAACATGTGGACGGCAGCCAAATCTTATCCTTGAAGAGAATGAGGCCCTCCTGGATCGAATAATGAGGATAGTCATGTGGGACAGTGATGATCTTGTCTTTGAGAGTGACAAAGGTAGGATCATGTTGTAAGGAGAACTTGAGGTCATGCAAGAAGTGCAATTGTGGAATTGTCAATACTAAAAGGGACGTGGAAAGAGGTTGATCTGGGTCCTCAATTCGTGAAAGAGCATCGGCTGTAGTGTTGGTCTTGCCTGGTCGATATTATATCTCAAAGTCGAAACCCAACAACTTAAACAGATAATTTTGTTGTTCAGGTGTGAGAACCGTTTGAGATAAAAGTTCCTTGATCAATCGTTGATCAGTTTGAATCACAAAACGACGCCCTAAGAGGTATTGATGCCACTTTTGAACAGCAAAAGTGATGGCACACAATTCCCAAATGTAAGTGGAAGAGTTGCGTAGCTTAGGACAAAATTGCTTACTGAAATACGCAATTGGGTGGCCGTTTTGCGAAAGGACTTCCCCCATTCCAATATCTAAAGCATCTATTTGAACAATGAACACTGAGTCAAACTTAGGAAGAACCAGGAGAGGTGAAGCCAGTAACTTGTTTTTGAGGATGGTGAATGCAGCTTGGGCATTGTTGTTCCACATAAAATTGTCCTTCTTGAGGAGATCGGTGAGAGGTTGAGCAATGGAGGCGTAACCTGCTACGAATTTCTGGTAGAACCCTGTTAATCTCAAAAATCCTCGCATGGACTTGACTGTGTTGAGGGTGGGCCAATTGCTGACTGCAGCCAATTTAGCAGGATCTGGTTGAACGCCTCTATCGGATACCACATGACTGAGGTACTGAATAGATTGAGTGTCGATGGTGCATTTGCTACCTTTCAACCGAAAACAATTAGAGAGAAGCAGTTTAAAGGTGGTTTCCAAGTGACCAAGATGTCATCGAAAAAAACAATGATGAAGCGCCGTAAATGGGGTCTAAACAGATCATTCATGGTAGCTTGGAAAGTCGAAGGGGCATTGCACAGACCGAATGGCATGACCCGAAATTTGAAATGGTCATTATGAGTCCTGAATGCGGTTTTCTCTGTGTCGACATGGACCATGAGGATTTGGTGAAATCCTGAAAAAAGGTCAAGCTTGGAGAACCACGAGGCATGACCAAGTTCGTCCAAAGCTCATCAACAGTGGGGATTGGAAATTTATCCTTAATGGTGGCAGCGTTGAGAGCCCTATAGTCAACGCAAAATCGCCACGTGTCGTCTTTCATTTTTACGAGAAGCACCGAAGAAGAGTAAGGACTACTGCTTGGCTTAATGAATCCGGAGTCAAGCATCTTCTGTACCTGATTTTCTATTTCCTGTTTTTGGAAGTGTGGGTATCGGTAGGGTCGTACGGTTATGGGAGGAGTGTTTGGGGCTAAGGTGATTGCGTGGTCTGTTGTGCGTGGTGGGGGAAGGGCAAAGGGGGTAGAGAAGATGGTTGAGTATTAGGAGAGAAGGGATTGAAGAAGTGGTTCGGTGGTGGAAGGTATGATTTTAGATGGGGATGTAGGCTCTGTAAGTGAAGGAGTGGGAAAAGGATTGTGATCAAGTGTTAACTGAAATAGCGCTTCAACCCTGTTGGTGTTATGAAGACGACAGAGCTGATGGGCGGATATAGGGAAAGGGTTTGGGCCAGAATCCCCTTTTAGCTCAACTAGCTTCTCGTGCCAAGTAAACCGCATAAATGGACCATTGTAATCCATAACAAAGGGACTGATCATGGAAAGCCAGTGAACACCCAAGACAACATCAGTGCCCGATAGGTCCAGTGGGTACAAGTCGATGGAAAAATCATGACTATCCAAGGTGAGAGTTATATTAGGACATAATGAAGAGCAAGGTAAGAATGCATCATTACATACCATAACACTTAATGGGCTTGGTGTGGGTTGAGTGGGCAGATGAAGGAATTGGGCCACCTTGTTCTAAATAAAATTGTGTGTTGCTCCACTGTCAATCAAGATTTGCACTGCGTAACAATGAATAGATCTTGTCACCCGAAATGTTCGCAGAGACCATTGACCCGAAAATGCATGGAGGCTGATAAGACCTACCGCTTGAGGTATCCCTTCTGAATTAGGGATGTCCTTCGTGGAAGCACTCTCATCATCTTCCTATGCGTCAAAGGTAGTAAGCAATAGAAATTGTGGTTTGCAACGATGACCCCTAGTATAGCATTCATCGCAATTAAAGCAAACATTCTTTTCTCTGCGTGATTGCATTTCAGCTTCGGTTAACTTTTTAATTGGGAGCTTGGTTGTAGGTGTTGCAAGGAGAGGTGGAAGTGGTTTGGCAGGAGAATGTGTGTTTTGTGGAGGTGGGGAAATTGGCGGTGGGCGGCCAAAGCGGTTAAAGGGTAAGGGTGATGAGCGGAATTTGTCGTCATGGAGCTTGGCTAAGGCAATGGCATGAGGGAGATCTAGTGGTTGTAAGGCGGTGACCTCACGGCGGATATTGGGCTTCAAACCCGATAAGAAACAACTAAGGTAAAAACTTTGTGGGTAATCTGAATTGCGGTTGGCCAAGGTTTCGAATTCCGAAAGGTAATCTTGAAGGGTGGTGGTTTGGGTGAGCTTACAGAGTGAAGCAATGGGGTCATCGAACTTGGAAGGGGCGAATCGCAGTTCCAATGCGCAGAGGTAAGAGTCCCAAGATGATAATAACCCATTATTGAACATCCACTGGAACCATGCAAGAGCTTGGCCTTCGAGATAGAAGGAAGAGATCTGGATGCGTTGATCAGTAGGGGTCTGATGATAATCAAAGAATTGATTGATCTTGAAAATCCAGCCCAGAGCATCCGTGCCATTAAAGGTGGGAAGGTCAAATTTGAGTGGTCTGGATGGTGAGTGTGAAGGATTGGGGGTGGTTGGGATTCAAGGACTGTTGTTTGGTTGGCTATGTCATGGAGGGTGTTGGATAGATTGGCATGGGAGAGGAGTAATTGTTCGGGTTTGACGTTAAGTTTGGTGAGCTCATCATGAGGAGAGGTGGCCATTACGATAAGTCGGGTCAATGAAAGCACCAATTGATAGCAACTGTGCGTGACAGAGAAAGAAGAATAGCAGGATATCAGAAAGAGAGAATGAATGCAAAGGAAAATTCTTTCTATTTTCTTTGTTGCCCTTTTTCCCTACAAAACAGTGCTGTATATGCACTCAATAACAAACTTGCAGTAACATATTATTTGCAAATAAAAGAAATATTGGGAATATTTGCTATATATTTTTCCTAACAGTTTTCCCCTTTTTACAATAAGATGTTATGACAAAATCTTTGAGGTAGTTTGACTGGTGTGGAATTCTTTTGATATTTTCCTCACGGTCTTCTTCTGGAGCAACCGCTTGATTCTGTCCTACAATGGGGCTTATATTTGAAGTGGCCATTAAGCCTATAGGTGCATCAATTAGTATGGGTCCTGCACTCCTTACAGTTCTCTACTTTTCACATAATATATAAATTGAATGAACTAAACCTCGTGTCATGATATGGATAGTTTATACCTACTTCCTTCCTCACATAACTGCCAAATCAGTTTGAGTAAGTAGAAACTTTGTAGCATGAGATATTTGATCTACAGACTTTTACTTTGGAATGGTTTGTAATTTTTCCATCCTCTCCTGTTACAATTCATCATCATATCTCTTTTTGTTTTTTAAGTTTGTCTCTTCGATGATGCTTTCAACTCATTTGAAACGAATTTTTTGTATTCACTCATTATTTGTATCCATTTCCATTCAATTGTTAGTGTATTTCTTTTTGGTTAGTGGTTCCCATTTCCATCTTATTTACTATAATCAGTTGAAGCTTACATTACTTCTTTGATTTGGCTTTAGTTCATGCTGAAATCTTTGTTCTAATCCCAGCAAGTCCATTGTATCAGTTATAGTATATGCATGTCATATATCCACACAAAAATTTAGGTAATCTAACTATTTTGATTTGCTATAAACAGTTAAATGATAACGTTATGAGTGATTTAAAAAAAGCAGTCAAAGATTAAAAGTAATCAATATATAGATAAATGCATATTGGGATTGGAGTTCATCTATTTTCATCAATACGCTTTTACTGTTCTAAATCATTCATTGTTACTGAAATTTCTACTGTGAATTTAAATCCAAGCACATCGTTGATCCCTTAAGCATTAATGCATGAACCGTTGCTTTGAGTGAAAAACATTTATATCAACTAAAACTTTTAAATTTATTATTAGCATCTAATCACATTAATGACTTGGTTGAACCTTAAATTCATATCACTTTTCTAATTTAATTCGAATTAGTCAAATAAGATAAGTGATTAATTCATTCAAACATAAAAACACAAATCAAATCATTAATAATGAATAACATTAATATCATAGATAAAACATGACGAGTACATAGAATCAAAATAGATTACACCCGATCTCAATACAAAAAAGTTTAGTTTTTCATGTTGAAGATCTTCCTGGTAAGTATATGAAGTAATTGTCCCCTCTCATACCCATCTAAGATATTATAGATAAATCCTAAAAATAGAATTTGAAAAGGAAGTTGCCTAAATTAGAGTAACACTATATTTTTATAGAAAATATGATTGTGATTTGAGCTCCATTCTCAGTGCATCAGTTGTGAATACATATAAGATGCATCACTACATTAATTTGTTAACTGACTTATTATCTATCGACTTTAACATCAAAATGACTGATTATCTATTGACTTTAACATCAAAATATCTTCTATAAATATTCTCAAAACAAATTTTGGATGACATGAAAATGGAGCAACTGACCCGTCCAACCACAAAACACAATAAGGACATACATATACAATAAGGACAATCACATCAAAATTCAATAATACTCGATATTGAAGACTGGCTACAAGCCCAACCCCAAGACCTCTGGAAAGAACAATACTTTGTTTTTATTTCTTTTTTTCAATCTGATGTCATTTATCATTGTTTTTATTTGTTTCAGGGAGCAATCCAGTTGCATGAAAAGAATTTAACACAATTTAAAGATGAGACAATAATTTAAGTTTCGGAATGACATTTTTGCTTCATGCTCTTGTATTCTCCAAAAACAAAATTCAATTCTAAGATTTTAATTTATCCAAACATTAAAAATAACAATTTCAATTTTGTTACAAAAATTATCAAACCTCAGTAAATTATGAAGCTTAGAAACTCTGTGAAACTTAGTAAACAAATTTGCTGTACTTATGATAAGAGTTTATTGCTCATTTATTATTATTTAAGATTCATAAATTCTAACCGTAAAAGGATGAGAGACGGATGATATTTTTGAAAAAATTCAACACTTTTTCGATCCTCCTAATTTAAAGAAAAATGATACTTTGACATCTTTAAAATAACAAATTTTTGACACTGAACACGTGTTTTTATTGGTCAAAGTTTGAGAAAACAAATTTTTTAAGTAGTTATTTTTTTTATTTTCTCAAACGTCTACCAATAAAAACGTGACACGTGTTCAGTGTCAAAAATTTGTCATCTTGAAAATGTCAAAAGAATATTTTCCTAGTTTAAATTGTGTCAAATGTATCATATGTAAAAAGTATGTTCAAAATTAAAAAAAAAATGAAAAATCATTTAAACCATAATGTAAAATTTGCAGAAGTATTTTAAATTTTCTTAGGTCTCCCTAATAATTAATTTTGTGAAAAAAAAACTGTAATATTCCACTTAAAATAGACAAAATAATAACTTTGCGAGCAATATGATTTGTATATTTATGAAGAGAGTTTTTAAAGTGAATTTCAACAATAATTTAAAAATAATTCATGTCTTTAAGTCAGAAGAAATCAAGCTAAAAACAATAGAGCATTAAAGTGATTTAATGAGTTAGTTAATTGTAAAAGAAAAATTAGTTAAGTGTTTATTTGAAAATATGATTCTCATTTATTTCTTTCATACAGTTTCAAAGAATGAAAAATATTTAAACTTTTTTGGCTGGAAACGATGAAGAGGAGCAATGTTGATCTTTTATAACGTCTCCAAAAAAAAACATAAAACATACGATACAGATTTTGACACCTCAATTTGATTTTAAAAATTTAGCATAGAAAATTAAAATTGATAAACAGATAACGGAAATATGAAAACGCACTGTGAATTTCTTCAATATTTTTATTTTGATTATCATATTTGTTCATTTTTTGCGGGTTTCCCGTAGTGAAATTGTGTGCATAGGATACCCAGAGTTAGTGTACGTCTCAAATGAGAGAGTCATTTTTGAAGTTCTGTGGATTCCATCAATGTATATATGCTGTGACTTCTGTTTCCATGCATGCACAAAATATACTATCATGTGACTTCTGCTTCCATGCATGCACAGAATATATATATATTCATATTTAGAATTATCCATGCCAACATATTTATAAACTTACTTTGTTTATTTTGCCTTATCCACTATTTCAGATTTATGTAAGACTTCAACCTTCATACCTTT
Source organism: Vigna reflexopilosa (assembly GCA_027742785.1). Classification (NCBI taxonomy): domain Eukaryota; kingdom Viridiplantae; phylum Streptophyta; class Magnoliopsida; order Fabales; family Fabaceae; genus Vigna; species Vigna reflexopilosa. The sequence goes on along the minus strand of CM050928.1, from coordinate 26,479,656 downwards.
AAATGAACTTTTAAGCATCTTATTCCTGTTAAGATATGCCAAATATTCTATTAAAGGATATTAGACAATCAAATATATTATGTTAGTTATATTTTTGATATTATTATAATTTGTGTAGATTTGTGCACATGTCTTTACTTTAATAGATGAAGAATTATAGGATCCTTGTATGTATATATATGGTACTCTATTCCTTGAAATAATACATCAGAATTATTCTTTAAACCTTTTATTATGGTATCAAGAGCCAAACACCGATATCCTCTACAGTTTAGGAATCAATGCCTTTTTTTCATTGAATATTTCTAATGGCTTCTTCCGATGACAATCAATCGGAGAAACATGATTCTGGAACTTCCGCTGCTTCCAAGAGTTATATTTCTACTGCTGCCGGATTTATGACCAAGTTAGGTATATCTAACTCTGCTCTTAATCTTTCTGTTGTTACTAAGGGTAGTGATTGGATAATTGATTTAGGTGCTATTGATCATATGACTTGTGATCCTCATATATTTACTAATTTTTCCTCTAATTGTTCTAAAACCGTTATTATTAATGCCAATGGGGTCTCATCTCCTATTGTCAGGATACAGTGTCAAGGGTCATAAAGCATGTCTTATCTGTGAAGAAAACACTACAGCTCATCAATTGAAACACGGAAGAAAGACAGTGTATCTGCGTCATCGGAGATTTCTAAAACGTAATCATCCATATCGAAGGTTAAAAAAAGCATTCAATGGATATCAAGAGAGGGACGAAGCACCAAATCCACTTATTGGCCTTCAAATTCTTGAAAAAGTTAATAAAATACATCATGTATTTGGGAAAACATCCAAGAAGTCATCTGTAACGACCCCTTGGAAGAAGAAATCAATATTCTTTGATCTTCCATATTGGTCAAAGTTAGATGTTCGACATTGCATAGATGTGATGCATGTAGAGAAGAATGTGTGTGATAGCTTGATTGGTACACTACTCAACATTTAGGGAAAGACAAAAGATGGAGTGAATGCTCGTTTGGATTTGGTTGATATGAATATCCGAGAAGAGTTGGCACCCAAGGAGATTGATAAACGTACTTATTTGCCCCCTGCATGTTACACAATGTCTAGACAAGAGAAGATAAGTTTTTGCCTTTGTTTAAAGAGTATCAAAGTACCACAAGGATACTCTTCAAATATGAAGAGTTTAGTGTCGATGCAGGACTTAAAGCTTGTTGGCATGAAGTCTCACGATTGCCACGTTTTAATGCAACAATTGTTACCGGTGGCTATTCGTGGAATTTTTCCAAAAAATGTTAGGCAGACCATAAACAGGTTGTGTTCATTTTTTTTCGTCAATATGTAGTAAAATCATCGATCCGACAAAGTTAGATGAACTTCAAGCCGAGATTGTTATCATCTTGTGAACTAGAGAATATTTTCCCTCCATCTTTTTTTGACATCATGATACGTTTACTTGTTCATTTGGTTAGAGAAATCAAGATGTGCGGACTGGTATACTTAAGATGGATGTATCATATCGAGCGTTATATGAAGATTTTGAAAGGGTACGTTAAAAATCAATATCGTCCTGAAGGTTCAATGATTGAAAGGTATATTGCTGAAGAAAGTATCGAGTTTTGTTCAGACTACATGACATCAACGAATCCAATAGGAGTTCCTCGCACATCATGGTTGAATAAATTTTCTACAAGTAAAAGCATCTGAGGTGTGCATGTGGTGACAAAAGATCGCGAAGAATTGTTGCAAGCGCATCTTTATATATTGAACAACACAGATGAGGTGATCCCTTTTTTGGAAGCACACAAAGCCATTGTTAAGAATAAAAATCGAAGACAATCAGAGAAATGGCAGTTGATGGAGCATAACAAAACATTTATGTCTTGGTTCAAATCTGAAATTGACAAAGAGTCACATTCTTCTCAAACTTTATTGTGGCTTGCAAATGGTTTAAAGTTTGATGTCGTGTGTTGTACAGGTTATTAAGTCAATAATTGCACATTTTATACGAAAACTTTGGATGATAAAAGGACAGTACAAAATAGTGGAGTCAGTTTAGAAGCTGATTCACTTCAATTTTCCACATCAAAAGATCAATCTCCTGTACTTGGATCAATGAGATATTATGGTATAATAGAAGATATATGGGAGGTTGATTACACCAAGTTTTTTGTTCCATTGTTCAAATGTAAGTGGTTTGACAATAAGAGTGGTGTGAAAATAGATGAATCGGGTATGATATTGGTTGATTTTTGAAAGGTGGGTTACCGAGACGAACCGTTTATCATGGTACATCAAGCATCTCAGGTTTTTTATGTCAAAGATCATGTGTCTAACCATTGGTATGTCGCTCTTCAAGGCAAAAAACAAATTGAAGTTAACGAAGACAATCTAATTAATATTCATATTGCTGACAACCATTCATTTCAAACTATAACAAATTTGGATGACCAATCTCTAGTTGACGACGATGTACATGCAATTCGGTCAGATCATGATGAGGGAATATACATATGATGAATCCATATCTTTATGTATGAATTTCCAATTTCTGTATAAGTATTTTATTAATATCACATAACTTTTATTTTTATATATTTCCTATGATTATTATTACATGTTTAGTTAAATTATATGATATTACATAAGTCTTTTATTAATATTTCATGTTGTTATTTATTTTGATAGATATATGGCTGATCATCCATATTCTTCAGGGGATGAGGCTCCCCCTACCAGATCCACTAGAGGACCCACCAGGATGAAACAACTTTTGATCAGAAAGAATAGTGGTGAAAGAACAACAAGAAAGGATGACACAAGAGATCTCAAAAAAGCTTCGAGTCGACCTTACGGAGGAGATTAGGGCACAGCTCACCACACAACTCAGATCAGAGCTCAGGACAGAGATCAGAGATGAATTGTATAGTGAGTTCAGCTCCATGTTCCAGCAGCAGTTTGAGAATTATGGCATGCGCCCGATGCCATCTCCTGTACAGGAACAGGAACATGTTGTGCCTCCCACAGGTAAACTTCATAAAAATTTATTTTCAATTTCTATCTTTTGTATAATCTAACATTTACTCTGACAGGGAGAAGTGGGAAAGGAAGTTGTTCCGCACCAGCCGTTCCAGGGGATGACATGGACGATGCTAGTCCATGTCTTCTACACATTTTAGACGATACCGAGACGGTCCTGGTAGCTCGTGGAATAGTGTTCAAGGTAGCGACTGTTGTTCATGGTATGGAGCTATCAGAGGATGAGGTGAAGGTCTCAATGGACGAAATGATAGTACCAGATGCCGAAGTTCCTCTGCCCACAGATGAGATTTTCACTGTGGCACATGCATTCCAGACTTTTATCGCTTGGCCTAAACATTTGGTTGGTTCAGGTTCTGACCCCCCGGTATGAAATTCTACTTTACACTTCTCAATTTTAAAGTTTACATGTTATTTATATTAATTATCTTATTTTTCCATGTAACAACAGACGCAAGCACATGAGAAAATTCTTCTATCTGAGGATGATCCTCTTGGTTCATTGCATCTACTTGCTGACATCCTTGAAGATAAGCCTTTGGAGGTTGAATATGATGTTAATGTATTTGGGAGACAATCTAAGGTCCCATTATACCTTCATAGCCAAGATGTCAGAGAGCTTGCTTCAGGAACACAAGAGTTGAATATTATAATTATTCAACTATGAATTATGTAAGTCTATAAGCAATTATTTATATATAAAATTGATTTATATATCAAGTATCCTTATATCAAAGTTAATTTTTGATTTTAGTTATATGTGTGGGATCAATAACAACTTGGGACGCTCTGATGATTATGGATTCATTGATCGTCAATCCATTCATGAATCAAATGATTTTGATCAGATCAACACAAATCTCATTAGAAGTTTTGCAAGCGATAAGAAAATATATTTTTTGCCTTATATATCTAGGTAAGTGAACTTTGCTAACATAATAAAGTTCCATATGTGATTTTAAAATATAATAGTTAAGTTATTATGAATTTCAGGCGCCATTGGCAGCTTCTTGTCATTTCTATGCACGAGAGCTATGCTTTATGGTTTTCCTCATTGCATAGGCCTCCTCCCACAAATCTCAGACAATTAGTTGATTGGTAAGAAATTCATATTGTTTGGAATTTCTTTTTTATATAAATGAATGCTAAAACTCTTTTTTTATATATATAGTTCTATTCCAGCAAGTCTGATGATGGTTAGGAGATCAATAATTAACAGAGAAAAGATTGCATGGATTTCTCTCAAGGTTTGACATATGCTAAAGCCATACTTTCTTATAGTTGTTTTGTTTTAATGTTTTTCACTAACTATTTACAACTGTGATGATATATTGCAGTGTAACAGACAGAAAGGGTCATATGAGTGCGGATACTATGTAATGTATTGGATAACCCATATTATTCGTTCTCATATCACAAGAAGCTGGGAAACGATAATATTTAAATCTAACAAATTTTAATTTTTTCCATAATTTGGAATTCATATACACTAATTAATATCAACTATCTTGTGCAGAGATTCAAGACTACTACATCAGTTCCTGAGAAGCCACTATCATTCATGAGGAAAGCTGCTGCAAAGTATATAGTTAGATTATATAATAGTTCTTAGTTACTAGATTTAAATTACATTTGAACATGTAAAAAGTGCCACGTTTTTATTTTTATTTTTTTAAATAGACTTTTGGCCGCGGTTGTGGCATGAACCGCGGTCTATTCCTGCCTTTTTACCGCGCTTCCAACCGTGGCATATAATGCTACGATTTTTTTAAAAAAAAAACAGGGGTTTAGGCCGCGAGTGTATTAGGAACTACGGTTTATTCCCCAACTTTTTACCGCGGTTGCAACTGTGGCCTAAAGTCTCAGACTTTTTACCGCGGCTGAATATGCCGCGATTCGGAAATCGCGGCGTATAGTCAAAAACAACTGCGGTCGTTTCCCTTCGCTGCACTACTAGTAACTTCATAAAATAATTGTAAGCTTTGCTGGATGATTTAATCTAAACTTTTTTTATCAAATGATTTAATCTAAAATTTCTTCTTCATACTATTACTTTAATGGTTTTTGTCAACCTTATGTCGTTCTCAAATTTATCTATCAACAATAATTGAAATTCACAATTTACTCATTTTTAAAGTCTTAATTTCGAAGTAAATATTTATATTTACATATTTTCATAAGATTATTATTTATAATTATATGCATATGTCCTACAAAATTTTAATATCTCGATTATATCATATTTACAAAATTTGATTTAGTAATATATTATAAATGAATTAGGTTAAAATATGTCATTCGTATCCATTTTTGTAAAAAAATTTGAAATTGGTCGTATTTATTATGTGTCTCAATTTAGTCATTCTTCTGTGAAATTTGATACAATAAGGTTTTTTATGTTAGTTCGTACTAACAATGTTGAAAATGTGTGATGTTCAGTTTTTTTTTTAACTTTTTAATTCTTTAAAAAATTATTTTAAATTTTTAAATTCTTTAAGAAAAATAAAAAAATTTATTATGTATCAAGCTAACCTCGCGTCACATGACAATAACAGTATGATGTAACACTGATAATGTGAAATGTTATTGTCACGTTATGTGTCATTGTTTTAGTCTCAATGAAGTCTCCTATATTTTTATTTTGTCTAAATTCAGTTTTAGTTTTTTAAATCATCAATCAATTTTTTTCCTTTTTCAAATTAAAACCAAAACTAATTTTTATATAAATGTTATACAAATATTTTTATTAAAATTTTATTTTTGGTAAATATTTTTAACAAGTTTATTTATATTTTACATTAAACTTTATTTAAAATTGTTTTCAAATTTTAAATATATTTGTTTTAAATTGTTATAAATTTTTTTAAAATTATTTTAAAATTTTACTTTTGAATTTAAATTCAAAATAGAATGATTCATATTTAGAATTATCCATGGAACATGTTTATAAGCTCACTTTGGTGTTGTCTTTATTTTGCCTTTTTCACTATTTCAAATTTATGTAGGACTTCAACCTTCATATATACCTTTAAATAATGCAGTTTTAAGTGTCTTATTCCAAGTTCATATACTCTTGTATCTCAGCACAGAAATATTACAAATACATTCCTATTTGAGATGAAGAGACCATTCAGATTTGAAAATTAGTGAGCTATTTTCTGACCTATATGATATGTGCCAATTTAGAGTGTTTGTACCACTTTTATCTTTTTTACCCTTTTCGTTATTATTGAGGAACTAATTTTGTAATCATACAAGCCACAACAATAGAAAGGTCGTGAAATGTAAGATATGTATAAAATAAGACAGAAGTCTTGAAAAATAAAATCATAGTAAACCATAAATGTAAAATCTATACATGCATTTTACACAAAATAACTTTTTAAAACAATTGATAATGAAAACAATAGTTGCATAAAAGAATAAGAAAATATCTTTATAAGTTAGGTATTCGTATGAGTTGTATATTTATTATTCATTCTGCAGCTTAGATTATTGCACCACATAACATAAAAGCTTTAAATGTGATGGGTTGGCCTAACAAAGATATTTGAGTGAATGACATATAAGTGAATGGCTAAGAAAGAATGAGTCAACCAATGAGTTGGGTTTTTATAATCAAGGTATCTCAAATTTTGAATAAACTTATTTTGATTGAATAAAGTTAACAACTTGTTTAAATATATGATTCTCATTTATTTCTTTCATATATTTCCATATAGTAGATTATATGAGAAAAATAAACAACTTGATTTCATTTTCTGCATTTCCTTCTCACTATGTGCTAATTTCATAACTCAAAAAATGGGTTGGACTACTTCCATTTTTTTTTCTTTTTATGTTATTAATGTGAATAATTTTCTAACTCATGAAATGGACGAGGGGTAAGAAATCCAAGTAAACTAAAAACACATTTGAAGTGTAGAAAGAGTCAATAAAATATTCTTGTAATTAAATATAAGTTTTGCTATCTGTTTTAAGCATACGATAAAACTTAATTAGTTATAATTAAATATTGTTAACACCAGATCGTTTAAAGATATTAGATTGTCTAACATCTCCTATTTTAAAGTTTAACATAAAACACTTAACGAAATATCGTTTAGTAAGCGTTTAAGGGAATTGTATACTAGAACATCTTTGCTAAACGCAAGCAAGATAAACTATGATGTATTTGTTATAAAAGATTAAACAGTATTTTGACAAAAGTGTGTCTAGAACAAATAGTAGTAAACGTTCTATATTTTATCAAATGAAATACTACTTTAAAAGCACAAATTCATGATAAACGCTTGTACTACGAATTATGCCAGAATACTCTCTAAACGTAAGAACATTAAATGCATGAATGTACTGTACTTCTCTGTCTGATTTGCTTTTGTTCTCTTTACATGTGCAGATAATGACAATACTAAGCTTTATCATGAATTGACGATAAAGTTTTATTGTGATGATTTTACAAAACATGAAAAGTTATGTCTTAGAATACAAGCTCAACATTATGAACTAGATGTTCCATTTCATTTTGAAACGAGAAATTTATCAACAATTTGAGTTATGTCAAGGATTGGTCAAAACAAGAAAATATTTAACTTATCCCTTGATTTGTCTTTTAATTCAATTGGTATTAACTCTACCTGTTTTAACTACTACAACAGAGAATATATTTTTCAGTTATGAAGATTATCAAAACTAGACTTAGAAACAATATGGAAGATGAATTTCCAGTAGATTGTTTGATTACCTAATTGAGAGAAGGGTTGTTGAGAAATTTGATACAAATTTTATCATTAATGAATGTATTGTATGCACTACAAGACAAATCGTTATTACATACAACCAAAATCCGTATATAACCTCCAAAATTCGTATATAAAGTGGTGTTATATACGGATTACATACGGCAAAAAATCCGTATATAATAGGGATGTAGATAAGGTTATATACGAATATATCCATATATAATTTATATACGGATAATCCGTATATAATTCACATACGAATAATTCATATGTAATATTCGTATATAAGTTACATACGGATAATTTGTATGTAATATTCGTATATAATTATATACGGAAAAATCCGTATATAATATTCGTATATAATTTACATACGGAAAAATCCGTACGTAACTTTATAAATTTATAAAAAAAATAAAATAATCTCATATTTGCATCCAATAACTAGAAATTTTATATATTTGATAAGAGAAACATAACTTTCGAGTTAATAATACATATATGCAATATATAATAAATACACAAAAATATGTATTTAGAAAAGTGAATTCAAATTACTAACACAATTAAAGTGCAATATATATTTACACAAAAACAACTTAAGGGTAAAAATTGAGATAAAAGATTGAAATTACAATTTCTGGTGCAGTTTTATACTTCATCCATGCTTAACATGATTAACCTCTTCATTAGAAATCTGCATTATAATGAAGAAAATAATATCATAAGTTTCCCAAATCTCACGTGCATAAATCAAATCTCATATTTAATGTAATGAAACTTGAACAAACATGTTAGTCCAATTTTTATAAAAACCAAGATCTGAGAATTAAGATTGAAAACATAAAGATAAAAATAAAAATAACATATAGAAAAGTGAAATAGAAAAATGAAAAACACAAACAAAGAAATAAGGAAAGGAAGAAACTAAAATTGCAGAACGTGAGCACACCAACCAAACAACAATTCCAATATGCAGAATGATTGAAATGGGTTTCCTAAATGACATCACTCAGATCCCTCTTGTTGCAAGATCACTTAGTACTTTCTTAAGGTGATGAATACTACTTTCCCCGTTCTCTTAAGGTAAAAACACTCAGATCCCTCTTGTTGCGCTTATCTAAGTTTGACACACCTTACCCAATCCCTTGGCCTAAGAATGTATCAAAACTTGCATTAAGCACCAGAACAGTGGGGTCCAAATACACAATCACGTCATCTATCACTCGAGTGACTAGTAATATCTGGGTTGATTTAGCTAGTTTGGCTGCTAAAATCCCATCCCTAGGACCTTCCAACAACTAGATCATGTTCTAAGGCGTACCCTGAAACAAGCTTTAAGCACAAACCAAACCAGTGGAAAATATAAACATCTGTAGGCAAACTGCATATAAGAAACACAGACAAAACAAACATACAATTGGCAAAGAATTCCACTTTTCCTATTTTCTAAAGTTAGAACACTCATATCCCTCTTGTTGTGCCTACCTAAGTATGACAAACCCTCACCCAATCCCTTGGTGTAAGAAGTCCATCAAACTTGCCTTAAGTTCCAAAATAGTGAATCCAAACACACAACCCCATCCTTGGTGATTTGCACATCTGGTTTAATTTAGTTAGTTCTGCTACTGAAATCCCATCCCTGGTGACTTTCAATAATTGCATCAAGCTCAAAGGCATACCCTGAGACATGCATTAAGTTCAAACTAAATCAAAGGAAAGTCTTAAAAACTAAAGCCAATTGCAGACAAAACAACATTAAAAGACAAAAAAATAACAAAGTCTAAAAGAGCCATAAATGCCCAAGTAGCCATGTGTTGGAACACAAGTCCCTGACAACGGCGTTAAAAACTTGTTGGCTGCAAAACCAACGGCAAATGCACCGGTCGCAGCGTAGCAATTGATATATCGTTCTCTCCCAAGGGACTTGTGCAACACATAACGACTCTTCCTTTTATAACTCAGTTAGACATAAAAGTGCACAAAAAACACAAGAAACTCTTTTTGGTATTTTTATCAAACAGATGGTGGGCAAAGAATTTAACATAGAATATTTACAATTCTCATATTTCTAAATACATCAACCACAATTCATGCATGGGTGATCAATCCAAAGCAAGCATTAAGCATAGAAATTGAATACTAACATGAATTTGAAAAACATATAACATTAACACCACAAAATAGATAAGAATTCTATGTTTTACAACTAATCTCAACAAATAGGAAAAGCCCTCCATGGTGGAGAACTTAGGGTTCTACAAAATTGAAGAGATAGGGAAGAAATTGGAACAAAAGAGAAGATGCATAACCTTTCCCAAGGTTCTTGGCAGTTGTTCCATGCTCCATTTGCGCCACCCCTTCGCATCTCCATCTCCAATTTGTAACCCATTTTCTTCCTCAACCCAAAAGGTGCAAAATCACCATTGATGAAGCTTGAAGACCCAAGGAGGAGTGGGTGAGCTTCCTAACACCCCAAGCAGCCTCCAAGGGCCTCTCTCAATCTCTCTAGGTGAAGAATGAAGTGTAGGAGGAGAATAATTCTCAAAAAATCGCAGACCCATGTTTAAATAACCCATTTTGACACATCAGCACCGTCCGTGCTCAACGCCCCTCTGGAATGCCCAACCCCCTTCTTCTGGGTAAAACAACGAATTGAAGGACCCTCAGCCCCCTTCTGGGGCGCCCAACCTCCCTAGGGGGCCCGGGCCTGATTTTTCTACACTGCATCTTTTTCTCTTCTTCTGCAGATCTGCTTGCTCCAAAGGCGTCCAACATGGATATTTGCTTCAAATTGTTCTTTTATTGTCCCAAAACATGTTCTCTTGAGTTCTTGCTTGTTTTCCTCCACTAGAATTGCTTCCTATTCATTTATTTCACACACCTAAATAAAGATATTAGAGGTAAAAACAAGCATATACTAAATAAAACACAAGAAAACTAGAAAAACACACTAAACTTGAGGATAAAACAAGGTAAAAGCTATGAAGGAGTTGATTTATTCACAAAATATATACACAAAAACACGTAAAATCAACCGTTATCATTGGCATAACAAGTTATATGAACCAAAGACACTTGACATGTGTTAGAGGTTTATCAATCACAATACATCCCCACAATCCTTGTTATTATCGTTGTGTTGCGCTTATTAGGCCATGTCCGTGCTCGGTATTTATCAGTGCCCTAGAGATCATGTCAAGATCTCATGTAAGCGGCCACACTCGACACTCATATAGGTGATTTCATCAAGTGTATACTGCAAATCATACACCACCCCATAAGAGATATGAAAATCATTAAAACATTGTTTAAGCTAAAATTCTTTCACCACATAGAATTTTAATGACAAAGTTTAACATCTCATAATGCAGTCTCTAACACTTTCACACACACCATATGAATGGGCATAATTGATTAAAATCAATTTAGTGCTATTTGAACTAATGAGTGACTTGTTCTTACCCATATGAACCTTATTCATGGGATCTTCAATCACAAAGGTTGGGTTACCACCACTTGTTTGTTTGCAAGTGGCTTAAGTCTCATTCTCCTCGATGTTTCTAATATCATCTTTCTTCTTGGGGGTTTTGTTAGAGGATGTGCTAGATTTCGTACTGACTTCACATAATCAATAGAAATAGTTTTACTCTTTAGCAGTTGCTTCACCAAATTGTGTCTCAATTGTATATGTCTATTCTTTTCATTGTAATTCTTGTTTTTAGCTATAGTTATTGTCGATTGGCAATCACAGCGTATTGACACTGATGGGGTTGGTTTCATTCCTAGTGGAATTGTTGCTAAGAAGTTTTTCAAACACTTAGCCTCATTATTAGTCATCTCAAGAGCCACAAACTCAGATTCCATTGTTGATATTGTAATAATTGTTTGTCTGGTTGATCTCCATGTAATTGCACCACCCCCTAGTGTGAATACATAACCACTAGTGGATTTTGTCTCATCTAAATCAGAGATCCAGTTAGCATCACTGTAACCTTCTAGTACCACGAGAAATCCACTATATTCAATGGCATAATCCATTGAACCTCTTAAGTATCTCATAAGCCTAGCAAGTGCATCCCAATGTTCATGATTTGGACATTGAGTGTACCTACTCAGTCTACCTACTGCATAAACAATATCAGGTCTAGAAAAGTTCATCAAGTGCAGTAAGTTCTCGATTATTTGGGCATACTGAGACAGAGATATAAATTCTCCTCTATTTTTTATTAATTTAGAGTTAGCATTATAAGGGGTACTCACAGGTTTGAAGTCATAATAACCAAACTTCTTAAGAAGTTTCTCAATGTATTGTTCTTAGGATAGAAATATATTATCTCCCTTCCTTATGATTCTAACACCTAAAATTACATTGGCTTCATCCATGTCTTTCATTTCAAAGTTCAATCCTAGAAACAATTTCATTGTGTATACCAAAAGTTAACATGTCATCCACATACAAACATATAATGACACAATAACCATTTTCAGATTTAGAGTACACACATTTATCAGCATCATAGGTGAAAACTCATCACATAGTAATACATTATCAAGTTTTTCATGCCATTGTTTTGGTATTTGTTTCAATCCATACAAAGATTTTAAAAGTTTGCATACTTCATTCTCTTGACCAGGTACAACACACCCTTTAGGTTGAGTCATATAAATTTCTTCCTCTAAATCACCATTCAAAAAAGTTGTTTTAACATCCATCTGGTGTATCACTAGTTTATGGATAACTACTACAGCTAACAACACTTGAATAGAGAAAATCCTAGTCACAGGGGCAAATGTATCAAAGTAATTTATGTAGGGTTTTTGAGTAAAACCTTTTTTGCTACTAATCTTACCTTATACTTCTCTATGGATCCAACAGAGTGATATTTTTTCATAAAGATCCACTTACAACCAATGGGTTTTGCTCCTTTAGGCAAATCTACTAAAGTCCAAGTATTATTTTTCTTGATAAATTTAAATTCTGTCCCAATGGCCTTATCCCGCTGTTTCACATCGAGAGCACTAGTAGCCTCTAGAAAGCTAGTTGGATCATTATTAACGACATAAGTATAAAATTCATCTCTAATAATGATGAATTTTACTTATATTTCTGTTATGAACTAGTAATAAAATCAACTCTTCCTTAGCTTTCTACCTTCTTTATGCTTCAAGTTGTTGTGTTTTTAAGTAGCTACATCTTGAGTTATATTGATTCAAATTTCATCAATAATCCCCACTTTTTAGTGTGTTAGATAATTTACATGAAGCTTGTGTGCCAAACTAAAGAATCAAAGAACCATAGAAGCAAGAAGAAATGTAAAAGAAGAAGTATTGAGCAAAGATAATTATTGAGCGCTCTGATTTTTGGAATGTGTTAAGCCCCTGGCAAGTGTACCAGATCGTATCAAGTAATAATAGACAGTAAGTCCAAATTTCATTTCCCAAGGGACTCAGTGGCCTAGACGTTCGTGTGATTTAATTGCATAAGTCTTGAAAGAAGAATAATTTTGTAGGGTTGATGCAAAACGAAATTTAAACATGCAAATGCAAAGCTTGATCAATTGGCAAGTAGAAATTGAATGAATGGAGTTGTTGGGGTTTACGAGTTCATTCTAATCCACCCTCTTATATATACTTTTCTTATTAAATTCCACTTTATTATCAATGTTCATGCAACTTTCTAGATTACTCTAAACCTGATCCCTCGATGAAAAGAGCCTATTACCATAATTACTAGTTTACTATCCTTAGTCTTTCTAGTAATTACTAATGCATTAATTTCAGAAGCTTAAAGCAATTGATTGTCCTACTCTTATCCCTAGGTGGTATTTCTTAATCAAGAGAATTCTTATCAGTTCTAGATTTCCCCGTACGTCCCCGTATCGACAAAATCAAAGATCATGACACCAAATGAGTTAAACGATGCAAGCTCTATCTGCAGAAAAGAAAACTCAAATTATTGATAATAAAAGCATATGAATAAAATAAGAATTTCGATATAAGAAAGTTTCAAAAGAATTACATCGTTCCCCAACAACAATGGGTTTAGTTCACCATAAACATGGTGAAACTAGATGAAATTAATATAATGATTGAATGAATAAACCCTAGAAATTGTAATTTGGAGCTCCCGCCTCCAAAGAGTGTAGAAGGTGTTTTGATTTCTCTGGTTGCCAAAAGATAACCCTAAAGGTCGCACTAGGTCTATTTATAATACAGAAAAATAACAGAATTTCGGCCCAGGCCCATAATTTAGGCACTCAGCGGTCATTTCACCGCTTAGCGATGGACTCAAGTATCGCAGGACACTCAGGGGTCAATCTTGGCGCTCAGTGTTGGGCGATTCACAAAGCTGACGCTCAACGCTGGAAAATGGCGCTGAGCGGTAGTCGTGACTCTTCTTTTAGAGTACCTGGAGGCTTGCTAGGAGTTATGGGAACAATTCTCCTTCTCCCTTAGGTCTTCACCTTCTTCCATTTCCACCACTGTTGTAAGCTTAAGTTCTCCATTCATGGAGACCTAGTTTCATTCTTGTTGGGGGATTGATGTAGCCATTGAACTCTTATGTAATTGCAATTGTTCATGATATATTTATGCTTCTTTCATTGATTGCTAGTAGTTTGTTCCTTCTCTTAATGCTTGTTGTGAATTAACTACTCATAACTTGATAATTGGTTGCTTGATATTGGGAAAATTGTGTGAACCTAGAACTGGAAAAAATTACCCAAAAGAAATTGTATCTAGGGATAAAACTTGAACTTTTGGTTCGTTTTAGATCTCAATTCTTAAGGCAGATTAACTTGTTAGGTTTTCTAATGGATTGGAGTTTAATAAGGAAATATAGGCTCTCTCTACCAAGGGATTGAATTTGGGTAAATTAGAAGATTGAAATTAGCTATTGATGAAAAGGAAGTGATTTTCCATGCATAAGAGTGAAGTTGGTGAAATCATACCCTAACAATACCATTTCATATCATTTCTAATCTTTCCATTCCTAAGTGTTTGAGTTAGCAAAGTTCACTTTTACCATTTATGCATTATAGTTACTTTAATTCCATTAAAACCCAAATTATGAAATCCTTCTTTAGTCTATATTAGTTAGCAATAATTATGATTATTTGCTATAACACAAGTCTCTTGGGAAATGATATCTCGTCTTACCGGTTTATTACTTGAAACGATTTGGTACACTTGCCAAAGTCACTCAACAATCTCTAAAGGAAGTTTCTTTTTTTGCCTTTTAGTTCTTCTCAAATCCTTATTCAAGGTATAATTATTATTATCAATAGGATCAGATGCCTCACTAACCTCTAAAGGAAAAACATGTTCAAAAAACTCAGAATTTCTTGTCTCCATTATAGTGTTACACTCAATCACATCACTTTTAAGAACGAGAAACTTATAGGCAACATTATGTTCTGCATAGCCTAAGAACATGTAATCAGAGGTTTTAGAGCATATTTTCCTTTTCTTATGATTGGGTAGCATCACCTTAGCTAGGCACCCCACACTCTTAGATATTTAAGGTTAGGTTGATAACCTCTCCACAAATCATAGGGAGTTTTACCAGTTTTCTTATGAGGTATTCTATTTTGTAAAAAACATGCAATAAGTAAGGCTTCTCCCCAAAAGTTATCAGGTGCACCAAAACTAATAAGCATAGCATTCATCATCTCCTTAAGAGTTCTATTCCTTCTCTCAACTACTCCATTAGACTCAAGTGAATATGGTGGGGTCACTTCATGGATAATACCTTCTTTAACACAAAATTCATTAGATAATACATATTCACTCTTAAACTGATTTTTGTCACCTAAAATCAGAACAAACTAAGTTTCCTCACTAATGAAGTATATGGACAACCTAGGTATCAATCCAAGGACTCAACTATGATTAAGTTCAGGGTGTAGAGTTTAGTCTTGTATTTATTTACTAATTATTAACTAACAGGCGGGGAAAAGGAATGAAAACAATGAAATTATCAGTAAAGAATTAAAGAAAATAAAACTCTAATATGAAACCTAAACTAGACTAAGGAACTACTGTAAAAGAAAGAACCTAAACTATTGAACCTTGCTACTGCCAAAACCTAAAAACTATAAATGCAAAATCTAAATGATGCAACTAATCCTACAAATGAACAGTAAGAATATGCGTATAGAAATTAGAATTAAAAATTGGAATCTAACCTTAACACATAGTAATAGCAAACTAGAAATTGAAAAATGCATCAAACCAAAGCTAAAACAACAAAATGATAATATCAGAATTCAAAGCACAATTGTAATCAAAATGTAAACTCCTTAACTTGCAGAGAAAGTAAATCAGTACCAAAAATCAACTCTATCCTAATCTATATATCACCAAAAAGCAAATTAGAGCAGAATTCATAATTGAAACAAAACAAAATCAATACCTAAATTCTAACTAATCAAAAGCAAAATAACAGACTCAAAAACAGAATTGATTTCATAGGTTAATGTACATTGGAGTGAATAAAAGAGTGCTTAAAGTTCTCAGGAAGACATCTTGTGAAGTTGAATCCCAATCCAGGATATTTTTGTTCATAATTTGACTCTTTCCACTCATTTGTCCAACCAATATTCATTTGCCTATTCATCAATCTAAAATTCACAAACAGAATTTAAATGTGCAAATGATTGAGGATAAAGTTTCAATTACACTCAAAAATACATTATGACTAAAGTAAGCTCATCAAGGGTCTTATATTTCATATTTTAAAACTTGCAATGGCAATTTCCACTCATTCTCAATCAATGCAAATCTAAATCTGATATACACTTAAAGAAAAGAATAGAAACACAAATTTGAATGAATCTTTATGCATTGGACTCATCTTTGACTCGAGAAGACATCTTGAAAATGAATGCTTACTGTGGAGTCATTTAATTCCAAAAGGAATTATAGATGTGCAGAGTTCTAGAGTCCAAATCAATTTTCAAAGCAAACACACTTGCAGAAACCAAAAAGCAAAGAAAAATCTCAACTCAAACAATAATAGAAAAAGAAGCACGAAATTGAACTTTATTAACATGAAAAAAGAAATTTACACACTACCAGACTCACCAAACCACTTGCGACTATCACTCCCACGAGCTTCAAGGCGAAATCCGATAGCCAAGAACCCTACTCCTACGAAAGCATAAAAACCCTAATCTAAAGAGTGAAGAACTGTAGCTGAAAGTGTGTCTCTGTCTACATGGCATACACCCCCTTTATATAGGGTCAACGAAAAACAAAAATGAAAGAAAGAAAAGGGGTAAAAGGAAACTTGCTCTGCACGTTTTTCTTCTCTTCATCGGACGACCCTCTTTACTTTGCTTTTGTTCTTTCCTCTGGTCGTTTGATTCTCTCCATGTGGCAGCTCCGATAAGCTCTTCTTTCTCATCGGTCATCTTCTCCGGGCACGTGATGCATTCCTCTCTTCAGTTCTCTTCTCCTCACTTTTGCAAAAACCCTAGCTTCAAGGGTGTTCTCTTTTTCTCTCGCTCGAAAGTACTTCAATTCCGCCAAATGAATGCGTGAGGTAAAGACCCCCCAAAGCTGCAGCTTCAGCCTCTCCAGAATGCACTGTTTCATTTAACTTTTTGGCCCAATCTTGCGGCCCATCAGTGTGTGTGCAATCAGCGGTCCAAAGCTTCATCAATTAGCAACAGTGGCAGCAGCGCCTATTCTTCCCCAAGACCGACCCAATAAGAATATGCCCAATACAATGGCATCAACACCAACTCCATAAATTCCATTGCACCAATGGCCTAGTGTAGTGATTAAGTGGGCTCAGCCCATTGCATCTTCTTCATAAGCACCATGTTGCCCAATTCTTCTTTTCAACATAAGAGGCCCAAATCCCACTATCAGTCAGCCCAATTTCAGCGTTTTTATTTTATACCTACATTAAAAAAAATTCAATACCAAATTAAAGAAAAGAAAATTTAATAATTAAAAAGAAATATTTTTATCAAAGATTTTCTAAATTTTCTAATTATTAAGAAAAACTAAAAATTACACCTAAAAACCTATTTTTAACTAAAATTTCACAAAACCTAAGATTTAATAGAAAAACCTAAAACTAATCTAATTTTATACAATTAAGAACAAAGATGAACTAAAAATGATTTCTAAACACAGAAAAATAAGCAAATTTAGAGTTTTATCATTCACCACCTTTATCTGATCTAATTCTCTTAATTTTCTTATTTAATTGATTTTCTACTTCTGCTTTATAAGTTAAAAACAAATCAAAGACTTCATTTTTATGTTTGATTAAGTACACTTTATTGTATTTAGAATAATCATCTATAAAGGTCACAAAATAATTTTACCTCCTTTAGACATGATTTGTTTCAAATCAGTTAGATCAGTATGAATTAACCCTAACAGTTCAATTTGACATTCTTCAGGATAACAAGTTTTCTTTTTCATTTTAGATTCTACACATATATCACATTTACTACCCTGTTTATCATGTATATTAATTAATCCTAGTCATTGTAATTTCAAAACATATAAGGAATTCACATGTCCTAATCTAGCTTGCCATATATCGTAGGAGTCAACAATATAAGCAGAAGAACTAGATTCATTAATAATTTTGAAAATATTCAGTATGAAGAGTCCTTGATTACAAACACGAAAACATTATTTTTGTCATAACAATTTTGTCATATTCAAATGACACTTTAACCCCCACCTTTCCTAGTATTGATACAGAAATTAAATTAACTATTATAGAGAGCATATGTAGAAGAACTAGATTCATTATTAATTTCGAAAAAAATTCATTATGAAGAGTCCTTGATCAGAAACACGAAAATATTATTTTTTGTCATAACAATCTTGTCAGATTCAAATGACACTTTAACTCCCATTTTTCCTAGTATTGTTATAGAAATTAAATTAACTCTGATAGAGAGCATATATAGCACATCACTCGAGGCCAGAGTATTTCCAGATGTGAGTTTAAGAAGAACCTTTCCTTTTCCTAGGACATGAGTTGTCCTGGAATCGCCGAGGTACACATGTTCTTCTCCATCTCTTACACTAATGTAAGAGGTATGGTAACCCTAAAGTCTACCACCCACTTGCTTACATTGGTCATTAGATTTACTTGAGAAACAACCACAACAATGATGTCATCTCCTTCAACTATATTTGTCCTAGGAGGATTTTCGTTTCTTATTCTACGCTTCACTGTGGTCATGATGGCCCAACTTTCCACAAACGAAGCAATTTTCTTTCTTCTTAAAGGTGGGTTAGATCCACTAGGACGGGATTTTTGAAAATAATTTTTCTTTTTGTGATCAGGTTTGTTTTTGCACCTTTTGGGAGCTGGATTGACTTCTACCACATTTACTTTTGCAAATAAAGCTTTAGCCCTTGTAGTAGCACACTCTTTCCTATTCGTATCTTTAATAATTATGTGTGTGATAAGCTTTAGAAGCGACATTTTCTTGTGTCTATGTTTCAACTATTGTTTATAGTCTATCCATGATTGCGGAAATTCTTTTTATCAGAAGTTCTGAAACAAATTCCTCTAATACAAGAACGTTCTCTACTTTGATATCTTTGAGCAGTTTGTGGCACTCATTGATTTGAGACTTTATGTCCTTATTTTCAACCATTTGCCAACGATAGTAATTCTCAATAATGAACCTTTGTCTGACGACATCTATAGTAGTATATTTGAGAATCAACGAATCTCAATTGTCTTTGGCCTCCTTATAGGAATAGTACACATCGAACAAATCATTAGAGAATGCACTAAGTAAAGTATGTCGACATACCTTGTTTGCATGAACCTTATTTTCAACTTGTTTTGGAGGGAGACTAGAGTTGGGTTTTGGAGATGAAAGAGAAAATGCGACTATGTACATGTTTAAAAGGATTGACATGTGTTCTTTCCAGCGCTGGAAATTTTGATCAGAAAAGACTTTGATTTTTTATACATCTAGGAAAGGTTTCGCGAAGAACGTCTAAGTTCCGGAAACAATATTCTGATTCTCCGGAATTGAGTTGTTGATGTCAACCATAAGTCCTTAAGATTGTTGTAGAAAAACTGACAAAATCACGAAAAAAAATTCCTTAGGCGTGTAGATCACTATCCTTAAGGACTTATCCGTAGTGTATTACTCAAGACTTCAAGATACAACATGAGCTTCTCAAAAATTTCTAAAGATCTCATAACTAACAAAGCTTTAAGAAGAGTGAAAAATAAACTCAAGATATTTTTAGAAAAGAAATTGAGAAAGGCTGAAACTAAGAAGAAGAAGAATGAAAGAAAATTGTTGTGTGCTTCAGAATGCAAGAAATACTCTCTATATAGAATATGAGGCAACCCTTTAGGAGAGAAACTTAGTCAAAGACTATTGCTATAATAATAAATAATAAAAAGTTGACCATTTACACTTTTGAACGTTGTCCACGTACAAATCTAATATTTCTTTTGCAATAAATATTATTTTACAACAAAGAGACCATTCAGATTTGAAAATTAGTGAGCTATTTTCTGACCTATATGATATGTGCCAATTTAGAGTGTTTGTACCACTTTTATCTTTTTACCCTTTTCGTTATTATTGAGGAACTAATTTTGTAATCATACAAGCCACAACATAAGGGAGATGGTTTCTTTTCCTTTTTTATGTGAGTCGTGTGCTAAATTTTCTAACACGTAAAATGAATTAGGACTTAGAGTTCGTCTAAACTAATCTTAATCTTATCTTATATATAATTTGAAAATGAAAATTAGATTAAATTTAATTAGTGAAGAATGGATTTTTTTTTTTTTTTATAGTCAAGGTCTCTCAAATTTTGAATAAAGTTATTTTGATGGAATAAAGTTAACAACTTGTTTATTCTCATTTATTTCTTTCATACATTTCCATATAATAGATTATTATATGAGAAAAATCAACAATTCAATTTCTATAGGACTTTAAAAGTCTTTTGATTTAATTTTCTGCATTTCCTTCTCACCATGTCCTACTTTCATAACTCATAAAATGGGTGGAACTACTTCCATTTTTTTTCTTTCTTATATTTCTGGTGTGCTTACTTTTCTAACTCATAAAATGGACGAGGAGTAAGATATCCATGTAAACTAAAAAGAAATTTAAATGTAGCAAAATAAAATATTTTTATAATTAAATATAATTTTTTTTCTATCTTTTTTAAGTATATGATAAAACTTAATTAGTTATAATTAAATATTATAACACTTAAATATAATTATTTAAACAAATTATATATTTAAATATAATAATAATTATATTAGTTTTCTTAAGACAAGTTTTTTTTTTTTAAGTCCAGACTAGTTGATAATGAAAACAAATTTTTTATAAAAGAAAAACAAAATCTTTATCAGTTAGGGTTTTGTGTGGCTTGTATATTTATTCTTCTTTGTTACAGCTTATAAATAAAGCTTCAAATGTGATGGGATGGCCTAACAATGATATTGGAGTGAGTGATTCTGAAGTGAATGGCTCAGACTGAGTCAAACAATGAATTGGATATATAAAAAAGAAATAGATATTATGTATAAAAAAAAACAATTCAAAAAGAGAAAGAAACAAATACAGATACCTTTAGAAATGTTGGGAGACAAATACATTTAGTGCGAACTTGACTGTTTATAAAGAGTCTTTCAAATATATTTTAATGTTTATTTTAAAAAATAATTCTTCGTTGTCAATTAATTAGAAGAACTCAAGTTAAATAAAATAATATCATGAAAAGTGATTTAAGAAGTTAGTTATATGTAAAATTATTTTGATTGAATAAAATTAACTTGTTTAAATATATGATTCTCGTTTATTTCTTTCATACATTTTCATATAATAGATTATATGAGAAAAATGAATAACCGAATCTTGAAAATAGTTTAGATTTTATGATTTATGGGTGACGTCGTAATTTTGTAATCCATATAAAATGGATAGGACTTTAAAAGTATTTTGATTTGATTTTCTGCATTTCCTTCTCATCTGTGCTAATTTCATAACTCAAAAATTGGGTTTTAGTACTTCCATTTTTTTTCTTTGTTATGTTTTTAGTGTGCTTAATTTTCTAATTTATAATATGGATGAGAATAAGAAATCCATGTAAACTAAAAACATAGCAAAGAGTTAATAAAAGATTACTATAATTAAATGTAACTTTTTCTGTCTGTTTAAATACGATAAACAAAACCTGTCCTTGATCTGTTACTTATTTAACTGAATTTTCGTAATCAAAGAGTAGAAATTAGGATAATGATAGTTAGACAACATTTTTTTTTTTTACAACATTTGAACATTATTTACGTGTCATTCTGTGATTGGTCCAAAATTATTACACAATCAATAATAATAATCATAAACACTACAATGAACCAATCACACAGAATGACATGTAGATGATGTTCAAATGTTGTCAAAAAATATTGTCTAAGTATCATTATCCTAAAAATTATTTAATTTTTTGGGTGCATAGAAATGTGGTGGTCATTGATCTTTTATAACGTCTTAATTTCCACTTTATTTTAGGTCTCTCTATTAATTTTTATGCGAAAGATTACTAAATTCTAAATTTAAAATTAATTAAAATGGATAAGCAGGGAATTTATCTCAGTTAAGTTAATCGAAATGTGTTTAAAGTCGTCGTCGATTTTTGAATGTTGGTGTTCAACTTTTATGAATTAAAAAACTGAAATAAACAGCATAAATTTTATTATAAATAAGGATATAAATACTTACACTTTTAAAAGAAAAAAAAAGCATTGCAGTGACAAAAATAAAAGTCTAATATTGAAGTTTTAGCTGCTTGTTCCAATGATATCCGGTAGATGATATTTTGGAAATATTGGAATGTCTTTCTTCTGCTGTTGATGGTTTTGGACCTTATATGATCATTTGTGAATGGTTTACACTTTAATAATAGTTGCGTTAACAGAAAGTTGTTTCACAGCAACTGTACTTAAAATTGCTAGCAACAAGACAAAAATAATTATTGAGATATGACAACAATTGCTCACAGCAAGGATGTGCACTTTAGAGTCACTCATTAGACAGGAATTATAGTTTCAGATGTACTAGTTTTGGTCATTGATTGGTATTTTGATAGTTTCAGTTTTCAAAGGTAAAAGGTAAACGTTGAATGCCATAAATAAAAGCTTACAAAAGAGAAGTGATTGATGAAAGAGGCAGAGTAAAGAAAAGTAGTAATGGAAAGTAAGCAGATGCAGGATAAAATATGTTAGTTTGTGTTGTCCTCTGAAATTAAATGAATTTTTTTCCTTGACTGGTTGATGCGAATTCTGCTCAGTGTGACTCGCCCACCTTCTGAGAAACTGCTCCTAAAATCTATACCCAAAGTTTGCCTTCCACAAGAAAAATAATGTGCATTTTAAAGAAAGTGGCAACTGTTACCTATTTTTTATCAGTTGATCTTTATTTGGACAGCTTTATTCAGGTCATCATTTTCTTAGCTGAGCAATTCATCTTCATAATCAGCTTTCAGTTAATAATGTAATAGGATTCTACACATTTGGATGCTATATTTTTCTACTTTCCCACGTCTAACGATCCACCAACTTAGAAATGAAGAGAAAAATGGATTGAGAAAGTACTCAATATGTATAAAAAACATTGAAAACATTACAATGTAAACATTTCAGACGAAACATTGAAAACTATAATCTATTGTGCCCTGTATGAAAGACCATTTGCAGAGAATGTCTTTCTCTTAAATGCCAAGTTGCCATATTATTGTCATTACTCTGCGGACTCCATCTATGTATAGAGAAAGTATGGAGTTTAGGAATGAAAGGTGGGGACTCAAGTTGATCAAATTTGAGAGACAAAGTGTTCTGTGACAAGACGACGTAAAATCTTTCCGGTGGCAGTCTTGGGCAAAGAATCAGTAATGAAGACCTTTTTGGGAACTTTGAAGGATGCAAGATTGTTCTTGCTATATCTTAGCACCTCTGCCTCGTCAACTTTTGATCCTTCTCTTGGGATAACCGCACAATATATCTGTCAAGAGTTCACAATATATCATCAACACATCAATAGTGAACAAAGTTGGAGATATAGTAATCCACAACTTAATTAGTCACTGATACACCAAACACTTTTCAGATTTCGACAATTAACCTTTCGGGAAATTAAAGTTAGAAGGTTATTTTTTGTAACGTGGTATTGAAATGGTGGTTTCATTTGCCAAAGGTGATCAAATAAAAATGGACTCTTCGATTAGAAGGATTTCTTGTACGCCACAAAATGTTGGTACATGATTAGAATATGACCTTTGAAGCCAGAAAGTGATAAACATTAAATGGCTCAGAAATCCTCGGTTGTGTTTGCCTTTCAGGTACGTGTTACTTATGAGTGGCCCTCCATTACCCAACCAATGCAAACAATAGAAGAACGCACGATATGCCAATGTCATAAATAATACAAAAAAAGTAGGCCAGTGTTTATTCTTGTGGGGCATGACCCTTTTTATGGCAAGTTTATTCTTTATGAGCGGTGTATAAAACATAGGGAATGACCAGTGGAAAGAAAAAGAATCAAAAAAATGTATTATATTACTAATTACTAATATAACTCAAATTTTTGTGGCAACATATATCGCCCATAAAAAATGGTGAAGGAAAAATTTGTAGTTGTATTTCTGTGGTTTCTTTGAGGAAAAGCCCGTCAAATTTGTAGAGTGTGTAAAAGTTAAAAATGGACGAATGAGACAGAGACAGACCTCTTCACCGTACTTGGCATCAGGCGCTCCGAAAGCAACTGCTTGGGCAATGTCCGGATGTGAAAGCAGAACAGCATCAACTTCAATTGGTGATATCTTTTCGCCTAAAATATAAAAACCCTTCTCATCAGTTAACATGTATCACTGAGTTTATTAAATTTTCTGAAAATGAAAACTCTGAAATGAACTCTGTTTCTTTTTCTCTTTCTGACGCTAAATAAATGAAAATAAAATATACAAGTTCTATAGTGTTCTATACTTTTCACATAATATATAAAGTGAATGAACTAAACCTCGTGTCATGATATGGATAGTTTATACCTACTTCTTTCCTGACATAACTGCCAAATCAAAACCTAATTAACATCACTGTCACTCTCTTGACGTACAAACCACAACTCTAGTAGTTGTTAATACCAAACAAAAAGCCCGACTTCAACCTTAGTGACAGTTATGACATTTGTTTCATCTGAGAATACTATAATAATTCTCACACACAATTGAAATATTGATAAGTTGTTCACGTAACGCGTAAAACTATTGAGAAGTCTCTTGAGTTTACACCAGACAAATTACTCAGCAACAATCAAACTCACGTCATCAATGACACACCACCAAGAAATATTTCTCGAAGACAATGAATCACCAAAATCAATGGTTAAGCTTAGTCTGTATTCAACCCAAACTTTTCCTTCAAAACAGTCAATGCACCGAATTTTGAAAAAGCATGGTTCCCTCAATTCAGAATATTCGCAATACCTTCCAAAGAAAATTGCAAAAAATAGCATATACGCAGGCAAAATAATATTTTGATCATTTATGAACAAAAAATTTTTGAATAATAAATATTAACATACCTCCACGGTTGATGAGTTCCTTGATGCGACCCACGAGGTGCAAATAACCATCAGAATCCAAGTAGCCAACATCACCGGTATGGAACCAACCAAATTCAAACGCCGCCGTATTGGCATCCACGTTATTTTTATACCCTTTCGTTACATTGGGGCCACGAATGCAAACTTCTCCGCTAACTTCAGCCTCTTGAACCCGACCCGTTTGGTCCAAAATAACCATTTCTTGTCCCACGGGCTTTCCAACCGACCCGGCTTTGTGCGGCCCATCTTGTGGCAGAGGGTTCGAAGCCATGAGATGCGACGCTTCCGTCATCGCATAAGCTTCCAACACCGGCGCACCGAAAGCCTCCTCGAGTTTGCCCAAAATAGCCGGTGCCAGAGACGCGCTGCAGCTTCGTATGAACCGGAGCCGCGGGTAAACCGGTTCGGGGTTGTTCGCGTGGCGGTCCAGTATAATCTGGTGTATGGTGGGGACCGCAGTGTACCACGTGGCGTTGTACTTCACCATGTCTTTCCAGAACGCAGAGGCGGAGAACCTTCCCGCCGCCGGCAGCGCCACCGCCGCACCGGCAGCCAGGGAACTAAGCAACCCCGCAATCAAACCGTGCACGTGAAAAAGCGGAAGGACAATCACCGTCGAGTCAGACTCAGTGAGTCGGTACACCGATTTAATATTCTGTACCGAAGAGAGCAAGTTGTGCTGAGTGAGCGGCACTCCCTTGGGTCGGCTTGTGGTGCCGGAGGTGTGAAGGAAAAGCGCCACGTCATCAGGATCGTTAACCACTGACTCAACAGAATCGACCGAGTTAACCGAGTCGGATTGACCCAGCGAGAGACTCAGCTCGGGTTCATTATTCTCGGCTTGGGTTACCGAAGCCGTGGCGTGAGCTATATTGAGTTTTGAAGCTGCAGCTTGAGCTGCGTTGTTTCCTTCTGAAGATGTTAAGAGAAGCTTGGACTCGGAGTCGGATAAATAAAACTCGAACTCTTCGGCTGTGTAAGCCGAGTTTAACGGCGCGGCTGTGGCCCGCACTCGAATAACGGCTAGAAACATGATAACAAACTGAAACGTAAAAGAAAACAATGGTTCGCAATTAACGAAAAAACCATCGAGATTGTTTCATTGTTCAAATATTGCGAGAAGGAAAATTTAATCAGATGATATTGTTTGTTACGTAATGTAATATAACTGACAACGGTGTAATAGTTTACAGATTAGGGAACGGACCTCGACGGTATTGGGGAAGGTGAGGGCGACGACATCGCCGGGCTTGATTCCGGCGGTGAGCAGCCGTTGGGCGGCGGATTCCACCAGTTGATGGAGGCGAGAGTGGGTGAGGTCAAATTTGGCAGCGACGGAGAGCGCTCGGCGGGAGGGGAACTTGGCGGCGACATGGCGGAGGAAATAGGTAAGTGTGGATGCGGTTTCCATTGTGCTTTTTGGTTAGAAATATTATGGTTGTGTGGTGTTTGTGAATGGATTGTGAAATTGGGAATTGTGGAAAGTATTTATAGGGATTGAGAAACACGGGTGGCGGTAGTATCTGGGAAGAAGAAAAGTAGAAAAGATGTTTGTGAGACTTTGGTCAAATCTCTCTGCGTCACAACTAGCCACCTTCTACAGTTGATATCATTAACTTCAATTTTCATTTTAATCTCTATGATATAATCTAATCAAAAGATTTAAATTAGTAATTCGTAATATATTTTCTTTAAAGATGATTAAGTAATTCTTGATAAATCTGCAGAATTTACATAATCGTGTATCAAAGTAATTATTGTTAAAATAATAAAATAATTAATAATACAATTTCATTTTATGGGGAAACTTACATGCAGTTCATGGACACAGTGGTGATGTTCTCTTATATATCAAATTATAAGGTTTTTTTACCTTTGATATTTTTGTGTATGGATGTTTGGTACTTGTGTTAGTTAGTGTTTCATTTTTATTCTTAAATTGTAGTGTTTCCTTTCTTGTTATTGGCTATTGTAGGAGTGAGAATATGAAGTAATTTGTCAGAGGAATCATGATTCATGAGTCACGAAAGAGACAACGAACTGCATAGTTTCTTGCAAGTTGTTTAGTTGTATTCGCATCTATTTATTATCTTTTCCCAGTTTTATTTTTATCATGAAAACTAAATATAGTATCATATGCCCGAAGTATGAACATTAAAGAAGTAAAATTAACTTTTTTAAGATAAAATTGAACCGAATTATTTTTATAGTTTAAATTTAATTTGTGATTTCAACCCGTTATACATACAGCGAGATCCATCGCTCTATACTACCAAAGATCCAAATATTGAAGATTTTTCATCCATCGCAAAGGTTACCGACAGATTTCGGTAAAAGTTACTCTTAAAAGTTCCGTAAAAATAACCCTGAATACACATAAATTTATAAATCAACTTATTTCATAAATTAATAATGTAATTTAAAAATGAAAATAACCATCAAATTTAGCATTTACAATAAAGGAGATTATAATAGAATAGAATCATAATGTAAAAGTGTATTACGTCTTCTCTGTGTATGGTCCTTGAAATGTGAGATCAGAGAGAGACTGTCCAATCATTATCTCATGGGATTTGTTTTTCTTATTTATTAAAAGAGGACGTAAACCTTAATTAGAGTATGCAAGTGCACCTTCTCATTTTAATTTTTTTAGGTTACAGAAAATTACTACTAAATTTCGTATTTTTTGAAATTTTCTATTTTCTCTGTTCTTATGTTTGAAATTACTGGTTTTAGTAATTATAATATGTTCCCACCCTGCTTCAAGGTCGTGCGGCACGGCCTAAAATTGGATCCATTCGGTGTTGATAACATTAATAATTGGTCTTGGTTCGAGAGGAGATTGTATAGATTAATTTATCTCCTCCATCAATTTATTTTTTATTTTGTAAAATTCCATTCACCACATTATTCATCCAAAATCAAAAAATTGATATATAATTGAGAAGTGTTTCCAGATGGTCCAGGTAAGTCTTCACATTAATTAGTTAGACTCTAAATAATCTTTATATTAACTAGTTTATTTTCAATTAGTGGTCTGATAAGCATTTTGTGTGTCCAAACTGTTCGTATATACCTACAAAAGGTATTATAATACTAAAAGTAGTAGGTGATCAAGTGAAAAAGTATTAGCTACCATGATGTATAGTGCATGTACATGAAAGTCATACCATGTATGCTTATTTATAATAGTTATTGTAGACTTTTACCTTTTAACCGACCTAATCATATCTTAAAGTGGAAAGTTTATTTGTGAATATCACTCATGTTAACATGACATTCATTCTCTAATTGGTCGGTCTCATCGTTGAGTCAAGATAGTTGACCAAAGGTGGTCATCTATGGATGATTGGTTAGAGTTCGACCAAAAGATAATTTATCAAATGGTGATCAGTCAAAGGTGATCGACTAGAGTGATCATTCTAAAATGATTGACTAAGAGTGATCAATCAAAAATGATCGACCAAAATAGATCAATCAAAATTGGTCGATCTAAATAGATTGACCAAAATATCAACCTGAAATGATTGACCAATAATTGTCTATAAATACAAAAGTAATATGAAAAAGTATAAGTATCAATTTTTATATATATATATATATATATATATATATATATATATATATTAATGCATCTTTTAATATGGATAAATGTACCTTTTAAAAAGAATTATGGTCCTAGTTGTCGTTTTGACATTTTTATGATGTTATTATTTAATTTGGTATCTTTTTCATCTATTATTATAATACTTAATAAATAAATAAGTTAATTCATATAGTAAATAAGTTTATTAATCTTCCCATCAGTCAATCTAATATGAATTCTCTTAGAATATAAATATATGTTTAAATAACTAATTTTCTTTATCAACACAATTTCTTTGATTCTAAACACCTTAATCATAATAAAATAAAATATTTGTATAAGAAAGACTCAGATCAATGATATGCCTAACTGAATAGAGGTTTATCAATAACTTCTATATTAGATATGCAAGTTTAAACCTTACACATAATCCAAAAACACTCTAAAACAACAAAAGAAAAACTTATTTTATTCAACAAAATGATAAGATGAAAAGGTAGGTTTGATCATTAAGAATCTTATAGTATGCTCTAATATTTAAACAAATGAGTGAAGGGTTAGAAATTTTATAAAAAAAGTAAAATAATAAAAAAAAATTTCCTTTTAGAGAGATGATAGTTTTTTAAAAAATAATCCTTATTTAATTAATTTCTATTTATACTAAAACTTTAAAAAAAAATTCGAATGTTTAATATAAAGGATATATCTCTATTTTCAAATCTTACAAAAACATGTCAAAACAAAGAAAATTAAATATAGTGAAAGGTGAATTCATATATTCAAAAATAAAATAATTCCCCTTACCATAGTTATTTAAATATTTTTATACAAGTTTGAATAATTAACTTATTTAATTAATCAATTAAATCAGTTATAAAAGTCAAATTAAAATATCATTAAATTTAATTTGTATCACTTCTAAATTAACGGTTCTTTATTTGATTTCTAAAATTATAAACACAAATTATAATTAGAAAAATGCAAATTTGAAACTTGATAAAAGAAGAACAAACAAGGAAAGAACATTAAATTGATGCAAAACCCAATTACACCTGTATGATGTTGATTCCATAAATTCATTCTTAATAATTAATTATATATTGATTAGAAAAAAAAAATCCAAATGAAAGAAAAGGAGGAAGAGACGATTTCATAGTTGAAAGGAAAAAGATGAAGGGACAATTTTTGAAATTGCAAAAGTAAACAAATATTTTCTATCTACATGTTATAGAACATTTAAGTTAGAGTTATCAAAACGGGTGAGTCAGCCCAATCCGGCCGGTCCACCACGGGTTGGTCACTTAGTTAGTCAATTTAATTCGGCTTATTTGTTAGTGAGTCTGAAAAATCTGAACTCGATCCGATCCATCACAGGTTAGTGGGTAAACGGGTTGACTCGTTGGCTCACTTAATTACAATTTTTTTTAAATAAAAAAATTACAAACTTTTCACTTCCAAATTTTACTCCCAACATGAGAGTTTAATTAATTTTGAAAATAGAAACTTAAATAATTTTTTCAAGAAAAAAATAATAATAAATATCTTTTTATAAAATTAAAATTAAATTTTAATAAAATAAAATACGGTAGGTGGGTTGGTGGTCCAACTCGCCCCACCACGGGTTTAATCCGCATGAGTCGAATTTAAATGAGCCGGATTGAAATCTGACCCGCATAAAAAAAATATAAATTTTTTAAACCCAAACCGGCTCAAACCCATGGTGAGCCAGATTGATCCGTGTGTTGTGACCTATTTTGACAGTTCTAATTTAAGTTATCTATAAGCACTTAAACTTAAAATAAACATAGGCTTAGATGGATTTTGATTAGTTATATAAATCCAATTAAAAAAATGTATGAAATTTTTTACTTAAATTCAGTGAATTTGTTTCAACTTCTAAAAGTTATAGAAAATAACATATCTTAAAAAATTAGAATTCAATGTATCTAAAATCATCCAAAAAAAAATATCTAAAACAATTATGACCAAATCATTAACCAATTGTCAAATTAGCTAAAATGATCATATATATATATATATATATATATATATATATATATATATTTGAATCTAATTTATTACTATTAAACTAAAAAACAACAATGTGAAAAGTGTTTTCTATATACTATAAAACTATATATAAATAAAGTGTTTTCTATATACTATAAAACTATATATAAATATATGCAAAAATATGCATCATCACTCTAGCAAATGAGTCCTTAAATAATTTATTTTTTCCTTAGTAAACATAAAAAAAATTGTTTACAGTTTCATCTCGAATAACTCTTTCATGTCAGTAAAAAAAACAAAGAAACAATAACAATAATAATAATAATAATAATAATAATAATAATAATAATAATAATAATAATAATGTATCATACGATTTCCTTTGTACCGTACAGTCTCCTTTGCACCGCCTGGTCAACCACCAAGGCCGATCGACTATCCAAGGTCGGTCAACCACCTAGCTAACCACCCAAGTCGATCGACCATCAAACCAACATCCCTGGCTGATCACATGGTTAGATTATAAAAGATAATAGTTGATTAAATCCCCTAATGGAGGTTAAGGTGTGATTGGGTCGTCATCAGGTCCACAAAAGGTAAAAGCCAATTACAACTAGTATAAATAAAGGTCTCAAGTATGACTTATGACCATGATGCACAATATACATTATTTGCTGTTCGAACCGTTCGGTTACATTACTAACTTGAGCATTGGAGTGTCTTTGACAGGTACCCACCCCTACGGCTTGGAGAAGGAGGGAGAACAAACAATACAACTAGAAGTACGAAGAAGACTAGGGAGCCCATCCGGCCTTTAATGAACCAGCCCGGTCTTAGAGACAAGGAGGAAGGTCCGCCCGGTCTTCAACATGTAGCACTTTAAGCTACGCTTGTCAACTTTGAACTACGCACATCCGCTTTGAGTAATATTCGTTCGTTTTTAAGCTACGTTCGTCCGGTCTTCAAGACAACATAGAGTGTTTTGAAGAAGGGTCCTCCAAACCCCACCGAAACAAATAATAATAACAATAATAATAATAATAATAATCACTAGTGCAGCGAAGGGAAACGACCGCGGTTGTTTTTGCCTATACGTCGCGGTTTACGAACCGCGGCATATTCAGCCGTGGTAAAAAGTCTGGGACTTTAGGTCGCGGTTGCAACCACGGTAAAAAGCTAGAGAATAGACCGCGGTTCTTAATATACCCGCGGCCTAAACCCCTTTTTTTTCTAAAAAAAAATCGTAGCATTATATGCCGCGGTTGGAACCGCAGTAAAAAGGCAGGAATAGACCGCGGTTCGTGCCACAACCGCGGCCAAAAGTCTATTTTAAAAAAATAAAAAATAAAAACGTTGCACTTTCTACCGCGGTTGTGGTAACAACCGCGGCATATTCTCCTGCAGTTTTTTTAAACAGCAGGTCTGTTTTTGTGATATCCACTACCACAAAAACAGACCTGCATATCAAAACATGTACACAAATTCAATTTCAACAGATCAAACACAAATTCAAATGTATTTCAACATCACATAAGTACAAAGTCTAATAACTAATAACTAAGAACATTTCAACATGTTCAAATGTATTTTAAATATAGTAACTAAGAACTATTATATAATCTAACTATATACTTTGCAGCAGCTTTCCTCATGAATAATAGTGGCTTCTCAAGAACTGGTGTAGTAGTCTTGAATGATAATTCATATTAATTAGTGTATATGAATTCCAAATTTTGGAAAAAATCAAAATTTGTTAGATTTAAATATTACCGTTTCCCAGCTTCTTGTGATATGAGAACGAATAATATGGGTCATCCAATACATTACATAGTATCCGCACTCATATGACTCATTATGTCTGTTACACTGCAATATATCATCACAGTTGTAAATAGTTAGTGAAAAACATTAAAACAAAACAACTATAAGAAATTATGGCTTTAGCATATGTCAAACCTTGAGAGAAATCCATGCAATATTTCCTCTGTTAACTATTGATCTCCCAACCATCATCAGACTTGTTGGAATAGAACTATATATTAAAAAAAAGAGTTTTAGCATTCATTTATATAAAAAAGAAAGTCCAAACATTGAGTTTCTTACCAATCAACTAATTGTCTGAGATTTGCGGGAGGAGGCTTGTGCAATGAGCAGAACCATAAAGCATAGCTCTCGTGCATAGAAATAACAAGAAGCTGCCAATGGCGCCTGAAATTTATAATAACTTAACTATTATATTTTAAAATCACATATGAAACTTTATTATGTTAACAAAGTTCACTTACCCGGATATATAAGGCAAAAAATATATTTTCTTGCCGCTTGCAAAACTTTTGATGAGATATGTGTTGATGTGATCAAAATCATTTGATTCATGAATGGATTGGGGATCAATGAATCCATAATCATCAGAGCGTCCCAAGTTGTTACTGATCCCAGACATATACCTGAAAGCAAAAATTAACTTTGATATAAGAATACTTGATATATAAATCAATTTTATATATAAATAATTGCTCATAGACTTACATCATCCATAGCTGAATAATTGAAATATTCAACTATTGTGTTCCCGACGCAAGCTCTCTGACATCTTAGCTATGAAGGTATAATGGGACCTCAGAGGCTCTCCCAAATACATTAGCATCATATTCAACCTCCAAAGGCTTATCTTCAAGGATGTCAGCAAGTAGATGCAATGAACCAAGAGGATCATCCTCAGATAGAGGAATTTTCTCCTGTGCTTGTGTCTGTTATTACATGGAAAAATAAGATAATTAATATAAATAACATGTAAACTTTAAAATTGATAAGTGTAAAGTACAATTTCATATCGGGGGGTCAGAAACTGAACCAACCAAATGTTTAGGCCAAGCGATAAAAGTTTGGAATGCATGTGCCACAGTAAAAATCTCATCTATGGGCAAAGGAACTTCGGCATCTGGTACTATCATTTCGTCCACTGAGACCTTCACCTCATCCTCTGATAGCTCCATACCATGAATAACAGTCACTGTCTTGAACATTGTTCCACGAGCTACCAGGACCGTCTCGGTATCGTCTAAAATGTATAGCAGACATGGACTAGCATCGTCCATGTCATCCCCTGGGACAGCTGGTGTGGAACAACTTCCTTTCCCGCTTCTCTCTGTCAGAGTAAATGTTAGATTATACAAAAGATAGAAATAATTGCACATAAATGTTTATGAAGTTTACCTGTGGGAGGCACAACATGTTCCTGTTCCTGTACAAGAGATGGCATCGGGCGCATGCCATAGTTCTCAAACTGCTGCTGGAACATGGAGCTGAACTCACTATACAATTCATCTCTGATCTCTGTCCTGAGCTCTGATCTGAGCTGTGTGCTGAGCTGTGTGGTGAGTTGTGCCGTGAGTTGTGCCCTAATCTCCTCCGTAAGGTCCACTCGAAGCTTTTTTGAGATCTCTTGTGTCATCCTTTGTTGTTGTTCTTCACTGTATGCATATGAAGTCTAACGAGAAGAGCTCCCAAAATAATCTCAAATTCCTACTCCAGTCATAGCAGCACGTACACGTCCAGGGTGCTCAGGTCGTCCAATCGCAGCGGTAAGAATATCCTAGCGACCCTCTGGAGTGGATTGACCTTGGGAGCTCTACTCAACCAAGGAGTCCTGTAACATTACAAAACACCATTATTCTTTAAAAAGTTCAATGTAGTATGTAAAATGAAATTATTATTATTTTAGGAACAGTGATAACTTACAATTCTTTAAGAAATTTCTCGTGCAGTGTTAGAAGAGTAGGTGCCCGATGGTCTCATACGAGTCAACTTTCATTTTTCATGTCGAGAAGGTGGAGAAGGAGGTTGAGGGAGGCTACCACCCTGAGATGGTGGTCTAGCATCTGCCTTTTGCTTGAGGATTTTCTCCTCAAGCTTCCTATACCCACCATGAGATAATAGGTGGGGGTTTTTGTTATGAGCACGTGTTCCTTGTGCTTTGCTTCTAATTGCCTGTCACATATGTTTAATTACTTAGTTCATATGATATATATTTGTTAATGAAGAATTGAATAATATCAACTATATTAACCTGTCATTCCTCTGTTTTCCGACTCTCTACAAAGAGCCGCCAAGTCTCCTCATCAATGGACTTATATGTACTACATGGAGACTTATTTTTATTCTTTCCAAAAATATATCTTGATGTCAACTTACTTTTAAAGTTTCTAAAGTTCTCATCAACAGTTGATAAACACTTATTTCTATGTGTTGCGACATTTGGAATGTCAAATGTCAGCTGAAATAAACATAATAAAGTTGTATCAGTACAAAATTATCAATATAAACAAACTGTAATTCAAATGATATTAACTAACTTACCAATATATCGTTCCATATAATGTTCCAATCAACCTCGGAAACATGGTCAAAAGATGGAGTGAGAATACTAATCTTGTCACGTGCCACTACTCCAAGGTATGATCGGAAGTCATCAGCATTGGGGTCAGTTGCAACACCCGTGATCACGTTAACATTCACTGGAGTTCTTTCACCACTATTCTTTCTGATCAAAAGTTTTTTCATCCTGGTGGGTCCTCTAGTGGATTTGGTAGGGAGAGCCTCATCCCCTGAAGAATGTGGATGATCAGCCATATATTTGTCAAAATAAATAACAACATGAAATATTAATAAAAGACTTATGAAATATCATATAATTTAACAAAACATGTAATAGTAATCATAGGAAATATATAAAAGGAAAACTTATGTGATATTAATAAAATACTTATACAGAAATTGGAAATTCATACATAAAGATATGGATTCATCATATGTATATTCCCTCATCATGATTTGACAGAATTGCATGTACATCGTCGTCAACTAGAGATTGGTCATCCAAATTTGATGTAGTTTGAAATGAATGGTTGTCAACAATATGAATATTAATCAGATTGTCTTCGTTAACTTCAATTTGTTTTTTGCCTTGAAGAGCGACATACCAATGGTCAGACACAGGATCTTTGACATACAAAACCTGAGATGCTTGATGTGCCATGATAAACGGTTCGTCTCGGTAACCCACCTTTCAAAAATCAACCAGTGTCATACCCAATTCATCTATTTTCACACTACTCTTATTGTCAAACCACTTACATTTGAAAAATGGAACAAAAAACTTGGTATAACCAACCTCCCATATCTCTTCTATTATACCATAATATCTCATTGATCCAAGTACAGGAGATTGATCTTTTGATGTGGAAAATTGAAGCGACTCAGCTTCTAAACTGACTCCACTATTTTGTACTAAGCTTTTATCATCCAAAGTTTTCGTATAAAATGTGCAATTATTGACTTCATAACATGTACAACACACGACATCAAACTTTAAACCATTTGCAAGCCACAATAAAGTTTGAGAAGAATGTGGTTCTTTGTCAATTTCAGATTTGAACCAAGACATAAATGTTTTGTTATGCTCCATCAACTGCCATTTCTCTTATTGTCTTGGATTTTTATTCTTAACAATGGCTTTGTGTGCTTCCAAAAAAGGGATCACTTCATCTATGTTGTTCAATATATAAAGATGCGCTTGCAACAATTCTTCGCGATCTTTTGTCACCACATGCACACCTCGGATGTTTTTACTTGTAGAAAATTTATTCAACCATGATGTGCGAAGAACTCCTATTGGATTCGTTGATGTCATGTAATCTAAACAAAACTCGATACTTTCTTCAACAATATACCTTTCAATCATTGAACCTTCAGGACGATATGGATTTTTAACATACCCTTTCAAAATCTTAATATAACGCTCAATAGGATACATCCATCTTAAGTATACCGGTCCGCACATCTTGATTTCTCTAACCAAATGAACAGGTAAATGTACCATGATGTCAAAAAAAGATGGAGGGAAAAACATCTCTAGTTGACACAAGATGATAACAATCTCGGCTTGAAGTTCATCTAACTTTGTCGGATCAATGGCTTTACTACATATTGACGAGAAAAATGAACACAACCTGTTTATGGTCTGCCTAACATTTTTGGGCAAAATTCCACGAATAGCCACCGGTAACAATTGTTGCATTAAGACGTGGCAATCGTTAGACTTCATGCCAACAAGCTTTAAGTCCTGCATCGACACTAAACTCTTCATATTTGAAAAGTATCCTTGTGGTACTTTGATACTCTTTAAACAAAGGCAAAAACTTATCTTCTCTTGTCTAGATATTGTGTAACATACAGGGGGAAAATAAGTACGTTTACCAATCTCCTTGGGTGCCAACTCTTCTCGGATATTCATGTCAACCAAATCCAAACGAGCATTCACTCCATCTTTTGTCTTTCCCTGAATGTTGAGTAGTGTACCAATCAAGCTATCACACACATTCTTCTCTACATGCATCACATTTATGCAATGTCGAACATCTAACTTTGACCAATATGGAAGATCAAAGAATATTGATTTCTTCTTCCAAGGGGTTGTTACAAATAACTTCTTGGATGTTTTCCCAAATACATGATGTATTTTATTAACTTTTTCAAGAATTTGAAGGCCAGTAAGTGGATTTGGTGCTTCGTCCCTCTCTTGATATCCATTGAATGCTTTTTTTAACCTTCGATATGGATGATTACGTTTTAGAAATCTTCGATGATGCAGATACACCGTCTTTCTTCCGTGTTTCAATTGATGAGCTGCAATGTTTTCTTCACAGATAGGACATGCTTTATAACCCTTGACACTGTATCCTGACAAATTACCATAAGCTGAAAAGTCATTAATGGTGCAAAATAACATTGCACATATCACAAAAGTCTCAAAAGTGAATGCATCAAATATTTCAACCCCATCAACCCACAAAAACTTCAAGTCTTCAACTAGTGGGCTTAGATAAACATTTATGTCATTTCCAGGCTGCTTTGGACCAGATATCATCATTGACAACATCATATACTTCCTCTTCATGCACAATGCAGGAGATAAGTTGTAAATTATCAATATAACTGGCCAACAACTGTGATTGGTACTCAGATTACCAATTGGGTTCATTCCATCAATGGCTAAACCAAGCCTAAGATTTCTACACTCTTTACCAAATTGGGGGAATTGTTGATCAATATTTTTCCATTGCTTTGAATCAGCAGGATGACGAAGCAACCCGTCAATTTTTCTCTCATCTGCATGCCATCTAAGGTTTTTAGCATCTTTGGGATTCGCAAACAAACGCTTAAGTCTGGGCACTATTGGAAGGTACCATACTACTTTCAAAGTAGATCCGTTTTTTTCTATCTGACCATTATCTTCACTATTGTTTTTTGACTTGTATCGTGATAACCCATATTTTGGACACTTTGTCAAAAATTCAAACTCTTTCCTGTATAAAATGCAGTCATTGGGACAAACATGTATCCTTTTATACTACATACCCATTGGACAAAGAATTTTCTTCGCATCATAATTACGAGTGGGTAGTGTATTTCCATCTGGTAGCATTTCATTCAACAACGTCAACAATTCTGTAAAACTCTTATCAGTCCATCCATTGCTCGCCTTCAAATTCATGAGCCTTAACACAGCTGACAAACGTGTGAACTTAGTTGAACCGACATACAAAGGTGTTTCCGCATCAGTCGACATCGTCTCATACACATGAGCTTTGGCAAAATTTTTTGCACCAACATCACGGATCATGTCCTCTAATTTGTCTTCATCCGGTCGATCTTCTTCCATGGTGGAATCAATAACATTTTCAGTTTGCGAGTCAGTCGAAAAGTGCATTTCTTCATCGTGCCATATCCATGTTGTATAACATTTTAGGAAACCATCACAGATAAGATGTTCTCTAATTTGGGTTGCGTTCAACTTTCTCCCATTCAAACAGTTCACACAAGGACATCTAAACTTCACTTCATCATCACTTCTCCCCTCATTACGTTGCACAAATTGTATAAATTCCTCTACACCTCTCTCGTACGCAGCACTAATGCGTGGTAAATTAATCCAATTTCGATCCGTTCCTAAATATTACATAAAAAGATAAGCTACTGAAAATTAAACTTGCAATTTCATACATACCAACATTATAATTTGACCTAGTATTATTCAAATATTTTAAGGTTTAGGAATTCTCATAATTCTATGTTTTCATATTTTAATAATTCTAATAATTATAAAAATTCTAATAATAATTCTAATAATCCTAAATTACCAAAACAATATATTTTCTATGTCTACATTATCAAACAACAGTAATTGTTATTATGCAAAAACAACGAACAAATCATGTTGAAAAAATAAAAAACGACGAAGGGCATCAAATACTTGGAATGGGCACGGTGAGAAGGAATGGCGCGGCAATGGCACGACGTAAGAGGAATGAAAGCAGAAGTTCAATCTCCAAGTACAAATTGACGATTCTGATAGATCAAAAATCTTCCCCAACGTAAAAAATGGCAAATGCACCGAACAAAATTGAGTTTAAACGGTGCAAAACGATGGAAAATGGAAGCAGCGGCATCATCGACGGTGGAAGCAATGCAGTGTTTCTAAAACTGTTTCGCGAAGAAGACGATACTGTTGCAACGTTTTTTATTTTTTTAACCTAAAAGGGGAATATGCCGCGGTTCAAAACTTAACCGCGGTAATAACGGGGTATAGGTCGCGGTTCCCCACTTAACCGCAACCTATTCTCTTGAAAAAAAATAATTGAAAATGACATTTTTGAAATTTTTTTCAAACTATATGCCGCGATTCAGCGCCCAACCGCGGTCTATTCCCTTAAATATTTAAAATTTATTCAGATCAGGGAATAGGTCGCGGTTCTCAGAGCAACCGCGACCTATTCCCTGACGTTCTGAATCCCCCAACTGCCTTCCCAACTGCATTTTGGGGAATGTCAGAAGGCAGCAGGGGGAATAGGCCGCGGTTGCTCGCAGAACCGCGGCCTATTCCCCTGCTATTTATTGTTTTTCTGACGTGGCGTCAAAGTCAGAAAGTTGACTAGCGTATAGGCCACGGTTCCCCTCTAAACCGCGGCCTATAATGTCGAATTATTTTCAAAAATGCTACCACGCATCATTATATTGCGGTTTTTGGTGAACCGTGACAAATGTGCGCTGTAAAAAACCATTTTTTTACTAGTGAATAAAACTTAAATTAGCTACACAGGATAATTTCATCTTGTACAAACCAACTATTATAATGAAAATTAAAAATAGTGGATAAACTAATAATAATACCCGCTAAATGACACTTATAGTCACAAACATTTTCTCTACAAATATGTAGCCAATAAACTTAGATCCAAGCAAAAATCTCAAATTCATGAAATCACCATCTTCATCACCAGTCCTAACACCAACTCAAATGACTTCAAATCTTAGTTTCCAAATCTATAACATTACCACCCATCACTCAGCCTTTTCAAAACACATCACTTTTAATACAAAAACTCAATCAAAAACAAAAAATACAAAACAAACTAAAAAAAAAAAAACAAAGCATAATTTCCTGTCTTTTTTTCTCTTCATGTTAGGAAAAAATAATATTTTTTCTTTAAATATATTTTATATATGCCATATTCCAAATAAAAAAAGAAGATAAGATTTTAAATTCAAAAGCGATTTTATAAAAATATTTTAAGAATGATAATTTTTTTTAAATATAGAACAATAAAATATTCAAAAACTACTTTATACTAATTTAAATCCTTTTTCTCACAATTAAGAGCTCCACAAAATGCAAATATAGAAAAGATGTAATTATTAAGTTTAACTTTTTCTAAGAGTCTTATTCAGTAACATATAAATTAATATCTATAGTGTATTCAAGAGTAGAAGTTGTGTAACCGAGACAAAATATGAATGTTTTATTATATATGTTAAAACGTTTATAAATACAAAAATTATTTAAATTTCATTTAAAAAAAATCATCTACAAAAGATTTCTATTTTACTTCTTTCTAAAATTCTGAAAAATCTATTCATCTTTTCTTATATCAAAATCCACTTTAATGAGATCCATGGAGAGTATAACATTTATGTTGGACCAAATTTGTTATACGAGTTATTTAAATAAAAATTCTAGTTTGATTATTTGGAGAACCAAGTGAAATTCAATTCAATAAAAACTTTATTCTTTGATTATTGAGTGAGTAAACTTCTCGTTGTACAAGTTGACGACTTTAGCCAAATAAGTATACAATGGTACTTTGACAAATTAAAACATGTTTTCCAATTTTTGTTAAACATGTTTTTAAATGATTCTAAATGATAAAATTATGTATCTTTCACTTTATTTTTATTTTTTATCAATATATTATACTTGAATATTATTATAATTGAATGAAAGACAACTTTTAAATTTATTAGTACATGAATTGACATTTAAAGTATACGATGTTATGTTATGGTTGTCTTATAACATATTGTGTGTTAGAAACAATTATTTAAAAAAAAAAGAATACTATGTTTAGATATAGATGATGTAATGAATTAGATTTAGAAACAAAGAATTTTGACTCTAGAGAAAAAAAAAATATCAAGATGTGAGAGTCAAATGAAGCTCATATGATCTAACCTATAGTATTAAAAAGAATTTTGTGACAGGTCAAAGAAATTTATTTTATCCTATTGAATTCTGTTCGTATTATATAATTTTGCAGTGATAATAATTTATTGAAAGTAGTATAACAAATGTAAATCTTTAAATTTAATTCAATGCATATATCTTAGTAAAATGAAGTCAAATATGTGTAGTGTTTGATGTAATTATAATTAAATACTTGATTTTGATTTTGATTTTGACTCAATTAATATTGGAGATTTTTTGTATAAGAGTATATGAATAAGTTCTCAATAAAAAAAAAGTATAATATGTGTGTACGATTTTAAGACATAGATGATGAAAGTTTTATTTTTTTAAAGAAAAAACTTTAGTTTACCTTGTTTTATTTGATTTTATGCTTTTTCATCCACTGTACTAAATGTGTGTTATACGGCACAAACGATGTTGTAAATGAAAAATTCTAATAAAGTATGAAATAAGGATAGAAAAAAGGATTAGAAATTTTGTTTACTATTTCTTTTTAAAGGTTGTATATCTAAAAATTTTAATTTCTTATAAGGAGGAAAGTTTTAATTTAAAAAATTTTAAAGAACAAAAAATGAGATATAAGTAGGTAATGCAAACGTTTAAATGAGATGTTAATATTTCATAAATATCAAATTCAACATTTACTCATATAATCAAACATGAATGAATCCTATAACATGAGTAAAGTTAAAAATGGATTGAGAATATTATATGGGAAAATACTTAGTGATGAATTGATGATGGGTCACACTTAGAAGTTAAAATGGAATTTTGGTTCTTAGAAGATTATTGAAGAGGGCAGAAAGATTGGTAGGGTTAAAGAGCAACGATAGGTTTATATTTGGATAGCTTGCATAGGGCTATGCGTGAATGAAGCTCTTACATTACAGAGAAAGAAACCGGGGTAGGCATTATCTCACTGTTGTGTCAGCTTTCAATTTTCAACCATACCAAAACCTTACTGGGGAAGGTGCTATCCCACATTATCACATACCCATAATCTTCTCATCATTTTTTTCTCTTACAAATCTCATCACATTTGAGATCCATCAATAATATTAAATGTTATAAAAATATTAAATATCATAACAAAATATATATCACTTACGTGTAAGATCACAAAAAATTTGTGTTAATAGATATCTCCAAATAAAATTTCCAATGAATAGTTGATACATGTAACTTATTATTTACGGATTATAAATAATAGATATTTTTTTCTTATGAAAGGAATCCTGATTTGTAAGAGAAAAAAATGATGAGAAGATTATGAAAATTATGAGTTATTTAATGTGTTATTATTTTGGAGTTCCAACCTAACTTTATTATGATTTTATCATTAAAAAGTGATATTCTTTTTAATGATATAAAACTTTTAAGTATAACGGAAGAATAGTGGTAGATTTCATTTAATTTTATTTCGAAACTTACATTCATCTTAATTTTATTATCATTAAATACACGCAATGAGATGTTTAAGCTAAGAATGACAATATTTAAAAATTATCTTATATAAGAGATATGAAACTCTAAGATAATTCTTATGTTCATATATAGTTCTTTAAAAGAAACTTTATTCTGTTTTATCTGTTATTTTTAGAATAATTTTTTTTTCAGTAATAATATTATTTTTATTTTTATTTTTATTACTTGTTGATTTTTTTTTGAGAAATAACAGCAAAAAATATAGTAGCTAATGTCTCTAAATGTTTATCTATATTTTCATTTCATTTTAAAAAATAAAAACTTACAAAGAAAAATATGACGCGGTTTGCTCTTAACTCACAAGTGGCAGGCGGCTGCTGGGCTAATTTTACGCCACATTTTTAGATAGGAAACATAGAAAGCTGCACCCCTCGTCTTTATCTTCTTCTCACTCCTCTTTTTCATCAACTCATTTTTTTCTTTTAAAGTTTTTTACTTTATCTTTATCTATTTTAAATATTAGATTTTAAACTGTATAAATTTCTATTTACTCTAAATTTTTTTCGTTTTCTTTTTAATTTTGGTTGTTTTAGTCATTAATTCTAAAGATACCAAAGAGAATGGGTGTTTTTAAATCTATCATACACTATATTTCTATTTTTTAGAGGTATTTAGTTGAAAGAAACAATGTCAAGTTGTGAAATCTTAGTGTTAAGGAAAAATTGGTGATCATGAGGGGAATGTGATAAATAAGTTTATATGTTTAGTTGAAATGTTTGATAGAAATAAGATTTTGTAAATATTTTTTAGAGGTATTTAGCTGTTACTCATGTCAAGCTTTTAATTGTGCACCTAAGAATATCTCTTCAATATCAACCCTTTTATTCCCAAGAATAATTTTACTCCTTTAGTTCCATATTT
This sequence comes from Vigna reflexopilosa, assembly GCA_027742785.1. Taxonomy (NCBI): domain Eukaryota; kingdom Viridiplantae; phylum Streptophyta; class Magnoliopsida; order Fabales; family Fabaceae; genus Vigna; species Vigna reflexopilosa. The sequence goes on along the minus strand of CM050928.1, from coordinate 26,435,713 downwards.
TCCATATAATGGTCATCCTTATACAATGCCAAACTTTATTTTCTTTCCTATTAAGCATCAAAAGTCTAAATTTATTATAGAGATAATTAGCCAAGTTATGATATGTAGCTCTAACCCTAATTCACCTATCACACATGTTCAATTCATGCTTAATTACCTTGTAACCAAAAAGTAAATGACTAATGGAGTTCTCTTTCTCTCTACACATCAAACAAACACTGCAAGAAAAAAAAAAAGACAATTACCTATAACCAGAATATGCAAATAATTGTCAAAATATATATGTAACTATGATTTACTTATGATAAAAAAAATTCGTAGATAAATCTCTCACATGTAAGAGTTATCTACAAATTTTACCTATGACATATTACCTATATATCTTATCTACAAATAAGATCAACAGGTAATTATATATGGATCATATCAGTAGGTGATTATCGTAACATCCCAGTTTTCATAGTATTCAACCATTGTATGATACATCAAATTTTTAATATTACACAACAGTTAACTCAAGGAAAACATATAAATTGTTATTACAATTATTCATAAATAATTTATAATTGTAAGCTATATATGTACACCATTCTACACTATAAGAATATATATTATACTAAATTAAAAGCATAATATAGACTTTGCAAAACAAAAGGACATCACAGAACGTCCTACTCTAAGCTTCAACTCCGTTGTCAGCTAGCTCCTACTCACTAAAGACACCCCAAAAGCTCACACCATTAACGTGATCATTGCAAAAGATAAAACAATCACACACACGAACATACACATAAAGAAGGGTAAACTAAAGTACCAAAAGAATATACATACATTTTAAAACATTACTATCACATAAATAATATAAATCAAGCATTATAAAAATAATCCCATCAACCTTAAACTCCCACAATTTGGATATATATATTGATGTCAGACTCATGGGGGACCTGCTCCGTGTGTAGTGAAACAACTTGCCCAAACCATAATACCATATCATTAAACTTCCACACACCAAGGTTAATCTGTTAAACATTTATGGTTAATGAATGACCATCAGACTAAGGACCTCCTACTACTCTCCACGACATAACTACCCATCTCTACTTGAGATTGAGAGTGTCAGAATCATCCCCCAATCTTAGAGCCCTTACTTCAATACATTGTACAACATAACAACCATAAGGATTTCCCCATGAAATCATTTTCACATCATACTTAATCCACACTTTCCATTTCATTTGAATATCATGATACATATAACACAAACTAAAATCCATACACAACCTCAAGCACAAACCATCATAACATGCAATATTTATCACTAAACAAACATTACAGCATCAAACATACCTCCCCTCCATAAGAATAAAAGAAAAGAATCAAAAGAACCTAACCAATTAACATGGGGCTCAATGCAACTACCCTAACGCTTAGCCCTAGTGCTACTAGAAAAGTGGCACTCAGTGCAACTACCCTGGCACTCAGCACCAGCAAGAGCAATTGTACTCGAGTTTGGCATCGCTCAGCGCCAAAAGTGGCATTCAACGTTCTGGAGCCCAGGGGCTCTCAAGTTTGACGATATTAGAAGACAACAACTTGTTATTCTTATCCAGATAAACCTTGCACCCATCCAAATGATCAAAATGGCATCCTAGACAATGGAAATGATTCAAAAATAGATTTATAACTTAAATTAGATACCAATTTGGTGACTTGGTCATGAATAAAGATTCAAACCAAATAACCTATAACCCACAACTCATGAATCATAATTCCAATGCTTTAAACCAGATTTTCCAATGCACTAACTAGCCAATTAAGTCCTAAATGGCCTCAAAGTAAACACCAAACAACAACTTTGCTCATAAGACCTTTCCTCCAAGATTTTGCCTGTTAAAACCCTTCTCTCTTGGCTAAAATTGATCCTTATACCGTTCTATTGAAAAACCAAAACTCTAAAAGCTCATATACTAGATTCTATACAATTCACATCAAAATTTGTTGAACTAAAAAGTTACACAAGTCTTAAATGGCCTAAAAACCAACGTCAAACATCAGGTTTCACTCCAAAACCACCCCTCAAGAAAATCACCTATTAAAACTCCAAATTAAACCCAAGACTAGCTAAAACTTTCACCTTCCACTTCTTCAATGTTAAACAACAGTTCTTAACCAATTACAACCTCAACTACAACAACTCAAGTGATCAAAATATGCAATATACAACAAGAATTCATCACAAATCATCTTCCAATATCAAACACCACACATATAGGTATAGTCCAAGCAATTGACCACAACATAACAAAATCTCCATAAGCTAAATCTCTTTAAATCAAACTCTAGCATACCAATTCAGATCATCAAGGCATTAACATAATAGAAAAGAGGTATTTAACTTCCCTTACCAGTTAAACAACCGAACGATCCTAAAAATAACATAAAATTGCTTACTCAATTTAGAGAGCTCTATCTGTACCTACACATCACAGAATCATGATCAGGATACGCGGTTAGAACCACTGATCAGTAGAGAACCTAAGGGAAGCTTAGATGACACGTGTAGTGAAAAAAATGTTCATATGCATTGAAAAACATGAAAACTAGAGAAAAAGAGTAGAAACTAATTTACTTTTTTGCAAAAACTGTTTGGCTAGACAATAAGACCTTGTCATAATGATCACTTTGGTATCCTTTGATCTTCAAATAGATGACCCAACAGGAAGAACACCTAGAGCGAAGAAAGAGCTTTAGAGGAAACGATTTTTAGAGAAATAATGTGATTTGAAATAGTAAAACTCGTCTTATAAAACTTTTTTATACTTTAAATTTTTAATATTAAAATATTTGAGTCTCATAACTTAGACCACACTTTAAGTTCTAAAAAATAATTTTATGAGTTCTTACATTTATCTACTAGCAGATAATTCATAAGTAATATTTTGTTCATAAGTAATATTTTGTTCTACGTTAATATGTAAGTAAAATTTTATACCTTTATAATTTTGTAATTTAATTGTATAACTTTATAATTTGATAATTCTTTTTAGTTTTTTAGTTTTATAATTTTATGATTATACTTTTATTATTTTATCATTTGAATCATTTTATCATTTTGGAGTTTATTAATTTTTGTATTTTTATAAATTTATAATTATGTAATTTTATGAATTTGTAATTTTATAAACATGTTTTTTTAGTAGTCTTGAACAACAACAGGAAATAATCCTGAGAACAATCCACTTGCAGAACTAGCATTAACTATATTTCCTCTCAATATATATTGGCTATAGGAAACCCTTCACCTATTCAAGCTGCAGACAAATTAAGCAGAAATTGTTATTATCTGTGAAAACAACACATCACAGACAAATTAACTAGAGGCATGATTAACCGTTAAAGCACATCAAAATAAAGCATAAATGAGAACATTATAGTGAAATTCAATCACTTGTAAGGTAATACATTCCTTCTAATTTTCCAATATCAAACTAACCAACAACACTTCCAGTAGTAGTAACAGCATCCCATCGCCTTCTCCATAAGGCTTGCCAATTCACCCAAAGAATATCAATGGAAAATTTGAAAAGGAATTTTAATATCTATTAAAAAGAAAAAAAAAAATCTTGTTTCAGTAGTTGTCCATATACGGTTTCTTCTTCTTATTTTTTCAGTGGAAAGAAAAATTATATAATAAGATAATGATACGATGACATTCCTTTATATTTATTTAATATATAATATAAAAGTAAAATATTATAAAAGAATAAATTTTTATATATATTTTTTTTTAAAATGAAAAAAAAATAAGAAAAAAATAAAATTAAATAAATATAAAAAAAATGTATTGTATTATTTTTCTTAGGACCATACATTCTCATCCAGAGTTGACAACAACAGGACAAATTCTTAAAGTGGTCAGCTACAACTCTACTCATATTTTTGTGCATCATGGGTTTTGGGCTACTTGTTTTTGTAGTAGAATACAAAGTTGTCCCATGTTTAAATATATGATAAAAGGAACTATGTATGTAAACAGTTTTATACAAAGTATGAAAATATTCTTCAACTTTATTATAATTATGGGCTTCAAATTCCTACAGAAAATGATAATAGATTATTGAATGACACATTATATAATAATGTAAAATTCTTGATACAATTATGTAAGATTATTTAAATAATTGTTTAAGAGAAATCTTATTGAAAATTTAAAAAATAAAAATAAAAACTATTCAACTGTATTCATAAATATTTATAAATACCTGTGAGAATACAAAATTTTTGTCAGTATGTTTTAATAGATAAAGTTTTGTTTGAAGACTGAGTAAAAGTCATTTAAGTTTTAAATACAACATATTTTGAATATTGAATAAAGATTCTATGAATAAAGATTCTACCCGAAAATCATATTGAATACAGATTTAATGAAGTAAAATTTGTATAAAAAGAAATATTATTGAAAACCTAAAACCAGTAAAATAAACTAAAATTAGTTAATAAAACATTGAGAGATTAAAAATGAATTATGTTAAAAAATAATAATCTGAAAGTAAAATTTACTAATATATATATATATATATATATATATATATATATATATATATACATGAGTCTCACTTTTAATTTAAAATCCACATTACAAGCCAGTAATCTTAAATATAACTGACACTTCATCACCTAAAGATTAAATTCATTATAAAAAATTTAGAAACTAGGAAAAATATTTATTTAAGAAAGAAAATAAAAATTTAAAGTTTGAGTGATTAAAATTAAAACCATAATTTATTTATATATTTATATTAACTAAAAATAGTTTTAAAATATCAAAATTACTTGTTTCAATTATTATTTGCAAATTGTAACGCAATATTGGAGCAACAATCAATTGTTTTAAAGATGATAACAATGTGGAAGGGATTTGTGAGTATCAAATACATTATGGAGTTTCTCTTTCGATACTAAATGCATTTGACTTTTATAATAATTTTTAGGTGCAACTATTCTTCATCTTGGAAATATCGAATTTGAATTGCACCAAAATTGAACAAACAAGATCTAGTTTCTTTACAATTAATAATGGACTTAAAAAGCTAAAACTATTTATAATTGATTATAACTCTAAGGAAATACAATTTATTATATCTTTGAATTATTATTATTATTACTTTTAATTATTTTTCATTTTGATACTTTTATAAATAATGATTCATATATTTGGCTGGTTTATTATCCAGTTAATTATAAAACTTATTATTTAATGGTTTATTATATATGTATAATTTCTCATCAATAATTAAAAGTTTTAGTTCTAAAAGGTAACCATTTACATTTACTTAATCTAGTCAAATCCCAAATAAATAAAAGTCAAATCTGAAATTCTTATGCAGTTTATATATTAGTCTCTCGTAATCTCAGCACGCCACGTGTGTAATCCTTCTGCGTGTTTTACTTTTTTTTTTGCTTCTCTCTGACGCAGTGACATCTGTATTCTTTGCCACCTTTTTTTAAAACAACAAAAATAGTAACAACATAAAGAAAATAAAGTTGTTTCCACAAGCAACACAAATTACGCTTAATTTCACCTTTTAAAATGTTGAGGCTAGGAATGAGAAATTGTTTACAAAATAAAACTAATTAAAAAATCTACAAACTCATCTCCAATTTAATTAGAACAATAGACCTATTTATTATGTAGGAACATCAATCGTACCACGATAAGTAAATTTTTGTGTAGGGTTTTCAATTTTTGCATATTTAATAAGTTTAATTTAATAATATAAAAACAAATTTATATTTATTTAAGCTAGGGTTTATTAGATTAATATTAATATAATATATATTTATTATTTATTTCAGTTATGGTTATAGAATATATATATATTTGTGAAGTAGAGAGTGAACTATAAATTATTTTTAATTTAAAAGCTTAACTTTAAAGATGAAAAAAAAAATTGTTGCAATGGGATTTATCTTCATTCGGATTCACTCACCATTTGTGAAGAAAATATGAGGCATCTTTTTCATCCTAAAAATATGAGATATTGTTGGATAACTCTCACTTGTCTCTTGTTTGTCGAAGATGAAGATTTATCTCCATTAAATCTTTCAAATATAATAGTGATTCTATTCCTTAAAGAGGTATAACATCAAAACATCTCTTCTCATGTTGAACTAGTTCTTGTTTCTTCTTTTTCTTTTTTTATCTCTCTGACCTTCTCTTTTCTCATCGATTCTCCTTAGAATCAATGTCATAGGATCCTGACATTCTTCCTGTAGAAAGATATGTTAGACTTTTCAGATTCTGAACTGGTTTATGACTTCAGTTCTTTTTAGAATCGTTGTCACAGGGTCCTGACTTTGTATCTTGTAGAGTGAACTCCAAACTATTTAGATTATGAAACACTTTTATGGCCTTAATTGTTAAGAGAACTGGTGTTGTAGTTCTTTTATGCTTCGGTTTGGCAAAGACCCTGGACCAAAAGTGTGAACCAAATGTCAAAAATGATTCTAATATTTAAATATTTTAGGATGTTTTTGGTATTAGTTCTTAGTAGAACCGATGCCATATATTATTTATTGCTTCGGTTAGTAAAATAACCAACACAATATGTCTTCATAATGGTAAAAAAAAGCAAATTCATAGACCAATTTATAGTTTCTTCTTCAATTTTCTTCGTTGCTAGTGAACCCCTCCACACTATTAATACTACTCCATTGACTTCGAACGTCGTCCTCACCGGTCCAAGCAAAGGTTGTGCTTGTAGAAGAAATTTCGACGCTCAAGTTAACCAAGTGCTTAAGAAGGTAATTAATGCGATAATAATGGAACGTAATTAAGGTATCTCATAAAATGTGTTATTTATACTATTGTTCATAAACCCTTACCTAGATGGGTCTGGGCCACGTAACCTAATTACTTGCTAATCTTGGATTTTCGTAATTAATTGTGGATCTCCTTAATTAAGTTGTAGATTATTGTGACTAAAAGTGAAACATGATCTTTATCTTGGTCGAATATGTGCGAGTTAAGTACATGTTGACTTAGTAATTTAACATGTACTTGATCATGAGATCATGTATTGTCATGGTTAAGGAGTACTTTGACTAATACAATCCAACTTGTATAATAACATATGAAAATGTATTGAAATTAATTATATTAAAAGTTTCGAATTATAAAAATTAGTGATGAAAATAATATGAATGATTTGTTTTAACGTATTAATCGAGTTACTCACTTGAACACTTTATAATTGTATGTTATATGCTATACAAGACAAATTAATTGAAAAGCTAAAGAGAACAAACAAAATGGAAAACAATGTAGTTCTATTATAAAAGAACAAAGAATAATAGGATTATCCGTAAACCTTTAAATATGGAAATAAGATGAATGGATGAAACACCCAATCTTTTAGGGTTATATCCCTTTATATCTTCTATCCAATTTCACAAACCTACACTACACTATCACCGTAATAAGATTTGTACGAAAGTTTTTTATTCTTAAATCTCATAATTTTTCACGATCATTTTCTGTTGTTTTTAAATAGAATTTTTGAAAAAAACTCTGAAAATTTAATTTTTTTGAAATAAATGAAACATACAAATTTTAACAATAGTCATAGGTAGGATGAGGATATACTTGTTAATAACGACCACGGACAAGCAAACAATTCAACGTTGATAGCATTAAAGAGATATTGTCTTGTCATTTTCTTTATAGTTTCCATGATTGCAAGCCACAGTATCTACATTTATTTACACTCCAAAAATTTGGAAAATCACCCATCAAATTAAAAAACCAAACACCTTTTGACCCTACCTCTCACATTATCAAGTCTAATAAAACAACCTCCAATTATTGTCTAATTATATTTATTTAAAATATAATGATACTTTTATATATCAAATTACACGTATAACATCAGAGGACATGTATACAAATACTTGCCTTATATTTCAACTCCACCACTTGTTCATGAAATCACTTGTAATACTAAGTAAATTTGATTTCCAACTCCACCGTTTTTTTTTTATTAATAGCTAAATATGAACTCATTATGTATGATTTTGAATCGAGAAGTAGACAAAAAGGAAAATAAAAAATTAATTTGAGAAAAATAAAGGTAGAAAAAAAGTAGTGTTCAATTATTTGGTGGAGTAAAATGAGTAACAAAGTGATTCTTTTTTAAATCTGTAAAACTTCATTGATTTAACTGGAGATAATACTTGGATAGTGTGATACTACATTTTTTTACCTATAACCTTATTAAAAATTCAAACATATGAAAATAAAATTATAATATTTTAAGTATTAGTGTAAGAAAGACACATTTTTTGTTTTAGCCTACAGCTGGCATATTTTCTTTACCGCACAGTATATTACCTTTTGTTGTTTTATTTGTTAGTCTGTTATGATGGAATATTTAACTCTTCTAGAATCATCTCCTCTGTCAGCTTTTATATATATTTGGACATGTCAAAGTCCTTTACGTTTTGGGTTGAATAATAAAGATTGAGGTTTATCCATTCTATATTCTATTCTCTGTCATGGTATCATCACAGACACCCACTGCATCTTCCGCCTAGCTTTCTACAATGGCTTTCCTCAGCCAAAACCCTACCCTGACACCGGATCACCTAATGAATCCGGCCAATCCACTATACCTACATCCTGGTGAAAATTCAGCATTGGTGCTGATTACACCTCTCCTACCGGAGAGCAATTTTCATCAATGGGAACGAGACATGGTTGTTGCATTGGAAACCAGAAACAAGGAGAGGTTCCTTGATGGCACTCTTTCTTGTCTGCCACCCACAGATCCCCTCCACGAGGCTTGGCGTCGCTCCAATCGAATGGTGATGTCCTGGCTCACCCGCTCGATGACTCCTTCGATCAAGCAATCTGTGATGTGGATGGATACGGCGACAGATAATTGGAGGGATCTCAAGGATTGATTTTCTCACGCCGATAAATTTCGAATCTCTGATCTTCAGGATCAGATTCTTGCTTGTCGTCAAGGTGATTTATTTGTTTTTCAATATTATAAGAAACTCAAAATTTTGTGGAAAGAGTTGGAGCTCTATCGGTGTGTTCTGACTTGCACCTGCTCGACACAGTGCGCTTGCGGTCTTCTTTCCAAACTTCATAAAGAACGAGAAGATGATTATGTCATTCGTTTTCTTCGTGGCCTTAATGAAAGTTATGCACAAGTCTGTTCCCAGATCATGATCCTTGATCATATGCCTTCGATTGTCAAAACGTTTTCTATGGTTCTTCAGCATGAATGTGAATTCATTGGCCTAAATCTCAAACCCTCTGTTTCAGATTCTTTAGCTTTCACTGTTGCTTCCAATGATCCACCACATTTTACCTCTTCCAACAGAATCAACTCCAGTGCAAGCAAACATAATTCCAAGAACACCAAATTTTGTGAAAAATGCAAGAAAACCAATCACACTATTGAGACCTGTTATTTCCACATTGGTTTTCCTGCCGGTTATAGAAAGAATAAGCCACACAACAAAGCTTATGCCAGTTTGGTTGAAATAGATTCAACTGCTCCTATACAGCATCTTGATTTGGATGGCAATCCTCCCAATGATTAGTTCACCTTCTCTAAGGACCAGTATCAAGCAATTTTGGCCTTGCTCCAACACACTAAGGATCATTCCTCCTCAGTGAATCACGCCTTTGTTCACAATTCAGGTACATCTCCTTTTGTTCCTTGGATCCTTGACAGTGGTGCCACTGATCACATATGTCCAACCAAATCTTTCTTTCATTCCCTTCATCCTATAAAACCCATAAACATCAAATTGCCTAATCATACTACTATCATTGCCCATTTTTCAGGGAATATCCATATAGGTGATTTATTACTTACCAATTCTCTTTTTGTACCTGACTTTTCTGTTCACCTAATATTTGTTCCTAAACTTGTTTCCACTATTGATTGCATGGCAGTGTTTTGTGATTCTCATTGTTTTCTTTTCCAGATGTCTCACTTCAAGATGATTGGAGCAGCTAGAAAGACTAAAGGCCTGTACTGTCTTGAAGAATCACATGATTTGAGTTGTCATACAATTTTACAAACTTTTGTTATCAATCAATCAAATCCTTCGGTTGTGCATGCAGTAAATACCAGTGCTTTGTGGCATAATAGACTCGAACATGCTTCAAATTCCATTTTACATTTGTTGTCTTCTCAAAATAGTGATATTATATATAAGGATTGTGCTCCATGTGAAACTTGTCATTTTGCCAAACATAAGAAATTACCCTTTCCCATTAGCATATCCAAGAGTTCTCATTTCTTTGAATTGTTACATGCTGACATTTGGGGACCCTTGCAAACTGTTTCAATTGATGGTCATAAATATTTTTTAACACTTGTTGATGACTTCAGTAGGTTCACCTAGATCCATCTCTTAAAATCAAAAGCTGAAGTTAAAACTGTTTTTCCAAAATTCATCAATTTCATTGAGAATCAATTTGATGTCAAACTTAAATGGTTAAGGTCTGACAATGGCAAGGAATTTTTCATAATTGATTTCTTCTCTTCCAAAGGCATTTTTCATGAAACATCATGCATTGAATCACCTCAACAAAATGGAATCTTGAGCGCAAACATCAACACATTTTGAATGTAGCTCGCGCTTTACTTTTCCAATCTCATTTACCTTCTGTTTTTTGGTCATATGCAATCAAACATGTTATTCATCTCATTAACCGGCTACCAACCCCATTTCTTAAAAATAAATCTCCTTATGAATTTTTTTTGGAAAATTTCCTGACCTTAACACACTTAGAGTCTTTGGTTGTTTAGCTTTTGCAAACACCATCACTTCTGGCAGAACCAAATTGGACAAAAGAGCTTCTAAGTGTATTTTTCTTGGTTTCAAATCAGGGGTCAAAGGTTATCTCTTATATGATCTCCTTACAAACTCTTTTTTGATATCTCGAAATGTTATTTTCTATGAGTCACACTTCCCATATTGGTCTCCTTCCAATGTCGTGTCCGATAACCCTAACACTGGTACTGATGCATCTCAACAATCATTTGATTCTTTGATAGCTTTTGATACACCTGGTTCACACTTTAATATTTGCCATGATTCTCATATTGCTTCTGATCATGTTTCTACTAATAATGATTCTATTGTTGTTGAACCAGTTATGCAATTCAATGATGATTCTAATGATTCTGTACAACATGTTGATCAACCTGCTAGAATTTCAACTAGACTTAGGAAACCACCTACTTATTTGTCTTATTATGACTGTTCACCTCTTTCTTTTGCTAATACATCCTCTTGCACTCGTTATCCTTTACAGTCATACTTGTCTTATTCCAATTGTTCTAACTCTCACACTATTTTTTGCATGTCTTTATCTGCCATCATTGAGCCTACCTCTTTCAAAGAGGCTTGTCAACATGATCATTGGCAACAGGCCATGCTTGCGGAAATTCAGGCTCTTGAGAAGAATCAAACTTGGTCATTATTGCCACCAAAGAAGAAGGTTGTTGGTTGCAAATGGGTCTACAAGACTAAATTGAATGTAGCTGGATCTATAGAAAGATATAAGGCACGCCTTGTTGCCAAAGGATTCACACAAACCGAAGGCATGGATTTCTTTGAAACCTTTTCACCTGTTATGAAGATAACCACAGTCAGATTTCTTCTCTCCATTGTCGTTTCTCGAAAATGGTTCTTACACCAACTTGACGTTGATAACACCTTCTTACATGGTGATTTAGATGAAGAAGTTTATATGAAACCTCCTCCGGTTTTGATCCTCCCAGAACCTAACTTGGTTTGCAAACTGCACAAGTCTCTCTATGGACTCAGACAAGCTTCTTGCCAACGGAATTCCAAGCTCACATCTGCTTTAATTTATTGTGGTTTTTCTCAGAGGACTGCTGATCATTCTTTATTCATCCGCAACACTGCTACTTCTTTCATTGCTCTGCTGGTCTATGTTGATGATATAGTGCTCACTGGTGATAACATGGATGATATTACTACTGTTAAGCAGTTTTTAAATCAAAAATTCAGAATCAAAGACTTGGGCAACCTCAAATATTTTCTTGGTTTTGAAGTTGCTAGGTCACAACAGGGCCTTATCCTGAACCAACGAAAATATTGCTTAGACATCCTAGCTGAATTCGGTCTCACTGGATGCAAGCCTGCCCACTCTCCTTCCAATCCTAATGATAAGCTCAAAGATGATGATGGTGATATTCTTCCAGATCCTACTTCCTATAGGAGATTAATTGGCAAATTACAATACCTCACAAATACCCGTCCTGATATTTCTTTTGTTGTTCAACAAGTTAGTCAATTCATGTCTAAACCAAGATCCTCTCATCTCAATGTTGTATTCAGAATCCTGAAATATCTCAAAGGATGTCCTGGTTTAGGCATTTTCTACCCTTCAACAAATCCTCACAAACTTCAGGTTTTCTGATTCAGATTGGGCTACTTGTTCTCTCTCTAGAAAATCTATCACTGGTTATTGTGAATTACAATGGCTAAAGTATATTGTTGATTACTTATGTCTTCAAATACCCCTTCCATTCCCTACATTTTGTGATAATCAATCTGCTGTTCAATTGGCTAAGAATCCATCCTTTCATGAGCGGACCAAACATATTGAAGTGGATTGCCATTTCATTCGTGCAAAGGTTCTTGATGGACTCATTGTTCTTTCACATGTTCCTTCCAAGCATTAATTGGCAGACATGTTTACTAAGCCGCTTTATCCTGGATCTTTCAATATTAATTTATCCAAGATGGGCTTGCTGAATATTCACCACCCATCTTTAGAGAGGGTGTAAGAAAGACACATTTTTTGTTTTAGCCTACAGTTGGCATATTTTCTTTACCGCAGAGTATATTATCTTTTGTTGTTTCATTTGTTAGTCTGTTAGGGTGGAATATTTAACTCTTCTAGAATCATCTCCTCTGTCAGCTTTTGTATATATTTGGACATCTCAGAGTCCTTTATGTTTTGGGTTGAATAATAAAGATTAAGGTTTATTCATTCTATATTCTATTCTCTGTCAGTTAGTGTCCAATATATATATTTTTAAAAATTAAGTACTTAATAAATTAACATTTTTGTTTAGGTTCCTTTTGTTTATCTGCGCTAATTCTACTATTCACGTGTAAGTTGAAACTTGTATCATATAATTTAAAACTTGTTCTTTCATGTGTTATTTTTTAAAACAACAACAAAATAGAAATTTATTGAAATAACTAGATATACAAATAACTTCTGTTTTAGAAAACATGCAAAATTATTCTATTTATGTAATTAATTTCATTTATTTGAATAATTACAATGCTATTAAAATATAACGAGATTAATTATAAAATATTAAATTATGCTACTTTTTATTACTTCGTAATAAAAAAATTAAAAATTATCCTGACTTAGTCATAATTAATTTGATGCATGTAGTTAATTTGGTTAATGTAGTTGATAATGACACTGCCTAAATAAAGCTAATTTGATTCATTGGGTTACGGTTCAAAAATATTAGTACTATTATTATGAATTCAGTAAGTTTTCAAAAGGGTAAATTAGATCATAATTAATTTTTAAAATTATAGCATAATTAATTTGATTACTGTTAAAACTAAACTTTAAAAAATGTATTCAAAATTAATTACACCACAAAATAAGTTCTGGTGTTTGTTAACTTTTTTAGAAAAATTGAACTATGCAAAAACTTGTTTCCACTTATTTTCCAAATAAAATTATACAAAATAAACTCATATATTGTTTATCGTAATAAACATTACTCTGAATTCGTCGTTATGGGAGTGTCAAAAGTCACAAATATTTTTTAAAAGGTTTTTGTAAATGGTTTTTAGTTTGTACAATTTAAAAGTTATTTTTTTCATAAAACATAATTTGAAATATAATATTAATTTAGTTAGTAAATACTTCAAAAGTTAAAATTTATCTGTTCTGAATTGTTTAATCTGATATACGTTTTTTAGTTGTAAATTATATAATTAAGGAGGTTTTGAGATTATACAAATATGCAGGCAACTTTAAACCGAAAGGCAAAGTGGGGATTTTATTAATTTCTTGGAGTGCAGAAGAAAAGGTACGGGGTACAAAACGAAATGACCCTAAAACCATAGATGGCCCAAATAAACCAACTAGCCCAACTAAAGCAAATGATCCATCATAACTAATAATAGCATTGAGTTTTTTCAGTAACGGGTGAGTTGGTTTGTGTTTACCTTTTATAAAAGTACTTATTTAATAGAATAAAAAAATACTTTTGTTTTTGTATTTTTTGGTGTTATTCTAGTCTGCTTGTTTTAAAAAATGATTAATTTTCTACTTATTTAAGTAAACAAATTCTATCTATTTCTTAAATAAGTAGTTATTTTAAAAGTTATTTATTTTAAACACTTGTTTTAAGCTATGATAGAATCGTCTAACTCTATTTGTTGACTTATGGAGCTGTCAAGCAACAGCAAAGGAAGAGCAGTAGCTTCAACACTTGAAGAATTTTGAATCCTTTAGTTTGGTCTACAACAACTTATGATCTTACCTAAAGATTATCCTTAACAGTTTAGAACACAAAAAGGTTGTCTTGTTAATCAGGAACAACAAGTGCTGTTGTCAGCTCTTCGCAGAGCAACGACACAAAACACACGATTGAATGCTTTAATAATTATTTTTCCAAAATGATACCCTTATCGTTTGAAAAACCCACAAAGAAGGTGTATTTCATGGGATGTCAGACGTTCTTATTTGACCTAGGTCCTGAATTGAGACTTAGAGAAGCATTGAAAGAAAGTTGTCCACTACCCGGATAGCTTAGGATGTTTAAGTCTCACATTATATAAAATTTAGAAAGTAAAACACTATATAAAATGAAAGATCCATTAATATATTGTGTTAAGATTTTGGATAGAAAATAATATTGGATAAAAATGAAAAAGTAAAATATTATACAAATATGAAATAGCTATTGCATCAAGGTTTTGGTATTGATACCCTTCAACTTCACATCATAATTAGTGTCTTACTTGGTAGGACTCGGCAAAAATAATTGATCTGTACTGGTTAACTATACTATATTATACTAAAAAAACTGATTTATTTTTACTAAAAGTTCAATATACTATTTTATAGTTTAGTTTTTAAAAACTGAACTTATAACAATTTCAGTTCAGTTATGCTTCGTCTAAGAAAACGTTATTTAATAATAAAATAAAAAAAAAAAACCGTTCACATAAAAAATTAATAATTAATTTTTTAAGACAAAACTTTTTTATCACAAATTTTTATATTTTTTTATCAATAAACATATATTACTTTTTAAATAATATTATTTTAAGTAATAAAAGTAAATTTTTTTTTTAAAAAAAATTATATTTATTAAATGATTAAGTAATAGAAATCATAAAAGAAAAAAAAGACTATATAAACAAAATCATACTTTAAATATATTATATTCTTTAACATATTATTAAATATGTAAAAATATGTTAAATTTTTTTTAATGATATTAAAATGTGTGTAAAAGCACACACTAAAATAACTATTTATTTTAAAGATCAACTTATTTTAAAATAAATATCAATATTATTATTTTTAAATGAGTATTTTACAGACTAAAACTAAAATATATATTTTTAACGTTAAATTTTATTAAATGACTATATATTGAAATATCATAAAAAAATAATAATATAACAAAAATAATTAATATTATAGAAATATCAAATGACAAAAAAATTAACAAACGTTTATTAAGAGTAACTTTTCTAGTATAATCTTTTATTATATTATAATAATTAATAAATATTAGTTTAATTTTTACATAATAAACTATAAATAATTAATAATTTATTAATAAAACAATTTTATGAGGCAACAAAATAAATATAAATAAAAAGTTATTTTAAAATAAAATAAGTAGATAAAAAGATAAAATAAGTTATATACACATATAAAACAAAAAAAATATAAAATAAATATAAAAATAAAATAATATTCATGACAAAATAAATATAAAATAAAAAATAAAAAATAAAATAAATAAATAAAAAATAAAATAATTTCCATACACATATAATAATAAAAGAAATATAAATAAAATAGAAAATAATAATATCAAATAATTAAAAAATTAATTTATAAGACACTTATGAATAAAATAAAATAAATATTAAAATAAATTTCAATTAAAAAGAACATGTATTGTTATACTATTGAGTTTAAAAATTAGTACAATTCAGTTTAAAATTAGTACAATTCAATTATTCAGTTGTTTATATTATAATTTAGTACAATTTAGTATAATTCAGTTCAGTGTTTGATAAAATAAAAAACAATTCAGTTCAGTTTGTCTGAACTGTTTTATAGTTCAGTTTAGACAAATTAAATTTTAGTTCAGTACAGATTTTAGTAATATAGTGGAGTTCAGTTCTATTTACTTACCCCACTGCTTGGTGATACTAGACCTTATTAAGGAAGTTCTATGAGGATAAATGTTTTGTCTTTTAGTGGATTTGTAAGAAGATTAATTTTTAAGAAAGCTTTGAAATTTTTAGGACTGAAAATTCATCACGGGGTAACGAGGTTCTTAGGATTATATTCAAAACTTCATCCTTGCTACTACACACAAGTCTTCTCAACCACACCATCCTTCATTTGCAGACATTATATGCCAACTAAACATCATATAATACTCAATACTCATCCAACAGAAAGTATGTTCTACTCTCTAATTTACTGAAAATAGATTTTAACTCCCTAATAAATTTTATGAGGATAAAAAATATGTTCAAACTCTCAATGTTTCATTTCCTACGCTATATCAAAACCAATTAAGACACACTACACCACATAAATTATATCAAATCCCTCGATAAAAAAAAATCATGCAGAATAAAGACAAAAAGTATATTAAACCCATAACTCTAAGTCATATTATGAAATTCTTCTGATTAATATAAATACTATTAATGTAACAATCAAAATCAGTAGATAAATCTATTAATTGTTACTAAAATAATAATTAACAGTATATAATTGTAAATTTATATATTAAGTATTCACAATCATTTAAAAGTGTAATTATAAATATAGATACTTGTGTCATTTCCTATTTATATAAAAAATAACATTTTATATCAATAAGGAACTACTAAATACTAAAATATAGAAATATATACTTGCGTTCATTTCCTTTTCCCTAACTCACAATCTGGTTGTCATTTCTCAATATATGACCTATGTGATGATCTAATATCTTATATGATATAGATACATGATTATCGCGAGTAAAAATCACATCCATATACTAATAGAATTATAACAATGACTATCATAATTCACTTATAACTAAGAGGTAAAGGGTGTGATGTTTCTAGAGAACCCTTAGGATAATGATACTCAGACAATATTTTTTTGACAACATTTGAATATCATCTACATGTCATCATGTGATTGGTCCAAAATTACTTCACAATCAATAATAATAATTATAAACAATATCATGGACCAATCACAGAATGACACGTAGACAATGTTTAAATGTTGTCAAAAAAATATTGTCTAAGTATCATTATCCAACCCTTAATATATGTTTATATTTTGGCTAAAGATGGAAGAGGGAAGATTGCGATTCGAAGGATCAACAACTCCACTAGCCGTCAAGTGACTTTCTCAAGAGAAGAAATGGATTGTTGAAAAAAGCTAGAGAATTAACAATTCTTCATGATTCTGAATATCTTATAAGCGTGTTGTGCTTTATCTTTCGTACTCATCTTTTTCTGTGTTCACTCTTTTATAACCGTGTAATCTGTACTGAAGATTTGTTGCTGAGATTTTTTAAAATATGCAGAGAGAGTGTGAGAGTTGATGTGAGACGTCTTCTTGAAGCAATCTTATGAAACTGTTGTTTGCTTTCTTCAAGGTATTTCTAGACTTAAAGTTGTTATATGATCACATAAATACCATTCTATTATAGCTTATTTGTCTTACACACTTCTAGTGGTTCAGGCTTCTAATAATTTGTGGTCGTTCTAAAGCTTTATAACAAGTGTTAAAATCATAATAACATGGCGATTTTTAATTGTTACAATATGATAAAAGATTATAAAATAACAAATTGTGACTATTTCTTTTTTTTTTCATTTTCTAGTAAAAATAAATCTCGTTAGGATATATGACTCTAATACTATATTAATATGACTCTGATACTATATTTTATTAAGTGAATATCTAAATCATCATTCCGATATATCACTGTAAATTGGCTTAATAAATAAATAGCCAAGATTAATAAAATTTTAATTATAATGTATAACGCCTAGTGGGGATGACTTTTAAAGGATACAAAATATGGGTGACTTGAAAAAGTGAAATTTACTTGGTATATGTCATAAGAATAAAAAAGCCAAATAGTTCTTTAGTGGTGGTGTTTTCTCTTTTGTATCAAACATTATTACAGGTTGAATTTATGCGTGAAGCCTTTAAAATGCTTGCAATTAAATGATAGTGGTTTGATACATTTATGCCAAATTAAGGTGTACAATACTTGGATTTAAAGAAGGATAATGATACTTATTTTTTTGACAACATTTGAACATCATCTATGTGTCATTCTGTTATTGATTCATGATAGTGTTTATGATTATTATTATTGATTGTGGAGTAATTTTGGATCAATCATAGAATGATACGTAGATGATATTGAAATGTTGTTAAAAAAAAATGTTATTTAAGTATATTATCCCTTAAAGAAGGTCTGTGGCTTGCAAATAGAAATGGAAAAGACGCATAACAATATGAATAAAAATGTCCGAACAAAAGGGAATATGATAAATACAAGAAAAAGCAATCACGTACAACTAACAACAAACGACCAAACAACCCAACATGAGATCTTTTTTTTTTTCAAAAGGGCATTAGAAATTTTAATATAAAAACATATCTCAGGTATTAAAACAATTTCTCACTGATTGTTTATAATATAACAATATAAAAAATATTTATAATGTTACCAGAAGCTTATCACCTTTAGACAGAACACGAAATTTTTATATCAAAAATATTTATAGAGTAGGAAACATGACACGAAATTTTCTCTCTAATTTCCTTTCTTCAATTCTCATTTTCTTCCGAATCTTATCACACATTAGTAACTAAGAAACTAAGAGTCAATTTTATTTAGTTATATCTTCAAACAAATAACTTTTTTATCTACTTTAAGGATGGTTTGGTTTCTTCTTTGATTTTATTGTCAATCTTAGTGAACTTTGTTGAAAAAAGTGATTATTTTAATTTTGATAAGTTCGTATTATGTTTAAATACTTTATCATAAATACCTTGATTTTAAATATTTTTATTGATTGGATTTGGAAGTTGCTTTGAATTTATTGATTGGATTTGGAAGTTGCTTTGAAGTAAGTAATAAAATTTAAGGAAGTTAATTATGTTTTTCATAAAACCTTAACATAGATTACTTGGATGTTAATGTGATTTACTCACAAGATTTTGGTTTCTATGTAAGAATTATGTTTAGTTCGGAAACTATTTGGATGGTTGAAGCAAAATGATATTTAAGTTTTGGTTAATAAATTATTGTTTTAGAAAATTTTGAATTGAACACTCTCCATAAGAGTTGATTTAGTGGTTGAATTATACATGTTAAGATATATAGTTATTAAAATGAGTATGGTTAGTTTCATGTAATTTTCCGTTATTAGTTGGAAGTGAATGATTTGTATTTGAATATTTATTATAAATGTAAAATGAATATTAGTTTGAATACTTAATTAATTGGATTAAATATATTTTAAATCCCTAAATTTTGATGATTTATGTTTTAAATTTTTTATATTTTGGTTTCCAAACTTTAAAAATGTCCTCCTAATTCAACTATATTAATTTTTTTTTGTGTCAAACATGTTTTAGGAGACGTTTGAGTTGTTTATATTGTATTAATATATTTCAGTTTAAATGTAAGTCTGAAATGTCGTTTAAGAAAACTTAAAAAGATTAACGTCATTAGGTTAAAATGACTATATTCATTCATTTTTAAAGTTTGAAGACTAAAATGTATCTATGTTTAAGATAGACTAATTCTAAATTTGTATATAAGTTCAAAGATTAAAACTATATTTAACCCTAATTAATTTGTAATTTTTAAATAAATCATGTTGTATGTGAATGGTTATTGAGAATAATAATATGTATAAATTTGGAATCACAAATTTAGGATGAAATATGGATGGTTGTTTGATTTATGTATTAAGCATTAACATATATGTTATAATACAAATTTCCTTCTTGCTTTATTAATCATCTAAGTCACTAAAATATCATGTAATGAAAAGTTGAGGAGAAATTCTTAAACATCATGACATGTATAAATGCATGACTTAGATTGGTGATGTATAGATCCATATATAATTTATATGAATTTTGTATTTTAGTGTTTAATTGAAATTGAATTATTTATGAATTTTAATAAAATTAGCTCCTTTTAAATATTTTTTCTTACGTTAGAAATTTATTTTAGTTATTCACTATTACATGTGTTATTCGTCTGATAAACTATTATAATTATATTATGTACATGAAATAGATACTAAATAATGCATAGAGATAAAAATAAATAACCTAAAAATAAATAAAGAAAATGAGTTTAGCAACTTACTAAATAAAATAAATTAAATATGTCTCCTAACTTACTTTAATAATTTAAAAATAAAACACTAAAATTATTCTTAAAATATTTACATATAATTACTTTTTTTTTCTCATTTTGTCTCTTCTTTTCTGTCACCTCTCTATCTCCTTCTTATTCTTTCTCGGTCTCTTCCTTTTACTCTTGCATCTCTCATAATACTTATCTTGAGATAAGTTTCTCATTCTCCTTTTTATAAATTAATTAATTTTTCTCCTTTTTGTAAAATTCCCTTTGGTCTCATATACATATTTTAACAAATTAATAAATATTTATATAATTTATAAATAATATAATTCTAACATATTATATCTAAAAAATATAATATTTATAAAAAGTATTGTACTATAAATTTTAAAATGTTGCAACGAATATTCTTAAAATCAATTCTGATTATACTATTATTCTCTAGTTCAAACCACTATTTTGAAAAAGAAAAGGCTTAAATAAATGGGTTATATCTGAATTAGGTTTGGTTAAGATCAGCATATATAAACTCAAATTAGTATGCATTATGGTTTCACATGTACTGCTTGAGCCACTAGTATAAAAATGTGCTTTAATGTTACCTCATAGATATCAAACAAGAAAACACTCAACGTAAATTATTGACGGTCACATTTTTGTAAATAAGTTGGACAGAAGTCGGTTCGAAGGGTCCCCGACGTCTATAATATTATAGACGTCAGGGTTCCTACTAACTGACGTATATATGTCTGACAGGTAGATGAAAAGTCATTTCTTTCCACCATATAGATGTCGGTTAGGAGGGGCACCGACGTCTATATGTCTGACAAGTAGGTGAAAAGTCATTTCTTTCTGCCATCTAGACGTCTGATCCCGCCTCCCCGACGTCTATATGCAATTATAGACGTCGGCTCCCCCTACACCTGACGTCTATATATACCACGAATATTAATTTTTAAATCGAATGGACGTCACATTAGTGAGGTCTCCGACGTATATTCGAGAATATATGTCGGTCACTGGGAAAACTGAAGTCTGATTTCCTGTTAAATAAGACATTGCGAACCAGCAGTTACGTGCACTTCATCGTCTTCCTTCGCCTTTTCTCTCCCCGACATTGCATTTCTAGGTGCGTTTGATCTCTTTTGATGTATTATCTTTCGTTTAAACGGATTGAAATGAGTTTTCGTTGTATTTTGGTGTAGTTTTTCTCGTGTCTTTGGATAGCGTAGTGCACTTTCTCCCTTTGCTAGCTTCCTCGTAAGAAAAGCTTACGTCTTTTGGATCTCTTATGTCATTTCAACCTAAAGTCGAACATGGGTCCTTGCCTAGTTTTCATGTCACTGTATTCTTTTTCTTTGGCAGTTGAAATGGAACTAGGCAACGACCCATGTTCGGTTTTGGGTTGAAATGCCATAAGAGATCAAAAAGACGCAATTTTTTCTTATGAAGAAGCTAACAAAGCGAGGAGGTGCTATTGTGCTACCCAAAGACACGAGCAAAATTGCATTAAAACACAATGAAAACTCAGTAGATGTCGATTAAAGCCATATTCGACGTCTATTGTGCCCTTAGACGTCGGTTAATGTCATATCCAACGTCTATAAAGACGTCGGACCTGCGCAGTCCGACGTCCCATTAACGTCACCTATAAAGACATTGGGTAGGAATGTGACGTTAAAAACTCAAAATAACTTACGTCTAAAGCCCTTTCTGCACTAGTTATGAATAATTAAATTTATGTAATGGATTCCGAAGAGTACTTACTGATTGCAATATTAGTATTGCTAGTTTTAGTTTTTCAGAGTTTAATGTGAACGTGTAGTAGATGAAAATAGACTTCGTGGAACGGTAAACCTATTCTTATTCCAACATCAATCAAAAAAGTCCAACTTGCATTGATTGCTATTGCTAGTTTGAGTTTTCAGAGTTTCGTGACATTAAAATAGACTAAGTGGAATGGAATAATTGCTCTTATTATTTCAATAATCCCAAACTATTCAAGCAATATGGTTTCAAGAAAAAAACATTTACTTCTGAGTGAGTTCTCAAGCTACTTCAACAAGCATTTGGGTGAATGTGAATAGAAATGACTAGAGTTGGTCTATCCTATTTTGGTCCCTTCATAAATTGGCTAAACAAGTTTGTGTCGTGCAATAATTACAGATTAATTGTAAGAATTGCAGATTAATTTTGTTGATCCGTCTCACATACGGATTAATTTGGATAAGAAACGTTTTGTAAAAAAAAATATAAATGTTATAACAATAATTTTATTTTAATGTTTCACTTTTGTTGTTTATTTTTCACAATATAATTCAAATAAACAAATTAAACATGAAATTACCATCTACTTTAAATAAATATATCAAAGTTAAACTTTTCATAAAAATAAAACATAAAAATAAATTATTGTCTAAACTATTAAAAAACTATATGAATTAACTAATGTTAAATATAAGTAATAGAGTTAACTTAGGGATTCAAACATAAAGTATGGAATACAAAATAATACAAAACAAAGAAAATTTAATTGATTTAGGGATTAAAATATAACAAACTTTTATCGTGGATAATGTAGACTAATCCAATCTTGTTCCGTCATTGATCCATTCAAGTTGTAGAGCAAACTTAAGCAAACTAGGACAAAAGTACTTAGTCTGTACTTTTTTTAACAGTCTAGTGAACTCATCCCACATTGTTATCTTTAATGTTGTGTTCTCATCGACTGATTTACTATTCAAGGATATTCAAGGAGATTAGGAGGGGTGAATTTACGTTGATCACGACTGTTCATATTCAGTTATTTGCGAGCGATAGAGAATATAGATTTGAGGGATTATTCTCACCTCCAATCTCATTTGAGGTGAACAAATTTGAGAGTGATAAACGACGTTTTACAATAATATCTCTACTTTATCATTGTGTTATTTTCACAAGCATGTAAGAAATATTAGTACAAAAACAGCGTATAACGTCGAAATATTTGGGTCTTTTATGTCAGTTCGAAGCCGACGTCATATCGGAAGACATTAAATGGATGTCAAATTTAAAAAATTCGATGTTAATCATTTTTTTAATTAATTGTTATCCCTTTTTACAATTTTACGAGACCTGAAAAAGTAGAAAAACAACAAATTTTAGTTTTTGATATTTTATAAAGCATGAACTATGAACGTGTAGTGTAGTATCAACAAGAAACAACAATAACCAACAACAAACAAGTCCAATCAAACAACAACAACAATAAACAAGTTCAACCAAACAACAACAACATACCAGTTCAACAAAAAAACAATAACAAACAAGTTCAACAATTAAGTTCTTCAAAACAAAAACAAAAACTAACCTTCAAAAGGTGGGTTCATCGAATAAAGTGTCGTCACCAGTGAGAGAGAAAGCAGAATGTGCCTATGAAGGACAATAACACGAAAATAATCGGTCAAAACAAACGAAAATCATGCATAAAGTAGTTAATTAACATACATTTGTATCAAATGAAAGAAAGATTACATGTGATGGTCGTCAAACTTCGTTTGAGAAAAGTTTAAGAAGAAAAAAGTATCTCGCGTGCTAAAATAAAGTGAATGAAATTTCAATCTCCCCCTCAAATTTTTATTGAATTCACTAACCTTTTGACGTCAAACGTTGGGGCATTCGACGTTTTATATCCTTTTACGTTGAATTACTATTATAATAATTGCATTTATTTAGAAAACTGTCACCGATCATTTTTAACGTTGATTATTCAGTGATTGGACGTTAAACGCACAATGTTATATATTGTTTTTATAGTAGTGAAAGATTTTGGTTGATGGTGAAGAATCCATTAACAACAAGAATGGGATGGATTGTGCACCTCCAAGGTGGCCAAGGTAGGAGAAAGGTGGTTGTGAAATGCAATGCATGCATGTCTCTATGACATTGGAATGTTCGGCATTGGTTCTCGATATGTTGGAAACGATTCTTTAAATGATTAAATGCAACCTTATGCCTGTGTGGAATCGATTCCCTTGTCCATGGAACCGATTTCAATAATTTTAGAACTATTTTTTATTTATCACGTCACTCAAATTATTCATAAATTTTTAAAAATTTTATCGTAAACCCACTCACTTTATATGAAAGGTCATTTGCTCAAGCACTCTAATATAAAATTATTTTCTATCCATGCCTTTCCAGTTTATCAAAATGATAGAAACAAATAAATCACTAATTACTACTAACGATTAATGATAAAATTAATTTCCATGCACGCCTTTCCAATCTCTCAAAATGATGGAAACGAATCATTAACTAATACTAACTATTAATGCTAAAATCATTTTCCATGCACTCTTTTCCAATTTACAAAAATGATGGAAAAAAAACATTAATTATTATAACAATTAATGAGGTCTAACCATTTAAAGAAAACAATTAATTTTTTTTTCTTTTTTTCTGCAAAGTGTGAATGATGGGGAAGAGTAGGAGGGTGGAGCCAAGAGCATGAAGGATTAGTCAAATTGAAGTGAAAGAATGGAGATTACTTGCAAAGACTTAAAGTAAGATAGAAAAAAGTTAGGTGTATATCACATTCTTGTTTCCAAAAAATGGGAAGTAGTGCTTCAAGAAAACGTGATTAGTTAATGAAAAAATTCCCAAGTTTTAGTCGCTAATCATGAAGCTAAATGGTTGATTTTCAGATTAAGTTGTTGACTTCACTCTCCAAGCTGATCATGCCATGAATTTTATATCATCTACAATATTTTATCATCAATACTAAGATATGATAGAAAATAATATATTTGATTATAGTTTACTTTATTTAATTTCTGCATAATTGATTATGTCTTAAATAATTGATATATTCTTTTCTTAATTATAGAATCTAGGTATTTTATATATTTTATATATTATACGTTGATTACTCTCTCCAAATCAATAAAACAGATTTATTATATGATATTTTACTTCAATTCTAAGATAAATAATATAGGTTAGTATTGGACTAACTTAATAATAATCGAACTAGTATAGGTTAATATTGGACTCATTGGTCAATAATATTGACCAAGTTAGTGGTATTTTTATAGATAGTTACTTTATTAATATTAACGTAAACATATTTTTTATTGCGTCTGTGTGTACATTTTTAAATATTATGTTATATTGTAATTTTTCAAATTTATTTAATTTGATTCATAAACCATAAAATGAGATGCTAAATATGTTTTAAAAATAATGAATAATTAATAAAATTATTAGAGATAAATCTAAAATTTTAGAGTTACAATAAACACATAAAAAAGAAAGGTAGGTTATAAGTTCTAAATTAGTAAAAATAATCAACTTATAAAGATAAAGAAAAAAAATATGAGTTACGGATAAATAAATTTTAGTGAAAAATTTAATATTAATTTGAAAGTATAAAAAATAACAAAATATTATTAAATAAAAATATAAATAGTTTTAAGTGAAAATTTTACTTCTAATTTATTTATCCGTAACTCATTTTTTTGTAAAATATTACAAATAAAGCCAATACATTAAAAAGTTATAATACATTTTGTAAACATGAGTCCCACCTATGCTAATTTGATTTTAGCAAAAGTAAATGTATAAAATGATTCCAACTTTAAAACAAATAGCGATTATAATTTATTTTTTTAAAATAAAAATCTTAAAATCTTCAATTTAGATGAATGAAAATACATTAATTTAGATGAATGTTTAATCTGTCATTCTTAAAAGATTTTAAAAATTAATATTTTATTTCAAAATCGAGAAGGTGAACCGATAAAGGATAGTTTTAAAAAATATCAACAAAATTATCATTAGAAACTATATTAATTTCTTAGACAAAAGTAAGTGAATTAGTTAAAAGAACGTTAAATGCAAGAACGGATTACAGTTTCAAAACAGTAAACAATTTTGAAGAATAAAAATATACAAAATTATTATTTTTCTTTCTAATATGGTTATTGAATAATTTAGAATTTAAAAATCATAAAAATTAACTCATTTTATGAGAAGAAAGGATGTATGAAAATTTAGTCTTATATTTTGTTAGAAAAGTAGAGTTACTTATTCAAAGACATGTGCAAGATACCCACTTTCTGACCCTAAAGGAAAAGAACAAAACCCAAAAAAACAGGAACAGATACCAAATACTAACTAATTCCACTGTACTTAGTCCCTGTTTTGATAATAACCATGATTTCCTCCGCACACAAAAGAGGAAATTAAGGTTTATGCAATTGCAATTTTTCTTATATTAATTAGGAGAATGATACGTTGACAATGCAAAAGCATATAATGTTCATTTGACATTGCTTAGATGATAAAAAATATTATTCTATGTTCCAGCGAATCTCACGTTAAAGAAAATACAGAAATAAATACATAGTATTTAATTTAAAATTTGTGAAGCACAATGGGAAGTTCACTCTTATTTTAGTACTCCTAAGGATTAAAATAAATCAAAAAACCTAAATATATAATCAAATTATTAATTAAAGTAAAGTAAAATATATAAATATTCATAAATATCAATAAATATAAAAAAAATAGTGCGTTTATTTTTACGGATATATACAAAAGTAATGGATATATACTGTTTATATTCAACTCAATCGTCCCTAATCATAGCTAACATGTAGAAAAAGAAAAAGAAGAGAAATAACTTTGATAAACTAAGAATATATATATATATAATAATAATAATTATAGTGTAAATAATATTATTTGAAGATACCTTCTACCTAAATAACATAAATAATATGGCGAACGTGAAAAAATATAAATAAACACATATGTTTAAATAAACTAATTTGGTTAAAAATAATATCCTGAGCCCCTATAGCTCAGTGGTAGAGCGTCAGTCTTGTAAACTGAAGGTCTGTAGTTCGATCCTGCATGGGGGCAATTTTTCTTAGAATTTATACTTTTACAATATTATTATGTACTTTGTATTTTTTTAAACTTTTACCATTTAAAAAAAAAATACTATATTTTTTATATTGTGTTTAAGTTTCTTTTCACATTTAATCTAACTATTTATACTCTTAATTGAATTTCTTTTAATACCACATAATTTTTAAGTTCTTTATTTTTATTGATATGGTACTTGACACAAGAACTATCATCTTTTTTTTTTTGAACACATATTTTCGTATAAAAAAAAAAGCCTTGAAGTCACTTGATAACACATATTTTGTTCACACTTTTATAGTTTTATTGTATAGTCATTACACCTTACAAATGTCATATTTTTTTGTATTTTAATTCATTCTCATATTTAAGTAATAAATTGGGTTATTTGACAATTTTGTTTTAATTTTACATTTTTAGCTTGTTTGACATTCATTCAGTTTTTCAGCTATAACTTTCCTTTTAGATATGATTTTGGATTAATTCTAGTTGCACATTCATTTAGGATATATGATTTATTGGATTTGGAGTCCTACGTTAATTTTTTATGATTTTTAGACATTAAAGTAGATTTGTTCAAAAAGTGCAAATTTTTTTTTTCTTGTATTAGCTTACTTTCGTAATTGGGATTAAAGCTCAAATTAGGTCTAGATTAGCTTTAGACAATTAGACTATATAAGAATTTTCATGAACTAAAAATAAGAGATAAATCATTTGTAAAATTTTTATAAATTTAGTTTATTTTATTTTCTCTTCTTTCTTTTTATGTCTTTCATCTTCCTTTAGTGTTGTGTTGTGTTTTGTATTTTCTATTCCCTGCCACATTTTATGTTCTTGAAATGTGAGGATTGATTCACAAACTCAAGATCAATTCAAGATTAAAAAGATTTTCAGATTAGTTTTATTCTTGAAATTGTGGTTTATTTGTTTACAATTTCTCTTTTTCCCATACTTGTTCTTTATCTTCTTTTTTTTTAATTTAATTCTATGCTTTAGTTTTTGGCACTTAATTTTCTATAATTTAAATCCTTTCCATTTTAATTTTCCAGCAATTTCAGTCTTTTGTTTTGATATTTTAATTTCAGTTTCATTCCATTGCTTATCTTTAAATTTTATTTACTGTTTGTTAAACTTTTTCTTCTGGATTTAAATCATTTTTAGTTCCTAAGTTAAAAGTTGGTGTTCAGTTTAGTTCCTTTTTAAAAATGTAAACTTTTGGTCCTTACGATGTGCAAAATGTATCAAATCAGTCCTATCCGTCAAATTTTAGAAAGAAATTTACTGGCATAAACCTGAGACAATTACTATGGAAGGCTGTAGCATCAACAACCCCTGAAACATGAGAGTTAGTAATGAGACAAATCAAAGAAGTTAATCAAAAACCGTTAACAGATATGACTGATTTGATACATTTTGTACTTCATAGAGACCAAAAGTTTACATTTTTAAAAAGAGGAACTAAACTGAACACCAACTTTTAATCTAGAAACAAAAAAATTTAAACATTTTCTTGTTATATGAACTAAGTTTGTGTTCTATATTACAAATTTTAAAAAAACTTAATTTTGTTTAAAATCACAAAGAATGATTCTCATCTTTTCATCTGATGATAATGACAGCTAATTTTAAAATTTACATTAGACCAATATATAGTCTGACATAAATTTGGATATTTATGTGAGACCCTAATACGTTAGAATATACTATTAGAAAAACGTAGCTTCACTACATATTATTATTGTTATTATAAGGATAAATCTACTACGCAACATCGTCAAACGTATTTTTCAGCATGAGAATGTATATGATGGCCCATCATGAACAATCTTTTGTATTTTTCCAAATCTAAAGTGCCACGTGGGTTTCGTACGTAGTTTGGACCAACATGTTCTCCGCTGATAGCGGACGCTACTTGACTAGTAGTCACATGTTGTTTTGAAGAACATTTTCAAAATTATATTTGCATGATAAAATTAAGAAAATAAATTAAAATTAACATTTTTTAAAAGTAAAAGTAGCTTATGAATAAGTTATAGCTTAGAAGTATTTTCTTTGATGTAGTTAGTTTTTTCAATTTATAGATAAACTAATTTTGTTTTCTATTAATATCTTTTTTCTTATGGCTTTCTATCATTTATTATGAAGTTTTCTATTGGCAACAGCTTCAAAATACATAAACGAAGATCAATCTTATTAATGGATAAGAAATATATTCTTGTTTGTTAAAAGTCTCACATATAAGAACAATTTATAATATATAAATAGTTGCAAACCTTACTTTAGAAGCCGATTTTGTGAAATTTAGTTAGGTTTAAAATCCATTTATTAACGATATTTAAGAAAATTTATAATATATAAGTGGATGCAAACATCACCTTACAAGCTAGTTTTTTAAGTTAATGTGTCATTCTGAATGTGTAAATTTTGTTAATGAATATAAATATTAAGTTTTGAAACTGTTTTATTCTTAATAATTTTTTGAATTCGATTTATTCAAGCTTTTGAATATTAAAATAACATGTTAGAGATATGATTTTTAGCATAAAAACATGATCTAATTGCATAATCTTAAGTAAGCTTGAGTCATAAACATGAAGTTGTGTTAAATACTTTAAAAATACAATTTATAAAACAAACTTGTGATCTTTATGAAAAATACAATATTATATCTATCTCTAAAATAAGAGCTTGATTTTTTTTAATGTATGTAATCTTATTATTAATTCACCAGAAAGTATCTTATAAGACTAATTTTTTTCATGCATCACAGTCTAATAGGACGATTCTATAAAAATATTTACATTTTTACATTGCAAATAAATTTTTATAAGTAACTATTATAAAAAGTAATCAATTTTAATTATATATAAGAATTGTTGATCAGATATATTTTGATTCTTCTTTCTAAATTTCTCATATTTCTTCTATTCTTTGGACTTATTGAAACGTGTTTTGTAATAATAAAATTTGAAAGCAACTTCCTATATCATGCGTAAGGTAATAAAACTTCTGTAAACAACTAAATTACTATTCTATCTTCTCCCATATTTTGATTCGTATCGAAAGGTCCACTTTCTATATAAAATATCATTTTTTAACCTAAAGAAAGAAATAACATTCTCCTACAAGGAACCACTATAAATACACTCATCAAATAACCACAAAAACATCACAACCATTCCAAAACCAAACTTTCCAAACTCCCAAGTTATAGTTTTGGCCATTCCCCAAAATCATCTTCTGCTTCAGCCATGGCCCTTAACATTAGCTTGAGATGTTTGGCAATGGTTGTCATTGCATTTTTCTTCACCGTGCAAGGAACTCTTGGTAAGTCTCTAAAACATTAAAACTTCTTAACTAAATAGTTATTTTCCGGATTTAATTTATGTGGGTTTTTTTTTTTTATGGCAAGTGACTAATTTTTCATTATCAAAAACGAATTTGATTTTTATCCCCATTTGATCCTTTTAATCTCTTAGAAAAAATAATTATTCTTTGAAAAGTCAGAATTGTTGGATGTTGAAAATTTAATTGTGAATCTAAATCTCATATCGAATAAAAATGAAAAAGTAGACCAATTAATCTATAGTCTTAAAATTTTGAATAGAAAGTAGTGTCAATCTTTTACATAGTTAGACTCAAATTTCATTCGTATTTATATCTTCAAGGTGAA
This sequence comes from Vigna reflexopilosa, assembly GCA_027742785.1. Lineage (NCBI taxonomy): Eukaryota > Viridiplantae > Streptophyta > Magnoliopsida > Fabales > Fabaceae > Vigna > Vigna reflexopilosa. The sequence goes on along the minus strand of CM050928.1, from coordinate 26,404,420 downwards.
TCTCCTCATTGATAGACCCAACAAAAATGTAATTAACTTTCATAAATTTTAAAAATTTATAAGCTAAGAAAAAAAATAGGAACATAAAAGATTGACTAAAAGGGAGAGAAAAAAATTGTTTAAAAAAGATTAAAAAATAAACAAATTGTGATTTTAATTGTATGAAATTAAAGAATGACGATGTAGCATAAGTTCTTCTTGGAATGTTTTCCGAAAAAGATAACATTTCTCTTGGTTTAAATCGTTTGATGAATTTTCCCATTCTTATATTCTTTACACGTTTCATTCTTGAATGAACTTGAAAAATATAGTTTTAGCATCTCTAACACACTCGTCCGAACGGTGAAAATTCAGGGGAGGTAGAATGCGAGCGTTTGAGCGAGGACACGTGTGCATTTGCGGTGTCGTGGGAGGGAAAACGGTGCGTTCTGGAGAAGCGTGTGAAGAGGAGCGGGGAAGAGGCTTACACGTGCCGGACTTCAGAGATTGAAACGGAAATACAGAACGGACACATTGAAACGGAGGACTGCATAAAGGGTTGTGGTTTGGACAGAAAATCCTTTGGAATCTCTTCGGATTCTCTTCTTGAAGTTGGGTTCACCAAAAACCTATGCTCCCCTCACTGCTACCAAAACTGCCCCAACATTGTTGACCTATATTTCAACCTTGCAGCCGGTGAAGGTAACACTATCACTCCCCGTGTCACCCGCCCTATTAATTTCGATGATGTTAAAATATGTAAAAGTTTTTTCTTTAATGTATATGCAGGTGTGTTTCTTCCCGGATTGTGTGCATCAGAAGGTGCAAATGCTCGCCGACAAACGGCTGAGATCAGAAGCTCTGGTTTGGTGGCATCAGGACCACTGAGCTCTCTGCAATTGGCTGCAACTTCTCCACAACCACCCGCAGTTGCTCCATTCCCACAGTTCTAAGTGGTGTTTTTCATAATGCAAGCAATACATAATTAGTGTTGCATACTTAATGCGTGTTTAGTTTGTAATAAAGATGTTGCAAGTACACCAATATAGCTATATAGCTTGGTTTTGAATGTGTAATTAGTTAATGTATTCTGTTCTGCAAATTTTTAATGATCCAAGTCATCTTTCAGACTCATGCCTTTGAAAATGAGTGTACTTTTCAATATTTTTGGTTGATTTAAAGTATTGTTCATTATAAGTAAGTGGTTAATGATTTGAATTCCAATTCTTTCATATATGAAGAAAGTTTTTAGAAGATATAACATATATGACTGTTTTCTTCAAACGAGGTTAGTCTTAATGAATAATTAGACATGCTTTTACAATTATATATGCATAAACATAAACATAATGTATGATTGTTAAATTGATACTTATTATTGTTATCATGAGATTAAAAATTAAATGTTAAAAAATTATATTTAAATGGTTAAGATTGAAAGCATATAAATTTTAAAGGGTTAATAATTTATTTTTTATTTTTTTATAATTTTTATTATATTTTTAATTAAGTAGTTATTTGATGTGGAAAGATAAAAGAAAATTACAAGATCACCTATAGTTATTCTCATGATAAAAAATATTCCGGTTTAAGACGTCGAGGTTAGTTCACTTCTTCAAACGGTCTCCAAACTTTAAGTTTAAGTCAAGATTTTTCCTTCATTTCATACTAACTTAGAAATAAAATAAAATAAAAATTATCTTAACATTAATTTTACTTTATTTCGACGGTTTCTTAAATTGAACGGTTCACATGAGATTGTGAACCGGTTGACCGCCCGATTATAGAACTGACCGGACGGTCATATTATACAGAAAATAATTTTCATAATGAGAATTAAAAACAACACTAATACGAGATAATTACTAGTGTATATTAGATATTATTTAGTAAAAAAATAATGTAAAATTTAAAGGATAATTCGTAATTTATTATCTAAAATGACATAATTGTAATATATATATATATATATATATATTTATATTGAACAATATTCATTTTTGTCTAATTATTTTTTTCTTCCTAATATTGATTGAAAAGTTGCAAATAAGTCTCCACTTTAATTTTTTATTCAATCAAGTCTCAATTTTTTAAAAATTCACTCAATTAGTTTTTTTTATTAGTACCTTACAAACAATGTTATCAACCTACCAAATTTATAGTTTTCTTTAATATTTTAAAAAAAATTCTTACAAAAATTTTGTTGCGCACGTGTCAGGTTCTATCGTGTGACACGTGACACTCACAGTATCACAGATAGGACAATGTCATGTATGTAACGCCCCTGCAACTTACAGAGACTGTTGACTGCCCCCACACACCAACACGAGGCTTTTCAAGCCAAGCACGCTTAACCATGGAGTTCTTATGGGTTGGGCTACCGAAAAACAAATGCATTTGTTGATATGAGTAGCCAAATCAATTCCTTTAAGCTATCCTTCAACTGTATAGTCCCATACCTATACAGTCTCTAGATCCCTCTCATTCGGGTGTATGTTCGATTCGTCCATGTGCCCCTTCCACTCGAAGCCTATCAGGAGCCGCTCCTTGTTCGTGCCTCTTGCACCGACGATCACTTCTCGCACTCGTTAGTGCCCGGGTGTCACAATGTACCAATATCAAGAGTTATTGTTTTATATTTAATTTAGTCTCTATATATGTCTTTTTGGTTTAATTTTGTCCTATTTTTTGTTAAACGAAGAATGTTGTCTTTCAAATTGGAACTAAATCTAATATTTATATAAATGTCATACTCATAATTTTATATTAAATTGATTTTTTAACATATTAAATTTAAATAATTAAAGTAATTACATATTAAATTAATTTATTATTATAAAAATAATAATTAAAATTAAAATATAATTTACAGATATTAATTATTTAAATTATTGTATATATTTATTTTCTTAATTATATAATAACAATTTTTTTAAAATTATAAATTATTTTAAATTTTAATATTTTTAAGTGAGACAAATATTTATTTTATATTTTATTTTAAGTTAAAAAATATTTTATTATTTACATGAACTTAATTCTAAAGGACAACATTGTTATATTTTAAAAGAAAAGATTGAATTGAATAAAATATATATTTATAAAGACATATAGATAACTATATTTGTTATTGACACGTGTAATGAGAGTTATCAACTTGACTCATGATCTACGAGTTAACCCTAATCGAGTTTTGAAAAAACCTTCTTTTAGGAGGTTCCTCAAGTGGAAGCCAAAAAGAAGTTTCAATCTCCAAAGTTCTTTTTAAGTGAGTTAGGATAAAGATTAAGGTGAATTTAGTCCTGTTACAAAACTTTAATTTACTCTTAAAAATAATATTATTTATGTATACATATAAAATTATATATTTTATTATATATTTAATATATTGTAGTTTTATTATTATCTAAATCAATATTTTTGTATCATACTTATTATTATATTATTAAATAAAATATATAACATATAGTTTAATATAGTTATTAACTATAATCAATTTATTAATTTTATCAATTTTTTAGAGAAGAAAACTTATTTAATAAAACACGTAGTACTAAAAGAAACATGAAGTTTAGTTAAAATATGAGAATATTAGATTAATTATAATAAAATTCATACTAATTTTTTTATAATTACTAATTATATTTATTATGTAGTGATTATTAAATAGAACTAAATAATTGGTAGAATTTAAGTATAAATTTAATTCATACGTTAAAAAAGGAAAAAAAATAACATATAACAAAAAAAATCATAAATTTATTATTCAAAAATTCATGATTTTAAATTTTTAAATTGATGTCTTATTTAGTTTTGATTTAGATTTAGATGAATTTTTCGCACAACAAAATTAAATGACTATACGTAATTTTCCTATCAATAAGCAACATAGTCTATTGAAACTTCTTACGAAGTCTATGTTAGTTTGATTAAAATGTTTATATATAATTCTTTTGACAAATGAAAAACACTTACTTATATTTATGAAAGATCAAGAGTTAATTGAATTTTTTCTTGTACTCAAAATGAATATTTTTTTTTTCTAAAATGAAGGGTCATGGGCCAATCTTAATCCATAGGGGAGGTTACTCCCTACACCATCTCAGATTGTTCCCTGCACCACCACATTTTTTTAAAATTCTAAAACTATCCTTTATATTTTAAAAAATCCCACATCCCCATTTCTTTTCTTCAATGGATGTCAACATTCGTTAAAGAAAAAAATCTTCAACAGATATTATTTTTTTATTTTTTAATTTATTAATTTATTGTATTTTAAATTAATATATAAACATTATTTAAATTTCTTTTAAATTTGTTACATAATTATATATAAATTAATTTTATTTTATTTAATGAAATAATTAATATTAATTTAATTTAATTATATTTTTTTTAATTAATTATAATGAACGGATATGCACATTCGTTTGTGGCCATATCCCTTTAAGTTTTTATTTTAATTTTTAGTTTATTAAAATATTATATTTTAAATTAATTTATAAATTATTTAATTTTTTTTGTTTTTTTATAATATATTACGTAAATTAATTTTATTTTATTTAATTAAATAATAATTATTAATTTAATAAATTTGACTTTGTTTTACTTTAAATTAAATAAATTAATAATAATTATTTAAGTAAATAAAATAAAATAAATTTAAATAATATATTAAAAAGATAAAAAATTTAAATAATCTATAAATTAATTTAAAATATAATATTTTAATAAACTAAAAACTTAAAAGAAAAAATTTGAACGGATTTCGCATGTCCGGATGTGACATATCCGTTTATTATAATTAATTAAAAAATAATATAATTTAATTAAATTAATAATTATTATTATTTGATTAAATAAAATAAAATTAATTTACATAATATCATTAAAAAATTTAAAATAATCTATAAATTAATTTAAAATATAATATTTTAATAAATTAAAAACTAAAAAAAAATATAAAGCTTAAATGGGTGGGCACATCCGTTAACGGATATGACATATCCCTTGAAAACTTTTTCTTTAACTGATGTCATGTTGAAGAAAAAAAGTAACTGTAGGATTTTTAAAATATAAAAATAATTTTAGAATTTAAAAAAATGTGGTGGTGCAGAGAACAATTTGGGTGGTGTAAGGAGTAACCCTTTCCACAGAGATTTTGTGGATATTTTGGTCTAGTAAACTTTTTCGATGGAAGGCTTTTTGGTTATTTGAGTTTTTTTTTGTTTAGTTGATATGGATCAGGATCAAATTGATAAGTCTATGTGTTACTGTCCTAGAGTGTGACACCATCATACATTAGCACCTGATATATGGACAATAAAGATTTTTGCAAAAAAAAAATATTTAAAAAGATAAAAAAAGAATTATGAGCTGATTTGTGACATGTGTTTATTATTTTTTATAAAGTAATAACGAAAAGGAGTTAATTTGAAACAAAAATATAGGTGAGGATATAATTGTAATTTTCAACCAAAATTGAGATAAAAAAGTAATTAAACCAGTTTTTTTAGAACTTGTTAAATTTATGAGTTATAAGAACTAAATTTGGTCGTATCGGGTTAACTTGTAATGATTAACTCTATGACTTATCCTCATGATCCTCATGCAGTTTTTTTTAGTGTAATGTCAATATCTTTTCTTAAACTGAATATTGATCTCTTTTTTTTCATCAATTACTTTTCTTTTACTTTTACTTTTAATTTATTTTTATTTTTATTTTATTTTACGAAAAATGTTAGTGCTGAAGCTATTCTTAAACTCAATGTATATATCACAAATTGTTTATTAATGACTTGATTTAAAAAAATTGAAGGATGACTTTAAGGAGAGAAGAAGGAAATAAAAAGAATGAGTAAAAATATAAAGAAAAAGAAAGATGAATGACGAGTATTGAAAATTTTGAGAAGTAGAAAAAAAAAAGAAAAACAAAGAGCTAGTAAAAAAATTGACTAATAAAGTAAAAGAGAATGAATTGAGAGAAAAAGAAATGAAAGATAAGGAATAGAGAAAAAAATGAAAGAGAAAAAGTTAAGATAAAAAAGAAATAAAGGAAAAGAAATTGACAAAAAAAAAAGAAAAGAAAAAGAAAAATAACTTTTCCTATATTTTCCCCTACTAATATGCCTAAATATATGAATGAAATAGGCATTATGCTGCAATTAAGTATAACAGGAATTTTTCTAATGTGTATTAGTCTATCCCAACTCCACCATTTCTAATATGGATCTCTTTGTGTTAAGTTGTAGTTGGTCTAAATTTTTGTAACAAATTTCCGTTAGCTAGCACAAAGATGGAATATAAACATTTTCTATTTACTCAAATATATGATTTCTCAAAATCTATTTTTATAATGACCACACTTTGTTTTTTCTTTCAAATCTCATCCACCACTTTATTGATACAACTATACTCTGCAATAAGCTTCTTCCCTTACTCAAAAGACTTATTATTTTATCAATTAACCTTATGTAAAACCTTCTACATTCTATTTGAAATAATTTAAAATATTATTTTTATAATGTGACTTCAAATTAAGTTTCCAACGTTTTTTTACGAAGTTTGCTATCTGTTTGAGAAGAAATTGGACATGAAACATGATCATTTAGCTTGTTTTGAAATCGTAAATCACCTTTTTCAATCGACTTGAATGTAATTTTCTTGGTATTGGATATGATTCTACACTGCACTTAAAACAAACCCAATAAACGACACCTATATCTTTTGTTAAGAAATTTAGGGACAAGAAACGTGCATATATTTTCTAAGTAGTGTCAGAAACCTATTGTACAAATTCCACTTTTTCATAATGATTGATCCAATAACACCACATATATTGTTTTTGGTTCTAAACCTCTTTAGGACATGTTCCTCCATGAACAGTGGTATTTGGCCAAAAAATGTTGGGTAGGTACATTAAAAAGACAATTTCACACTCAATTTCCAAACACAGCACCAAACTTGGGAAATATTACATGCCTAGATCTGAGTAAATTGAGGTTTATATATAACAAGTTTAAAAAGTTTAAACTCAGGTGAGTCTCCACTTAGTATAATAAGACTACACTTCCATTCTATGAAATTTTCAAAGTGAATCTCTTCATCTCAAAACACCACTTTATAAAGGGTGTTTTGCAATTGCATCATCAAAAATGTTATATGTCACATTAATAATGTTTATATTATGTTAAGAAGTGGGTTTTAAACCTAATTCAACCCTATAAAACCAGTTTGTATGGTGAGGATTACACCCACTTATATATTATAAATTGATTTTATCTTTAGTCGATGTGAGACTTCCAACATACCCCTTCAGAGGTATAGACATCTCGAGCCTGAGAGTAGAATTAATAGGTGGTAAGATAGATTCCCTATAGCGGGTGGAACAGAACACCACATAGATCTTGTTAGGATAGACTCTAACTATGACTCTAATACCATATTAAGAAGTAGAGTTTAAATCTAACTCAACTCCACAAACCATAGCTCGACCCGCTAATATATCGAACCCTCTTTAAGTCAAAATATTTCAAGTTAATTTTCTAACATCGTGGATTCCAATTACTTTAGGACATTTTACAAGGACAAGAATCACTCAAGAAAAGTTGATTATAAAATATAAAGTTAATGTAACATTTTTTTGTTTTCTAAAATATATAATTAACAACAAATTATATAATTAAAATAAAAATCTATTTCTATTTTATTGAAATCTCACTTACAAATATATTTTATTGAAAAGAAAAAATCTAAAATAAAAAGAAGATTCCAAACACCTTCTAATATTGACCATTATCTATAAAGTTATGTATCTTCTTCAACAATTATTATCATTTATAAAAATGATCACTATAAATGAAAACTACCAAATAGAAGAAATGAGCTAAGGTAAACAAATATCAAAATATCATAACCATAATACATATTAATCATAATATAACAATCCACCAAATCTTTACATAGTCACTTATATCATGACACCATATAATTACACCAATTATTTCACACAATAGTACAACCACTAGTGATCTCTGTGTTAGAAAATTAAGCTCGACAAAGTACACCTTCTATACAACTATGCAGAGTTACCCCTTACCACCTTTCATCGAGTCACCACACACAAACATACAATTATTTTTCATCACAATACTAAATATCATCTACTTCAAAATTTATACTCATATAAAATAATATATCACATACAAACAAGAAGGCAAGAAAAGAAAAAGAATACAAGAATGTAAGTTTCCCTACCTCTTTGTGTTCATTTCTTCCTTCACCCTTTTTGAAACTCAACCTTTAAAACTTTTTTCCTTTCTTCCTATTAGGGATGGACAAATAGAACTGAACTGCATTGTACTATTAAAATTTGTACTGAACTAAAAACTAATTTATGTAAAACTGTTTAGACAAAATGAACTGTTTTTTGTTTTATCAAACTGGACTGAACTAAACTATACTAAATTGTACTAAACTACAATATAAACTAAACTGAACTACTAACTATACTAATTTTAAACTGAATTGTACTAATTTAAAACTAAATTGTACTAATTTTTAAACTGAATAGTATAACAATACATGTTCTTTTTAATTGAAATTTATTTTAATATTTATTTTATTTTATTCATAAGTGTCTTGCAAATTAATTTTTTAATTATTTGATATTATTATTTTCTATTTTATTTATATTTCTTTTATTATTATATGTATATGAAAATTATTTTATTTTATTTTATTTTATTTTATGTTTTATTTTTTATTTTTTTATTTATATTTATTTTGTCATGAATATTATTTTACTTTTATATTTATTTTTTTAATATTTTATTTATATTTTTTTATATGTGTATATAATTTATTTTATCTTTTTATCTACTTATTTTATTTTAAAATAATTTTTTATTTATATTTATTTTGTTGCCTCATAAAATTGTTTTATTAATCAATTATTTATTATTTATATTTTATTATATAAAAATTAAACTAATATTTATTAATTATTATAATATAATAAAAGATATACTAGAAAAGTTACTCTTAATAAACGTTTGTTAATTTTTTTGTTATATGATATTTCTATAATATTAATTATTTTTGCTATATTACTATTTTTTTTATGATATTTCATTATATAGTCATTGAATAAAATTTAATGTTAAAAAATATATTTTAGTAATAATATTGATATTTATTTTTAAGTAAGTTGATTTTTAAAATAAATAGTTATTTTAGTGTGTGCATTTACACACATTATAATATCATTAAAAGTTTTTTTAACATATTTTTACATATTTAATATTATGTTAAAGAATATAATATATTTAAAGTATTATTTTTTTCATATAGTCTTTTTTTCTTTTATGATTTCTATTACTTGATCATTTAATAAAATAAAATTTTTAAAAAAATATATTTTACTTTTATTACTTAAAATAATATTATTTAAAAAGTAATATATATTTATTGATAAAAAAATATAAAAGTTTGTGATAAAAAATTTTGTCTTAAAAAATTAATTATTAATTTTTTATTTAAACGGTTTCTTTTATTAATATTTTATTATTAAATAACGTTTTTTTGCAAGACAAAGCATATGAATGAGATCTAGAGAAGAGGAAATAGTAGATACAATTTTCACAGTTAACTGAATCGAAACAGTTATAATTTCAGTTTTTAAAAACTGAATCATAAAATAGTATACCGAACTTTTAGTAAAAGTGGATCAGTTTTTTAGTATAATATAGTATAATTAACTATAGTATAACACATATCAGTTATTGCCAAGTCCTACTTCCTATGTTTGAATCTTACTTTTACTTTTCTTCCAAATCTACTCGATCACATTATTTTTTACACAAATTTAATACTCACCCACTTTTTTAATATATATTTGAGTCTCACTCTCACTCTTAAACCCATAAAATACTTTAAGAGATTTTAGGTGATTCTTCTAATAACCATAGAATATTAGATTATTTTTTCTTACTTTTCTGTTTTTGTTTCTTAAAAGATCTCTTGTATAAAACGAAGTAATAAATCTTATATCTTTTTAATAATTGTTTTAAAAAATAACTTGCATATAAATAATAACTATTTTATATATTTTTCAAGAAACTTATATTATAATAACCACTTTTTAAATCAAATAAATCTCTTCAATATTTAGTAAATCATAAACTTTTATAAATAAAAATAATAGTAAACTACCTTGAATATATAATTTTTAATTATTATAAAAGTTTCGGTAAGATATATTTCTTAATCCATTTAATAATAATGATAAAGTAAGATACATGAACCTCATAGTCCAACAAAACAAAAATGAGTATATATAAAAAAAATAAAAACTAATGTATGTTTACTTATATTTATTATTTATATTTTCTATACATAAAAGTATTGAGTAAGTATTTATATTATTTTTCTTAGGTACATATCTTTTTTTAGAAGTAGAAACAAGGACAATATAAATATATTTTTGTTTTTTCTAATTTCAAATCATTAATCTCTTAAAAAGTTTTTTAAGAATAAAACTGTGAGAGAATTATAAATTTCAAAACGAATAATAGATCGAATGTGATGATTAACGTTGACAATACTATTTTAACCTATTTAAGGTCGAAACAAAAACGATTATTACACTGTACCCATGCATGTACAATATTTATGTAAAAGTTTTCCGGTATAAAAATCATAACAAAACCATATTTTTTCTTCTTCTAAAAGTAATGACTTATAATTTAAAACCTTGGAATGGATCTATTCAATTTCTATGCGAGGGTTTGAATGTACATTTGAGCCTTGTCTAATCTTCTAATACAATTTGATATTTTTGTTATTTAATTAGTCCCTTTCATTTTCAAATGTCTGGATTTTAAATTTGTCACAATATTCACGAATATAAAGTGATGTGAGTTATGACTTATGAAATGTGAACCAACTATTTTTTTTTGGTCGTGCAAATATCTGATACAGCTGGTGTGTGCAATTGTAACCACCACCATGATTGGTATCAACCAGTCTATTCTTAAAGGACAATGATACTTAGACAACTTTTTTTTATAACATTTGAACATCATTTACTTGTCATTTTGTGATTGGTCCAAAAATATTTCACAATTAATAATAATAATCATAAACACTACTATGGACCAATCACAAAATGACACGTAGATGATGTTCAAATGTTATCAAAAAGATGTTGTCTAAATATCATTGTCCATTCTTAAATTAAGGCTTTTTTGTCTTTCATCACTCTTTAGTTCACTCAATGTATACTTTTTTCTGCAGTTTATGTAACCAAGTTTAATTTTAAAGTAAAGTTTTATTTACTATAGCTTCTCATCCAATATATATATCTGTTCATTTTTATAACAATTCTTTCATTGATTGTGTTAATTTTGTTCACCCTAACAATGCATAGATCTTTTAATAACATTTTTTCTTCATGTAGATCAGCTCATCTCAAAAACACACTTTTGAAAGAAAAAAAAAATAGTAAAAAAAAACATCTCTTTTAAACTAAATGTATGACACTAGGAAACAATAAGATCAAGTTTTGGTAATCATTTCATGATGTTAGCATAATGGAAAAGTGAGCAATAATTGGTTATGGTAAAAATGAAAGTTTTAAAATTGTGGGGACATGATGGTTTATCTTTCTCTTGAAAAGCAACTACACTATGATAAAGAGGATCTAATTTTTTTAAGAAAGATGAAAACCATGTTGGATGTTGGAATCATGGTGAGAGAGTATCGTGCAAGTAATTTGTTACTTCCAAGTTGGTGTTTCTTGTTCAAGAAAAATTATAGTAATACACAAAGCACAATTAGTTACTAAGGTATAATTATTCTCCAAAACAATTAGGTTAAATAGTAATTTAGTTCCTATATTTAAATTTATGATTTATTTTTATTTTTTTTATCTTTTATTTTATTCAATTAAGTTATAATTTTTATAAGTAGAGTCAATTTGATATCAGAAGAGTGTCAAGATAAAAAGTATTCACATTTTGATACATGGTAGCTTTCAAATATCATTAATACTAATTTAACATAAGAAGAAGCATGAAATTAGTTTTATTTCCTTATGTTATATATATAATCAAATTTTCAATGTTGTTATATGATATAAAAGAAAGGTTGATTTCTTATAACATGTTTGACTAAAATAAAAATTTATCAAAACATGGTTACTAAATGTATGGTATTTTGAAATAATGAAATCTAAAAGGATTAATAATGGATGAATGAAAACACACTTTTTTCTTTCTCTCTCAGTTTGGTACATTTAAAAAGTGAAAGGAAGGAAAAAAGTTGTGAGATTCACCAGAGAAGATTTATATATGTAAGTAATATAGGTATTATTGTTTTGTTATATTATTTTTACAGTGTTAATATGCATAGTAGTAAATATATTACATATTATTAAAGTAAAACTTTATATAGATTGAAAATATCTATAATAATACATGTATAAGTTTTCTTCTAATAACTTCAAGTAAAATACTAAAATATGTTTCTTTACACGTGACTTTAATTCAATAAGAATATTTTTTATTTAATATCATATTACCTTTTTCACAAATAATCCATAATGCCATTTCAATTTTCACCTTTTCTTAAAACATTACATTGAAGAAATATTTGTAAAGAAGAATAAAAGATGTGAGAAGAAAGAAAGCATAATATTTATGGTAAAAATAATTTAATAAATATAAGAAAATAAAAAGAAATATATTGAAATGAATAAGGAAGAAAGCAAGCCTAATGAAAAGGGTGTGTGGTTAGTTTTGTAGAGAATGGAGACAGATGAGATGATGGAAGGAACAAAAATTTATGTGAGTGTGATGAACCGACATGTTAGATTGATGGGCTTGTCCATTGGGCCACTTGTGTTGGGGGTTGATGTGATCAAAATCTACCTCACACATGGACCCCTCCCAACACACATTTTGTTTTTTCTCACTCTAAAGGGATTCTCACGTCAATTCACTTCTCATATTAAATGCCTCTTTCCTTCCACATTTTCAATCTCCATTCATCCATAAATTATATTACTTCAACGGGTTAAATATGTTTTTAATCCCTATATTTTGGTACGATTTTGGGTTTAGTCTCTCTTTCAAATTAAGGTACAATTTAGTCCTTTAACTTTATAAAACTCTGATTTTAGTCCTTTGTACCAATTTTTTTAACTTTATTTGCTGTTTCAAACGCGTTTCTCAGTTAACATTGAAGCAAAAATGTGTCAAACAGTGTAAACAATCCAAATGCTATAATGAAACGTACTTGAAACAACAAATAAAGTTAAAAAAATTTGGTAAAAAATACTAAAACTAGAGTTTTCTAAAGTTGAAGGATTAAATTGTACCTTAGTTTGAAAGAGGGACTAAACCCAAAATCGCCCAAAGTATAGGGACTAAAAACATATTTAACCCTTACTTCAACTAATTTTACTTTTTTTTCCTTATATTCATTTTTATTTCATAAATAATTTTCATAATTATCACATCTAACATAATAGTTTTACATAATAACTTTTATTTCATAAATACATATTTAATAGTTTCATATAACTTAAAATTGTGCTTTGACTTTTCTTGTTACATTATAATTATAAGGACAATATATAATTATAATTACACATATACAGAATATTGCTCCAAGTTAAAATGTTTGTGGAGACACCTTATCACTTGGATTTGTTCCTGGCTGGTAGTCTATAGATTTTGGAAATATTTTTTTTTTAAAAGTGAACGAAAAACTACAATAAATAAATATGAATATAAATAAAAAATTCCCTTGAAAATAATATAATATTGCACCGTTATTTAAAATAGTAAAATGATTGGACAATTGACAATTCCTAAGGAGACTGAAACCTGCGGCAAACAACTGAGGCAAACCACGAGAATGTGATAACCTTAACCTAAAAATATAATTGCCGAGGAATTAATTAGGAATGTTATGCCATGTGTGTAGCAGTAGTAAGAAGTTTTTGTGATTTTTCTTTTCAAAATAAATCCATTACGATTTCTTTTTAAATTAATATGTGTTAATATTGTTTTCCAAACTAATTTTTTTCATAATTTGTGTTGATAATTTAATTTGTCATCGGAAAATTCGTTTGGAAAGTCCAGTACTTTAAAATTCAATTTTTTTAAAAGATTAAATTATAACCATCGATAACTTTTCAGATATTAAATATTTACTAGTTTTAATGTTATTTCATATTGTAAATTTGATCATTATGAATAATTAAGATGTATTTTAGTAAATAATGATAACAAAAAATTAGAATCCCTTTTGCTAAATTTCTTTAAAAAAATTTTATAATATACCTAATTGTCATTATATAAAAAATGTATTAAAAAATAAAATAAAAAAGCATGAATAACTACACAAAAAATTATAATAAAATTACATTATATATATATATATATAAATAAGCAAAGTTTACTTATTATAAAAAACTTAAATAAATAATATATTGATGAAAAACAATTCAGTAATCAAATTCATGAGATATTACAAAATTTATCATTAATTAAGTAACTCTCACAAGCAAAAAAAATTTTAAAACTCATTATTTTTTTTTTTAGATTCTTAAATTTCACAATAAAGTTTCATGGTTATTATCTCATGTGAAATTTATTGTTCAGTACAAAATGAATATATAAGACATATGTTCCTTCATGTGAACGTTAAAGCACCAAAGTTAAAGAGAAATTTATGAAGAAAGTCCAAATAAGGGTCCCCAACATGGCCATCATCGCTTTATTTTCCTTAATAATTCACTCTACACAAAATACTTTACGTCTCTTTTCAATAATATAGATTTAGCTTAAATAAGACACTACTGAATATGAGTTTTACCAAATATTGTTTAAGAACAAACAACACCTGTGTATTTAAAGTTTTTTTTTACACTGTTAAATTGTAAATAATCATATGATAAAAGTTTATTAATTTAAAATAATTATCATATCAGTTTTACTAATGAAAACTTTTTACTGATCAATAATATATATAATTTTGTATCGAAACTGATGGTATATATATGCAAATTAAATTCCTAAACGAGTTATGTTTGCCAAGTTATTAGTAACACAGAACATTTATGGAACAAATATTTGTTTCGTTTTTTCTTGTGAATTTAATGATTTTAAGTGGAAAAAAATGACAAAAGTCCTGAAATGGGGCTTTATTTATTTTAATTATGGAAATAATGAGTGCAATATATATATATATATATATATATAAATAAATAATGAGTCCTGTACTTTTTTATATTTAAATTTTCAAATAGAATAAATCTGTCAGACACTCTCTGTAAATCCTAGATATGAATATTTGTTGCTGCTGCTGCTTCCCAAGAATGAAAAGTTAATATTGTTAATTTTTTATTGAAAAACAAAAGTAAATATTGCTGCGAAAGGATATATTTTACTCATATGCCATGCACAAAACAAAAGAAAGAACATAAGAAAGAAGAAAGTGGAACATAATATGAATAGCCAGTTCTGCAAAAGCAAGATCTGACAGTAGAAACTGCAGAAAGCTGTTAATCAGCTGTAATGAAAAATGAGCAAAATCAATGATTTAAGAAAGAACTTATTAAGAAGATCATCAACCATTCATGAAGACTACATATTTTGATGTCTCTAAGATTAATCAAGACATGAACATCATCTGCAAAACAAGGACTAAGGAAAAAAAAAGCTAAGGCAGTTTAATATAAGTTACATAGATTTCATGAGACAGAGAAGTAAGATGAAAGATGTAAGTTGATGATTGAGTTTACCTGATGAAATGGATGAAGAAAAGGTAGAGTTAGAGTGGATGGAAAGTTCCGAAGGGATGGCATGATCCAATAATGCAGAATGGAGCCAGAAGAATCAGATCAATGCGATCCCTTTGGAACTCTTCACCCACAATAAGGTATGATATTTTTGGTGTGGGGTGGTCCAAAAAGTGGTTGTAGGTTTGTTTGTGATTTATAGAGTGAGAAGAGAGAAAGGTGAATGTGACATGAAGAAATTGTAGATGAATGAGTGTTTCTGAAATTACGCTTTCAGTGCTATTTATGTGAACGTCAAACATTCTTCTACTGCCTGCTTTATCTTGTCTCAAATCCTTTCCTTAAATACCAACCATCTAACACGTACCACCTACTTTTTCATTATTATCTTCAAATTAAACTTACTTTCACCTTTTTATATATTAATTAATTACCTCAACCTAATCAACTTATTTTTAATTAAATTTTTTTATTATACTAAATATTAAAAAAGTTATATTTTTTATTTGAATATATATTGTTTAGTTTTTTCATTAACGAGTGATGTAATTAATTCCTCTTACAAATATCTGATTTCTCATTTATGTTCACTATTTGCCATATAATTTATGGTATATCAATTAATATAAATAATATATTCAATTTATGGTATGAAGTATATATAAGCTTAAAAAAAAAAGATGTAGAATATTCTTTTGAAAAGGTTGGAGAAAACTTATATTAAAGGCATTGATTGATTCAACAACTTTTTATTTGTGTGGTGGATTCTTATGAGCCGTTGAGGAGGCATCAATCATGACATCCAACTGATTAAATACTAAAGGTCTATTCAGCTTATACTTCAACGAATAATCTTCGATTTCCAGAATAAACCACAACAACACATTCATATGGACCCAATTATACTCTTTTATTCAGGAAAATTAAACGATTAATATTCTCACTAAATTATGATAAATATTGATCTACACAATGATCTAGTAGGGTTGTGTATTTAAATTTTCATATTAATTAAATATAAGAAAATTTTATAATATTTAAATTTTATTTTATAAATTAATTTTATGAGACTGAATTAGATTTAAAATTCACTAGTATCATGTTTAAAATTATGATATTTAAAATGAAAATTTATGATCGATACCAAGCTTATATATTAACACTCATTAATTCTTACTTTAATTTTTCTATTTATGACATAATTTCAAACAAAATTATAAGTTTAATAATCGAATAGTTCTATCAAATTTTACTTAGATAATCTAATTCATTTAATTCATTCATCAGTCTTAATATAAACATATACATATAGTCGGTCTTAAAAATTTACGATCTTTACTTTCGGAAAGACCGGTATCTAACGGTCACTGTGCATGTATTTGTAAAGAATTTAGAAAATAATTCAAGATATGAATATTGAAATATTGTCTAAAACTTGTAATATTTTAATTTTTTGGATGATTTAATCTCTAGCTATATAAAGATTTAACTAATTTATTAATTAAAATGAAAAAGGCATACGAGTGAGGAAAAAATTAGTACATTTGATTATTGAGATAGGTATAGAAAAAAAAATTAATAATTAACATTTTTATATTATTCGTTGTACTTAATATTTATTTCTTTTCTCATTAAATCAGTTTAATGAATTTAATCAATTATAACAAATATTTATTTTTCATTGAATTTAGTTGAACAAAAATAAAAAAGATGAAACTTAAAATAATTTCTACAATGTCAAAATTGTGTCTATATGACACGACTTCTACATAATTAAAATAAAAGCATTTTTAATTGTTTTCTCATGAAATCATATCAAGTTAATATGATTTATTCATAGTGATAATTATCTTAAATTTGGCATTATTTTGAAAAATTTATAATAGAATTCTACCACTCTCCAAAAAAAAAAAACCAGCACTGACATATTATACATATTCAAGTTTAACATTTTCTTATAATTTGTAGAAAGATTTACAATATAATTAATATAAAGTCTACGAATTTATATGCAGGCATGATAGAAGGGATATTAGTCTTTTATGTAAGTATTAACAAAAGAGAGGAAGATAACTAAAACTTTTTTTTTATATATATATAATAAAATATTAGAAAACATAGAGAAAAAATTATCAGTCTAAGATTAAGTGTCCAATTATAAATAATAATAAAAGAAAGAAGAAATGAAATAAATAATACACAAATAGTTGTCATATGTCACAAACTTTGACATTTTAATATAACTAAAGTAGAAACTTACTCTTTATTGTAGGACCCAATGCACACTTAAATCTTAAAGTGGACCTTTAACTCTATTTGTGGCTACTTGTTAATACTATACACATATATAAATATTCACACTCTTATTATAATGGATTACTTAATTATGAGAAAATATGATTATTGATTTAAAATAAAAATTAGAAAAAGAAAGACTTGGATTGGGTCCATTAATGAGAAGGTTTAGCATTTAAGCTAATTATATCTTTCCCACCAATCCTCACATGATAGCCGACAAGAAGTTTTTGAATCTTTCGAGATTCAACCCACAATCTAAATACTATAATTTTATATAAACATAGTTCACAAATCCTTTTACTAAGATCCCTTGGTTTAGTCAGATCGTAGATCGATGAGGAAATCCCACCAAAGATTTGGTTCATATCTTAGATTTTTTTTTCTTAACTTTGGGCTTGTTTGACATACATTTTGTAAACAAAAAAAAGGCTTAATTTATAGTTTTATTTTTTGTGAAATATAAATTTAATTCAACGTTATTAAATATGTTTGTAAAGTTTCCATTTAATTTATATATTATAACTTAATCATTCTTAATAAAATTACGTTTTTCCTTTCAAAAAGTGAAATTCAAATGAAGGAAAATTTAAGTTTAATTCAATTTTATCAATTTTGTGTATAGGAAACTACAAACTATATGTTACAAAAATGTAAAAATTTCCTTGTCAGCCTTTATAATGAATTCAGGGAATTCCATTTCTAATGTAAACAATTATAAAAGTGAGAATTACATAAGTATCATTAGATCAATTGAAGCTAAAAATATATTTTCTTCATAATCATGTTGAAACACAAAAAGGCAGATTATCCATATTACCCATATGTAAATTTGTCACTCATAAGGAGCCCCATAATTGTAATCCTTATTGTTTATGTAATCAAACTTAAGTGCAACTTGTAAAAAAAGTTAAAATATGAAAAAAAACAATGTGTCTTTCAGCATAAACTCACTAATACTTCATTAAATCCTTAAAGAGATTGAAATTTCGAGTAATACATTAATCACATCAGGACCTATTCGACCAGAGCCACCACTTACCCTTCTACCAACATAAACTTGATAGAAAATGCCCTTACTCAATTTCCTTTCGACCTTAAATATAGGAGAGTTACCAATTTCTACTTACAATTAATGGAAGTGAAGTGGAATAGAAACATTTCGAGATTATGGTTTTGGAATAAACAAGAGAGGGATTAGGGTTTTGGGATTTTACTAATTTATAGGGATTTAGGATTTAATGAACCTTACCTACATATCAAAGAAAATTAAACCAACTCCAGAAGAACAAATGGTGACTGAGTGTGAGAAGAACAAACTTCTTCTCCTTTGTGAGTCAACGCGAGACAAAATGATTATGGATTGAACGAATGATTAGGGCGTGAATGAACAGGAACTCACCGGAGAGTCTACGACAGTGACCTGAGTGAAACGAGTGCACTGAGTATGTAGTGAAAAAAGTGCGAGATCGAGAGAGTTTTGTGCAAAGTGGGAGAGTGCGAGAGCAGAAGAGCTCGGTGCACTAATTGTGAAGTGGAAGAGTACGAAAAAGAGAGTGCGAGGGCAGGAGAGGTCTGTGAATGAGTTTAGGGTTTAGTATTAAATGTCAAGATAAAAATATTACTTTTAATTTTTAATTATTAATTATTTTGAAATCCGTATGTAAAATCGGTAGGTAATTTTTTTTTCACTTCCTGATATTACATATGGATCTATCCTTGATAAAATTCCTACACCAACCCACGAATATTACATACAAAAAATTTGTAGATAATTTTTTTTGATATAACATACGAAAAAATTTGTATGTAAGACCATTTCCAAAATCCATACATAAAATTCGTATGTAACAAGACATTTATCTACAAATCAAAATCCGTATGTAATAATTGATAGATAATTTATATTTTTTTTTGTAATGGATGTATACATTTAATTTATATTTTTTATTTTAGTCTTATTTTTATACGATGTAAGCAATACAATCCCTTATATTGTAAACATGTATAGGAAAACAAAATTCAAAAGTTAGTAACACGATAAACCTTTATTAAGATGGATTTTCAAAAAACTTTTATACCAACTGAAAAAAATTTAAATCTAATTTAATTTTATAAAACATGTAAAGTAAAATTTAAATGTCACTTATATATTATAATTAAATTAAATGTCTATATAATATAACATCTCTGCTTTAATAGTTTAACAAAAGTTATGTATTCTTACAAAATTTTAACAAGTGAATGACATGTGTACATTTGTTTGTTTAGGTTAAATTAAATTAGATTTTACTTAAAACATTAATGTTAAGGATTTAAATCAACTTTTAATTTTTATGACCATTATGATATCTCTTAATAAAGCTTTTATATGTGTATATTTTCATGAATAAATTAACTCATTCATAACTTTTACTTTGTTTTGTTCCTAAATTTAGTGTGTTTTAATATTTTTTTTTTGTGTTTTGGTTAATATAGGTTTGTTTTATCTCTAATCTCTCATTGAGTGTGTGATATAAGAAAATAGATAATAATTTTAGTGGAGGAAAACAAGTTGGAACTCAAGGAAGCATGATTGGATAAATACCCACTTCATGGGCTCTAGAATTGCACCCAAGGTTGTAACATGAAGAAAATACTTACATGTAGGGTTATATTGCCATGCACCACCCCCAAATGACTAGAAAATCACCATTAGACGTTAGACTGACTCACTGGATGAGTCGTTGGGCAAAAATTTGGCTCGTCCAACAAGTTACAAGTTAAGGAGTATCATTTTTAGGCCTTGTTGGGGGGAATAAAGCCGATGGGCAAGTTTATCATCCTTGATACACGAAAGTGGGTATTTAATAATGTTTTCATGATTCATCATTCTTACACAAATAGAACCACTTAGGGTGCTTGAGAGACACTTTTAGAGGTTGTTTGAAGTGATGGGAAACTCTCTCTCTCCTCTTTAGGTTTCCTCCTTCATCCATGGTGGTTTTCCCCATTTTGGGGTTGAAGAGGAAGATGGGTTGTAGATTGAAGGTGGAAATGCGAAGGAGAGGTGCGATTAAGGCTTAGAGTAGTTGCTAGGTGCCTTGGGAAAGGGACTTCATCTTCTTTATGGTTTCAATTTCTTTTCTATCTCTTCAATTTGTAAATCCTAGGTTCTCCACAATGGAGAGCCATTTATATTTGTTGAGATTGATTGTAAACTATGGAACTCTTGTGTAATTTTGTACTATTAATGATATACGCTTTTTTAATTCATGTTAGTATTCAATATCCATGCTTAATGCTTGATGTCAATTGATTCCATGCTTGATTTGTGATTCTTGATGTATTGGGAAACTTGAACCTAGAATTGAAATTAAATGCCTAATGGATGCTTGTATCTAGAAATAGAATTGAATGCCTAATGAATGCTTATATCTAGAAATAAAACTTGGTTCATTAGTAATCTTACACTCTTGAACTTAATGCATGGTTGCTTGTTGATGATTCAAGGGATTGAAACTTGATAAGTTATCATAGGCTCGAAGTCACTAGGGATAGAACTAGGGATAGAATTTGAGTATGCTTGTGAGTTGAATTTGACTTGAATTTGGAATTGAAATATTTTATGAATGCATGAGTGAAGTGGATGAACTATAGTCTTAATAAATTATAAATATTTTATGTTACATTTTTTTTCACACCAACTGTTTGATGAAAATACCAAAAAGTGTTTCTTGTATTTTTGTGAACTTTGTGATCTAATTGAGTTAGAATGCTAGAGTTGTCTAGTATTGCATAAGTCCCTTGAGAGAGGACAATATTTATCACTTGCTACACTACGACCGGTGCATTTTTTGTTGATTTTGCAGCCAACAATATGATGGTATCAAATTGATTGACATAAAACAAACATGTTCCATTATAAATAATTGTTGGGAAAAACATATTAGTCATGAAGAAAATTATCGTCTTTACCTCTGAAAATTATCCTACTAATAGAGAAATAAGATTAACACAAGAATACACGTGTAAACTCCAAATTCGGAGAAAAACCACGATTGTTGTCTAAGGACAACCAAAGAATAAGACTGTGTGAAAATTTCTACAACACATAGACTACTCTCCCATGTACGTTGACCCCAAGTACACATACAATCTCAAAAGCAAGAATGTAACCCAAACCTCACAACACTATACTACAAGAGTATAAGAAAAATAATATATAAGCTTAAAGTGTTTTTGACTCGAGTAAGAAACACCATGGACTTAAAGTCCATTATATAGTCACTAACATCCACTCCCTAGCTTATCCTAAGCTATATAGGACTTTTCGAGACATTATTTTCATCAGCCCAACCATATCCATCTTGATTAAAATAAACATATCTTCATTGCCTATACCAACAATCATACTCCACCATAGAGAGTATATTCAACTAGAATCAAACAATCCCAACAATTTTCATACACTCTGCATTAATACCAACCAATGTCTGTGTATAAGCACCACACACCTTGCATGAGTATTAGCCAATTCCCATGACCATACAGATTGCATCATTGCTAACCAATGCCCGTGTATAATCCCCATTAACACTGCATCATTGCTAACAAATATTAACCAATGCCTGTGTATAAATTATAGCTAGAAAAGACTCATCTTAGCACTCACAATCTGCCTAACCAAAAGCAGCCACATGTCACAGTCCTCCACTTTCAAATTTGACCAATCAGGAGTTGTCACATGTCACAATCCTCCATTATAAGATATGACCAACTAGGAGCTGCCATGTCATCTCCTTCTTTCTCAAATAGATATGTAACGTAGCCAGTGTCTTCATTGCCCAGTCACAGCCAAAACAACACTAGACTCTACACCACCAACCTTTACTAGAGAACTAGCCATCATCGTACTGCTAAGGCATGACGATGCAACACTTGCTGACAATGCAACACCCATCGCATCAACCACATGAAATGTCGTCACTACATCGGGACTCCACCACGCATATCAAGTGTCACTGGAACATCAGAACCTTATTATCACCATGTCGTAGCCTACGACACAAATTGGAGCAACAGGTTGTACATCGGCTCTACCACCTCCGTTCGACACTCGCAGACTTCACGCTCTCCACCGCATGTACGTGAATCACTATTGACGTAAACCTGAAATCGCACAATAGATACTTTACCTCCTACAACAAATCGAGCCTCCACTGTCATCAGACACACGTCACTTGAGATGTCATTTCACCTGCCTTGCTAGATAACGCCATTTGCAACGCAAATCCACAACACGTAGATCACTGAAAAAAAACTTAAGCTCCACCGTATTCAGGTCCACGAATGCATCAATAATCATACCTCCAAGAGCACACCACGCAAGTCTGGATCCACAAGCTACCTCGCACGAACAACCAGAGCAGGTCTGTAAGCCGTAGAGCAATTCCTTTATGCACATGTCGCAAACCATGACTCAGACAAATCATATCTCTATCGTGCATCACTCATTGAGCCACACGAGCACCAATAACTACCTTATTTGCATATCTAGGAGCACACTCGCCAAAAAACACGAACTACACTGTGGATCCTGCATAACTCACAATCCATGCACCTCTAAGAACCCGACTGCAAATTCATTGTGCTAACACAATGCCAACAGTGATCCTTCCATCAAATCTCTCGTTGCAACTTCAACCAATAAGGATGATTCTCCAACAGACAAGGAACTCATCTTTTCTAATGTGGAAGATCAAACCAACTTGCAATCACAAAGCATATTAAGAAAAATCCTACCGAATCATAACTTTTATACCATTTGTTGGAAAAACTGCATCATCAATGCAGAAAATTACTGTCTTTACCCCAAGAATCACTCTATTAATAGAGAAATAATATTAACATAAGGATATACAAGAGTATACGGGTAGAAAATCCAAATCTGGAGAAAAATCATTGTCATTATCTAATGACAACCAGAGAATAACACTATGTGAAAATTTGTATAACACAAATATTACTTTCCCATGCCCTTTGACCCCAACTACATCCAAATTCTCGAAAGCAAAAATTTCACTAAAACCTCACAATACTCTATTACAAGAGTATAAAAAAGTAAAAAAAAAAAAGTCAAATATAAGTTTAAAGTGTTTTTATTGGAACAAGAAATAGCATAAACTTATAGCCCATTATATATTTACCAATCTATAGCTTATGTAACAATCAATGTTAAATATTTTCATTGTCTCCTAGAAAACCAGAAAAAAAAAAGCGTTATGATAGATAGAATTTTATGTCTAAGTTAAAGGTTGATGATAAAAACAATAATTTATTTAGCCTTGAAACCAACTTTAATATAATTGTTTTTTTCTCAACAACTTCTCAAATGCACGTAGGCCCATTAAAAAAAAATCCTTTCTTTATGATAATGATACCCTTCTCCATAAAATGTGGGAGCACCACTTAGGAAATTGCTCTTTTATGTTTGTACTCAAGATTCATATTCTCGTATTAATTATTAACCAAAGGGAAGTAAAACTTAAGAGATAAGTTAAGAAAAATTCAGAACACAATTGTAAATCATTAATAAATGTTCTGTATGCCTTCTTTTGGAGAACATTAAATCCAATTATTTGATACTATTATGAACTTCAGTTATATATGCTAGTTTTAGTTAAGTTTCAAAAAATTGTGCTTTTAGTTTGAAACAACTTAAGTATTATATACCCATAATTTTTGAAACACTATTAGAAACCCTATTCTTATTACTTTATTCCATATGACTTAATATTTTCTTAAAATGTAGATAAACTTGATTAAAGTAGAATAGTATATGATATTCGTGAATAAATAATTGTTTGAATATATAGTATATTCACAACTAATTACACACAAATGTTTACAAGCTATACAACTTAGGGAAAATATTTTACAAAACCAAATAAATAAACAAATTTTCCATTTTCTAACACCAATATTCCCTTATTCAAGTCTGTATTGATCTTATGAAAGAAAGAATAGAACACATTGAGAGTTACACTATTTAAAGAGAGGGTCCTTAATATAGATTGTTATTAATTATGGGGACCAACAAGATAAATAAAGATTATTTGTCTTTGAGGGAAGATGAAGGTTGCAATCAAACATAAAATGGTGTTGGGGAGAAGCTAGACATCGTCTATTTCTCATTATCACATCTTATGTTAACATTTTCATTCATTATATATGCTTTTGCTTTTATCATCACATTTAAACCCAATAACGTTATAATTTATTTAGTACATAAAATATTGGTAACTAATGTTTATGTCTAATTTATAATTTATTTGGTAGATAAAATATTGCAACTATGATTTCGGTCTCTTAGTTTGTTATTTTTAGTTTTATTTCCTATTATATATATCCAGTGTAATTATAGTCTATCACTTCATCTTTCATCCTTTTATATTATTACATGATATTAGATTAAACACCTTTTACCCCTTCTGCCTTTATCTTTTATTTGTTAATGACTTCATATGGATATCTATACTATTTTAGTTCTTTTTTTAAGGTTGAACTTTATATAATATATATTTTTAATCTTTAACATTATTAAATTATAATATTATTATATTTTTTATTATTTTATATATTATTTAACTTTTTATATGTATTAGATGAAATATTTATTTTATTTTTAAAATATAGATTTAAAATTAAAATTAGATTTATAAAAACATTTATGTTTAGAAATAGATTTGGATTTTCAATTTGAAATTTGGATCTGGATTTACAATTTTGGATCAGAATTTTAAAAAGATCTAAATCTGGTTTTTCACAAGGAGTAAAAATATCATATCTATATATATTTGGATGTAGGATTTTTAAAAATCAAATCCATGTCCACCTGAACAAAACCACACGTACAAGTTCAAGAAAGAGGAGGCATAATTGAAATAATAAAAAGGTAGAATGGTCATTTTAAGATTACAGAGACACAAGTAATAACTATAGGGGTACAGAAAGTAAAAGCCTTATTTCAATATATGTTATGCAAACAATGGTCGTGGATCTACTTAAGAAAAACAAAAAAGACTTTTGCTTCCCTTTAATAATTTCTTTCTCAACTTTTCAGAAAATTAAAATAATTTCATTTTCAGAAAGAAAATTCTTGAATATATTTTAAATTATTCTGTAAACGTTTTTTTAAGATGACAAGTCTTTTTATAGGATATTTGAGAATAAAAATATATAAAATACTTACAAATTAATTTCAGATTACAAATTATAGTATATAATTATTTCCTGTATCTCTTCAAAATGTATGATTTGAAAACTTTGAGTGAATCTCGAATAATTTTTTTTTTTAAAGTGCAAAGATTTTTCTGAAGTCATTTTCGTTATTTTAAAAGAACGCTACTTTTTTCTCATGGGAGATACAACCGGCGGAAAAAAAAGAAGAAAATGTGAACGATTAAATTACAAGTTTAGAAATTATATAAAAAAAGACGGTAATATCTCAAAATATAATATCAAAGTATATAATAGTCATTACACTTTTAACAAAAACAATAACAGTTGACAAATACAAGAACTATAAAGTTGTTACAGTAATCAAAATAACCATAAAGAAACGTTATCTACAAACTAACTAATCAAAACTATATACAAGGAAACTAATTAAAGCTACTAGACATCAACAACTCTTCTATCTATCATCTGTTTCAAGGAAACTTTATCACTCTCTACTCACACCTATAGGATGATCATAGCCAAAACCATAATAAGAAATATACCAATAAACACAAACAAAAAGGGCAAGCTATATATTAAGACAATTCATATAATACATTAATATATCAAGCATCATACATAAATCACATAGAACAATTAAATCAAACATCTTAAACATGCCAATACTTAGATTATTTAGAATGAATGTCGAGCTATGACACGTTGTACACTTGTGGTGGCCTCTACTACTTTGCAAAGTCATTGCCAATGAGTTTCACCCTACCACACTCATAAGGTTAGTCTGTTCCATTCCTTGGATCATACTAGAAGCACCCAAGACTAAGATCTCCTCCTACTCTCACCACATGTGTCAATCTTCTCTACTTGAGAATGAAAGATTATTAAAGTGTCAGGATAACCTCTAAAACTGAGTTTCCTGCATTCATACTAATAGTACTTGAAACCAACACCATGAAGTTCCTCCTTGGAACTCATTTTCACAACTTTGAAACCCTTGAGATCACTTCACATTAACATAATGTACCAATACATGAAACTTCTGGTCATACATTAAAAAACTAGAAACACCCATAGAAGTCATCAGAAATCACACAATAACACAAATTTTCTTCATAGCAGCTTGATACCCACATTAGGCAAGGAAAACAGCTTGGAAAGCCTCTCCAACAGCTCCAAAATGGTCCAAAACCTCCAAATTGACCCAAGGAACGTCCAAAACTGATATTCAGAACCTTGAACTTGAAATTTCCAAAATCTGAAAAACCCAAAATTGGTACAATGGTGCTCAGCCCCCCTTAAAAGGGCGATCGGGCACTAGATCCCTGAACAGGGGCACTCAAGGGGTGCCCAACACTACATCAACTTCTAAAATTCACCTATTTTGACTTTGGTAACCCTCTACACAAGTTTAAATGGTTCCTACAACCTCTTAGGCATTGAGAATTATCTAAGAATTGACCTCTAACTTGAAATGACCACTCCAAACCCTAAACTACCCTTTATAGACTACCTAAACCCAATTCTACCATTCCATACACCAAAACAAAAAAACTAAAGGCCTAGACAAGTTCTAAGTAACTCAATTATAGGCCCCAAACTTCCCAAACCTGTCCCAACTCCTCATTTCAGAATTTCACAACTCAAACTACCTATTTGCACTAAAAACCACTCAACCATCAATCATGGACCCCAAAATAGTTTCCACCCAAACCATGCTTCTAACAACCTTCAATTGTTCCCATAACAGACTTGCATACCAGTTTTCTTATACCCATACTTAATTCACCAACTCACTTAGTAAAACCCTTTTTTTTTCTAGTCTTAAAACTCATGACTTGGTCTCATATTACTCCAAACAAATTTTAGCCAATTACAACATCCAAGATACATTTAAAACACACAATGAACATTAGTAAATACATTACAATTGTATCATATTAGAATTCACCCAATCAAACAACTAAAATTCTACTAAATTGCATTAACAAAGTATAAGTATTTGATCATATAATTTAACCATTGTGATATACATACAAGTACTAAAACTAAATAACAAACACTAATTAAAATTTAATATCTAGTTTCCCTTACCTCACAAAGAACAGTCTAACTATAAGAATGTCTCACCGGTTGCTAGAAACGCAAGGAATTTTTAAAAAAACCTATGAAACACGATTTGGAAATGGAATGAGTCCTTAGGACCTCAGACTAACAAAGAACAAGATGAAGAAGCAACACATGCAATGATGAACTGCTTCTCCTACTTTCAGATTAGGAACAAATGAGAAGAAATGAATCGAAACTTACTTGCTCTATTCTAGAAATTGATCGGTGGATGTGGAGATTACTCCGTCGTGATCTCTTAAGAGCTTCCTGATCGTCAATCAAATGATTGAGGAGTTAGAACTCTTAGAGAAAATAGGGAGGAAGTTAAGATAAATAGTTGTAGAGAGATGATCAGTGTTTTAAGTAATGAGACGAGTTTAAGAAATTCTATTTATTTAATCAATTTAATTTTAAATTTTTAATACTTGATCTTATTATTTTAAAACACCTACCAACTCTAATATTTTATTTTTTAGGTCCTTATAAAGACAAAATAAAAAAAATGAAAAATGATAAGTTACCAAAATGAAAAAAAAGTATAAGAAATTATGAAAGTGAAAAATAGAAAAGTTTGTAAGCTTGTATTGCAAATTTTTCTTCTGACTTCCATAATAGAAAAATGACTGATGATATGCTTATGACATTATTAATTTAGAATTATATTTTAAATTATACCATTTTAAATATAATTTTAAATTATTTAATCTAAAATACTATTTTTAATTATAAAATTTAAAATACAATTTTAGATTATATAATTTAAATTATAGTTAACTAAAAATAATATTTCATAATTATAACCATATTTCAAGTTTCATAATTTTTTATTTCTTAGTATAGAACTATATTCTTATTTTTTAATCTAGAATCTAAACTATAGTTTTCAATTATATAATTAATATATTTTAAATTGTGTTGTATATGTTTTAAATTGTATAATTTAAAATATAACTTGGATGGATTGTTACGAGACCTATCTAAAATACGAAATAGATCTTTTTTATTTATATAGTAGAGGCTATTTTAATAAACGTCATAATTTCTTTCGTAGATAAAATATTTGTAATTAATGTTAATGAGTAATTTAAAATTTAATTAATTACAAATTATAATTTTTTATTTATAATAATGATTATTTTAGAAATTAATAATTTTTAATTTATAAATTATTATCTAAAGTAATCATTTTACTAATTATTTTTGGTCTCTAAAATTAGTTATTATTTAAATATTTTCTTGTAACGTTAGGTTAAATATTATTTATTTAATTAATCTCCACACACTTTTATAACTGTGGAATAACAAGGAAAAAAAAAGAGAAACAATAAAAAAAATTGAGAAAAAAAATTATGCGAGAAGATGAGTAACTACTATTTTCTTTAAACAAATATGCACGAAAAGTTATGAAATATGTGTTTTTTCAACACAATATAAATCAATTATTTTATGTTGCAAATCATGTTAACAGCTGTTTCAGCTCTTTCGAATATTATATATGTCTTTTGATAATTAGTTATGAGTATTATAATAATAAATAATTAAAGTCATGATAATTAAAACATAATAAATAAAATTGCTAGTAATAAATAAACTTATTATCAATAGACAAAATCATTATTTTTTTTCCATTTTAAATAACTTTTCTTTTCTGTATTTTTTTTTAATATTTTTGGGTTGTTTTATTTTATCTTCTGTCTTTATTTGTTCAGCATTACATTTGTGAGATGACATATTCAACATGTTGGTTAAGTGTATATATTCAACATGAATATGAAGTCTGGCCTTATTTTATGGCCGGTTGTTCAACGTGTATACCATTTACCATATATAAATAATAAGAAAACACCATCTACTTATGCTAAATAACTAAATTAAATACATTGAATTTCCATATCTATATATATATATATATATATATATGAAATTTAATTAAATGTAATTTTTTTTCTATGTTTTAGATTAGCATACATGATATGATTTTGAGTTATGTAGCTTTTATTTTAAAAATTAACGTTGAAGGTGATTTTTTGTATTCAATTTTTATTTTAATATTGTTATATTAGGTTAATTTTAGTTCTTTTATTTCGAGGTTTTCTCCTCTTTATTATTTTGGTGATGATATTGGCTGATTAACAACGTTAATGTAAATTGAGATTTATCAATTTTTTTTAATTAAAGTACGTTTTTAGTTACTGAATTTATATGTAAAATTTGAATAATTTTCTCTCAAATATATATTTTAGTTTTCAAACTTTAAAAATAAATAAATATAGTCACTTTAATTAATTAAATATTTTTGGGTGTATTAAAGAGTATTATAGGTTAATATTTAAACTGGATCATGTTAAAATAAGTATAAACAACTTAAAAATCATTCTAAAATGTGTTTGAGACGTAAAAAAATTTAATGAATTTAAGTTAAGAAGACTACATCCAATTATTTTTAAAGCTTAGAAACTAAAATTAATAAAAAAAATAAAATATTTGTTGCATAAATCTTTTGTATTATATACATAATCATTATTAGGCATATGTTTAGGGAATTGTTGCACCTTTAATCAAGCTGTCCAGGAAGATATAGGCACAATATTATGGATTTACATGCATATGCTTAGGAAATATGATTGTAACAAAAAAAAATCTCTAGAAAAGAATTGTTTGAATAGGGGTTTTAAAATTTTTTGCAAATAGGTGTTTAAGCTCTTTTGTAAGAGTTAGATAGTCTTTAATAAGTGTTAAATACTTAAGTATTTAAAAAAGCATTTAGGAAACCTACTGAAAACGAAAGCAATAAGGCAAACTTATTTTTATACTAATTCGCTCCAAACTAAGTTATGTCAAATTCTCCTTTAAGCACACCTAAAAGGTTTCACTAATCTTTCAAAGATTACAAGTGAGTCTAACCACTCAGTTTTACAACTAACCCAAATAATTAGACGAGTTTCACCACTCTTGATATAACATTAGTTCAATTAACTAGACCATTTAACTCCACTGAGTTAAACAAACAAGTGTTTTGATTCTGAATATACAGAAAAACAACAAAGATGTTTTTGGAATACAAGTAGAGAAAACAACTCTTATAGAGATGATATAAAATCAATACAAGTTCTGAAGACTTGCAAAGAACTTTTCTTTTTCAAAAAGAAAGACTTAGACGATGTAAGCTTGAGAGAGAATAGAGTCAACGTGAGAGAATGTTCTAAGCGTGTTCTCTTTCTTTTTTTTCTTCATGGGATTCTCGTAAGTAGGTAGTCTTTTAGTACGAGGTCAGAGGCTATGTTGCATCTTGCAGAGGCAACTATGTTGGTTGAAGGAAACATTTATAGAATATCTTCTTATCTCTCAAAATTTTTCTAATGTGATGCTGACTTTTTAATAAAGCTTTGTACTGATATTGATCTGCATATAAAAAAAGAACACAACACAACAGATAAGAGAATACTAACACGCACATGCATTAAAAACTTTAAACACTCCTAGGCTTTTAGGTATTATACGTGAATCAGTGTTTAAACATGATATGTTTGAGTAGTTTATAGTGTTTATATTTTTTATGCATACCGCTTTGCGTTTTTATTCTAAATGGTTTGCATTGTTAAACGCTATTTCATTAGATGTTTTTGTTATGCTATTCCACTATACACTTTTGTTAAACTTCAAAATAAAATTTGCTTAAACAATCTTGTCTTAACCATGATACCAAAATAGAGTAAGTATCAAGTATATATGAATGTTCCTTATATTTGAATAATAATAAAAATATATATTTTCATAATTTATTAAAAATATATCCAAATTTGAGATATAGACAAATTTTAATTTTATTAATAAATTTAAGAATTAAAAACATATTTACAATTTACACGAGCACTTTTTTATCTCGAAATTTAAGTGGCATGTAATGAATGTTACTTATGTTGTGATAATGCTAAAATGGTTAACGTGTGCTAAATATGTAATTATTATTTATAGTTTTGGCTTAATTAAATTTCAAATTTATGTTAAATTTGAGTATTTTTAATTAGTTCTTATTAAATTTTGGTCTGTAGAGTATTTAACATTTTGATGTTTTTTAATTGAATTTTTATCTTTTAATTCTTGATTAACTATTATGTGTCCAATTATCTTGCTTGTCTTCATATATTTAAAAATGAGATTCTATAATTAATATAAAAATGATATTATGATTAAAAATAATCGAGTTTAATTGTTTTCACTAATAACATATTAGATAATAAGTTGTCATGTTCTTTATGATTTTTATATCATTAATTATAATGAATCGGGACAGTTTCAATTACTACATAGATGAGAGTATTTTTGTTATCTAATCTATTTTTACTTGAAAACAATAAAAATTATTCATCACTTTATATTAACTATAATATTATTTTTATAGTAGTAACATTACCTCAATATTTTTTTTATTAGGTAAAAAGAGTAAGCAAATGAAATAAGTTATCGTGTTACTTAATAAAGAAATTAAATAATAAAAACTCAATTGAAAAAAAAAATCAAAGTAACTAATATACAAAAGAAATTAAATAAAAATTCAATTAAAAATACTTAAATTTATGAAAAGTTTAAAACTTAATTAAACTTATAAAATTTTATTATAAAAATATCTTACTAATTTATATTTATATTATTTTAGATAATTGCAAGAAGCAAATCTATGCTATAACTATACTGTTGCTACTATCAATTTTACATTTCTTTTCTTGGAATTGATTGTATCTTCGATTTATTATATGTGTGATTAATTAATATAAATTGCAATCGGCATAAATATTAGTTCATCCCACTCTAAGACTGTTATTATACGAGAATTTTTATAGCTTTATTACGTGTATGCTATATTATTCTTTCTTTGTATAATAACACACACACACATAATATATATATACTTTCCTTTTATCTTCCAATATTTAAAATAATTTATTTTTATCTACTTTTTGTTAGGTTTATAAAAACGGGGATTTGTTAAAAAAATATATATAATGAGATCAATTATATAAAAAGTTAATATTATTTTCAACTTAAAATTTTAAAACAATAAATTAATGAATTTTTACTCTTATATGATATTTTACTATCTTACTCCTTTCAAACTGATATTTATATTTCTAACACTTCTAATTCAGATATCATCACATCTAGAATGAAAAATGTCTCTTTGTCCGAATCCTCGAGCTTAATTTATAAAATGATGAGAAACCATTAAGAAAATGTATGAGTGCAAAGAACTAAAATTCTAACCGTAAAATTGGAAATGTATCGATATTATACTGATTACAGATTTATAAAAAAGAAATTCTTTAAAACTAGATGGATGAATAGATTAGTTTATGCTTTTTAATCTTTTTAGGTTGTCCTTGACCTAATTAACTTATTTATGTATTTGTAGAACTAGCACTCCAACAAGTCTCCTTTTGCATCTAAAAGGTAGCAAACAAATGTCATGTCCTTCTCAATTATCAATATCATTGTCCATTGAAAATGGCTAGTCGTGCAAAAAATAATAATAACAATAAAAAATTATTCAAATTCTATTGAAAATGGTAATAAAGAGTGCATTAACTTGAATGTCTTTTAATAGTGTCATTGAATATAGAATATTTGTAAAATAAAGATTCTCCACCCTTATATATACTTTAATTTCTAACTTATGTAATATCATTTCATGTCGAGATATTAATATCTCAAATGTATGAAATTAAATAATTTTAGATAGTTTAATAATACATGATACAATATTAAATCTAACAAATCTCATTAAATAGATTTTCATATATGTAATAATTTGTGTTAACATAGGGTGATCGAATGTCTACTACTATTATAATGAAAAAAACATGAATGTCAAACTAATTTCTAACATAGTGAATTCTGGATTCGTCGTATTCAATTTCG
The DNA here is from genome assembly GCA_027742785.1 of Vigna reflexopilosa. NCBI lineage: Eukaryota > Viridiplantae > Streptophyta > Magnoliopsida > Fabales > Fabaceae > Vigna > Vigna reflexopilosa. The sequence continues at coordinate 26,370,093 of CM050928.1, read as the reverse complement.
TTGATCTTTGGAAGCACTACCTGACTTGTTCCTCGTTCAGCAGTCAAACTTATCGGTATCGTTTAGTTTTCATGTTTATCATTCATATCACATCTACATATATTATTGGGTTAGCATTTATATAGTGGTAAAAGAATCACATGTTACGTGTTTTACTCAGTAAAACTTGGTTTTTAGTAAGCATTTGAAGGCAGAATCCAGAGTAAATTAAATCATGCAACTTTATTCAAGAAGCTTTATATTAAATATATCATTATTTCTAAAACACTATGAATGGTATATTTGTATCTGGTGTGATATAGATATTTATTATAGTTGATATTGTTAGAAATTCCACATCGACTAGAGATAAGATCAATATAATATATAAGTGGATGTAAACCTCACCTTAAAAGTCTATTTTATGAGGTTGAGTTAGATTTAAAAATAACTTTTTAATATGATATCAAAATCATATTTAGATAAACTCAAACCGATTTTATAGAATTGAGTTAGGTTTAAAAATCACATTCTAATTTCTAATTAATACATATATCCAATAATACTATATGGCATGAGTAATAAATTTAATGAATCACGGTTTCCATATTTTCAAATTTCAATCATTATGTATCTGTTCCAAGAATATGGCCAAGTTTAGTGGAGCTGAAAGGATTTAGAAGCATGCATTTGCATTTTGTGCAACAAAACGGATCACGTTTACGGATCATCATTATTAGACTTTCGGTTTGGACGTGCAAGAGAAGGCTGAAAATTGCGGCGCATAAGGAAAATAAAAACATAGGCAGCACAAAAAAGTTTATAATAATAATAATAATAATGAAAAACTATTTTTTGTGGAAGTCTTGGTTTTGACCAACTTCACAATAGGATTTCACTAGTACTAATTAAGATCCTCTCTCTTAGGGACGGGTGCATATCTTTCATGTATTGCATGTTTTGTAGGGTACCTACCTTCTCGGCAGAGACCTAACGAAACCTTACTGGGTCCTAGGCCCTTGGATTTTTCTAATTTTTCATATAATATATATATATATATATATATATATATATGTTTGTTTGATTATATTTATAACTATATATGTGAAAATTTTGAGTATTATTATTTTTTGGTTCACACCTTTAGATTTTAGAATTTTATTATTTACTATTTTAGAATTACGTATAATTATATTTACAATAAATTGATTTTATTGATATTTTATATTTATTTGATGATAAGAAGTTATTGATTAAGCTTCGTTAATAACACAAACATACAAATTGATAACGTTCCGACACATTAAAACACATTTTCTTATTTTTCTTTCCATTTTTTTTTCTTTAGTCTTCTTACTATTGCAAATTATTGTGATTTTAGTCTTGAAATAAATCTTTCAAAAATATGCCAAAACAAATTATCTTCTTTAATGATCTATTATATTTACTAAGAAACTATTTAATAATACTATAAGATATACTGATATTATCGACGAATGTATTTTTATCAATACACTATAATTACCAATGAATTTATCGAAAGATTGTATCATTGAATTTATCGACAAATATATCCGTCAATAATGTGATCGATAAAGTATATGAATTAAATATCCATCGGTAAAAGATGTATATTAAGTTCATCCATTCTCTTTTAACATGATTATTGTTATAGTTGAAGGTGTAGTGGAGACCTGAGCATGAAGCTTAAATTAAGAAAACTTTTCACAGTAAAGCATCTCACAAAATATTTGAGTGTTTAGAGATGCATGCAATGCATGAGATAGTGCTCTTATTGAGGCGGAGAGCACATCTATAAATCCTTGCTAGAACATTAAAATTTTCCAGATTACCACAACAAATGTGTTACCGCCCAAAGGAATCGAACTTCAGAAAAGGATGGTATTTTGCATACAAGTGGTTCAATTACCACTTATAAGCATGTCATTTGTATGGTACAAATCTTCATTCATTTCCTATCCATTATGATATAAGTTATTTACTTTAAAAATTGATGTATATATATGACTTCTTATTTTATTACAAGCACAAGAACTAAGATGGGTTGTGTGCATTGATGAGATGTTTCAACAAACTCATCTACAAAAGGGATCTAACCAGTTTGTTGATGAGAGGTTTAGGAGGACACATGTAAGTAAAACAAAATTCAAACTTGTACTATTTTGTTCCTTTTAAATTTTATCCTTCTATTAACACTGTGCATATTTTTTAATAGGAAGAATTTTTAATTAGAATCTCAAAGGTCAGATCGGAGCAAGGATCATGGCTTCCTCATGATGCATCACAAGCAAATATCGATGACAATGACATCATTATGACATAGTGTTGGGTGGACGTCATTGGTGGAAAAAATAAAGGACAACTATATGGATAAGACAACTTGTTGCCCATTATACTATTGGAAGAGGTACATTGAAGCACCAACCATCTGCATCCAACGGTAGTGGTTAGGGTTATGATGAGCTGAGATAACAACTACAAGCTTGTGACCAAGCTTATGATAATCTCAAACAGGGATTTGAAAATCTCCAAAATTTGGTCATGAGATTCTTGCCTTCAAACGAATAGCCTATGGTACAAGAGCCTCACTCCACCCCAACACTATCCCAAGAATGACATTTTCCAGTGTATCCCACCCTAGTCCAGTCACCCCAATAATAACAGATGAAGAAGAAGGAAATAATTATGATGAATATGATATATCTTATATCAAAGTATTTTATTATCCTCATTCTCACAATGAGTATCTTGTTTTTATATAGAAGTTTAGTGAATTTTGAAACTTATAATGTATTTATTGTCATATTTTCTAAATCTTAAATTAAACCTTGTTTTATGATTACATAAATTCAAGAAACATTATTTCGTTGAATCTAGAAATAAATATTGGACAATCTTAATAAATTATTTTGGATATAACACTTATTTAATACTATTATGTATCTAATATACGAACTGAAATTAGTTACTACTTTAGCATTTCAACAATTATGTTGGTGACATTGGACCATAATCCCTAGTCCATGATGTTAGAATGTTATCATAAATTTGGGTGATATTCATGCACGTAAGATTAAATACTTTGAACTTAAATTTCGAAAAAGGTTTTGAATATATGAAAGAATTAACACTTGCAACAAAAAAATTGATGACTTCCGAAACTCTCTCAAATGAAAGAACTTGTGATATATTATTTAACTATTATAATTTAATGTCTTTTTCTAGACTACTTCATTGTACCAGTTTAACATTAATTATGTCCTACATTTTTACACCTATTTAAGTCTTATTATGCTTAAATATTTTACAATTATTTATATAGAAAATTTTAATTTTAATTTTATTTTTTTTTCAACAATTTTTACTTGTCTATGTTATGTTAAATAATTCGTAATTTTTGTTCAACTAAATTCATGGAATGAAATTATAATCTTATTTTGTTTTGAATTAACTTTATCCATAAGAGTTAAATTGTAATTTCTCAATTTTATCAGTTAATATTTTTTATCTAATATACATATTAAATCACTCACAAACTTTTTTATTCTCTTCACTTTCTACTTTATTTCTCTTAACCCAAAAAGCACTAGTTTCTACTCTCTTTTTTTCTCTTGTTTTCCAATCCATCAAATCTCTTTATCTCTCACAAACTTTCCTTTAATTTCTTTTCACTTTCCACTCCATTTCTTTAATAGTAATATAATTATTTATATTTTAATATCTTTTATCACATATTACTATTTTATTAATTGTAACTATTATATATATTGAGATGCAAAGATGTTATGAAACTATTTTTATCATTATTAATATTTTATATTTTATAACTAATTTTTAAAAGATTCAAAAACTTTATAGATATAAATCGTTCTTCCAGAAAATCGCATGTTCTTTTATATACTTATACATCCATATATATAAAAAATTCTCTTATAAATAGAAAATTTTTATAAATGAATTCTTTTGTGTTCTAATCCTTAAAAACATTCATAAAAAACCATCAAGTCATTCAGATCTTTAATGAGAAGATAGACATTACAAATCCGGATAAAAATATAATACTTTATTTTAAAATAATAATAAATATAGTTTTTGTTTCTCAATTCCAATGTGAACTCACTTTAAAAGAGTTAAATTCCCACTAATTTTATTATAAATTTTAAGCTCCATCGAGAAATTTACCATGATATATAAATTGATGACCTGTGAACATAACTAGAAAGCCTTTTGATTTTATAATTTTGTATATCATTATTATATAGTTAAGAATTGTTAATGAATGAGATATACCCAATTAATTTCTGTATTGAGAATTTTTTTTTTCAAACTCAATATTAATTAATTTACAGAAAAATTGAAAAGAAAGTGACCAGAAAATTAAAGTAAGATAGAAAAGTCCAATTTGATTTCTAACACAGAATAGTACAATGCTTCTTTAACTACATTTTCTTTACAAACTTTAGGTGAGGTCATTCTACACAGAATAAAGTTATTTCACAGTAACTTTAAAGTTTAATTCGACCAATAAGAGAATGTTTAACCTTAAATTCTGTTTATGAAACGAATAAGTTGAAAAAATTACAGAAGAATTTTGACTTTCTCGATCTTATTGAGACTTTCAAGCTCGTCTTATTTTGATTTTCTAAAGCTTTCAAAGGAAGAAAATAAATAAATAAAAAATTGCAACCTCCAATTTTTAGGTTTAAACTTATACATATTCAAGGTCACTAACGACCGTCAAAATAGACGTTCATCAACCAACTCCAATGTAGCTTTAATTCATAATTTAGTAGGTTTAATTCATAATTTGATTTCTACTTAAATTTTTAATTTGTTTTGGTTCTTTCTTTCTTTAAATTTTATGTATTATATATCAAAATCTAAATCACTTTTTACTACTACAAAAATAAAATTTAGTGATTGAAAAGACTTGGTAAAATAACATTAATTAAGATGGTAAAATATATATATATATATATATATATATATATATATATATTTGCTTGTGTATATAATACAATTATCACAATTTACAAAGTATTGAATTGTAACCACAAACGTCGTAGAAATCAAATTCATTATTTAAATCCTAAATCAAGTTCATAATTTACCTATTAAATTTTGAATGTCCAATAAAAGTAAAAGTATGTTTACCTCTTTTCACATTCACATGTAATTTTTAAATGTTAGTTTTTTTCTCAAATACATTATTTAATTCAAATAATAATATAATATAAATATTATTATTATCCAAATCATAAAATGTTTTTTTTATCTATTAGATATCCCTTATATAATTCTATCCCAGTATAAATGGGATTGGTTTGATTCACTATAGAAAGTATCATGGATTCAAACGAATTATTCTAATTGAACTATGGTGAGTCATCTTACTAAAAAAAAGTTATTTATTATAATTTGATTGGTCTAAATGTATAATACTTTCAAAGAATTTAACTAGAGTCTCTGGTACCATCTTGATAAGAGATTTATAATTTAATTCTATTTTCAATAAGAATATAGTTATTGATTATTTAGTTGGTTTCTTTTTATATGAAATTTATATACCCTTATTTTTATCTCTCTTTATTTCTTTTTCTTTTTATAAATTTATTACTTTTATCTTTTAAAAAAAGTATCACCTCTGTCTTATATTCCTTTTGTAATGGAATCACCATTTCTTTTCCCTCCTTCAATTAATTGAAGTTATTTAAATAAAAAACTAAAATGAAAAATTAAATTTTATTTACTTGAATAAAAAATAGTATAACGTTTAGAATGTAAATAATCAAGTTAACATCTAGAAGAACAAGGTGTAGAATTTCATGTATTTGATTAAGGTTTAGCTATTAATCTATATATAAGTATGAAATGATATTATATAAAAAATGTTTGATAATGATATTTGTAATGAGTTATGATAATAAATAATTATACTAAAATTTTAAATAAGAAAACATATTCGTATGATAGAGTGGTCAAATATTGTTGACAAAGTCTCATTTTTAAGTTAGTGGACCTTTTAAAGTTGAATTCGAGTTGTCAAATCCAAATATCAAATAGAAGTCTACTTTGCCTTAGAATTTTCGATGCTAAGTTAATTAAAACTTTAGAATAATAATAATAAGGAAAAAAATTGAGTGCATACTCTTTGGTAGACATAGCAAGCATTTCCAAAAATTAAATATTTTATACAAATAATTTTAATAATATTATTCTTAATTTTTGTGATAAAATTTTAAGTAAGAAGGAATAACTATCATCTTAAATTTGGCGGTTTTATTGGAAACCAGCTTGTTTGTCATTTCTTTCCAATTGAACAAAACGTGGTAGAGATTTATATGCTTATAAAAAATGTGATATTAATGTTATTTGGTATAGGCAAAAGGAAGGCAAATATTTTATCGTCTTACCTTTTTAGGAAGGGATACTTTGTTTGTGTGCTAAAGAACATTTGTTCAAATACTAGGCAAATATTAATTTGAAAAAAAAAATTAATTTTTTTTAACAACTTTTTTACAACACATATGTGATGGTTTGTGATTGATCCGTTTCAAATATTTTTTAAAAAATAAATTCAAACAGACCAATAAAATAATGACACGTGTCCTGTTGTAAAAAAATCGTTAAAAAAATTGTTAACCTATGAGAATTCTATTAATTTATATATAAAATTATTATACATAAATTAGAATTGTAATTCAATAATATAATTTAAATTTTAAAAATGCGTTTTATTTTATTTTTATATATTTTTCAATTTTGAAAACAAATTAAAATAACATATGTTCTAACATAAAATGATACTATAAACCAAAAAATTACAGCATAAAAAATAAATTAGAGCTATTTTATATAAATCTTTTATGGAGTTTATTAGGTGACTTGGACAACTCTAAGTTTAGACCAACAACCCACATGGATGATCTAACTCAAAGTTGTGGATAGAAAGGTGCTTTGTTGCATATTTTTGTGGCTCACATCTGTCACTTATAAAAATATATAATAGAATTCGACCAATGCATGCTTCTATATATAGCTACTTTTATGGACATTTCTCCAAAAGTTATTTAAAAGATCAATATATAGCTACTTTTTTTCGAATGGATTTAATAAATCTAAAAGTAATTATATCATTCAGGATAATCATTATTGAATTTTATGTTAAGTATATTTCTCCCTAAACTAAGTTATAAAGTATTTCATTAATTATGCACTTTATCATGTTATGATAAAAAAAAAAATTTCAAAAAATGACGTTTAGAATTTATATTATAATTCGTTATAAAATTTTAGTTTTTTACATGAAAAATGTTTTATATATTATTTGTTTGGGATAATATTTAATAAAAAAAAATTTATATCGGTTAAAAATTATTTTTTACATCAGTTAAAAAATGATTTTATATCGGTTAAAATGTTTTTTATACCAATTTAAAAACTAGTATAGATATACACGGTATAAAAAAGTTTTCGTTTTTTTTACTGGTTTCAAAACTTTTGTAAAACGTGTCTTTTTTTATACCAGTTAAGATCACAATTTGTATAAAAGGTGTCCATTTTCTAAAAATTATCACTATTACTCTCTTTCTAAAATCTCTTTCATTCTTCTATTTTTACATGAGGTAATAAATCTTTCATTTTCTTAGTGAGTCTCTTGATTTCCTGCGACATAAAAAACATGAGACAATAAAAGTACCCAATTTGTTTTGTTATGAAGTTCAACATGATATTGAATCCAACCATAACATTGCTAAAATTCATATTATAGATGACACGAAGAGAGAAAAACTACAATGGGAGAGAAGTTCGTGGAAGTGGTGGACGAAGAAGACATGGAAGCAGAAGAAAAGCTTAGAATAGGTAAGGGAAACTTAAAAGCTCTATATTGAAACTGTTTATTGTTTTCATTTATTCATGAAAGGGAAACCCTTTGTTTATACAGGGTTTCTGCAAACAAAGAAAATGGAGAAGGGAAATGAAAAAACCCTAACAACTAATTAATATAATCCAACCAATTAACTAATCTAATTTAACTTATTACTGTCTCTAAGTAGTAATCTCAACTAACCTAACTGTCTATAAGAAGTTTAATGAGTTTATAAAAAACTCAGTTTTTCATAAATCTGAAGAATATCATTATTGTTATGTGAAAAAATATGTTGACAGTTATTGAATTCTTACTTTATATGTTGATGACATGTTGATTGCAGAAACTAATATGAAAGAAATTAACAGGTTGAAAAAACAATTGTTAGAAAAGTTTGAAATGAAGGATTTTAGTCCAGCTAAACAAATTCTCAGTATAAGAATATTCGGGGATAGATCTGAAGGTATTTTGAACTTATCTCAAGAGAAATATGTAGAAAAATTGGTTAACAAATTTAATGTTGAAAATGCTAAGACCAGGAATACTCCTTTGAGAACTCAATTAAAGTTTTCAAAAGGAAAAACTTCTCATACAGGTGAAGAAGAACATTACATGTCTAAAGAGCCATATGCATCTGTAGTAGGGAGTTTAAGGTATGTTATGGTTTGTACCAGACCTAACATAACACATGTGGTGGGAGTTGTGAGTAGATTTCTATCAAATACCAGAAAGGAGTATCGGGAAGGTGTGAAATGGATATTGAGATATTTGAAAGGCACTTCAAAAATGCATTTGTCTTTTAGAAGAGTTAATCTCACTTTACAAGGATTTTCTTATGCAGCCTTGGGAGGAGATCTGGATGGTACAAAAAGAACAACATGTTACATTTTTACGTTAGATGGTACAACTATCAGTTCGAAGTCTAAACTTCAAGGAAGAGTCTTCCTCTCGACCATTGAAGTTGAGCATGTAGCTATCTCAGAAGCAACGAAGGAGATGATATGATTAAGGAGCCTTCTAAAAGAATTAGGGAACGAACAATATGATCGTACATTGTTTAGTGATAGTCAAAATATTATATATCTTGCTAAAAATCCAATTCTTCATTCTAGATGCAACGAACATTGAATTAATGTAACATCCCATTTTCCTTAGACATAATTTTTCATAAGCAAACATAATGTAGAGTTATTATAGTCGTCCATAATTTGAGATATAAAGGGTCTCACATTTTGGATGGAAAATACATATTTTTATTTTTAAAAAAATTTAGGAAATAATTAAGCTCTTCTTAACTACAAGCCTTTAATTAAAAACCTAATCGGTCAAATTAAATAACAATATGTTTAGAATCCACAATAAAATTTTCAGTTTGATCCAATTTCTCTAAATACATATCAGGAACTAGATATCTAACATATCTAAATTTCAGGTTAATTTAACGGTTAACTAGGTATAAATTGAGATTTTACTAAGATAACTTAAGGATAAAAATAAAGTGGTGATGAGGTTTCTAAAAAATGCAAAATTAAAGAAAACCAAACTAATGATCCTAGGATGAAATGTACTCAACTAGCTTTAAAGCCATGTCCCTACTGTCACAGGCATAGTTACCATCTAAGCTACAACAATTCCTTGTTTAACTTACCACTTTTCTTTTATATAAGCTCATTAATCACGTTTCTACACATAAAAGAAATTTATTACTACTACTACTAATAATAAGAGAAAATATTACTATTTATTAAGGTGAATATTTTCATGGGTCTTACAATTAAAGTATCATTTTATCAGAAACTTGATAAATGATGAAAACTTGTATTTGTAGAAGATCCAAGGGGTAGAGAATCCAACTAATATGTTGACCAAGATTGTCACAACAAATAAGTTAAGTCTTTGTATTGCCTCAACTGACTTCAAGAGTAATTGATAATAAAGACAACTACACTAGGTGATAATGTAAATTAAGCTCTAAGTAGAAGAATTGTTAGTATTGTGGAGCTTAATTTAGTCTCAGATTACTTAATATTATTAGATGTTGTTATCTATTTAGCTATATAAACAACATTTGTAAAGCTTGAAAGATACACCAAAATAAATATGTTTTCTAGTGTAGTGTGGACGAAAGTATACAATACTCAAGCATTTGTACGTTGAACCATGTTAAATTCTTGTGTCATTTAGTTCTCTTTATTATTTTATTGTCTTGTTCCTAATAGTGTGATTATTTAGCTTAGATTTATTGTGATTGTTTTCACTATGTGAGAAGCTCTATATGGCAATCTCTTCCTCATTAACAATATTCTCTCTTGAATAATTTTTCTCTTGAAAATTAAACTCGGTATTTTAGATTTGATCTCATCTATTAGATTGAGTGTTTACCATTAAACCAAATGTATAATTATAGTCAAAACATAAATTAAGAATGTAGCAATCTAAGTACCGTAAGTTGATTATCACTTAGCCCATTTAACCTACATTATGGAACAATTGATGCACCATATAATATAAATTCTTATTCATTGTAAGGATGTCTTGCTTACCTTTCAAAACATACACTTTCCATGCTTGATCCATCACCAGTTGCATCCCTTTACCATGATTTCAATCTAGTGAATGTTATATTTGTTTGTAACCCCTCTCAATTCTAAATACTATATTAAATTCACAACAAAGATCACCATTATCGTCCACTGACACTCCTCACAGACCCATGGCTTATGACTCGAAATTAATTTTTCTTCAAAATAGCAAAAGTGAAGATTGCTCATTCATAAACTTGGATAAACATCCAATGCAACACACAAATGCAGAAATTTGATTTGAAACACCTCATTACGAAGAAATATTCATCAAATAGTTGTCTTTTCCTTCAAATTTTGGGTTTTGTGAGTATGACTATATCTTAAAACCATATATCTTACATATGTTTTCATGTTTGGTTCTATAGTCTAAATCGCAATGTTAAAAGTAGACCACATCAAAATTTAACGAAACATAAGCAAATGTTCCACATTACCTATACACTATCTAAAAAAAGACGAGTTGTACTCTTGGGAGTGATTAAAAGGCCTGTACATATCCAAACAAAATGTGCTAAGTGACATGGCCTAAAAAAATCCATTACTAAATCTCGGTAGTTTTATTGTAGCTTTCAAATAGTTATTAATATCTTTTAATAGCATGTATCTAAATTATATTGTCTATTTAAATAAGATAAATGACATAGGATTCCGAGATCCTATAAATACACATACTATTTTTCATGAGTAAAAACATTTTGAAACTCATACTTATTATTTTATATATAAAAAATTCAATTTTCTTATTAACTTAAACATCATAGAGTTTTTTAAAAATAAATCTTCTTTCACTTTTCAACCTTTAAAGCATAATTTTTTAATCTAATCACATTTTACCACTTGTTAGAAGGTTATGTTCTAGATTCGACAAGAACAAAATTAAAACTTATATTGATGATTCATGTCTAAGCCTTAAAAAATGTGTTTTCTCTCATTTTTTTTTGTAAAATTTTATTTATTTGATTAGATATATAGAAACAAATAGTCACTTATATACACCTCTCCATATTTTTCTTACAGCTAAATTTTGTAATTTCAAATTGTTGTTGAAAATGTTACATTGATTGGTTATGATACACTACTAATACAAATTCTACTTATTATACATACATAAGAGAAAGAAATGCCTACCCGATTCCTCATTTACTCCATACATAAGAGAAATAAAGTACTTTCCAACATTAATCTCGAACTTTTAAGTTATGTAGCCACTTTATTTACGAATATGTGTATTAAAAATGTAAGCTAGAATATCTTAGACAAACAATCATAAATTATTATAACTGTTTTAATTATTTTATACGTTAACATTCATTTTAGTTATGCACTTGATATTCGTTTTCTCACTGTTTCATATCTTGCCCATAACACACATGGGTTTTAAAAACAATATGGTACTTTTAAGTGATTATGTAACTATAAAAACCTTTTGATTTTGATCATTAATGTAATAGGTCCAAAATAAGTGAATATATTTTATGTGAAAATAAATTGAATTAATAACATAATTAAATCTAGTTTGGTATTTATATAACTAGATATATTCATCTCATATATATATATATATATATATATATATATATATATATATATATATATATATATATAACTCTCATATCGCGTAATAAATACATATGCATGCTATTTTCTTTTATTATTGGTGATTATAGGTTTAGACACTCAAATAATGGATGAGATTTTTTTTAGTTTTTTTAGATAAAAAAATTCTTTTTTTTAAAAATAGAAAATATAGTTATTATTTTTTTAAAATGCTTGTTCAATTTTTTTTTTAAATTTTTGTTTAAATTTTGTGTGAGAAAAGCAAAAGTAAAAAATAAAAAATAAAATGATCTTGAAACAAATGTAAAAATATGCATCAACAATTTTAATTAAAAATAATAATAAAATCTTATACATGACAATTTCTATACCTTTTGTAAAATAAAAAATTATAGAAAGATAAAAGTTCTATTAAAATATATTCGTTGAAAAAATAAGTGAGTATAATTATATTTGTAATAAAAATTAAAATATAAATAGAATATTTACGTGAAGATGTCACTATCTTAATAATAATAAGAAGAAATATAAATATTTTATAAAATAAAATTTCATAAGTACGATATTTACATAAAGATTAATATTATTTTAAAATAAATATTTTTATATATATTAATATATAATTTTAAATTATAAATAAATAATTTATACTTAAAACTTTACCAAAAGCAAAGGAATATGATATCAACCATACTAAAATAATTAATTTTTTCATTAATGATTTTATATTTGATTTTGATGAATTATAATGCTTTCTTAATTTAGAAAATAAATTTCATTAGATAACAATGTTTAGCCGTGATCATTAATAATTACATGTCATATTATCAGTAAAACTAGTTTGAGACCTGTGCATATGTGCATACGCTCGATAGTTTTTTTTTTCATATTTAATATTTTGATTAGACAATAAATAATATAATTATTAAGTTTGAACAAAAGTGTTTATTTATATTATTATATTTATTTATTATAATTATTTATAATTTGTATACACAATACTAAAATAAATATGAAAGAAAGAATTAAATAGTTAATGAAGATTATGGAAATTTGTATGAAATATATAATTACAAATATATTTGTATGTAACGTAATTAAATTGATGCATTATGTCCAAAAATTGTATATACATAACAAGTTGTTTAATATGTTATTATAAGTTAAAATTTTAAAATATGGAATTATGAATATAATTGTGCATGGTAAATTTTGTAATAGTAATTAAATTGGTGCATGTTTATGAATGGAAAGAGTAATTTGAATAAATCATTATGATATAATTAGTATATAGATATACTTGTTTAATGTGTTTTGTTAGACTTTATAATAAGTGCATCAGTTGTCTAATATATATTGATAAATATGTCTAATCAATATATAGACAGATTGTCCAATGTATATCATAGACTCTTTTTATCAATGTATAAATAGACTTGTCCAATGTGTACTACAAGACTCGTATAGTAAGTGAATGAACAAACTCATCTAATGTGTATTAAAACCCATCTAATGTGTATTAAAAGACTTATCAAATTAGTGTATGGATAAATAGTGTATGGATAGATTCGTTTAATGTGTATTGCAAGACTCATCTAATTTATGAATGAACAACTTGTCTAATGTGTATTGCTAAAGTCATATATTTGATGTATGGACAAGCTCGTCTAATGTGTATTGCTAGACTGGTCTAACTAGTGTGGACAAAGTCATAAAATGTGTATTCCTAGACTTGTGTAATCAGTGAATAAATATACTCGTTTAATGTTTTAATAGACTCGTCTAATATGTATGAACAAATTTGTCTAATATATATTGCTAAACTCATTTAATCAGTCTATGGATAAATTTGTCTAATATATATTGTTAGACTCGTCTAATCAATGTATGAACATATTTGTCCAATATGTGTTGTTAGACTAGTCTAATAAGTGTATAAAGAAACTCGTCTAATGTGTATTCCAAAACTTGTCTATTTAATGTATGGAATGACTCATCCGTTGTTTTTAGTACACTTATTTAATCAATGTGTGGACAAATTCATCTAATATATATTATAAGACTTGTCTAGTCAATGTATGGACAAACTCGTGTAATGTAACTTACTTCCTCTAATCAAAATATGAACAAAGTTGCCTTTTGTGTATTCCTAGACTCGTGTAATCAACGTATAGAGTGACTTGTCTTATGCTTTTTTTTTCTGTATACCTCTAACTAGTATTGACGAACTCTTCTAATATGTATCGTTAGACTCGTATATTCAATGTACGAACAAACTCGTCTAATGTGTATTGGAAGACTCATTTAAGCTTTATATGGACATACTAATCTAATTACTAATATCTTTTAATATGTGTATAGACATAATCATTTAATGTATATTGTTAGACTCATCAAAACAATTTATGAGTAAAGTTATCTAATGTGTATTCCTATATTTATCTAATCAATGTATGAAATGACTCATCTAATCAATGTACAAAATGACTCATTTAATGTTTTTGCTATAGTTGTCTAACAAGATAATGGATAGAATCGTTTAATGTGTATTGCTAGATTCGCGTAATCAGTATATGAAAAAATTTACTTAATGTGTATTGCAAGACTCGTCTAATCAGTTGATTGGTAGACTCATGTAATGTGTATTAATAGACTCATATAATCTATGCATGAAAAAACTCATCTAATATATATTGCTAGATTCATCTAACGAGTGTATATAAAAGCTTGCCTAACAAATATTGTTAGACTCATATAATCAGTATATGGACAAATTTGTCTTATATATATTATTAGACTCGTCTAATAAATATATGAATATACTTGAGTTATATATTACTAGATTCGTCTAATAAGTATATGGACAAAGCTATTTAATGTGTATTCCTAGAATCATCTAATTAACGTATGTAATGACTCGTCTTACTTTTTTGGTGTATTGCCAAAGTTTCGTGTAATGTATGTTGCTAAACTCATATAATTAGTGTATGGACAAAGTTATCTTTTGTGTAATGCTAAACTCGTCTAATATTTTTGCTACATTTATCTAATCGGTGTATAAACAAACTCATAATGTGTATTGCTCAACTTATATACTTCGAGTATGGACAAACTCATCTAATATGTATTGTAAAATTCATTTAATGCGTGAGTAGACAAATTGGTCTAATGTGTATTAATATACTCTTGTATATTGATAGGCTCGTCTAATATCTATTGCTAAACTTGTCTAACTAATCTATGAATATACTCGTATAACATATATTGTTAGACTCATATATCTAGTGAATGAACATACACGTCTAATCTGTTGTTAAACTTATGTAAGTGTATGGACAAACTAATCTAATTTGTATTCTTAGACTAATCTAGTCAATGTATGAAATGTCTCATATAATATTTTTTGCAATACTCGTCTAATCAAGTTATGGAAAAACTTGTCTAATGTGTATTGCTAGATTCATTTAATCAATGTATTAACAAAGTCGTCTAATGTGTATTATAGGAATCTTGTATTAAGTGAATAGATAGACTCATGTAATGTGTATTAGTGTACTCGTCTAATCTTTGTATGGACAAATTTTTCTAATATAAATATTGTTAAACTTATCTAATTAGTGTATGGACAACTCATCTAATAAATATTATTAGGCTCGTCTATTCAGTGTATGAACTAAGTTGTATAATATATATTACAATACTTGTCTAAACAATGAATGCATAGACTCATGTGATGTGAATCGATAGACATAACTAATTTATATATGAACAATCTCATCTAATATATATTGTTAAACTCGTATAAACAGTGTATAAACAAACTCGTGTAATAAATACTATCAGACTCGTTTGATCAGTACATAAATAGACTCATCTGATATATATATTGTTAGACTCATCTAACTAATGTTGGACAAACTTGTCTAATGTGTGTTGCTGGACTTGTTTAATTAATGTATGACAAAATCATTTAATGTGTATTCCTATATTAGTCCAATTACTGTATGAAAAGACTTGTCTAATATATTTTAGTATACTCGTTTAATCAATGTATGGATAGATGTGTCTACTTTATATTGCAAGACTTGTCTAATGAGTATATTTACAAACGTGTCTATCGTGTGTTACTAGATTCGTTTAATTCGTGTGTGGATATATTCATCTAATGTCTATTGCTATATTTGTGTAATAAGTGTACGAACATATTTGCCTAATGTACATTATTAGATTGATATATTCCATGTATGAGTAAACTTATCTAATATATATTACTAAACTCGCTTAATTTGTGTATGAATGTATCATTTTCTAATATGTTTTTCATAATATATAGAATAATTTATCATCTTATACTTTTTAATATTAAAGAGATGAATCAAATTTATATGATAATACTTATTATGTATATAAAATATTATTGTAACCAAGCTTTTTACAAACTATATGTAAATAATAAAAAAAAACATGTAAATATAACAAAATTTATAGCACACAAAAACATAATAAAACATAAAAGGAATCATTAATATAATCAATAGATTCAGAGTTTTGTTTAAAAAAAAAAATCCAAAACTTGTTGAACTTGTTGGAATAGACTTTCCTCCAACATGTTTTAAAGATGTTAAATTAATGTCAATCATACATAGTATTGGCACAAAAAAATTAAAAAGAAATACTAAAATGAATTTTACTTTTTTAAAATTAATTTTTAAATCAAACTACAATTTCACTAATTATTTTATAATAATTTTTTGGATACATAATTTTCACATATAAAAATATTTATTAGTTATTGAAATTAAATTTTTATAAATTAAACTATATAAAAAGTATACATAACCCAATAAATATTAAAAGTACTATAATAATTAAATTTATTTTTAATAAACGTAATTAAATAAATATTAAAAAAATCATAGTAATTAACGTGTTCTTAATATTAAAATAAATAAAATTAGACTAAATATAATAAAATATATATTAAATATAAAAAATAATAAAACATTTATATACATTGTGAACTATTTATTAATTATTGAAATTAAATGTATAAAATTTAAACATAATCTAATAAATATTAAAAAAGATTATAGTAATTAAATTTATTTTTAATATTGTAAACGGGATGAAAAGAGAAATTCAAAAATATTTAAGTAACACAGTGGAGAAAAAGACAACACTTGGTTACAGAGGTGTAGTGCTATTATAGGAGAGAGTTGTTGGAGGTTCTAAGTTAACAAAGGAAAAAGGTGGGGGTGTTTTGGGAATTTGGTAACGTGAGAATAAAAAGACAAAAAACCCCAAATTAATGGACATGTGGACGCAACACACAGGAATAAATTTAGAATTTTGCAAGGTTAAAAAGACATAGAAACCAAATTAATGGACAGCTGTCCAAAGACCAGACATGGCTATGAAAACTTCGATACTACTTTCTTTTATTGTATATGTTAACATATGAAAAGTATTCAATAATAAAAATATTTATAAGATGAAATAATATAAAAAAATATTAATATAAATTTTTGTTGACAATTATTTTTTAAGACAAAATTTTTATAAAGTAATTTTTTATATGACAGTTTAAATAATTTGTATTGTCAATAAATATATATTATTTTTAAATAGTATTATTTTAGGAAATAAAGGTAAATATATTATTTTTAAATTTAATTTTAATAAATTATAAAATAATTAAAAATCACAAAATGATGAAATTTAAAAAAAAAAAAATCATACCTTAAATATAAATTATTCTTTACTTATTTATTAAATGATCAACTAATTATAAGTTACGAAAAGATAAAATTAAAAATGAAAAAAAGCATGGAAAAAATAATTAATACTTTACATTATTCTTTAATAATAAATACATTAAAAATATATTAGAAAAGAAATTAATTATAGCTAAAATGTATATAAAAGTACAAATTAAAAAAAAGTAATTATTTATTTATTTTAAAAATTAACTAATTTTCATAACAATTTTTGGATACCTATCATGTATTAAATTGATTAAGAAAATAATTTACACTTTAGACATAACTCACATTTTAGGGATTAATATGAGGATTCTAAATTTGAAAATAATAGTGTTATTTAAAAACTAAAATAATAATTTATTAGATATTAAATCATGAATTTGAAATATATTTTCATTTTTAAGGTAAATCAGTTTAAAAACATATTAAATGGATAAAAAAAGTAAAACAACTCTTTAGATAGATTTTTTTTTTATATGATGACAGTATAAACAAGTATTATTAATAATACATTTATTAATAATTAGATATTTTTCTAAATTTAACTTTATTAATTTATTAAATGACCAATTAATTAGAAATTATAAAAAGATAAAAATAAAAATAAAAAAATATTATAGAAAGATATTTTTTAGGATAAATCACTTTAAAAAAAATAAAAAGGTAAAGTAACTTTTATACACAGAAAAAAAAATATAATAAAAGAGAAAATTAACTATGATGTATTAACCATTGATAATATATTAAATTTGTAAGATTGAAACTGTTTAATGAATACTGAAATAAAACATAAATCAGGGGAACAAACAGAAGAAAAAAATTGAAAAAACTCAAATGAGAGAAACCTTACATTAATTAATCACACAATTTATTTAATTATAATTTATAATCACAAGTGTGTAAATGGAATAGTATTTTAGGGAAAGGGGGAATAATGGGAATTATTCTAAAATATTTTGTACTCCGACCAAGTTAGAGGCCAGAAAAGGACAAAGTGAGAAACACAATATCAGTCTAAGCCGATAATCATCGGAAAATGTTCAAACTTCGCTTTGGTCTTCTTCATTGGTCAAAAAACCCAAAAGCCACGCATTTTTTGCTTCTGTCACCCAACTTTGCTCTATAAATAGAACAACATTGCTTTTGCATATCCATCACATACACAAATTCTGCTATATCCATTCATTTATAGCTTCAGTTCCAAAACCTTAAAAAGAGAAACCAAAACATGGAGATCTTGGGTTTACATGGAACACTTGCTTTCTTTTCCTTATTACCCCTTCTTTTCCTCTTCAAACTCACCTTTTCTTGGTGGATTTCTCCCATCCATACTCATCTTAAGCTCAAAAGATGTGGATTTCGAGGGCCACCCCCAACTTTTCCTCTTGGGAACATTCAAGAGATGAAAAAGAAGAACACTGTTACTTCTTCACTACTCACCCATGATATACACTCCACTGTCTTCCCCTACTTTTCTCGCTGGCAAAACTCTCACGGTATGCATGCTTTCCATAGCATTAACTCATACACACTTTCAATCAGATTCTAATCTGTCAAATAAATCAATCATTTGCTCGTAATATTCAGAAAAACCCTACAACATTTCTAGTTAATCATTGCCTAAAGTTCAACCAGAACTTACATGAACGTGTTTTTATACATACATTAACTTACTTTTCTTTGTACAGGGAACGTGTTTATCTATTGGTTGGGTACAGAACCGTTTTTGTACATTGCTGATCCTGAGTTTCTGAAAAAAATGTCCACCGAGGTTTTAGCCAAGAAATGGGGAAAACCTAGAGTGTTCAGACATGACAGAGACCCTTTGTTTGGAAATGGTTTGGTTATGGTCGAAGGAAATGAATGGGTTCGTCACCGACATGTTATAGCACCGGCATTTTCTCCTCTTAACCTCAAGGTTTATCTCTCTCTCTCTCTCTCTCTCTCTCTCTCTCTCTGTATCTTTCTATCTCTGTAGCTTCTATATATAATACTGACCTTCTAGAGAACATGTTTCATCCTGTAAGTCCTAGTTTCAACTTTCCATCGTTGCATTTTAGACCATTCTGCCATGCTAGGGAAAGTGGTCTACACGGAATCATGAAGTTTGAAATGTTTGTATACGTTTTTACTTAGTGTTTCTCCTTCTTACGATCTTCATCATTTGCATGCTAAATATAGAAATGATACCTAATTTCATTTGCTTAACTTTAAGACCGCTTTACCACAAAGTTAAATAAAGAACCTACCTACGACTACTAGGCCATACACCTTTGAAGAAAAAAAATTCCATTTTACCTCATCACACCAAGTTCCATTTTTTAATTTAATTAAATAAAATCCAAAAGAGAAACCATTAACTGATCTTGTACAATCTATTTCATGGTGATAGGCAATGGCAAGCATGATGAGTGAGTCTACAAATGAAATGATAGAAAGATGGATTGCACGAATAAACTCGGGTAACTCAGAAATCGATGTGGAAAAAGAGGTTGTGGAAACTGCTGGAGAAATCATTGCAAAAACAAGCTTTGGCATGAAGGGAAGAAATGCAAAGGAAGTGTCTGAAAAACTACGTGCCCTACAAATGTCACTTTTCAGGACAACAAGATACGTAGGAGTCCCATTTGAGAAGTGTTTCAACGTGATGAAAACCCTAGAGGCGAAGAAACTTGGGAAAGAAATTGATCAACTTTTGCTATCCGTCATAACAACTCGCATGAAATCGATCAAAAGACAAACTCAAGAAGACTTGTTAGGGTTGTTGTTGCAAGGAAATCATCAAGGTGATGGAAAGTTAGGGAAGACATTCACTACTAGAGATTTGTTGGATGAGTGCAAAACTTTCTTCTTTGCTGGCCATGAAACAACTGCATTGGCTATCTCATGGACCTTGTTGCTTCTTGCTATGCATGAAGATTGGCAAAACCAGTTAAGAGATGAGATCAGAGAAGTGGTCGGAGATAAAGAACTTGATATCAACGTGCTTGCTGGCTTGAAAAAGGTAACACAAAAACTAAACCTAATCTCATTTCTTCATTCATTCATCCCTATTTACAGATCATAGAAAACGTTGATAATTAGGAAGTTTCTGCTTCTTCTTTTTTTTGGTTAATTATGGTTTGCATTTTAAAATACGCCAACTTTGATATGTTATGTAATATTCAAAGTCTTGTATAAATTACAGGATAATCGGTTTATTAAATATTAAAATAAATTGAAACACTAGAATAAAAATAAATAAACTATATGTTTTCAAAATTACTTAACCTAAATTACAACCATATTAATAGCTGTAGAATTTGAATGTGTGTTGTGCGCTTTACATTTTAGTACGTGTTTTTGTCGTGGGTTGAACGACACTGATAACTTTCGGTCAATGTTCATATCTGATATCTGAGTGCGTATGTAATGAATTAAAAAATTCGATGGCCCCACAACAAAAAATAAAAAGATATTCAAATTGTCTTGTATATTATGCCACGTGGCAACCTCGTCACTTCATATATAGATATACGTATAAGTATGTAGCATGAAACAAAATATCACTTTACACATGGCACTCGGTCAATGTGTTGACTTTGAATCTTCTTCATTTCTTTTTCATTTGCTTTATTTATATATTTTATTTATATATTGCTCCTCGAAGAGCAACCAAAGACAAAATCTTAAAATTTGATTGTGCTAAACAAATTCTTAACTAATAATTACTTTTGTGCGATGTAGATGAAATGGGTGATGAATGAAGTTCTAAGGCTCTACCCAACAGCACCAAATGTGCAAAGGCAAGCAAGAGAAGACATTCAAGTTGATAATTTAAGGATCCCTAATGGCACCAACATGTGGATCGATGTTGTCGCAATGCACCATGATCAAGCGTTGTGGGGAAAAGATGTGAATGAGTTTAGACCAGAGAGGTTCATGAATGATGTCAATGGTGGATGCAACCACAAAATGGGGTATTTACCATTTGGGTTTGGAGGAAGAACCTGTGTTGGAAGAAACTTGAGCTTCATGGAGTATAAGATAGTGCTAACCCTACTTCTCTCTAGATTTACCTTTAAAGTTTCACCAGGTTATAATCATTCACCCTCTATCATGCTCTCCCTTAGGCCAACCTATGGTCTTCATCTCTTAGTTCAACCCCTTAATTAAACCTTTAAGCTGCCTTACAAAACTTTTATTTGTAATAAGGAAAAGAAAATAAATATTTTTTTTCATAACTTAATATTAATTTATGCATAAGTTAAAAGAGAAATCAACTTATACATAAATTAATTTTAACTCTAGGAAAAAAATATCTTATTTTCTTTTCTTAGACATCCACTTATCCATACAAAGTCTTATTTGTATAAGAAGTTTACAGTTTTTATAGGAAATATTCTGAACATGTATTAGGGTTTTGAATCTAGAAAGATCTTCTTACATGTATAAATCTTAGTATCTCTCGATTTCGATGTTTGATATATAATTGATGTACGATTACAATGTAAGAACATAATTGGGTATGATGTTTTGAACTTTTCTCTATTTCACACATGGGTTGTCTGACATAATGAAAATCCTGCAACTTTCTAAACCTAGATTTTGAATTTGACGATCTGCATAACCAAAACGAGTAAGCTAGCTAGCAAAGTGTGAAATCTGAAGCAAAATGAACAGCTTTCTATGGTTGTCTTTGTCCCATATATCTAACTTGAAGACAAAGTACATGATTCAGTACGAATATGTTGCAATGGAATCACTGTTTTTAGTCTTCGATTCACATGATTGATAATTTGGCTACCAAGAGTGTGATATTGACATTGTTGCACCATCTTCGACACCATCAAAATGGCTATTGCAGTTAGTGGCACCCCTAGAGTTTGATCAGATCACTTTCAATGTCTTTATAATTACGAAGAAAAATTTTGCGATTTTATATTATTTATGAGGGGTTTGAATCAAAGGTAATTAAAATATCCTTAATAATTGTAAACATTAATGATGAGTAGATCAAGAAAAGTACACGGAGTCATCTTTATAATTAAGATCAAGTTCTTGACTGTTTGGTGAGGATAATAATTAATAGGGTATATATTGTTAATTATTGCTAATTTTGGTGTCGGTTCGTTCAGTAATGTTAATTAGGTATGTCAATTGGGCGAAACGGGTACAAATAATAGTCTTTTGTTATCGGTATTGTAACCGTATCCATATTTGTACGAGTATCTTTTACGAGGGTATTCACATATTTTTTTAATATTTACAAAAAAAGTTGTAAAAATATTTAACAAAATATTTTAACCATAAAAATAGTATAAAGTTATAAAAAAAAATTGTAAATATGAAAATATAAAAAAGATCTATATAAAAATCTATAAAAGATGTTATTTTGTTGAATGTTTAAAATTTATATATATATATATATATATATATATATATATATAACTGAATTTTAATCAACAAAATAACCACATCCAAATAAATTTAAATAAAATACAATACATTACTATAAGTTTCAAACAAAGTTTAAATAAATTCAAATTCATACAAATCCAAATAAAATTAGAAAAATAAATTAGATTTTAAAGGGTACAAGTAACAACTAGTACAAATACTATGATACTTGTGTTCACCCCATTAACATGTGGGTATAAAAAATACATGTATTGGTTACTCGTAGATATTCATTTTCTATTCGTTATGGATTTATTTACAAATACTCTTAGATATGAATATTTTGACATCTCTAGTGTTAACTTTTCTTTGGTGTGATAAACGAAAAATCATGCTAACCTTTTAAGATTTTGATAGAGAAAAAAAAATGTCTTAATTACATATTCAGTGTGATTTGTCGTTTGTCACGATAAAAAACAATTAATGTTGTGCATGAAAAAAACTATATCCATACATGTTTTAAGTATACTAACTTAACCGATTCAAAGTTTTATACTACTAACAAAAAATATTATATATATATATATATATATATATATATATATTATTGACAAATATTAATGGAAAGCTAAACTTTCGTATTCTGTTACGCTCTTTTAATTTTTACTATTAGGTGAATTTTATATTTCATAAATGTTATGAAAATATGTGATGCGAAAATCATACACCATTATCACTGTATTTTTATCTTTTAATTATATGAACCCTAATTTATGAAATTGGAATTGTTGTTTTTTCCCTGCAGTTATTATCAGTGTTACTGTATGGCATCTTTTAAAAAGAAATTGCGCTGCACGGTTATTGGACAGTGGAAAAAGTTATTTGAATTGTGGTTCTTGAATTGGATTTTACCTCCCGTTTGTCGAATTTGATGTCCAACGGTGCCTAAAATATTTATTCTTGTTTTTGTTGAAATTCAAGGGCTGATAAAATAATTTGTACAAATACAAGTTTTGCATCTCAACGAGTTATTTGAATTCTTTAAATTCTAAATTAAGAAGTTTTTTAATTAAAGTCTAATTAGTATATATACTTTTGGAATTTTTTTACAGGATAGACAGAAAGAATTAATCATCTTTCATACAAAAACCTATCATCACATCTAATATAGCACTTAATATTTGTGGATCTAGTTTTTATACATATAATATTTAATTTTCTCATTTGATTTTATTATGAAACTTAGATTGATCATTGTCTATATAATAGTTTTGACACTATTTCCAACATGTTTAATATTTATGGATCGATTGATTTTTTTTATGTGTTTATTGTATTACTAAAGTTCAAAATCGAAAAGTACACATAATTTTTTTTTTTTTTGAAATCATAAGTTAAAATTACTTGTGTATTAATTTAAAAAAACAATTGTAAAAAATTGCAAAATAATTATACAGTATGGATGTTATCTACTTAGATCTGATAGTGAAGACGAGGTTACAAAACGTTGGTATACTTCCAATCCACGATAATGTTGTCATTAAACAAAAACTTCCTTTTACGTGTTTCAACGAGGTGATGCACTTAAAAGGAACTTCTAAAGCTTTTACCATTATGTATCCTTTTTCTTTTTGACCATGGAATGAAATGAATAATTCAAAACCTAAGAACAAAATATTATGATGGCATTTGATAAAAACTTTACCTTCAACGTTTTTAATATTAATCATGTTTGAAGTTTTTAATATTAAATATGTTGAAATAATAACATTGTTTGTAACTATTCTAAGAATAGTTATTATTATTATTATATACAATTTACAATAATAATTATAACTTGTATTGACCAATAATATTTTATAATTATATATATATATATATATATATATATATATATATATATATAATATAATATAAAATTGTATTAGATTAATGTTATGGCACATGACAGTGATAGTATTATTTGTCAAGAGTTTTTTTCTTGATGATGTTAATGTTATGTATAATTTCTATCTTATATTTAATTTAGTTATTATATTTGAAATTTTGACTTAAAACGAATTC
This sequence comes from Vigna reflexopilosa, assembly GCA_027742785.1. Taxonomy (NCBI): domain Eukaryota; kingdom Viridiplantae; phylum Streptophyta; class Magnoliopsida; order Fabales; family Fabaceae; genus Vigna; species Vigna reflexopilosa. Next base: position 26,344,876 of record CM050928.1, on the reverse strand, counting down.
ATATATTTTAAAAAATATATACTTTAAAAATGTAAATGTAAAGTGACACTTAGTAACTTTTAATGTTACAAAGATAAAAGTTAAAAAATTACAAGTGTCACTTAATATTTGTAAATTTAATGTTTTTTAAAACATTATAAGTTTAAAACAAGGTTTTTTTTTATTGAAATTAAAAATGTAAAATATAAAAATAATTTGAATATTTAGGTAGAATGATTTAATGTGAATTTTTAAAAATTATTTTAACATGTTTATATAAATTGTAATTAAGCTTAATTACTAATTTGGTTTCATTTTGAAAAGAGGTAAAATTGCTCCATTAAAAAAAATTCAAGATTACAAATACAAAGACTAAATTGAATATAAAACATTGTTACGTAATACTAGCACATGACAATACCATTATCGCGTAATACAACACTAATTTAACATGTGACTTTTTTTAAATTAAAAAAATTAAAAAATGAAAATACTACAAAATTATACTTGACATTTATAAACACAACGTTAAGGTTAATCTAAATAAATGACTAAATTGAATCATTTTTAAGAAATAGAGGACTCTCTAGCATAACTCACCACACTAAATACATATTGTAACTCTTCATATATCAAGAAACTTATTAACAAGACTTAGTAGATTATAGACATTAATTCTCGACTCTACTCGACCTTAAACATAAGTAGTAAATGTTGGGCATTAATCCCTAATTATACTGAGCTTCACATCACTTACCTTAAAGTACAAACACATAACTATGTAATAATGCCTAAAAGCAGAAAAAAGAATTAGATTGATTTTCATTTGAAGGAGAGATAAATCCAAGAGGAAGGTAACTTTATTTTCACTAAAACAAAAATTTTGTTACAAAAGTGAAAATTTTGCCACTAAAGCAAAAATTTCAAATACTAAAGTGTGAAATTTCACATCTAGAGTGAAATTCTATCATTAATTCCTGCTTAAGCAAAAATTTGGATCACCAAAACTTTCACTTAAGCATAAAGTCTTGGGTCACATCAGCACCATCACACTTTTGCTTGAGTAATAATCTCACCACTTTAGGTTATATATGGATGGAAAAAATACTCGTGTCAATGGTATCCGTGGATAAAATCCGTGATGGATAGTTGTATCTGTGAGTATTTATTATCTATGGATAGCAGATATTTTAATATCCACTTATAAACTAGTCGGATGTGAGTATTACACTATCTGCACCTGCGGGTATCCATTACTTGCAAAAAATTAAAATGAAATTAATTTATATTTTATTAAATTTAATTTAATTAAAATTAAAATTATTTTATATTTTATTAGGTTAAATTTAATTAAAATTAAATTTTAATTTATATTATTTTTTGTATTTTTATTTTAAAAATTTATAGAATATATATATATATATATATTTAAAGATATCACAAGTACTCGCTAATTTTAAAATATATGTAGATATTTTCTAAACAAATATCTAGTGGGTAACAAAACAGATAACAGATGAATTTTTTTTGTTACGAATCGGATAAAGATAAATATTATCCATATCCAACCTAATCTGTTGTCATCTCTAATCATATAAATTCTTCCATACTTTTGCAAATAGATTCAAGAATAAACATTCATTTTCATTCTTATTTATTAAGTTTTTCACTATTTGTATCATCAAACAACCAAACAATAGTTTAAACATCCAAAATAGTACAAAAATAATGTTTCTAATAAACAGAACACATTACAATCATTACACACGAATTCAAAATATATAACTTAACGTCAATTTAGTCAATGATAATTTAAATAAATATAAATATTAAAAATAAATGAGATTAGCCTCCACTTAATCACACTAACCTTATCTATTTTAGTTTTTTTTTTTATAAATAATGTTCCTATACTAAGTTAAAATAAACAAAAATATAAAAAATAAGTAAGGTAGCGTCAACAAAGTTGATATTGACATTAATCTTATTTATTTTTATTTTCTTATATTTAACGTAAGTTTAACCGATACTAACTTAAATAAATAAAATATTAAAATTAAATCAAGTTAATATTCATTAAATTGACACTAATTTTAATTTTTAATTTTTTTTATAATTAACACTCACTTAATTGATACAAACTTAAATAAATATAAATATTAAATTAAATAAGATTAATATTCACTAAGTCGATTATAGCATCCCAATTATATAGTATTAAACTATAACGAAATTACCACATAATTAATAAAATAAAATAGTCAATATGACAAAGAATAAAAGTTTCGTTATAGTTATACAAAACATAACCACAAATTTAACATTATATATAGGCCAACTAAAACAAAACTATGTATATCTAACTAGTCTAAATAAGACTAAACATTCGTCGTCCCTCTCTCCAAAATCTACTCCACGGATATGTCACCCTTTGTTCACACTCACAGGATAATCATAACCAAGACAATAATGCACAAGAACATACCAACAAAACACAAAGAAAAAGATAAGTTAGTGATACAAAACAATTCATAATATACTTTAAGCATTTTACACTTGAATCATATTTCACATCACACAAGCCAAACATCTTAAACATGTCAAGACCTAGACTGGACTATCCGGATTTAGTATAAATGTCGAGTTATGGATGGTTGTGCACATGTGGTGGTCTCTACTGCTTTGCAAAGTCATTACCAACGGGTTTCACCCTACCACACTCACAAGGTTAGTTTGTATCACGTCTTAGGCTATATTGGAAGCATCTAGACTAAGACCTCTTACTACTCTCACCACATGTATCAATCTTCTCTAGTTAAAAATGAATGACCATTAGAGTTTCGGGATAACCCCCAAGACTGAGCTCCCTGCATTCATACTAATAACACTTGAAATCACCAATAAGAAATTCCTCCTTGGAATTCTTTTCCATACTCTCCATTCATATATACATATAGTTTCATATAAACACAACAAATAATCACATGAAAACATTAAACATCCATCAAAGTATCCAAAACAATGCATCAAGAATCATAAAACAACATAAAAACTTGAAAACCAAAAACTTGAAAGAGAGAGTCCAACGCTTGGAATGGGGTGCCCAGGTGCCAGAGGCCATTGGAATAGGGCGCTCAGCGCCCAAAAATGGGTGCTCAGCATGAGCGAGCCAGAAAGCTCACTGGAAAATGGCGCTTAGATGCCCTCAAGAGGGCTCAACGCCACACCAGCCCCTACAATACCTCTAATATGATCTTTGCTACCCTCTACACATGTTTAAATGATTCCTATAACCTCTTAGGCACTCTGAATGATCTGAAAACACATTTCTGACTCAAAGTAGCTACCCCAAACCAGCTTGACTACTTTAAACTTACCCAATCTCATTTCTACTCCTTTTAACACCAATTTCAACAAACCAAAGGTATGAAAAAATCATAATGGACTCAATAATACACCCTAAGACTTCAGTTTCCTCATAGCCTTTCTATTTTAAGTTTTCACTAGTTAGATACTCAAATGTGAATTAAAATTTGACAGAAAAATCAACATAATGACCAAATATTAGTTCCACCTCCAATCTTGCTTAACTCAACACCTAAACAAGTCCTAAATACTTAAGAAATGACCCTAAACTTTTGATTTTCTCTTCTAACCAGTATCTCAAAACCTCAACTATTAAAACCCCATGATTGAACCTAAAACCTTCTAAAAACACCACATTGAATCACGCCTATTTCCTTATCATATTTTCATCAACTCAAGGTGCTAACAAGTCATAAATAACATATAACGAGACCTGAAATACCATATTTTTTCAATATCTCCTAAACTTTCTTATCAAAACCTTCATTTTAACCACAAAAACCTGTCTTTGACAACTCAATATTCCTTAAACCTTGTAGCCAATTTCAGACATCAAAACAACTTTTTAACATACAATTCATGACAGCAATGACATCCAAATTTCATCACATTAGAAGTCGATCCTCAAATAACCTAACATACTCATTTAAATGAACTAACACTAGCATAAATATTGAAATTATAACTTAATCAGTTTAACATATATACAAGCACCAAACTTACACAACAAACGTAATTTAAAGTTAAACATCTAGTTTTCCTTACCTCACAAAGAATTACTGAGCTTTAGAACCGAACACTCATTGCTTCAATCACAAGGAACTCTAAAAACACCTATGAAACACCGAATTGTGATCAAAATGAGTCTTTAGGATATCTGATTAACAAAAAACCAAGAAAGGAATACCAATAATACATGCGAAAGGAGTTTTCTAAGCATGATCATAGACTAATAATTAAAGGAAAAATGGATAGAAACTTACTTACTTTAAACCAAACATTGATCGGTAGAGAATAGAGATTATTCAGCCATGATCTCCTAGGAACTCCCTGATCGTCAAACAGGTGATCGAAGAGTTAGAAAAGATAGAAAGAAGTAAGAGAGAACTAAGAGATAGAGTTTTAGAAAAATAGATTTTGTTTTAAGGACGAGTTTAAGAAATTTTATTTATATTATTGAATTATTTTAAAATAAAATACTTAGTCTTATTATTTTAAAACATTTATAAACTCTAATACTCTATTTTCTAGGATTTAATTTTATTTATTTTTAATATTTATTTTAAGTAGTGTCTATTAGGCTATTGTTAATATAAATATTTATTTAATAAAAAATTTAAAAATAATGTTAATATTTTTTAATTTTTCTAAAATTAATTTTTTGTATCATATTAGAGTTAACTAAATTTACGCTAATACCATCAGATTTTGGCCCATGAATACTAAATTTGTAATTTTTAGCGAAATAACGACCTCGTATAATTATATTTTGCTAGACTTAAAATAATATTATTAAAATTAATAAATGTATTAGATATAATACTTCATAGTTAAATGGTATCCACAGTCAGTTTATAAATTAAGTAAATTATATTAATTTCTCGGAAGTGTGATCTTTTTTTACCGTGTATAAAAACTTTATTGCATAAATTTTAACATAATTAGTAGATGATAATAATAATAATAATAATAATAATAATAATAAGTAATAAAAATAACAGTAATACTAACAGCACTATTACTACTAATAATAAAATTGTAGGTCAACTATTTCTTACTTTTGCGTGTAAAGACCACATTGAACAGTGTCACATGTGACCAATACGTCGATCCAATGAGTTAATACTGTCCTTCCAACATGAAACACAGCACAACATACACAAAACATAAATAAATCAATTTATTCATTCAAAAAATCAACTTTACTGTCCTTAAACAAAACATCTTCTGTTTAATAAAAACAAAACAATATTTAATAACGTTTTATTGATTCAAATAATGCTGGGTTTACAAATCTTAAAAATTATTAAATTCGATTATTATATACAAAAAATACGTTTTAAATAGATAATTAGTAAAAAAACTAAATAAAAATGAATCATTATAAAACTGGCAAACATGTTCTACCAATAATATCATTATAAATAACAAATTAACAATAGAATAATATCATTTTTAAATCAATTACTTTTAGTTTTTATTTTATTTCAACACACACACGTATGTATATATGTATATATACATTCTTTATTTTTCTAAAAGTTGTATTCCTTCTTTTATTTGCTATAGGGTAAAGTATAAAATTCATTTTCTCGAATGTTGTTCAAGAACTGATTTTTCAGTGAATAGAAGCAGGGGAGGAGAAATAAAAATTCCAAGAGAACATGAATAATCAAAAACACGTGGAATATCAAAAACAACTTCGAAATATTTTAGTTTTTTATTTTTAAAAATACAAAAGAAAATTATTTTACTAATATTCTAATATATATTCTAATATAAGAAAAGAAGGTATTGATCTATTATATATCATCTATAATATAAGAAAAAAAGGAAACTAAAAAATTTATTTTATTATCCAAGTTTATTTTATTGACAAGTGTCTGAAAGTTAATTTTCTAGTTATTTCACATTGTTAGCTTACTTTTTTATTTATATTTATTTTGTTGTCATGCTTAAAGAGTAATTTACCATTTTATCAAAATTTTTTTATTTCAAATCAATTTATTTTTTTTATTCATATTTATTTTTCTACCACATGTCTTTAAATAAATATTTTACTTTTTATCTGTTTGATTTGTTTTAAAACTAATTTATCCTAAAAAATAGAAATATATTTCAATTTTATCATTTAATATCTAAAAATTTATCATTGTCTATTTTAAATAACACAATAGTTTCTCAAATTTAAAATCTTCTCATCAAACTTTAAAACTTCAAATATGTTTAAAGTTGATGGAAATTTTTTGTTTAGAAATAACTTGGTTTAAAATCTTCTCATCAATCTTTAGAAAAAGGAACATCATTAAATGAAGTAGAAATATCTGAAATTTATTTATATTTCATAATAAAAAATGTATTTATTTTTTCTTATTATAAATGAAAAGAGAAAGTATTAGTTTTCGAAAAAAAACACTTTTATATATACTTTTTTATTAAATAAAAAACAGTTTAAAAAATAACCATGCCAAAACATTAAAAAAATTACATATTTTATATTTTATTTTTAAAAGAGCTTAAAATTTAATCCAAATCAAATATGAAAAATCATGTAATCTCTGTCAATGGGTAGAGTATATTTTATGTGAATAAAACATATTTTTCACATACTAACTCTTGAACTGGGTTTTTTAATTATCTTCTTTTCACCTAGGCCGCTCAATCATACTTCGACACCAAGTTAGGTGTGTATTGAAGAGTCTCGGCTCTTGATTGAATATTTAGTGAATGGTTATTACTATTTGAATATTTGAGAATGTGTATTGAAGAGTGAGTATAGCATGAGTTAAGCGTATATGGCCTTTGGTCCTCACTCTCTATTTATAAGTTGTCTCATGGACCTCAAACTAACACAAGTCCAATAAATATAAACAGAATATAAATAGTCTTGCCTAAAGATCTGGCAGGTTGTTTATAATCAATCTACTTATCAATATCTTTAATTAGTCATTCTTGATTATTTTATCTTCTGCTAGATTTTTGGCCCAATAACTTTAGACATTGGCCTAGTTTCGGTCAAACATTAAAGTTGCAGATGGACCTAATAGGACCTAACAACCCTGAGTGGATGGACCGAACAATGCTGAATGTTAACCGTTCGGTCTCCAATAGTATGATACAATAATGTTTTTGTGAGCTATGTTTTCCAACAAAAACATCATGTTCTATTTTATATGTTCTTAATTGTAAAATTAAGAAAAATATTTCTAAACTTTTTATATTTATTTGACATTATTTCATCTATTTTTTATTTTTTTTTAAATATAAAAATTTATATTTTTATGAATATTTTACCCCTTATATTTTTTGTGAAATGAATGTAAAATGTGTTATAGTAACATTTTAAAAGTGAAGAAAAGAAATAAAAATAGAGAGGAAAAAGTTTAGGGAATATCGTACACGTGTGCGTGTTCGTTCTTTGTTTGCGGCAGCAGGCTTGCTAGCTTCTCTTACAGGCAATTTTATTGAAACTAAACGATGATTATCATTGTCGCGAAAACTGTGGTTTCAACATTTGCAGAATACACGTGAAAAAGTTTAGGTGCCGTCCTTAGAAACTTGAAAAGAAACTTTGAAAAATAAAGAAGACAACTTTAACATTTACAAATTTTTTTAAAATATATAATGTTTAAGTCCTCTAATTAGAAATCGACATATATATTAAAAAAATTATTGTAGTCATTAATCTAATTGAGATACAATGTTAATGAATACACCTAATTATATATTAAAAAATAGAAATATATTATATCTGAAATATTTGTATATATTTAACTAGATTTAATTATTTATATAATAAAAATATTATTATCGTAAACTAGTATTCAAAATAAAGTTTACGATAACAACGTAAAGTTATAAGAAAAAGTAAACCATACAACTTCAAGTTGAGAAGAACAATATTTTATTATATTAAAATTATTAAAAAAAATAGATTGACTAATTTTAGAAAATCCTATGGCAGGAAAGCAATAGAAAAATAGGTGTAGAAAAACATGACTTTATTTAAGAAAAGTGTAAAATATGGAAAAAGGAATGGTTGAATCTTCATGTTCGTGTTATTTATATCATTTAAGTATTTTTATTTTGTTTAGTGGCTAAAAAATATAACGAAAACGAAGTCGACCTGCATGTAAAACAAAATTATCGATTTTTGAATTATAGCACAATTAAACTAGTTTTCCCACATCATATCATCAGCATATATTATTTTTTTAAGAAAAGCTATATTTGTTTTTTAGCAGATTATTCAACTGTGTCATTAAGAGAACTTTGCTTAGTTGTATGTCATGCTCTTGCATGGTCCCTTTATAGAATTAATGTATATTCTTTTAACATAATTTTATCATATTTTTCTTAGTGAAAAATTTTAGATTTTGACAAAGAATTACAAATTAAATACTAATAACACTTTTGTTGGAAGTGTCACGTCGACTAGAAATAATACCAATTTATAGTATATAAGTGAGTGCAAACATTGTCTTACAAATCAGTTTTGTAAGAATAAGTTAAGTTTAAAGTTCACTTCTAACATGAGTTAGGTTTAAAGTCCATTTCTAACAACTTGATGAAAAATGCAAATGTAATTAAAATTCATGACACCTTATTTGGTAACTGATATAAGATTTAGAATTATGATATAAAATTTTGAGGTTAAGATGATGTTCGAAATTATGATAAGACACAAGTCAAAGTCTTGTACTCACACAATGCTACATTTTTTATTTTCTGTATTGAATGAATTAAAATAATCTAATTTATTCTTATTTGATATATTTGTTATCATTAATAAAAGAATTTTTTTATATAAAATAGTAAATTCACTAAAATTAATATTTTTTCACTAGTTTATTCATATTAAAAGAAATATACACATCTTTATTATCTCTCATTTTTATGTCATAATCTTCTTCAATAACTAACTAATTAATGTCCATGTTACAACAATAATACATAGTATAAATTTGACTTTCTTCTTTTTAAAAGTCAAAACATATGTTTATTCTAAAAATTTAGTGGATATGTAATTTATATCAATATGATATAAACAAAATTTCAATGTCAAAGAATTTTTTTTTTAATAATTATAAAAATTTTACAATCAAATATCTACAAAACTAAAAATATTTTAATAATTCAAAAGAGAAGTGACATAAAGTCAACTATTGTATACAGCATACTAGTATCAATAAATTCAAAATATTTTTCATGAGTTCGAAGAATATTTAAATATACATATTTATGAAGCCCTCGTCCTTATTTATTATTTTATGATAATTTTTTACATCTTCCTCAACTGCCATTGATCTTCAACAATGGAATATGCAGTGCTATTTTTTACAAACATTTACGTCATTTTGACTTTCTGTACACTTTATATTATGAAATGAAATTTCACACTGATCACACGAACTATATGATATACAATTAATGCGTGAATTCCTAAAACATAAAATATGCGTTGATTATTGTTTATAATGATGTTAGAATTTTAAAATTATAGAGCAATCAAAGCTGTAATCTAAACAGTATATAAAAGTGTTTCCAAAAAGAAAAAATAAAATAAATTTGTGATGAGTTGTGCAGCTTTGAAGAAACAGATTAACCGTCCACTTTTCTTGCTAAATCTCTCATCACTGTTCAAATTTCACAATGTAAACATCCACACTTTTTAAAACATATATAAGCTCCCTCATCAACACAATAAACAAAAAATACGTCTAATTTATCTATTTTAAACTCTTTTACACTCAATATATTTATAAATTTTTATTCATAAAAATATTAATTATAGTTTTAATATTTTTTTTATACTGTCAAAATAGATTGAAACCCGTGAGTCAATCTAGCCTACAATAGGTTCTAGACGGGTTGGATTGAAAAAAAAATTAAAATTTTGATAGGATCAATTTTAAGTCTGGTCTACTAAGAATATTACTCATCCGGGTTGAACCTGTGATGAGCCGAATTGACTCATCAACCCACATAATTTTGTTTTTTGTACTTGTTTTTGGATTATATTTGGAGTTTAAAATGATTTTGAATTGTATTATATTTTCTTAATTTTGAATAATAATACCGGCTTGTAAGGTGAGATTTACATTCACTTGTATAATATAAATTGACCTTATCTAACATAATTGTCAAAATACCAATAAGAAATAATAACAAATTACCTAAAGATAAAAGATAAAAATAATATATCTAACAGAATTGTCTTTGAAGTTTAATATTATTTTGGATTGAAATTTATTTAGATTTGAATTAGAAAAAATTGTTATTTTTTCTGGAATTGAAAAAAAAAAACTTGTAATTAAGTGAGTCATTAAGCCAATCCATTTAACCCATCAATCGGTGATGAGCCGGGTCAAATTCAATTTTTTTTACTCTCTAATAAGTGAGTTGGGTTGGATTGACTAACTAAATAGCCGACTTGTAGTGGACTGGATGATACGTTTTGACAACATTAATCTTTTTTATTCTAGTATTTGTAATTATTATTTAATATTTTTTTCTATTTTTTATACTCAATATAATCCTAATACTTACAATATCTTTTGTTAGATCAATGTTAATGTCATTAGATGATAATTATTTGATATAATAAGATGAACCAACTATGTGTTTTAATTACCAGTATTTTGTTATTTCATGTGAACAAAGAGTTGAGAAAAAAAAATGTCAACTTCTTAAAAGGCACATAAAGAAAGTGTTCCACATAAACCCTACAAGTTTAATTTATGTGATGTATTTTAGAGACTCCAATGTTTTGAGGCATTGCCTTGAAAACAAAAGTAATACTACAAAAGTTAGCATTCACACTGTTATTAAAGTTGTGTTTTAAAGTATTATTAATTCTGTTTTTCTTTAATAAAAATCTAATTATTATTGCACAGGATATCGAATTAATAGCCACTAGTTAATTACACCTTCCGACATTGCATTAACACCTGATACCATAGTTAGAAGTACATGAAACAAAGTCTTACATTTACACCTCAATGTAATTATTTTTAGGTAAAGTTGTATATAAGTTACGACTTTAACGTAATTATTTTTTAATTAAGATCGTGGATCTAAGCACGAATTCAACCTTTACTTTAGTTATAGGTACACATCTAAGGTTTATTTTTATATAATTTTCTTGACAATTAAAATTGTACAGTCTAACACGCATCTAATGTAACTTTAAAATTTCACTATAGTAAAATCATATTTTATAATATAACTTTGAATTACATCTTAAAGAAGTTAAAAGTCGTGACTCAAAAATAATTCATCTTGTGCAATAATTTTTTGAAACTTACTCATTTTCGTAAGTTTGAAAGCATATTACACTAATTAATATGGTAAATTTATTGAGTTTTATTTTATAAGATATTTATTAAGATGCTGATATATTTAAGAAGTGATTTTTAAATTTAATTCAATCTTATAAAACTGATTAATAAGATAAATTTCGATGACAGGTGAAATAATAAATCTAAAAAGTATCAAACTTTGTTACGATAAACTTTGAACTTGATTTCAATATTGTGTTAAAAAATGTATTTTAAACCTAACTTAACCCATGAAATTGACTTGTAAAATGAAACTCACACACTTAAATATTCTAAATTGATATTATCTAATAATAAGACTTTCAATAATATCAAATATTATCTCCTTCTCATACAACTAGACATTTAAATTTAATTTATATGAAATAAGAAATATTGTATATCACTAGTTATGTATTAGTTGTAAATATTAAATAAAAGATGTATTTAGAAGAATGAATGCAATATAAAAAAGAAATTTCATAAAGGAGTTAGATTCAGTAGATATTTTATATATAACGTAAGGTCTTATTCTTATGCCATTTTAAACGTTCTTCTCAACGTGAATCAAGAGTTTGTATCTACTTTTTCTCATATATTTAACATAGGCAACAATACCAGCTATCAAATATAAATTAAATGAAATTAATAAATTTTAAGTTTATTCAACCTAACACTTGAAAACATATTCTTTCATTTCTATTTATCGAACACATACAAAAGTACATACGGATCATGCATGAATTCAAATATGACGAAGGTTCATCAAGAAATATCTACTAAGCCATGTAGAAACCTCTAATAAACATTTTCTACTAGATTTATACGTGACCCATTTTGGGACATTAGATATAAGTAACTGTTAGAATATTTATTCCATTTATCATCACTATATTGTGTCTAGAGTTATCTTATTTATCATGATTATATTGTGTCTAGAATTATCCTATTTATATGTGTCTAGGGTTATCATATTTATCATGTACTCTTGTATCAATTTATTTTTATAAATAGAAGATTATGAGAGGGATCAATTAAGCCATCTAGAATTATTTTATAGTTTCAATCTCAAGTTCATATCAAAGCAGGTTGTTTGAGTCTCTTCCTACTCTGTCTTTGTTGCCGTCGGTGGCTCGTGGTCGCCACTACCGACGGCCTTAAAAATTTCATATTTTCTGAAATACCTCAATGAGCAGTCCTGCTCTGGTTTTTATCTAGTCTCCAAATCCTGGTTATTGTCTGCAATATTCCAACACTATTTGTCGTTGTTTGGCACCGTTGGCCGCTGTCCACCATCGTTTGGCACTGTTTTGCCACTGTGAGGAGCTATCCACTGAAATCTGTCACCATCAACCTCTGTTCCCTGCCATTCCGACGTCGTCCACCACACGTCTGCCAATGTCCATCGCCGTCCACCGCCATAGTTTAGTCTGACGACTAGTGGATTTGGATCGCCTCCTTGAGTGATGGCCAACCTCGCCTATGTCGATGGCTAGTTCTGATCGAGGTGCCGCCACACACGCCATATCTATCCGACATCCGACATCCACCATTAGGAGTTTTGTGCACCTCGAGGAGCGCGACGCATCCCTAGTGGTCGTTGCCTCATTCTCCTCCACATGCACCATCAGGCACGACTTCTCTCCGATTAGCTTTTGGTGCGTGTTTATTACGCGCCACCTTTTCAGTATCGGAATCACATTTCGACATTGACGTTTGTCTCGTCAGAGCCTTTTGAGTGTGTTTTAGTCCTTGTTTCTTAGTTTCGGTGGCTGTAACTCAGACCTAGGGTTTTCTCCTTTGATTGTTTTGGAACCCTAAGTCCTTCAAATCTTTGTTTTATCGTTGTCTGACTCGCTGAATCATGTTGAGTCCATATACGTCCTTGGTTCCCGATTTCGAAGTCAGCAGTTGTTCTTGACATCACTGTGTCACTTCTTTCTTCAATCGTTGTTGGTCACTTTCTTCTTGGGCTCAAGACTAGTTTGTTTAACCCATACTTCTTTTGATACAGTACTAAGTATCACCATTTGAGAGTAGTCTTTTATTTTGATTATGTTTAAACTTTATTTACAATATGTTTCGATCGATCACTTATGTTAACTTTTGAATCTTAGATTGTGTTTCATTTTCGTTTGCAATTTGGATGGTGTTCTAGATTGATTGTCTTTTAGCATGTTGTCTTTCATTTTTATTTTTTTATTATGTTGGATTTGGCTAGTGTTTGAAATTAATATTTTATTCTCTAGTGATTGAATAATATTATGTTTAATATTCTTTGAATATTAAAATGGTTGCAACTTCTAATGCATTGTAGATTTAATAATAGCTCTCAATATATAGGTTTTTGAGTAAATGCATATTAATTATCCAAAAATTTAAACTGATCAATAATTTTATCTACAGGCATTCAGTCATGAAAATTATCTATGAAATTTGTTGTAAGTATTATCCACAAAATTTGAGTGGTGGGAAATTATCATGGACAATGATTCGAATGTATTATCCATGGATTGACATTTCCTATGGACCAAAAATCCATCAAAATTTATCAACGTCATTATTACATACGAATTTTGAGTCGTCAGTAATTCATGAATAATGTCTACCCCAAATTTTTATCATTATCCACAAATTTTGTCGTTAGTAATACTTTTTTTTAATGAAATATTTTGATATTTTAATTCTTTTTTTAGTATTTTGAACTCTTTATTGTTTAGACAATAAAGAAAAGTGATTTTTCCAACTAGTTGAACCTATGACTCAAGTTTGGTCAATTTGAAAGCTTGAGTAAAAGATAGGTAGGAAAAGTCCTCTCTTATATGAAAGCTTCTTGTCCAAGTAAGAGAGTTATATAGGTTTGTGTTAATCTCCTATTTATTTTCTTAAGTGAAAAAAAATAAGTATGTTTAATCATTACTATGAAACATATTACTTGGGAAACCTATGATAGTTCAAACAAAGAGAAAATTGAGAGAAAAATTGTTTCAATTAATTTTACATCTTAAAAGAAGTGTTCTTGTCCAAACAATTATTTCTCAGTTTATAAAAATAAGGTTTAACTTAATAATATCATTCAAGTTGGAAAACAAGTTACTCAAGCAATACAATCTATTGCTCAAGAAGCATCACTATACAAGTTGAGTGAGGAGACTCCAATCACATATTTTCATCATATTTTTAGTGGACGTCAAATCCTCTTTCACATCCAATTGAGCATTGCGGATTTAGTCACATATTAGACGTCGAATTCTGTATGGACCGACGTGTTTTGTAAACATTTAACGTCGGCCTGTATAATTCGACGTTAATTTAACGTCTCCAGTATGACGTCGACCTCAAATACGCCATTAAAAGTCCAAAATCACTGATGTTATACGATAGTTTTGTACTAGTAGGTTTAAAGTGATATTGTATTGGTTAATATTAATATGTGAATGCTTATGTGTAATACACATATGATATTAATTTAGTTGAGGTCACAAAACTATAATGATGTGTAAATTATTGTTTGAATGTGTGTATTACGTATAAACATAAACATATTTTGATTTCACTCCGTGTTTAAATTATGTAGATTAAGATCTTTGGTGGTAGAAAATTGACTGAAAAGTTTATTTCATATCTAAAAGAGATGTAAATATTTGATGCCTTAAACGTACATGATTTAGGAAGCTGAGGTTATATTCTTGAGGTGCGTAGAATAAGTTAGATGTTAGTTTATGGTAGGATACTTAATACAAGTTTTCTAAAACATGTTAAATGAATTTTCCATTTTATATTCAATTGATATTTAATACAAGTTTTCTAAAAGATGTTAGTTGAATTTTCCATTTTATATTCAATTGATACTTAGATTCATATGTTGATTTATAGTAAAACAATATATTAGATGGTTAAATATGTTTTCATTATATCATGTGTATTTGAGTTTTACTTATAAATAAATATCCTAAATAAATAGAGTTCCAATGATATAGGAAGGAATTGAATCCAGAAAAAGATTAATTATTTCTTTATATATATATATATATATATATATATATATATATATATATATATATATATATTCGTAAATGAAAATATCTATTTTTTAAAATTGTTATGAATTTTGTAAACTTTCTTTTAAATCACAGTAATTCTGTTATAATTATATTTATGTAAAAGTTTGTTGAATAAAATCTAGTTTAGGGTATTAAGGCATCTAATTTTATCAAATTGTTCACTTGAAGATATACACATCTTGTAGTATATGTAGTGGATAGTTTCAGTATAGTGTTTTAGTTTTAATATTACTGAAACTAATGTTGTACGGAACGAGCAGTTGCTTAGTGACGTTTCAACTCAATAATTAGAAGTATTTTCTTTGTATATTTAAGTAGTTTCACGAAAGTTAATTATGATGAATATTTACTATAAACTAAGTGACCCGTTTTTTATTTTACCTAACAATAATATATAGCAGAATATAATGAAATATATTATTGTAATATATTTAGAATATATTTTCATACTATAACATATAGTATAATATATTTACATATTTATGGTTGGAAAATATTAAAATAACGTATTGTACTATATAATATATGGAGTGCAACATATAGATTAAATGAGTAGGTGTTAGAAAAGAAAATAGGAAGTTGAACTTATAAAAGTTCATATTGGTATTTTTCTTGGTGGTATATGTGGTGGTGGTTAGAATGTACATTTATGAAGGAAGTTATATGTCTACATACATAATTGCAAACATTTTGTACATTATGTATTAATTGTTGAGGTAATTCTTGGTTTGGTTAAGATCTAACATTGTGAATGTTGTTTCTTCTACTCTGATATATTGAATTTGTGTTTAATGAATACAGGATCTTTGAATTTTAGCCTTTTCTTGCAGGATGCTATGTCCATAATAGGAGTTCATTTTTTATAGTTGTGGATTTGAGTTTTTACTTATAGTAGGGTAGTTCTAATATAAGTTTTAGGTCACAGAGAAGATGTTGGATCTAAGATATAAGAAAAACCCAACACTTTGTCTCTTCGGTAGTTAATACTATCCTCAAAGTTAGGCCATTTCTTCTTTTACCTTCATCATTTCAATATGCACTTTCATAAATTTTTATATTTCAAATATTATTTGCTATATTTAAAATTGTACATTTTAAAATATAAAATAAAAAGCAGATTTTAGATTATAAATTGTATATTTCAAAATACAAAAAACTATATTTTAAATTATACATTTTAAAATAAAAAATTAAAAAAATACATTTTTAGTTATAAATTCTAAAATACAAAATTTATATTTTAAATTATACTATCTAAAGTATAAGAATTTATGGATATGTGGGAAAACAATTGTGGAGGTACAAGAAATTGTCCAGTTTAATATACAATCTGAGTTACAACCATTGAGGCCGAAGACCAGTTTTTGATTAGCCATGGTCGACTCTGGATATAGACAACCAATGTGAGCGTCAAGACTCACAAAGTATAGAATAATTTTTATATTAATTTTATAATAAATTCAAATTATTTTTTTCATTTTTTAAATTAAAATGATATTACAATTAAAATTTTTATTATATTCTCTATTAAGTTAAAAATATAAATATATATTAAATTACATTTTAGTTTATTGAAACATGAGACATAAATAATGAATTTAAAATATATCTAAATTAATTTTTTATAAAAAAAATAGGAAGAATAGAAATAAAAACTTCAATTATAAAGAAGATGAAATTAAAGGATTTAAGATAATAAATTTAAATAATTTAATTTTATAACAAGGTAAAAAAAACTACAAAGGTGAAGATATAAATACTCTCCAAGTAAACTACTCAATAGTTATAAGAGTCACTTTAGATACTCTGCATTCCAAATTGAAAAGAAAAAAAGGTACAGGAAATGCAAAAGCTCTTTATTTAGTTATTACCTTTGATGTGGCAGCCACACTGAAGGCATGGCAATAAACTTAAATGGCAAAGCTCCCATGTCATGTTTGAAATACCCAATGTCCACATGGCCACAAAAAGAAAAAGGATAGGTCACGCAATAAAAGGAGTAATAATTTTACATAAATTATCCTTAAATGCTAAATATTGAGGGAAAGGACAAAGTTCCAAACTCCTAACACTGCTGTCCTAGAAAAGAGGCAAGCTTGGAGGGAAACGCACATGCATCCACTGTCTCTCGTATGTAGCTAAATGTGTCCATCCAATCTCATCAAGCAAAGACAGTTTCAGATCGTAGAATTTCTTTTTGGCAGGCTCTGCATCATCTTGAATTATGTCACACAGTACCTGAATCGAGGGACAAGAGCTTCAGAAGCTGTTGGTGATCAACAAAATAAAACCACACTTGCATTGAAGACACGCAAGAGTTACTTCATTATTATAGATTGCCTAATAATAAATTATAATCACCTATCTCATTAAGTTTTGTGACTAGGAATCATTAATTACGATACGCAATGATGAAAAGGACCGATCATACAAGTCAATTTCACCCAAGACCTAAAAACTGACTCTTGAGTGTCCGATTCATACCACAAAACCAGACGACATCCTTTTGAGCTTTTATTTTTTTCTCTTTTCAAAGGATATCGTCCATAAAACCAGGAGACATTCTTTCTAGTTTTTACCTTTTTTTTTTCAAAGGACTGGCTAATATGGCTTTAAAACAGGTTTGAACTCATTTTAAGGTATGATTCCTGTTCATGATTAAATATAAATCAGTATTCTTTTATTAATATATTAGTTTATTACTGTAATATATAATAAAATTAAAAATATTTATATTGCACTAGTTTAACTATGGTTAAACCATTGATGTCCCTTTGCTAATTCGACAATTAGTCCAGTCTTAAAATATTGATGATACGTGACAGACTACTTAATAAATCTCACCTAGGATCAAACAATAGGGCCTGGTGTCGCACCCAAGTAGACACAGTGCCATAAGATATTATTAGTTAGTTACATGCAGCAACCAATGCAAGACTTGCAAAAAATAAATACCTTCAATGCTGTCCCAAGCCTTTGAGCTCGCCTCTCTCGTGCTACTAAGAGGATTCCATATTTAGCTGACTTCACATCAACCCATTTCTTCAGTTCTTTAAAATTCTCTTCAAACAAATCTCTGCGATCATCTGTAGATTGTTTTTTGTCCAAGCCTCCTTTTGCCCCTTCTGTTGCAGCCGAAGTTGGGGACTTATCTCCGTCCTTTGACAATATACACCAAGTCAAGTCTGCCAACTTTTATTGGTAAAAAAATAATTAAATGTTACCATTATCATAATGGAACTCGGACGCATTTAAGGAGGGTCTCCACATTTTCATCACAAAAATAGTGCGGATGACTCAACGTAAACTTACCAAGGAGACTGTATGTGAAAATGCGGGTAATAAAATCCCATAAATATCATGCCCATGAGAATTGTAGTTTCACATAAGATAATGAATTTAACAAGTATCCACAGTAAGTGAAAAGTTTTAGATAGACATTCAATGGGATTTAATCATTTTATTCTACCATAATGTCCTATTCATTAATATGATGCGGTGACACGGAAATACAACTGGATACCTCAATATTTGATACGCACAAAAGAAAAATACTGAAGTTGTCACCTCACATTACAGGATATTTCCTATTCTTGGGTATATTTTCAATAATTGTATAAGAGAGCACTACTTCAAATAGCTACTGGGATAAAATAAAACAACTCTCTATTAGCCTAACATGACAAATGGAACAGACTTCTGTAATAATATCTGCATGTTTCTTCACGTAGTTTAGCGTGTATTTAAATTTTTTATGAAAATGTACAATAATTGCTTTAAAGAGTCTGACCAGAAAAAAATAATAAAGAAGCACAAACCTTTAAAGACTCAATCTCTGCCAGCGCAAGCCCCTTTTGGTACAGTGCCTCTGCCAATTGGTCTCGGGTTAACTCCATCTTTTTTCTGATATTCTGTAGCGAGAATGAAAGATCATTAAAAGCCAACAAGGTGCAAATAGGCACTGAGGGAAATGATAATACATATACTTAGGAAACGATAGAACTTTATCAAGCATTGGCTATTAGAAAAAAACCCAGTTCTTTTTCTTGTAAGTATAAGCTATATTATTTTTGTTCACGCATGCAAATATCAGCATGCTGAGTGCTATGTGCACTCGAGCATTCACAGAAACCTCTCTTGAAATTTAGCTTCAGTACCACAATGCAGAGTAAAAGTAATGAAGAATTTATTTATCAACAAAGAGAGAATAAACTTCCCTCGAGCATTCACTGAAACCTCTCTTGAAATGTATTCTTCAGTACCACAATGCAGAGTGAAGGTAGTGAAGAATTTATTTATCAACATAGATAGAATAAACTTCTATAATAAATTTGGTAAAGAACAATGTTAACATTTGATTCCATCACTGTATAGAAATAACACCACAATAATTTATGCAATGTTTGCATTTAAAGTAATCTACAGAAATGTAACTATTTGAGTCTTTTCAACAGAGTCCCCATACCATACTATTTAAGAACTTCCGAGTATGTACACATTTCATATGTAATTATATCTCCATACTTAATTAAACAGTTAACATGCATAAGAGTATTTTGCAGTTCCATCAAATATAACCCAGTGTAACCGAAGGATTTAGCACATGTTAATAATTATTGGTTTCAGAACATATAAAGTAGCTGTAGGACAATTGTCCTCAAGACACTGTAATTAGTTGATGGGCTACAATTAGTTCATTAAGACCTGTAATTGCTCCCTTAATTTACTTTTAATAGATTATATGCATGCAATAACATACAGGATTTCTGCCTATCTTCTATTCTTTAGAAACCAATTCAAAATGGGCGATGGAAATAACAATTATTGAAGACAAGATTGTGAACCTCTGCTTCTTCCTCTTCAGGATCATTTTTTAGTGCAAAAAATTTTGCCAGCTCTTCTCTGTCAATACTGTCAATCACCTCATTGGCAGCACCAATCACCTGAAAATTGCAATCATATTTTTAGTTTATTGACAACAGCACAAACTTCAATAGGATAAATTTTCCATATAAGCCCATTAGGATTCAAACCATTACTAAGATAATTAAGGTAGCAAGGATGGGATTGTGAAGTGACAGAGTCAAGTACCTCTTCATCATGATTAATTTTGTCTTTGACATTACTCCTAGAAACTAGACCTTCCAAAATGGTTGCAAGTAATGGAGTGTACTTTGGATATTCTGACTGCAAGGAAACATAACATATTCATGTACTAGTTAATGGACAACTGATTAAATTTATCAGAAAATAGAGACAATTACAATTTGAAAAACATCAAAGAGAAAAAAAAATCTTGCAAAAGAATATGATCCAATTACTGTCGGACTACAAAAATAAAATAAGGGCAAAACACAAATTTGGACAAAATTGTATGTACTGACTTTGAGCAAGGCAGATAGCTCTTTCCACTCCGAGCGCTCTTCAGAAGTTTCTTGTTTCAAGCTTGCTAGAACTTTTATTTTAGTATCTCTTACCTGATGGACAAGTAAATTAAAGAACCACCAAAACATGAGATAAACATTTTAAAGTCTTTAAAAGAGAATATACAACATTCTATCAAATTTGAGGCAAAATTAAAGTACAAAGGAGTTTTACAATATTGAGGTATAATATACAATATAAATACAATGAAATCAACTCAAAAGTAGAAAGAAATACGAAGTATATTCTGAAATTTGATCTAATCATCGTGAATCAAGACCAATTCTGTTATTCTATTAAGAAATATCAGAAAGACAAAGAAAACCCAACAATCCAGTTCATTCCCTAGCCCTCCAGCCCTCCCTTCTCTCTCTCTTCCCCCTCCACTATAAGCATTTTCCCTTGTAACTAACTTCCTCTAACGCATATTCCAAGCTGCCAGCTGTGCAGTTTCTATTATTCCTCTCCTTCCGAGTTTTTATTCACTGCATCTCATTTGTATCTCCTTCTATACACATTTGACTTTGGGCCTAATCTGCTGGGCCGTATCAGTATACATCATTCACTCATTTTGGTCAGGATTTTTCCTTTTTATAATTATTAAATAAATTGGGTGAATAACCAATTTATAATTTAATATCTAAGATAATGAAATATTCTAAAATACGAGCTTTCAAATACAGTATCAACAAGCAGAAAATATTCTATAAAATGCCATTGATTTGAATCAAGAAAGGTGAACTTCAGTGATAAAATAGTCAGTCATAGGCGTACTAGTAAACTTCAGTTCTACAAGAAACTCTGAGAAATCCTCGTTCACATTCATTTACTAATATTTCAAATGCTGGATTTTTATAAGGTGCAAATATGGAATAGAACACAAAGGAAGTTCTTCTGCAAAGTTATGCAAAAAGAGCATGAATTGAACCTTAAGTAAAAACAGGAAACAAATAACCAAAGGAAGTTCTTCTGCTAATGTATGACTTTTCATAGTACCTCTTCGTTTAAGCGTTCTGAAACGTTCTTCTTGGAAGATAAGGAAGAACCTTTTACCTTGTCCTCGTCAATCTTTTGAAAGAAAACATGTAATCAGACATTAGCCTTCGTTACATATGATATGATAGTTGATGCAACAACAGCACAGTCAATGCTTGCTCAAATAGTAGTTATGAGTATGGGATGTGAAAGTAACTTTATAAGGCAGAGAGTGACCTTATTTGGGGGAATTATATAAGAAATTGTATACGAAGCAGGGTGCTTTTCAGGATTTGTATTTTCTCCCTGACCAGCAAATGATAGCTTCCCATATGAAATTGTCCCTAGCAATACAGATCCGGGTGGAGAATTCTGTAGAAATTTTACAAACACCGTTATATACTGTCAGTAGCAATATCTGAAATGTTGACAGGGGATAACAATGTACCTTGGGAAGCTTTTCTTTTTGTGGTGGACCAATATATAGCCCTTCTTTTATACTGCCAATAAGCAAAAGTCAACACAATTACACGAAGAAATTTAAACCAAGGCTACAAACCTACTCACATACCCTGGAACCAGTGATGAGGACTTAAAGGAACCATTTCCCACCAGTGGGCCATCAGGTTGAGAGAAAAAGCTTAACCGAATTACATCCTAAAACAATCAAAACATAAAAAAGAAAATCAGTCAACAGATCGAAAGAATACTTATAATCTAAATTCTAGTGGTCCATACGGAATTTTTTACAGCTAGGCAGCAGAAGCACTCTTTGATAAAGGCATCTACAAATAAATTATTTTCAAACACAAGTGTCAAACATTTGGAGAATTATAAAACTTCGAGAATCAACAGCATCATCTGATTTGTGTAAGACAGCTGCCACGTGATTTATTAAAATACCATTTAGTAATATTTTCAAAACTCTCCCCTTGATAAGATTTATGGTGCCTCGACCCCAATTTTATCATGAATTACATTCTCAAAGCTACTTCAAAAACCTTCAATCATAGTTGAAAAGCTCTTCTAGACTTCAGTTAAAATTGTCCATTTGTGAAATACTTAAAATTGATATGATAAACTACCTTCTCTTCCAAATTTCGCTCTATGAATAACACCAAATGCCTCATCTTTTCCAAAATCTGCACATTGTCATGCCTGAAACAAATAAATTATAAACTATTATGAATGCAAGTGATGGGAACCAATGAGAACAATCATGAGACCTAATCTTTTATTAGATACAAGTGTAATGATAACTCTCATTTTGGCAGTTATTGGTGGAAAATAGGAGCTAATTTATTATTACATTAGGTTTAATCATAAGTATCATAGCAGCTATATATTGTTAGAATATGTTCAATAATAACCGTTATGTTGACAATTTACAACAAAGTAAGGAGATGTTCAATGTTATTAAAGGTATGTATAAGGGGGAATATAGATAAAATTGGTTTTGTCTCCTCATACTTCGGATAGTATATACTGCTGTATTGTACGTATTTTGTGTGATTTAAGAATTCTGCTCAACTGGTATTCTATCAGTAAGGGACTAAGTTGAATGATCTTTTATGCATAAATATTTTATGAATCAAGAAACATTCAAATTGTGCTATGCAAGCTTTCTTATTAGAAGTATAATAAATAAATCAACCTTTCAAGTTCTCTTAACAGTATTAGTTCACTACTAGCATTCATCCGCTAACAATGAATTGAAATATATTTCAAAATTTACAAAGTCAAGTAATGCCATTAGGTCTATTCAAAGCTTCAATGGAAACAAAGAAGTATGTGCACTCTCATCCCAGGTTTATGCTAAGAAAAGGACATATACCTCAAATATAACTGTAGAGTATATTCTCCTTTGGGAAGATTTGAAGAACTTGGATAGACATCTCCACTTGAATATATGCGCTATAAATCAGAACAGATAAAGCGTGAGATATAAAATATATCATAAACAAACATGGTATATGTAATTTTAGAGAAATGGAAATTTTATTTTTTTCCCAGATTTCTCCGGGAGCTAAAAAAGAATATGCAATAATTTCCTTGGAGAAAAGTATTTCCAAACATGTGAAAGAGCTACCCAAATAGAAAAGATGTTGGAATACAACAAAAACAACAAATATCATCTGCCAAAGCCCATTACAGTCTTACACTGGCATTCTCACCCAATAGGTTATAAATCCCACTACTTGATAACCTGACTATTAGTAAATTGTAATTAGTCCAAAAAAATTGCAAAAATTAAAACTCATAATTTCTATATAAGAACCCAAGCTAAATGCATCTTATTATTCATAATAATGAGCAAAAGAATATCTAACCTAAACAATTTAGACTTTCTAGAAGGTATAATATACCTTGTTTGAGTCAGAAATCATGTAAAATTGGGACTCAAATTTAGTGTCATATATCCGGTCATTTAACAATGGTACATGAGGTTTTACTTGAGCTCCATCTTCCAATTTGATCTTGTAGCTGCAAAATCAGGATACTGAGAAAAGACCATCCACATTATCTAAAGACAAATGACACAAAAAACTTATAGCTCACGTCAAAGTCAGTGCCAGTATCTGCTGTCCAGAAGGAAGTTTGTCACGATATGTTGAAAGTGCACTAATCTTAGAATCTACTGGTCGATATGGTACCCTAACCTGAAAGTTTAGAACACATTCGGAAACAAGTAAATCTTATTTGTATTTCAAATCAACAGCATAGCATAGCACGATATTATAAATATAAGGACAGAAAAGTAGCGTTAAAAAGATAACCTTGTTCAGAATTGCCACAGGTGCAAGTTCCTCAGATACCAGTAGTGTTTCAGTGTCAATCCTAACTGGTGCATCACTACCATCAAGTATAACATCCTGATTGACTTTTATCCCGTGAAACACAACCTGGAATTTAGTGTAGACAGTAGAATTGTATCTTCAGTGCAGAATGAAATAACTCACCATATCCCACTTTATAAAAGAAATCACACATGAAGCCCAAACAAATCATTCATGGAAAGAGATCCAATTATGCTTTCTTCATAGACTTCAATATATGAAAGGGCAACAAAAGAGATACTGTACCAAGACGAAGGAAAAAAAATCATGTTTATTCATGAGATATTTCAACAGCCTTCACCTTTTAACAGTTGTTAATTAAGTTCCTGATTTGTTATATAGATGAAAAATGAAAAAATATCAACCATCATCACACAATACAAACAAGGTGATATAAAAGAACTGAAATGCATCTAACATCAACTACTAAAAGTAATAGGAAAAATCATCATGTACCATACAATTCAAAGTGTAGAAGATTTCTCATTTTGTCAAAAAAGAAACAGCATAGTCTATCCAAATATCAGAGAGCGGGAAAATATCTTCATAAGAATTCTGTTACCTCGAAATCCACACTTGCAGTCTCATGACTCCCTATGCCACTTGACCAAAACTGAGAAATGACTAATTCCAATGTCTGACCACTTACTACCCTAAACGCAAAGCTTTTCGCAGCAGGAGAAGAAAAAGTTACAGAAGCCTCCCATTTCAAAGGTCTTTGCAGTGGGCACAGCTGGTATAGAATATGTGTCAACAAGATTACCATAATCTGACAAAGTTTCAAGCCACAAGTCATACCTGAACAGCATCCACATAAAATCTTCTTGCTGTGTCGAAATCTGATGTTTTCATTGTTGCTTCAGCCCAAGTTGCACCATGCGGAACTTCGATGTATCTTCTTTCTATATGGCCTAGTAAAGCAAGAAACAAAAATGTAAATAACTGAAAGTTTTAAACTCCTTAAGTATATGCACTTCTTTTTTTGGTCTAGGATTAGTATATGGATTAGGCCATTGTGTATGACCCTTCTGCTACACTAGCGCTCACCCAAACATGAATAAGATCTATATAAAAGTAGTCTAACTAAATAAGTAGGAGCATCTCCTTCCTAAGTCTCGCCAGCTGGTGGCTATGCATTATGTTAAACTCTAGGGAAGAGAGAAACATTCAACTGAATCCGTGTGTTTCTGACATAACATGGGTGCTTTATTTACGTTGAGAAAAAGGAATCAATACAATAAATAGTGGAAATTTAATATCCTCTAATAACAAAAGCATGATAAGAGACTAAATAAAAGTGTTCGTAATAATACATATATAATCTAGATATTCCTATTATGTAGGATCAACTCCTTAACTTATTTTTACAATTATAACACATTACATGCATGTAGATCCCAGATTTAAAACCTTAGTAGGAGACCAACGAAAAGAAGCATGAAGATAAATTTGTTCAACTAATGCCCACCTGGCTGGAATAACATCTTTGAAAAAGAAATTTGTTGAGGCATGTTAGTTACAGGCTTAGGCTTTGTTATGGTGATTGGAATTCTGAAAAGAGGACCACGCCATGGAGCTTTGTAATCAATACCATAGACCTCAAAATAATGAAGACCATCAGAAAGATTGGAAGGATCGACCACTACACTGAAAACGGGAGAAAACAAATTTTCATTAAGAAAATGTAACTAGAAATTAACATTATTTAACAAAAACTAAGTCAAATAACCATTAAAAAAAGGATATCTGTCCTAATTCTATTCTAATTCAACATACTGAATTTTCCTTCAGGATGAAGTTGTAACCATGATATTGTCTTTTTGAAATTGTTGTAAACTACTTCTAACAGACTGCTAATTCTATAGTTTCAATTGAATTTCTATTGTTTGGTTAGACTTTAGACCTTTCTAATTAGAAAATAATAATTATTTTCCACTAAAACACTCATGCATTGCTTGTCCTGTGCCAGTTATACTAGGTAGAAACTAGTAACTTCTACTTCGCACAAATTGTGGATATATTTTAACAGGCAAAAGTTACTTTATCTTTCTGCTCAAACAATTTTAATATTGTTTTATTGGTAAGCCCAAACCGATTCTAGTTATAACCAAAGTATATTATATATGTTCAAACTTCATCTTTCAAAGCTGATTTTGTAGTATTAAGTTAGAGGATTAAATCTAGTTTCGAAGAAGACAATAGAGTCTACCACCCTAACAAGGTTTTATACATTTTAACATTTTCTCTCTCCGTATTAAGTTAGAGGATTAAATCTAGTTTCTAAGAAGATAATAGAGTCTACCACCCTAACAAGGTTTTATACATTTTAACATTTTCTCTCTCCGTGGACCAATGTGTTCTCTGAGCATTTTTTTTGTTGCTTTTCAGCAATCACCGTGTCTAGAGAATATTTTTCCTTTTAGGCAAATGCTGAGATCCTTTGGTCATTTTTGCTTTCCAGCCGTCGCTGCAATCTATGAACACTTTTTTCTTTCTGGTAACCATCGTGTTAACTATGCATTTTCGTTCTCCAATATTCTTAATGCCCTCTAAAGATTTTTAACATGTTTTGACTCAATACATATGTTCCAGCTTAAGGAGAGTGTTAAAAATATGATTTGAAAGGACAAAACTTATTGAAGATTGATTGTCACTTTGACCAAGAGAAAGTCATGTCTAGGAACTATCTACTAATTTAGCCATTATTCATTTTGTCAGCTCCAGCAACTAATTAGCTGACAAGTTTACTAAGCCCTCGACATCTCATTTGATACATATACTTCAACTTGAGGGGGATTCTATAAGATATGATTTGATTATGTTGAAGATATGATTTAATACATTATATAGGGAGATATGATATGATTTGATAAAGATATATCTTGCAAATATTTCACATTATTATATATCAATTGTGTTCCTTGTTATGATATAACCATCGTGTATATAGACCTCACAGAATTCATCATATTCTGCCTTGGTTTCTCTCTTCTCAACATGGTAACAGAAGGTACCACCTTCCATGACTTGTTTTGTACTAATTCTTTTAACAGGTCTCTTAGAATTTACTACATTTTTAATATCTTTATTGTTCACTCCCAAGTTATGGGTGTTAGTTATTGATCTTTGAAGCTCGCATTATGTGGATGAGCTTGTGGTCATCTTCGTTAGATTAAAATCACAAGGTTGTGCAAGGCAGTAATGTGACCACTTCAAAATTATTATACAAGTAAAGTTGTACCATGAAATGGTTATATTTGATATTGATTGAGCAACATGCCGTGAACAAAATTATGATAACAAAAGCACAATTGCTTCACAGGCAAGGTAAAGAAAATCATTCCAATTCCTCACAAAATCTGTTAGAATCTTTTTAACTGTATTATTTCTATTAAAGTCTTTGCTTTTATTAATTATATTTCTTCCTTATTTAGGAGATTATAATTATCGGGTAGGATTAGGATATCCCTAAAATATAAGGATTCTTTCTTTAGGAGCTATTATTATACTTCCTAAAATAGCTTTCTAGCATTGTATATATGGATTTGTAATCTCAGCATAATAAGATATATGTTTTTACCCTAAATTATGAGATGGCATCAGAGCTCTCAACATCTGGGAGCCGCCTCTGACTGCGCACTAAAACCCTAGCCAGCAGCCTTCATTGCTGCCACTCTCTCTTTCAAAATAGCCTTCGTTGTTGTTGCCAACACAACTTTAAATTGTAGCCTTCTTTGCTGCAATGTTCTTTCTTTTGTGGTGCTTTTCCTTTGAAATCTCTTCTCACTGCATTACCATCGCTCTGCTGCTTGGACATGGCAGACCACACTGTTGAAGTGGTGCCTACTACATCACAAACCAATCAGGAACAACTCCAGAACCTCAACACTGCCTACCGCTTAAATGGGACGAATTATTTGAAACGGGCCCAGTTTCTTCGCAGAACTTTAAAAGGTAAAGGGAAAACTAACCACTTGACTGATGATGCTCCTCCAGAAGACGATCCTAGATTTACAAAATGGGATGAAGACTCTATGATCATGGCATGGCTATGGAACTCCATGATCCCAGAAATTACTGATACTTGCATGTTTCTTAGTTCTGAAAAGGAGATTTAGAATGCAGTAGAGTAGACATACTCAAAAGCTAAAGATGTTGCCCAAATATATGATGTGAAGGTGAAGACTATTGCTGCCAAACAAGGAACCAAGACTGTTACAGAGTATGCCAATCAACTCAAATCACTGTGGATGGAATTAGATCATTACAGGGTCATCAAAGCCAAGTGCTCAGATGATTCTGCCATGCTCAAAGAGTATATTGAGCAAGATAGAGTCTATGATTTTTTGGTAGGGCTTAACTCTGATTTTGATCAAGTGAGAGTCCAAATTCTTGGAAAAGACAAAGTTCCATGAATTAATGAAGTGGTAGCTATGGTAAGAAGTGAAGAAAGGAGAAGGGAAATAATGCTAGAATCCCCAACCACGGAAAACTC
Source organism: Vigna reflexopilosa (assembly GCA_027742785.1). Taxonomy (NCBI): domain Eukaryota; kingdom Viridiplantae; phylum Streptophyta; class Magnoliopsida; order Fabales; family Fabaceae; genus Vigna; species Vigna reflexopilosa. Next base: position 26,315,697 of record CM050928.1, on the reverse strand, counting down.
AGCCATGGTAGCAACTGGATCGGCCAAGATGGTTAATTCCCAAAAGGGGGGACCCACCAATATGGAAAAGAAAAATGAAGGAGTGTGGTGTACCTTCTGTAACAAACCTCGTCACACTCGTGATAAATGTTGGAAGCTACATGGAAAGCCTCCTAGTCGAGATTGGGGATCCCAAAATTGTGAAAAGGAGTGGGGAAAAAGAGGCGACAACGGTAGAAAGGGCGGACAAGCACACCTAGGTGCTGCAAAAAATGAAGAAAACAACAGTGGACCCATTCCACTTAACTAGGATGAGGTTCAGCAGATGCGCTCCTTCCTTAACAAGTTGGATAAATCACAAGGTAATTGTTCTCTAGCACATTCAGGTACGTTAGGCAAGTTTCCTTCTTTCGGACTTAATGTCTCAGATAAACAACCTAACCCATATTGGGTACTAGATTCTGGGGCTACCGACCATATGACACCCTTATCTAACATTTTCTCCTCTTACACCCCTTGCCCTAGCAACAAGAAAATATCCATAACGGATGATGGCTCTCTGATGACTGCAGCAGGTCAAGGAGATGTTCAAATAAGCCCTTCTATCACCCTTAAAAATGTCCTTCATATTCCTAAATTATCTGTTAGTTTGGTCTCCATTAAAAAACTCATACACGATCTCTCATGCAATGTTATTTTTTATAACAATGACTGTATCATACAGAACCAACAATCGAGGAGGACGATTGGACATGCGGAATGGCTTGTATTACTTGGACAATCCAAATCTACCATCAGCCCTGGGAAATAACAACTCTTTTTTCTCTGATTCAATAAAGACTAGCAGGGAGAAGATCTTCCTCCATCATTGTCGTCTTGGACATCCTTCCTTTAGGGTCATAAAATTATTATTCCCTTTCCTTTTTAGCAAATTGGATGTGGCAAGTCTCAATTGTGAAGTGTGTGAACTTGCTAAACACAAACGTGTTTCTTTCCCTGTTAGTAATAATAAGAGCACTTTTCCCTTCTATTTAATTCATACTGATGTATGGGATCCTCAAATGTCACAAATGTTTCTAGTGCTCGTTGGTTTCTTACCTTTATAGATGATTGCACTCGTGTCACATGGGTTTTCTTACTAAAGTTAAAATTTGAAGTAAGCTCTCTGGTTCAAAGTTTTATCTCAATGGTAAAAAATCAATTTGGTGTTAGCACTAAGAGGATTAGATATGATAATGCCAAAGATTACTTCAATCATGGGCTGATTTCTTTTTGTCAAAAGGAAGGTATCATTCATGAGTCCTCCTGTGTCAAAACTCCTCAACAAAATGGGATTGCAAAGAGGAAAAATGGACACCTTCTAGACCAAACTAGAGCTCTCCTTTTTCAACATAAGGTTCCTAAAAGTTTTTGGGGAGAGGTTGTTCTCACAGCCTGTTATCTAATAAATAGACTACCTTCTAGTATTCTAGCCTCCAAAATCCCTATGGAGGTTCTATCATCCTTTTATCCTAATGTGTCCACATCCAACCACCTTGTTCCACACATCTTTAGTTGTGTCTCTTTTGTCCATGTCCACAGTAGTGATAGAGGTAAACTTGATCCTAGATCCTTAAAATGTGTTTTCATAGGTTACTCATCCACACAAAAGGGATATAAATGCTATCACCCACCATCCAAAAAAATTCTTTGTGTCTTGTGATGTCACTTTTTTTTAGCACAAAAGTTACTTCTATAAAGATCATCTTTAGGGGGAGACTGCACCAAATGAAGATGATATCCTTATGCTTCCTGACTTAAGCTTAGGACCAGAAATAGGGACTAAGACTCAAGATGGGATTGATGTAAGATTTGGTAAAAATCTTGTTTATACAAGGAAGACAAAGACCGTTCCAGAATCTGTCCATGTTCAACCATCCAACCCAACATTACATGAGGTAACTATCCCTAATCCTTTAATCTCCAATGCATCAAACTCTATTTTTCCAAATATACAGGAATCTGAATCCAGTCCAGCATCCCTTTATGAGGACCTAGATATTCCAATTGCCCTTAGAAAAGAGACTAGGAAATGCACTACCAAGCCATTGTACCCTCTAGCTAATTACCTATCCTTTAAAAACTTCTCACCTACTCATAAAGCCTTCCGCACAAACCTAAACACCACAACCACACCTACCCCTCTATCTGAGGCATTGAGTGATAAAAAATGGAAACAAGCTATGGACATGGAAATGGAAGCACTAGAAAAGAATAACACTTGGGATTTGGTGGCTCTCCCGAATGGAAAATGACCAATAGGGTGCAGGTGGGTATATACTATAAAATACAAGGCTGATGGGTCTATTGAGAGGTACAAAGCAAGGTTAGTGGCTAAGAAATTCACTCAAACCTATGGAGTGAATTACATGGAAACTTTTGCTCCAGTGGCAAAAATGAATACAGTTAAGGTGATATTATCCCTAGCAGCTAATTATAGTTGGAACTTGCAACAATTTGACGTTAAAAATGCCTTCCTTCATGGAAAAATTGAAGAGGAGATTTACATGGAATTGCCCCCTGGATATGAGGGAAAAACAGCTGCCAACACTGTTTGCAAGCTAAAAAAGGCATTGTATGGGTTGAAACAATCACCACGAGCGTGGTTTAGAAGGTTTACTAAAGTTATGATAAGTCTGGGCTTTAAACAAAGTCAAGGAGACCACACTTTGTTCATTAAACACTCTAAATCAGGGAGAGTTACAGTGCTACTAGTTTATGTAGATGATATTATAGTAACAGGTGATGAGGAGGAGGAGCAACAGCTGTTAGGCCAACATCTAGCCAAGGAATTTGAAATTAAGACCTTGGGAAAATTGAAGTATTTCTTAGGGATTGAAGTGGCCCATTCTGAAAAGGGAATATTTATATCTCAGCAAAAATACATCTGTGGAAAAATAAGACTGATTTATTATTCAAATCATAAAAAATACATTCTGATACCATCTATTTGTAATAATCTAATTCTCCTAAAAAGGAAAATAGGGAAACTAGGAAATTTAGAGAAAATAAAATAAAATAAAAGATTATGTATCTATTTCCTATAATTAGGAAGATTCTAAAGATATTGTCTCAAATTACAACAACATCACAGATTTGTTGAAAGAAACTGGGAAGACAGCATGCAAGCCTGTGAGTACACCAATTGATCCAAACATGAAATTGGGGAATGTAGAAGAAGGTACTGCAGTTGACAAGGAAATGTATCAGAGGTTATTTGGTAGATTGATTTATTTATCTCACACTAGGCCTAATGTTGCATTTGTTGTATGCCTTGTTAGCCAGTTCAATTGTGGACAGGAGGTCAACTACGGGGTATTGCACTTTCATTGGTGGAAATCTTGTGACTTGGAAGAGTAAAAAGCAAAATGTGGTAGCTAGATCCAGTGCTGAAGCTGAATTCAGGGCAATGAGACTTAGGAATAAAGTCAAATGAATCAATGAGACTTTATTGTGATAACAAATCTGCTATTAGCATAGCTCATAGTCCAGTGCAGCATGATAGAACCAAACATATCAAGATCGATAGGCATTTTATCAAAGAAAAATTAGACAGTGGTCTAATATGTACTCCATGTCTCTTCACAAGACAACCTTGTAGACATTCTAACAAAGGGGCTGACCAGTAACAACTTCGAAAGTATCGTTTCCAAGCTGGGAATGGAAAATAGCTATTCACCAGCTTGAGGGGGAGTGTTAGAATCTTTTTAGCTGTATTATTTCTATTAAAGTCTTTGCTTTTATTAATTATATTTCTTCCTTATTTAGGAGATTATAATTATTAGGTATGATTAGGATATCCCTGAAATATAAGAATTCTTTCTTTAGGAGCTATTATTATACTTCCTAAAATAGCTTTCTAGCATTGTATATATGCATTTGTAATCTCAGCATAATAAGATATACGTTTTTACCTTAAATTATGAGAAAATCTATACTTGAAATTATTAGCATAAAGATAAATCAAGAGAAAGAAAGGTGTTTACATCTTGTTCAGAAACCTTTGCTCATAACTTCATTATGAAAAAGCTGTACAAAATTTAAATATTAACACATAAAGCTAAAGACAGAACTGAAACAATTTGATCAACAGAAACATCAGCACATATCTCATAAATTATATTAATATTGAAATAACAAAAATCAGGAGTGTATTAATTCCTGATTATCACCAAAAATAGAAGGCAAGAGCAAAGACCATTCTATCAATACATTCAATGCAAAATTACATAAAATTATGGCAATATATGCAAACAAATGAAAATAATGGCAAAGTAGAGGACACTAACTTGAAGGTGCGACCATTATGAGTGAGCAAAAGATAGTCAGGGGACTTCACAACTGTTTCTTCTGTAGAATGCAATTCAATGTACTCCTCAAATGGAACCAAATCGTCTAAGTTGTCAGCATCTTCATGAAATTTTGGATTAACTTGCACTGTCCACTGTGAATATGTTCAACCAAAAGTTTGAAACAATTACTAACTGAATTCAGAGGACCAGCAGTAAAACTTACAAGTAGCTGATGAGAATATTAGAATTTTAAGAAGTAGAAATAACTTAAGAAGCAGAAATGACAAGAGAAGACATTTGTAAAAGTTGGAGGATGTAATATATCTGTCAAAAAACTTATTCCACGGTAAGTCAGCCAAATTAATTTGGTGATAATTATGTTTGGCATTTTGCTGTTAATTTGAAATTCAACAAAACAATTAAATAATGTATCACTTTTCAGCATTATATTATTTTGGAGGTGAACTACTATGCACCACTATCCCAGACTAATAACCACCTACTTGATGAGATTGCATTCATGGACCCTCTGTACGAAACTTGGGTTTAATAATCAAGTTAACATTGTCATTGCCTTAAACCCCATGTGTCATGAAAAAAGAATTGAACACTTAAAAGTCAACTGCCAGTTTGTTCAAGAAGAGTTAGGTTGAAAAAGAAAAATTTATTATGACATAAAACTACAAGCACAAGATAAGAAATCCCTAAGAACCAACAAAATCAAAACCGGAATAAAAGAGGGTGGGGAAAAGGAAAACCTAAGAACAAGAAACATGCACTGCAACATGCAACACGTCTTGTTAATCTTCCCCAGACCAGATGACAACCACCCAAAAAAAGACATGAGCAGAACCCCACCAAGAATGTACAAAACCTACTTCATCCTAGATGACCTAGAGACAACAAATATACCAAAGGAATACAGTAAAGCTCCTAGCATGTTTTTCTCCAAACAAAATACACCAAATACACATACAAATTGAAAGCATTGCAAAAGCCTTGTTTGAGAAAAAAGATTAAGCTAACACTTATGCATACTGCATCTTATATCTGGAAAACAAAATTAACAAGTAGAAGATATCTTCAAGAAGGCACTTGATGGGTGTAGGGATGAGTGAGGCGATTAACATTGTTCTCATTAATGTTTCCTATTCATATGCTACATATATAATTAGACTGCGCAATGTAGGTTTTACAATTTTGGAATTAGAATTATTAAATTATTGACAACTGTAGAAACTGATAGGTCATTATTATTGTTTTCAAAAACAATTATGACCTTTCTAACATTTGTTAATAAGTCTGTATCCTGACTTGAAGAAAACAGAAAGAGAATAACAAGACATTAACTAGGATAGTAGCATTGTTAACTCTTCAATTTTTCATCATTGATACAATTCCTGTATCAGTTAACCAATATTGGATCGAAGTACAAATCATCAGGAATTGGTTTTCAAAAGATAAGACTCAATCATTGTGATCAACAATGCAGTAATGCACTACAAATTTATCAATGATCTCACCTCAGTAGATTGCATGCAAGCACTAGCCTCCCTAAGGTAGATGCCCCTTGATGAAGGATCTGCCATTAGTAATCATACAAAAGTATCAAATATTTGTCTACCATCTAGCTTTTCCTCCAAGCCAAGTTTCATGTAAACTTTCTTAATTTCAATTCAAAATTTTTTAATCCTAATAGTGCATCAAGTTGTCTAAGTATTTAGATTATTTATCCATGGGCATGAACCAACAATCTATTAGGTGAAAGCATGCAAATGATTCTATGTTTAACACACCCCTCACATGAGAACCCTTAGTCACACATGGTAGGCTAGGCTCCAGAGACTCTTATTAAAAGAATGACAATTGAACTCACATTTGATATCATTTAATGTGCCACCCATTGGGAAGTCCCACATCACCTGCCTCAAGTCTTGGAACGTGGCTTATATATATGTTAGGCTATTTCATTTAATGACAATTGGTTTTAAGAGGAAATCTAGCATGGTGTCATAATTTGGCAGACATCCGTGGATGGGGGAAGTGTTGGAAAAGTCACACTTCGCCTGCCCCAGGTCTTGAAGTGCCAGCTTATATATTTGTTAGACAACTTCACTTAATGTCAATTGGTCTTAAGATGAAATCAGACACCAACTATCCCGTAAGCTTAAGAGGCATGAATGATTTTAATCTTATGTACATAAATGACACACTACACTTTCTACAGTCACAAATATAAGGGAAAGACAATAGATAATATATTTCCCTTATTTGGTCAAATAAAGAGAAGGTAAAATGTAATGATAGAGACTCACTAGTTTTTCCAGATTGCTGGATTTTTATTTGATACCAAACACATGGAACATTTTGACACTTCTGTATATATTCAAAAGCCCTGTCAAGGAGTATATGATTGAAGTCAATAAATGTCAAATAACTACCATTTTACTAAAATGTCCATTGAAGTAAAAACTGGGCATATTATTTAACTTGTCAACTTGCATAAGCCCTTGTCCAGTGGATAATTTATCCTCAGGTAAATCACCTATGGGGACTGCAGTATTTTCAAGTGCTATCCTCACACTGTATGGACTCACAGGAATTCCCTCAGCCTGTGTGCAGATCAATTCACATTAGAAAAACTAGAGATATATGTGCAAATAAAGACAACTACATAAGAAAAGCTACAAAAGAACCACAGGCAAGAACCTTCATTGCACTTATGACCAATGCAATTCCTCCACAGGCTGAAGGTGATGCCATTGATGTCCCATTCATGAGCATACGCCGTTGCAGAGTCCAAGTGGGAACAGGAGCAACAGCACCACCCGGAGCACTCACACAAACACCAAGGTCTCCATCAGCTGTTGGTCCTCTGCTAGACCTGCATCCATCAAAAATATGCAATGATAATGACAGTAAATAATAAGTAACAGCAGTAAAGATGAAGGATATAAGAAGTCATTCAATTAGGAAGATTTCAGGGAAGCAAATATACCAAGTGTATTCAAGCCCATCAGAAGGAGGCTCAACAACACAATGAGCACCAGCAGCCATAGCAGGAGATACATACGCACCAACACCTATGATACTTGAGGAAGTACCACCAGGTGCACCAACAGTACTCAATCCTGGTCCACTGTTACCAGCACTGCTCACAAATATCAAACGATGCTTGTTCACCACCTACAAGTAAATAACAAGAATATCAAATACTCAAGAAAATACGAAAGTGACATGCAAATGATATCAGTGCCCAACTAAAATCACAAGTCTAAGAAAATACTTCATTCACAAGGTCAACAAAGCGCCCATAGTCTGGTAGTAATGTTCCTTCACCATAACTCATGTTGATAAGGTCACACTTATGCTGAAAAGGAAATGTAGAACGCCCATCATTAAAACTCTTCTTTATGCAAGATGTTATAACATCCAAAAAACAAACTGAGTTCATCAAACACACAAAAATCAAAGGCAAATTGTATTTCTCTAGTCAGAATATCCAGGATAATCAGCTAAAGAAGGAAACTTTTGAAGCACCTCCACAGCAGCTATCAGTGCGCGAGTTAAACCAGTTCCTGTTTCCATTGAACCTAAGCGAGAATCCCCAATTTTACAAGATATTATTTGTGCACCAGGTGCAACTCCATTCAACAAGGGCTCCTGAAAGCAATATTGTATATCAAAATGCTATTTTTCTTAAGAATATTGCTCTATGTGGATAAAATTATATTTCTGTACCTTTGGGTGGAAGGCAGTAGCTATACCAGCAACATGGGTGGCATGTGGAGAACTGTCTGTTACGATACTCAAGACATTCCCATCATTATAGACATTAACAACAAATGTACAAGCATCTAATTTGCTGAAGACACCATACTTCCTCTCTATCCTGAAAGAATGGGCGGTCACAATTAGCATTGGAACCATATATGAATTCAATGTGTACCCTACTTAATAGAAACAAAAATGACAATAATTGCTTCAATAGATAAATGGCAAAAGTTTATTTTCTTCCATGACAGAGAAAATTAATTCAAGAACATCTTAATTATAGTCAAGATGGAAACCAAGCTCTTCCAATTCACTTGTTAAGTAGCTCCTTTTTTAGTTTCTAGGAAAAATGTCTATTTGACATTATTTTTCTGTAAGACATAAACCAGTAAAACATCTATAAACCCCAAAAGAAGAACCAAATAGATTTAGAAGCACTGTTTGCAGAATGGAACCTAAACTGTTTCAAAAGTAAAAAAAAAAAATGTTTTAATATGATCACATAAAAGTCAAGGGTCAAACTGTTTCAAGATAAATTTCCAAAAACACAACAGAACATGGAAACTTCAATCCCATTCATCAACTCATTTCACATTTTACTATATATTTAAAGGATGGCATCATTTTTTCATATATACAACTTTTGCAGTAGCACTTTGTTGTAGTAGAAATATATCAGGAAATCAAGGTTGGAATCAATAGAACAAGGTTTCCAAACCAAGGGCTGCATGCAGTGACAATCAAACTGAAGGTCCTTTGTGGTAGGAAATTTGTAGCCAAAAAAAGTGTCTTCCAATTTCATGAGACATCTCCGGACAAAAGCTATCAACTAAGATTAAGATTTATATTATAATGAATATTAACACAACTAAGGTTAAGATTTATAATAAATATTAACACTGGGAACTAAATGTACCTATAATTAGTTAAAGGCACAAAATCAACAAGCTTTCCACTATTTGGATCATCCTCCAGACTCTGTGTGTCAAGGGCAACCCTCCAAACCTCTCCATCATGCCAGACAACAGCATCTATGACAGGCCCTCTATCATCATAGCTCTAAAACATGAAACAGCATCACCTTTTCAAATCCCGGAATTTCAATTGACAAAAATCATGATGGGAGCACAAATACAATTCAAGTATAAATGTTTCTCTTAATTTGAGTAGACAGGCGAGATAGAGAACAAGAGTTTCATTATGTGTGAGCAGGGTGAAAAAGATTTATCCAATATTATTTCATATAGTAACAATCATTATATCATCCTCATTCCACCACTTATGAATGTCCTATAACACTTTAAAATAAAATCAATACTTTATTTTCTATTTCAAGCACAGGAAAAGGCAGATTACCAAAGAGTAACAAGAAAGATTACGTGCTCAGCACTCACCTCAGATTGCTTTCTCAGAATATCAAGTCTATTCTGGATATCTTCCCGGGCCCTTTTAAGATGTACATCATCTACCTTGATGTGTTTCTAGAAAATGTGTCATGGTTTGAGTTATATAGAAACAGAAGGATATACAAAAATAAAAACAAACACATCATATCTAGCATAGCAAGATAGCTATCCATAAAATTAACAGTATCATCCATAAAATCATCTAGTAATTAAAAAAAAACAGCAGCCACTCAACAAATTTCTATCATTAAATGAGTATCCAGAAGGAAAATAAATAAAGCATAATAGACAATGGCACACAGAGCCACTACTGATGAGTACTTCCAGTAGAAACATTAAGAGAATACACCAATGCAGTACTTATTAATGTATCAATGTGACACAAGTAGGAAGGTGCAATAACAAAAAGAGAAGATGTAAACAGCTTGCGCCTACAATATGCCATGCCTACTAAACAAAATGTTTAAGTCTTATAAGTATATTATACGTAATTAAAGGTTCTACAGCCCTGGTAAGAATCAATAAAATTTCCAATGAACCTGATCAAAGTCAGCAAGTTGTTTTACAGCCTTAGCAATTTCCTCCTGGTTTTTCTCATCCCATTTTTTCTTTCTTTCTTTCTGCCAATAGAAAATTAAAAGAAGAAAACAGAAATTAGATTTTATAACCAGAAGCATGAAGCCTAAATAGAAACTAAAATATTTCATAAAACTGCAATACAACCTTCAAACGAGAAGTCAAAGTTTCCGTGAATAACTCATAAACCAATTTATAGCCCAGATGCCATTCACCAGAAGGATTCTTCCATGATGTATTGATAACCAATGATGCCCCTGTAAAATATTTTTCAGGAAGATTGAACCATAGACACGAGCTTAATAATTCAATGGTTCATTTCCCTAGAGTAACAAAATTGAATAAATAGAAAAGGGAAGAAACAGGCACCAGAGTAGTAGATCCATGCATTCACACAAAAACAGCAGACAGAAAACAAGAAAAACAAAATGCTTTATCAGATTTGTTGGAGGAGGAAACTTTAAGGGCAAGTTTGGTTTCTGTTTTCAGTAAGAGTCTTTTGGCTGAAATAATAAAGAATCAATGAAACATCACAGACAAGTGTTTACTTATCTTAATTTTTTAAAACAATATAACAAGGTAGGAAATTTAAAACCAAGAAAACAAAACAGTTCAAATATAGTATTCAAATCATTATTCTGTAAGCATAAAAAAAACCATGATCCAAAATAATAAAAAGAAATGGAACACTGCCTCGTCAACAGAAGGGTTGTAATTAAACAACAGATATCCTATAACTACTCTGGGAAAAAATTATCTAAACAGATTTTTATGATTACTATTTTCTTCAAAACTGTTTCAGAATAATATTTTACAGAACTGAAATCCAAATCAATAGAACAAAACCAAAACCAATCCGGCCATTGTATTCGAACTTTGTCTCATAACTAGGGTATCCTATAAATCACTTCGTTAATGTATATGTGATCAAGAGTATAAATTTGCTTTCAGGATGATCTAGTCACTGTAATAATTGTCTAGCTTCATCCAAAAACACTAACCTGAAGCCCCACCAATATGACCGTCAGCACCAGCCTTCACCACCTTTGAGGTATCAATATCACCACTTCCTGTGCTGAGGAAACAAAAATGTACCACTATATGTATTGAGAAACCAGTACACAAATAAAAGAATTATCGGCTAAAATCTAACATAAAGTACTTTATGTTTACCAATCAATGACATCGAGAACTTTTGGCTTCCCATCTGAGGTAGTCTGTAATCCATCAGCAGCTGGGTCTACACCAGAATCTGTAAACATGCAAATCTAATTATTGAACAAATTTGGTATATATAGAGTTAACAAATGCAGTCATAGTATAAGAAAAGTATGCATAACAATATAAGCAACATAATCATTATTCTAAAAGGCATTCTAGTAGCATCAGCAGATTAGATGAGCACAGAGCCAACAAAAAAACAAAGTGCAGGTTACTTTCATTACTCTACGGTCTAGACGGAACATCGAAGTAACGCACTTTCCATTAAAAAACAAGAAAAGTGGATCCAAACTATCAAAATAGAAAATATGCAAACATAGCTTGGGACGAACACGGCGCTTATTTTCATCACTAAACCCAAGCAAAACACCAACTAAAGATTCAAAGACAACAAATCCCCGACATATAAATGCTGACCCAACACAAAATCTTAATCACCAACACTCCTTAAGAACAAAACATTCTTAAAGCACTGAAAAACACTTCATTAGCCCTACCAATCCAACATGGTTACCAAACAGGTTCTCTCGTCAGTCTGCAGTCTTCAACGGATTCTCTGTGGGTCTTTCAAGGGAATTGAGATTCAGTAGCAATGACAATCAAGTAAAACTCATATAAAGGATAGACACCAACTTCAACCCATAACCTATGGAATTATGCTTTTTCTTCTAAGTTGTCCAACATTCTCATTTCTATCGAAATCACACATAGAATCCTAACATTATAAAATTGTTACATTATATAATTGTTCCAGAGCAACATCGGGTCTGAGACTATTGGACGTGTAAGAACATAAGTCCGAGTCACGATTTTGTCGAAGGATAGAAAGAGTATTTAACCCTCCCCTCACCTCAACTCCTAAGGATATAGCGATATAGGTGCGTGAGGAACAATAACCAAAAGCCAAACCACAGAAATGAACATAACTAAATCAAATCATTTCCGTTCCAAAACAAACAGATTCCAATAATTTCAGCATTTCTTCAATTTATTTTTATCAAGTCCACGACAAATGCGAACCAAACACACTATTAATCCGAAAACAAAAAACCGAAATGCATCTTAGTTTTTATTAGCTCCACTCTCAAATCTTCAATATAATATAACACATACTAATCACACAACACTTTAACTCGAACTCTCAAATACAGCCTCAACTCGAGATTATTTTCGATTGTTCATTTCCAAACATTTCAACATCCGAATTTTAAAACAATCAAAAAAATCGACGAAGAACGCATAGTGGAGCGAAAGTCAACGGCGCAAGAGTACCGAAGATGGCGATGAGAGCGCCGCGACCGTCGTACTCAGGATGAGCGTCGAGGAAACGATCGACACCAATCTCCTTCTTAGGCATGAGCGAAGCTAGGAAAGTGGATTCGTTCAGCTTGAACTCGCGCAGAGAGGAAGAACCATCTCTATTCTTGTTACTGCTGTTATCGCCGGTGATGGTTGAAGTGGATGAAGAGCACGGCATTGACCTGTGCAAGATACGGCGGCGTTTCGATGCGAAGCTCTCCAAGCTCGAAGCTCTTCGTGTGTGTGAGTATGCGCGAGAGCGATCAGTGTATTGTATGAGAGTCAGAGCCTCGGGAGTGATGAAAATGGAGAAGGTGATGACAGTGTTAATTGCGTGTCCGGTGTTGGTTTCGTTAGGATGAATAAACAGTGAGGGTATTTTGGTAATTTCGCATGAAGAGCTGACGTGGTCGTATTTTGTGCAATACAGAAACATGTATAAATAAGTTAATTTTACATTTTCAATTATTGCTTTGTATATTATGTGGGTAGAATAGAATCATGTGATCTCAACTGAACAGATATTTTTGGCATTAAATAAGTAAATCAAATTAAACCTTTTTTACAAAATAGATTAAGGTAGTTAGATATATAGAACAAAATCAGATGAATTCCATAACAATAAAGTGAAGTTATAGTTTCAACATCAATTTAGTGGATGAGATTAAAAGACAAATAGTATAGTATAAATAGTTTAATGATTATATTTGTATTTCGATTTAATCGAAGTTACAAATTGTAAGTCAAAAACAACACAACTTACCAATTGTAAGTCAAAATCAAAAATTTCACAAAATGTGATATTTTTGGCCCATGCAGGTCTCGAACCTGCGACCTTGGCGTTATTAGCACCACGCTCTAACCAACTGAGCTAATGGGCCATCAATGATTCTTCTTCATTTTTAAATTTTATTACTAAAGAGTAATATTCACTCATTCATATTTACTTTAATTAGTGCTTCGAATATTTTCACACTACGTTGGTTCATGCAACAAGTCATTAACTTTGAGACATTTTTTCATTATACTTTCCAATAATATTTACTTTAGCTAGTTTTCATGTTATTTTTCAGTTTATACACCACATGAAAGAAAAGTATATTTAAGAAAATTCATCGAAAAAAAAAACGCACTACACTAATAATTGAAAACAATCACTTCGTATTAATATATTAACATCTTAAGATAACACTTAATATTAATACATTAATGTTTATATTTTAATAAAAAATTTAAAAACCCATATTTGAAATAGTTTAATCATCAAAATATTAAATTATGAATGATTTAGTTTATTTTAATAATATATTATTAATTGAATGATCATACAAATTCATAATTTTAAGTGTTTGAATACAAACTTTAAATTTTAAATATAAAAAATCGCTAATATGTACACACTATAAAATATTTATACTGTTATACCTTATAATAAGCATGAAGAGATAAATTCAACGTCCATATTTATTTCCTCTATAAAATAAATTGTAAAATTTCTTTAACTTTTTAATTTTAAATTATAATAAATTAATTTTAATTTATATAAAAAAATCTTCCGAAAACAGTTTTTCTACAATGAGTTAACTTTCTCGTATTGGTTTCAGCTTTTATTGGGCTTTAACTTTCAAGTTTGACAAAAAATAATTACAAATTGCTTCTCTCACTCCCACAATTACTAACACCACATAATGTCAAGAAAAGATTCAAACGCTCTTCACCAACTTTTATTTCACCCACGCCCAAAATTATCATATTTTCAATTACAGATTATATATAATGTTTTAGTTTAAAGTTATATTTTACTAGTGGGATAATGATACTTAAACAATATTTTTTTTACAATATTTGAACATCATCTACGTATCATTCTATGATTGGTCCAAAATTACTCCATAATCAATAATAATAATCATAAACACTACGATGGACTAATCACAGAATAACACGTAGATGATATTCAAATGTTGTCAAAAAAATGTTGTCTAAATATCATTATCTTACTACTGTGAGATATTTTAAGAAGACTTTTCTATGAAATTATTTGTCTTAATCATACCATACTTAGCTTTCTAAACTTTTCCGGTCATTTTTCAAATAACCCTTTTAACTTTATTTTTCATTTTCTCAAAGTATTCATTAGTTTTTATTATATCCCATTAAATGAATTTAAATATGGGAGGTAAAAAATGATTCAGTAAAATATTGATATCAAAGATATGAAAAATTATTCATTTAAATTTATGAATACATAATAAATTGTTAATATAAATAAATTTATTGCATCTTTTAATCATAAGTATCGTTTATTGTTTATTCCCTCGTACAAAAATTTCCAATTCTTAAAATTGTATATGAGAACAAATTTGTGTTTATAGATTATGAAATTCCAAATTTATTATCATTAAAGTAATTCGTCTTGTAAGATGACTAATTTAGCATGTGTGATTTAATAGAGTTAATAAATTATTTGTATTTTACTTTATAATTGATAATTTTTATTTCAAAAAGTATATTTTACATGATATATTTTTGTTTTCTTTACAGTGATAAGTTTTTTAAAATATTATAATTTAAAATATTTTTAATTTATATTCGATTTTTCGTATTTGAATGATATACTAGTTCGTAACCTAGTACGACTAATATAAAATAGTTCAATGACTTATAGGAAATCTTATGTTAACTTTATAACCATCATTTTACGAAAAAGAAAGGAAAAAGTATATTAAACTCTAGTTTCACACATGAAGCACATATTTTAAAATCACTGTGATTATGATAAATGTCCACACATATTGGGACTAAAATAATCGGTTAGATTACTATTTAAGAACAACAATCAGGTTTAATTAGTTAGTTATGGTTTTCTAATTTTATAGTTTTTCCCTTTTTCTCCGAGAACTCCATAAACAGAGTTTTCCTCTTTTATTTTCAGTTGTAACAGAGAATATTAACAAGACACTATTACAGAGAATAAAAAAAGTTTGTGTTTTTCTTACCTTTGATGAAGGTCTTCCGCAGATCTTCTTCTTTTCTTCTCCCAGCGTCCATGCTTGTGCACTCCAAGTGAGCTTCGTCCTCCTTCTCATAATGCAGTAAGAAAGACAAGAAAGATAAGATTCTGGTACTATCAATCATAACCAGACTGTTGAAACTAAAGTTCTAGCCAATGTTGTTGACAGAAACAAAAATTGGAGACCTGACCAGACTTGGAAAAACCAAAGGCGTGGTACTGGATCACGTGGCCAAGGAAGAGGAAGAGGAAGGAATCCTAACTATGGAAAATAGTGTTCCTACTGCAACAAAATGAATCATATTGTGGATGAGTATTATTCCAAGCACGGTTACCCACCTTGGTATAAGAAAAATGACAGCAATCAAGACAAAAAGGTTGACTGGAATTCAGCCAATGTCTGCCAGAGCAGTTTTGGCCCAAAGGGTATTCAAGCCATTCATCAGGGCAGCACCAGTGCTGCCTTCAACTCTTTTACCCCAGAACAGATGCAAAAGCTCCTCAGAATGATAGAAAAGGTTGATGAATCTACTCATAAGATCAACCAGATGCAAAGAAATAACACAGAAGACAAACCAGGTAACCTTTCTTGGATTATTGACATTGGGGCCACTGATCATGTGACCCATATGAAAAACAACTTTGCCACTTTTTATAAAATTAAGCCCATTTTTGTTAGACTCCCAAATAATTGTGTTATCACTACTGAACATGCAGGGACTGTCCAATTCTCTAAAGATTTTATTATTTTTATTGTCTATATATTCCTAATTTTTCTTTTAATATAATTTTTGTCCAAAGTCTTATCAAAGACTTAAACTGCAGTCTAACTTTTTCTTCTAAGGTTTGTCAGATAAGGGAGAATTCTACATTGAAGATTATTGGGTGTGTTAATCCTTATAGAGGTTTCTATTACCTACAAGCTTTTCCCAATCCGAATCAAGATTTTGTTTCAAAATTTGTTTTCTCTTATAAACAAATTGATGTAAATTTGTGGCACTATAGGTTAGGCCATCCTGGACACAAGAGTATAAAACAGATATGTTAAAGTTTTCCTTATGTGCAAATGAGTCCTGATATTGTTTGTGATACTTGTCACTATGCTAAACAACATAAACTGCCTTTTTCTAGAAGTGTTTCTTTGTCCACTGAATGTTTTGAAATAATTCATTGTGGTATATGGGGTCCTCTTCCCATTTCTTCTATTCATGGCCATAAGTACTTTCTTACTATAGTTGATGACTATAGTAGACATACCTGGTCTTTTTTAATGAACAATATGGGCTAAACTAGAGATTTATTGCAGAATTTTATTATCAGAGTTAAAAATCAGTTTGATAAAATGGTTAAAACCATTAGGTCAAATAATGGACTTGAATTTAATTGTGTTAACCTGTATGATTTGTATGGCATCAACCATCAAAAGAGCTGTGTTGAAACTCCTGAACAGAATTATGTTGCGGAGCGTAAACACCAACACATCCTTAATGTGACCCGTAGCCTTCTTTTTCAATCTAGTATGCCTAATGCATATTAGTCCTATGCTGTCAGTCACGCAGTTTACTTAATAAATAGGTTACCTACCTCATTCTTAATAACAGAACTCCCCATGACCTTGTTTATAATACTCCTCCCACTAATTTGAATTTGAAAACCTTTGGGTGCCTATGCTTTGCTTCCATCTTTAAAACAACAGAAATAAGCTTGACCCAAGAGCTAGGAAGGGAGTCTTC
Source organism: Vigna reflexopilosa (assembly GCA_027742785.1). Classification (NCBI taxonomy): domain Eukaryota; kingdom Viridiplantae; phylum Streptophyta; class Magnoliopsida; order Fabales; family Fabaceae; genus Vigna; species Vigna reflexopilosa. The sequence goes on along the minus strand of CM050928.1, from coordinate 26,298,365 downwards.
CTTGGTTACAAGAGTGGTTTCAAATGTTACATTGTGCTTGACATCAGCACTAGAGAACTTTTCATAAGTAGAAATGTTGTCTTTTATGAAGACATTTTTCCATACAAAGACCAACAAACCAACAAAGAAATCAATGACAAAGAAGCAGACAAAACTACCTTTCTTAATGATCTTCTAGGCAACTACAATTCTACTGATGATGGGAGACTTGTTGAAACTGACACCAATGATCAAAGGCAGACATAACAAACTGCCACTGACAGTAGTAGCAATGATAACACTGTTGATAGTGAAGAAAATCCCAGTTACAGGAGATCAAACAGAGTTCGAAGGGCTCCAAAGTATCTAAACGACTATGTTCAACAAGTTAATTAATCCTTATCTATGAAAAACAATTTTAAAACTCCTTATTCCATTTCTGATCTATTGTCTTGTGATTCTTTGTCAAAGAAACACTTGAAGTATACCATGGCCATAACTGCGAATAACGAACCTCACTCTTATAATGAAGCCAAAAACCTGTGTGAGTGGGCAAAATTTATGCAGAGAGAAATCAAGGCCTTACAGGACAATAATACCTAGTATTTAACACAACTACCTCCGGGAAAAACACCAATTGGCTGTAGATGGGTGTACAAGACTAAATACAAGGCTGATGACACTATAGAGAGATATAAGGCTCACCTAGTAGCAAAAGGCTGTAACAAATAAGAAGGGATAGACTATTTGGACATCTTCTCCCTTGTTGCCAAACTCACTACTGTTAGATTACTTATTGCTCTTGCAGCCTCAAATAACTGGTTCCTACTTCAACTTGATGTGGACAATGCCTTCCTACATAGGGATCTAAATGAAGAGGTTTACATGGAGCCACCACCTAGTCTTAATGTCCATGAAAAGGGTTAGGTTTGCAGGCTTACTAAGTCTCTATATGGACTAAAACAAGCCAGTAGGTAATGGTTTGAAAAATTATCCTTTTTTCTGATTTCTGTCAATTATATTCAATCTAAGTTAGACCACTCACTTTTTTATCAAAAAGAAACTTACAAATTTTACAGCCTTACTTGTCTATGTAGATGATATTATACTGGCAGGGAATTCCATGTTAGAAATCAATCACATAAAGGGTCTCTTGCATAACAGATTCCAAATAAAGAATTTGGGAGAACTTAAATCCTTCCTAAGCTTGGAGGTGGCCAGATCTAAGAAATGGATTCATTTGTGCCAAAGAAAATATGCTCTAGACATCCTTGAGTAAACAGGAATGTTGGGATGCAAACCATGCTCTACCCCCTTTCTAAGTGATACAAGCTCACTATATAAAATGGACAACCACTTGGATGATCCTAGCTCATATCGAAGACTGATAGGGAAGTTACTCTATCTCACCAATACTAGACCTGATTTGTGTTTCTCTGTTAATTTGTTAAGTTAGTTTATGCAATCTCCCACTAACTATCATTATCGGGTTGTACAACATATTTTAGGTACATAAAATATAAGCCTTCGAAGGGATTCTTTTTTGCAGCTGACTCTCCAATACACCTAAAGGCCTTTAGTGATTCAGATTGGGCAACATGTCCCAATACTAGAAGGTCTACTACAGGCTTTTGCATCTTCCTTGGATAATCCCTCATCTCATGGAAATCCAAGAAGCAAAGCACCGTTTCCAAATCCTCCATCGAAGCAGAGTATCGTGCTCTAGCAGCCACTGTATGTGAAATACAGTGGATCCATTATCTCCTACAAGATCTTCAAGTTTAGGAAGTTGGTACTCATGCTCTCTACTGTGACAATAAATCGGAAAGACACATAGCTCATAATCAGAGCTTTCACGAAAGGACCAAGCACATAAAGCTCGATTGCCACATTTTTTGTGAGAAGATACAAGCTAATCTTTTACTTCTCCTTCTAGTTCGATGGGATGAACAATTGGCTGACATCTTGGATTAGTGAGTATACACCATGCAGCTTGAGGGGAGGCTATTGGGACTAAAATAATCGGTTAGATTATTGTCTAATCACAGTAATAAGGTTTAATTAGTTAGTTAGGTTTTTCTAGTTTTATAGTTTTCCCCTTTTCCCCGAGAGCGCTATAAATAGAGTTTCCCTCTTTCATTTCTAGTTGTAACAGAGAATATTAACAAGACACTATTACAGAGAATAAATAAAGTTTGTGTTTTTCTTACCTTTGATGAAGGTCCTCCGCAGATCTTCTTCTTTTCTTCTCCCAGCGTCCATGCTTGTGCGCTCCAAGTGAGCTTCGTCCTCCTTCTCTCTCTAAGTCTTCAGAAGAGCCTCGAGCTCTTTCTCTCTATCATCTGAAGAAGCTGGCTTCTCTGGCAGAGACTTGGTCAAGAGATATTTTTATCCCTCATGGGCTTAAGGAAGTGGG